>CM019827.1:151723395-152365309 GCA_009763385.1 Coix lacryma-jobi var. lacryma-jobi | reverse complement strand
TGTCTATGAATAAAAGTGACTGAGGGATCAATAATTCAACCTATGTACTGTGTCACATGTGAAGTCTGCTATTGGTGAGGGATTTGATTCTCATACGTGCTTCACGAGGACAATGACAAAACTTGCAGTTGCGGAAAACAACAAAAGTCATAGTCGAGACGTACAAGCTCGTGGACCATGACCATCAATAAGGCAGACCATATTATGTCACGGGTTCAACAAAGTAAAGGCTACTGAATGTGATGGCGTACGGAGAAATTTGAAGAAAGGCCAGGAAAGGTACACTTTAAAGAAAAGCATAGCAGTAAAAAGTTGATGCTCTTGTCTGCATATGGTGTGGTTATTCTGTCACGGATCTACAGTTTATTTCATGACCTTGGCATCACATGACTGAGTCATCTATTGCCAAGCTCGGGGACTACCGTGTATACATGGCGCTTGGTCGCGCATGTATATTTTTTTTTGTTTTTTCTGACCTTGGCATCACATGACCGAGTCATCTATTGCCAAGCTCGGGGACTACCATGTATACATGGCGCTTGGTCGCGCATGTATATTTTTATTCTTGTTTTTTGACTGTGGCATCACATGACCGAGTCATCTGTTGCCAAGCTCGAGGACTAAGTGGGCACACTTCACCTGGTCGGTGAGTATGCAGATAAACTTCAGCATGGTTGATCTAGAGACTGGACAGTTGTTGCTGTTATGTAACCATAAAGTGGGCACACTTCACCAGACTTCTAGAAGTCATTTTTTCTTTTTTAAGAGCACATCGCATCTTGTGGGTTCATGGTATAGTAGTCAACAGAATATAACTTGATCGGAGATCAGGTTTTGAAGTATGGATGAAGCTGCTCGGAGATGTTGTCAAGATCTTTTTTAACCACTTCAAGATTCAATGTGCTCGGGGACTAGCTGTGGGGGTATAAACCCAGGTACCCTCACGGCTAGACTTGGGCTGCTTCATGAAGGTCGGCCCAACTCACTGTGAAGGATCGTGTCGATAAGGCCCAGCTGGTCGGGCAAGCGGCCCAGCTGGTCGGATGATGGCACGGGAGCCTTCTCAGGCAAGGAAGCGTAGTCGGTTAGGAAAAGATATCGTGTCCCCCACGATACGAGATTGTAATCGACTAGGTTTACTTATTCTACTGTGAGATCCGATCTACTAGGATCTGTAACCCTGCTCCCCACGGATATATAAGGCGAGCAGGGACCCCCTCTAAAAAGCACGTTCATCAATATACAGAATAGATAGCTCGACACAGGACGTAGGGTATTACGCTGAACTCGGCGGCCCGAACCTGGATAAACCCTCGTGTTCATCTAGTTTCGTCCCTGTGTCACGTCCGGATCGTCGTTCCACGCGCCTTCCCCGCTAATCTACCACCTTGGGCATACCCCTAGGTGGGCTATCGACCATATTCCGTCGACAGTGTCGCACCTGGAGGACCTCCTGAATAAGCTCCATTTAGATTAGTCTTGTTTTAATGTTTCTTTTGTAAATTTGGCTTTTGGCCGAACAAACCAAACAGCTACAAGATTGTCCCTGCATCGTCAGGCTTGAATAATTTTGTTAAATATTTCTGTCTAACACCTCCCATGCTGTTACCGAGTCCTCAAAAACTTTTCCTTTGATTTGTTTTTCCATTGAATGTTTCTAAAGGCGATACTTCCTTAATATCGGCTATTAATTAGTCATTCAAAGACGATACATACATATCGGCTATTTTGTTCTGAAGGCGATACATCAGTATCAGCTATAAGGTCAAAACAAAGCTAATCTTTGTCTAAACTTTAAAATAAACAACTTTGACTGCTTAAAAATACATCGGCTTTAACTTGTTACAATCACTCAACCGATGAAAACCCTTTACTGTTTGGACAATCCATCAGATACATTTTTTGAAGCCGACTGCTTGGATCGGCTGTTGACTATCTGTTGACGCTCACTAATGCTCATAATTAACCATCAACTATTGCATGAAATGACACTAAATGAATCACAAAGCATAGTTGTAGGGTTTGAAACTAATAAGTTCTACGAGTTTTTGTGCTCTCACTTGTTTTGTAGGACATCCATATTTTTACCATGTAAAAGCATCTCAAGTGATGGATTGGAGTGCACCATTGCTAAGGGCTCGTCGAGACGATCGAAACGGACATATCATTTGCTATATTCGGAGTCCTGGATGAAAAGATATTAATTTCGCAGCGAAATCTGCAAAAGAAGGATCTAGAAGACACCAGAAGACACCATGAGACAGCCCACCATGTGGGCCCACTGGGCCAGACCGACCGGTCCCACACCAAGACCGACCGGTCGGCCACAGAGGCCGTTTTGCCAACGCCTTCTGGAACCTTCTTGCACCACCTCCTAGGATGCATCTCCACCGTCCCTGAAGTCGGTTTGATCCAACGGTGGGCGATAAACGTGACGCGGATCGATGACATGGCGATTCCTTGCCCCCTACTCCACCTCGGGCTATATAAGCAGCCCCATACCCCCCTCTCCAGGCATCTCCATCTTCATTATTCATCTCCACATCAGAAACTAGTGTTTCAATTAGAAGTAGAGGTCCCTCTAGATGAATCTCTTCTAGTTCGTCTAGAATTAGATCTAGTTCTAGTTCTAGTTGTCTAGTTCATCTAGTTGTAATTAGAGATTGGATTAGAGAGAGGAGAAGGAGAGAGTTGAGGAGGAGCCGGATCTGTCGGATCTTCCTCGACATTGTATTGGTGCAGCATCTAGCTCGTCTTCAAGTAATCTCCAGGTTCTTCATTTACTTTTTCTAAGTATTATATTCAATTTCAATTCTTGCTTTATTTTATTTACTGGATCTCCGCTCGTATCGAGTGCTCTAATTATTTGAGGTAATTAGAGTAGTAAGCGTTAGTGTAGACGTGGTGTCTATGCTAAGGTTTACCTGAGTTTGCACCCAGCCCCACGGATAGTTGTGGTAGCCCCAGGTGGTGACAGCCCTAACGGCCGACGTAGTCCACCACGTTCGGGTTGGTGTTTGTAGGACCGTAGTCGGAGCTTCCTAGCCCCTTTCTCATCCCTTTCTATGGCTAGTGTTCTGATGTCCCGAAGTAAGTAAAATATAGTGAGCCTTTAAATAGATAGACCTACTTAGAAAACCCTAAGATCTCTCTCTACCCACTTTATCATTCTTTTCTTGGACATTCTTGATTCTTCTAGTACACTTCACGTTCCCCGTGGAAATCGATACCTTGGAATACTCTCAGGTGAAAGCTACATCGGTATCCGTGCGCTTGCGGATTTTTCTGTGTGCGTTTAAAATACCCAACAAGCTTTCTGGCGCCGTTGCCGGGGAACGGTAGCTGTGCTAGTTTCGAACCAAGTCGTCTGTGTTTCTTTTCTTTTACCACCTTTTTCTCTTACCACCACCTTTACCTCACCACCACACTTCTTACACATGAATTTCACTCCTATCTATAAATACTCCGCTCCAAAGGGCAAATTGTTGGAGCCACCACCATCATCACATCCTATCCTTACTGATGGCTACCAATTTCGTCCCGGCTTTATAGCCATGGTTCGGGAGCAACCCTTCTCTGGGCTAGATGATGAAAACCCTCACACCCACCTTAGGGAATTTGAGCAATTGTGTTCTTGCTTGTCTATTGCTGGCATGACACAAGAGACCATTAAATGGAAATTGTTTCCATTCTCCCTTTTTGGAAGAGCGAAACAGTGGTATGCTCATAACATAAGAGGAGTAGATGGAAATTGGGATGAATTTCGGGACAAATTTTGTCTTGCTTTCTTCCCTCTTTCTCAAATCACTGCCCTTCGAATAGAAATTCTTACCTTTCAACAAAAAGAGAAGGAGACACTAGGAGCAGCTTGGGCTAGGTTCAAACACCTTACCAATTCTGGCCCAAACCTTTCTTTGCCAGACCATGTCCTACACTTTCACTTCTATCGTGGTCTTAACAAGGAAGCTGCTCTACATCTCGATTTAGCTTCTAGAGGATCATTCTCACATAAACTTGTTAGTGAAGGAAGCGACATCCTAGAGAAAATCCTTGAAAACACTCCTTGCACTAGCACTTTTGATGAATTCCTAGAAGAAGTCGAGCCCAACCCCGACCAACACGAGGAGGAACAAACAACCAAATTTTAAAGTCCTTCAAATTCTTCTAATAATTTGGTTGTCACCAAACCTTCTCTAGAGAAAACACCCACACTTTAGAAAATGATAAACCCCATCCTTCGGTGTTCTTCTCTAAAATCGAGGATGATGATATCAAAGAGCATGGAAGCTACTTCATAAACACCTCTTTAAATCCATGCTCATATGAGACATCTCCTGTTTCAATTGGTCTGTCTAACATTGTCACACTCGAGATTTTGAACCCCCTCACACTTTCTATTTACAAAAACTTCAAAAGGGTGGTTGTAGATGCATATGTTTATCACAAATGTTGTAGATCTCGTTGTGCTCTTAAAGTTGGTGTTGGAGGGGAAACCACTCACCAAATCATATCTTGAAGGTTTTCCAAAGACAAGCTCAGTGTCCTAAAACAAGCACTTCTCAGATCAGTGTTCATCTTCCTGCTACACTGCCCTTGTGTAATGAGCATAGGGATATAATTGTTAAAATATTCCTTCGGGTATTCTTGTCACTAACCTTTGCAGGTCTGGAGCGAAAATGTTCGAAGGAACGACAGACACAAGGTATGTCCAACTAATCATCATGCAACATTGAATTACAATCATCTAATCTTGATTTTTTGCAAAATCCAAGCTTGGGGATACACTTAAGAACAACTCTTGTCATGTTGCTATGTTGGTTGTCCCTACCTTTAAGACATGCTCATGTGCTATACACTAATCATGCTCTCTCATCACCATTTGAGTAAATTTCTTTAATGCTTTAATGCTACCTTCATTTTCTATAGTATATGCTTTGGTTTTGAAGTATTCTCATACACCTTTTAAATTAGGCACGGTGCTTAGTTTAAACTATTTTCATGAATTAAAGTAAGACATGGTGTCTGGTTTGATTCTTGAGCTAAAAGGTGTCCTGGTTTTACCTCTAAAGGCTTTTAAATTAAGTATGGTGTTTAGGTTAAAATGCCTTCCTAGATCAAATTAGACGTGGTGTCTAGGTTGATTTTTGAGCCAATAGTATACTATAGTGGATGCTGGATATTTTGTTGGACTAACCTCTGTAGGAAAACTTTCAATATCAGTATGGGAAAGTCCTGAGATGAACTCACACTGGAGATGAAGAGACACATGAACTTCAACAACTTGCACAAGGGAGACACAGCTCACTGGTCATGGAGAAATGAGATCCATGGAACAAGACAAAAGATGAGTGCCACAAAACAATATCTACAATCAAAGCACTCACTCCATGGAAGTAGGTGAACAAGTCTGAGTTGGGTCACTAGAAGATAAAGACCATCGTGGAGGAACAACACACGTTCACTGATAGGTTGACACACAGAGAAGGAAGGTTGATCCCTCTAAAGATGATCCTACTACACCTTCCTCCTCTCAAGCTCCCATCACTCAGGTTCACTATGAGATAAGCAAGAGAAGACAAGCTATTCATGAAGAACAACCAGCCAGACAAGAGAAGCTTCCACAAGGTGGTTCGACACATCACTCTTCAATGATAAAGGTAACATCTCAAGGTATGTGACCATCACTTTAAAAGCTTCTCCTTAATTCTAGTATGTGCATAAATAAGAACCAAACATGTTTCAGTTGCACCTTATTTGATCCAACCTAATCAACTCAACATGTTCAGTTCTTTAATCTTTGTTCTTAGCTTTACTCTCTTGATCTCACTATGTTAACTAAATGAGCTAAAATGTTATGCATCTAACCTTTGGAAGATGATATATCACAATCATGAAAATATCGACACTTTATGCATAGATTATCCTTCCTTGGGTTAAGTAATTTGATCTGTTAAATATTTTAAGATGCTACTTTCATGCTCATCCTCTGATCCTATCACTCATGTTAAGATTGAATAGGACACATAAACAACAAGTTTGTCTTATGCAATGTGCCTAAGGTTAGAGGAGAATAAACAAAACTTTTGGTTCTGTTGGTGTTTTCCACCAACAAAGCCCATGCACTTGATCTCTACCTTGTCTTTATGAGCAGGACACACTCTTGAGCAAAACATGGAGAAGTTTGTCACTCCCAAATTTCTACATAGTGAAGGTCCTAGATCTACAAGAACATGCACACTGAGCAAGATGCTGCCAGCGTCCATAATTAACGCTTCAAACTACTGGACGAACAAATAACATGAGTGACACCATATCAAGAGGCATAAACAAGAAGGAATGATGGAAGACGTCATAGTCAGAATTAGAGGTCATGAAGTCCCCACAGACTTCTTGATCCTCGACATGAGAAGACGATGATGTCCACCTCATCCTAGGAAGACCATTCCTCTACGCTACAAGTACAATCATCAACAAGAGGAAATCCATTTTCACTTTCCTAGAGAAAAGGCATGATGCAACTTCATCAACTACATGCCCAATGAAGCACCCAAGAAGAATAGAAGTGAAAGACGCTGCTCTCAAAGCCAAAGAAGACAAACTATCAAGAATAGAGAGGCCAATCACGAAGAAGAAGCTATCGACACTGTCCCAGAAAAGAAAGAAGAGAAACCTCAAGACAGTGAACCACAGGAAGTGAAGACTCAAACCAAGAAAGTATGGAAGAAAAAGTCTGCACCTCAGAGGTACAATCAATAATAACTTTCCAAACGTCTGACATACCTTGGGAGGTCTGAACCAAGGGAAGGTCCGGTTCGTCGGACCTAAATATCCGAACCTTCGCCAAAAGGTAAAACCGGTAGTTATCCTCGTATTTACTTTGCTGCATATTTCTCATATTTAATCCATAACCATTTCTTGCATCATCATATTTAATTCACAACACATTTTAATTTCTGCATTACATTAGAAAACAAAATAAAAATATTTCACTGCATCATAAAGCCCCATGTGAATAATTCTATGGCATGTAAAAACCCACAGGAATGTTCACCGTGGTGGCATAAAAATAATAAAAATAAATATGCATGCATTCATCCTGTGCATTTTCTCTTGCATCATAAAAATATAAAATACAAAAATATTAAGAAAGAGATCTTACTGAAATTCTAGACAACTAAGGCTTAAGTGGCCAACCACTAACGCTTAATCTGTTCCACAAGTTTTTTTGTCTATTTGAGTTTCACAGGATTTGAAAGGCCAAGAAAAGCTGACAAGGAAATGGATATTTCATCCACTGTCGAAGCAATGTTTCAACAACCATCAACATCAATCAGAGTTCCGATAGAGGAAGAACATTTTCACTGCCATGTCCGCTGCATTACAAGATCGAACGACTATGTCAACATCTAGCTTGGGGGAGGCACCCTCACATGTATCCAGGTAAGTATCCTCTTAAGTTTTCTTTCTATACATAAATCTAAAATATATATATATACAAAAAAAATATGGGCACATGAAGGCTCACCATTAATTAAAAAGAAAAAAATGGGCACATGAAGGCTCAATGCTACTAAGGGAACCGGCTTGGGGAAGACGCACCCCCGTTATCTTCGTAATTCAGGTATGCCTTTATTACTATCTTAGTTGTTTATAATAAGTATGTGTTAGGTTAAATAAATAGTGTGTCCAGTTTGCTCAATTTTGCTTAATAAAAGAAGAACTCTCTCTCTAATCTTTTACATGAAAATGATGAATAGTTGCTCTATCTAATTTCTTTCAAGTACCTAACCTTCAAAGCATGAGTTCTCTTAATTAATAATGATGCTTAAAAATGAAATTAAATGCATGGGTAGCAAATGCTTGATCCAGAGTCTAGGTAATTGACAGATATGATATGTGATGATTTGAGCTACTGTTATCTTGTTCTGAAACAACACTAGAGTTCCGGAGAGTTTCCAATATTAATATGACTAATAATTGCATTGAGTTAAATTAAGCTTTGTTGACCCTATGAGAAGTTATCATGTTATTGAATTGAGATCACTTACACATTCCATCCATTTTCCACATAAATGCTCATGATTATTTGTTCCAATCCTCTCAAAAGTTTGTTGGAAGCATGTGGCTATTGAAAAAAAAGAAGAAAAAAAAGAGAAAAAAAATCCGAGGAAATAAAAAGGGACAAGTGTCCGAAACCTCAAAAAGAAAGATCCCGAGGAAATAAAAAGGGACAAGTGTCCAGAACCTCGAAAAAAAATGATGAAAAAAATGGATATCAGAAAAAATGGGCATGTGCCCGTCAGTAGAATTAGCCTGATAGCCATGTGTTTCTGATAAGCAGAAGAGAGTGATATATTCAAAAGAGCATCCGACTCCATTTCCCATACACATGCACTTCTCGATTCAATGGTATGGTTGACTTTCTCTTTGGATCCATTGTTTAATCTAGCAACATATGTTTTTAATCTTTTCTGAAAATTCATAAAACTCTGGGATAATGGTGAAGTAAAAGAACTAGAGACATAGTGCTTGATTTGATCGTTCTATATTTTAATTACTCAGGATTCAAGGTAAAGTACTAAGCCCTATAATGAATAATATGATACTTTTTCCTATTCCATATGAGAACTTTTGTTTAAATGTTTGTGTGCTTGTTAAGAAATACAGATATTGCAGCAACTCCTGATCCATTGTTGAGATTGGCTTTGCTCGGGACTAGCAAAGGTTAAGCTTGGGGGAACTTGTTGACGCTCACTAATGCTCATAATTAACCATCAACTATTGCATGAAATGACACTAAATGAATCACAAAGCATAGTTATAGGGTTTGAAACTAACAAGTTCTACGAGTTTTTGTGCTCTCACTTGTTTTGTAGGACATCCATATTTTTACCATATAAAAGCATCTCAAGTGATGGATTGGAGTGCACCATTGCGAAGGGCTCGTCGAGACTATCGAAACGGACATATCATTTGCTATATTCGGAGTCCCGGATGAAAAGATATTAATTTCGCAGCGAAATCTGCAAAAGAAGGATCTAGAAGACACCAGAAGACACCACGAGGCGGCCCGCCACGTGGGCCCACTGGGCCAGACCGACTAGTCCCACACCAAGACCGACCGGTCGGCCACAGAGGCCGTTTCGCCTCCGCCTTCTGGAACCTTCTTGCACCGCCTCCTAGGATGCATCTCCACCGTCCCTAAAGTCGGTTTGATCCAACGGTGGGCGATAAACGTGACGCGGATCGATGACATGGTGATTCCTTGCCCCCTACTCCACCTCGGGCTATATAAGCAGCCCCAAACCCCCCTCTCCAGCCATCTCCATCTTCATTATTCATCTCCACATCAGAAACTAGGGTTTCAATTAGAAGTAGAGGTCCCTCTAGATGAATCTCTTCTAGTTCGTCTAGAATTAGATCTAGTTCTAGTTCTAGTTGTCTAGTTCATCTAGTTGTAATTAGAGATTGGATTAGAGAGAGGAGAAGGAGAGAGCTGAGGAGGAGCCAGATCTGTCGGATCTTCCTCGACATTGTATTGGTGCAGCATCTAGTTCGTCTTCAAGTAATCTCCAGGTTCTTCATTTACTTTTTCTAAGTATTATATTCAATTTCAATTCTTGCTTTATTTTATTTACTGGATCTCCGCTCGTATCGAGTGCTCTAATTATTCGAGGTAATTAGAGTAGTAAGCGTTAGTGTAGACGTGGTGTCTATGCTAAGGTTTACCTGAGTTTGCACCCAGCCCCACGGATAGTTGTGGTAGCCCCAGGTGGTGACAGCCCTGACGGCCGACGTAGTCCACCACGTTCGGGTTGGTGTTTGTAGGACCATAGTCGGAGCTTCCTAGCCCCTTTCTCATCCCTTTCTGTGGCTAGTGTTCTGATGTCCCGAAGTAAGTAAAATATAGTGAGCCTTTAAATAGATAGACCTACTTAGAAAACCCTAAGATCTCTCTCTACCCACTTTATCATTCTTTTCTTGGACGTTCTTGATTCTTCTAATACACTTCACATTCCCCGTGGAAATCGATACCCTGGAATACTCTCGGGTGAAAGCTACATCGGTATCCGTGCGCTTGCGGATTTTTCTGTGTGCGTTTAAAATACCCAACACTATCACCAAACGTTTTGAGAAAGTCTTCTTCGTGAATATTCCCAGAGAAGCACTCCACATTGTCAAAATTCCAAACATCAGGATTAGAGTAAGCAATACTAACAGTTGAATCGGCTGGTATCACTTCCACTGTGTCGCCGATCCATTGAATCATATTCTGATGCATGGTTGATGGAATACAACTGTTAGCGTGGATCCAATCTCTTCCAAGAAGCACACTATATGATCCTTTTGTATCGACTACGAAGAAAGTAGTCGGCATACTCTTGCTACCAACCGTCAATTCGACACACACAACACTTTTAGTAGCAGACACGTTGCCGGCAAAGTCGGTCAACCTCATATCAGTCTGAGTCAAGTCTTCTGCAGACTTACCAAGCTTCCTAAAGGTGGCATATGGCATCAAATTAACAACTGCACCTCCATCAACTAACATCCTGTTTAGAGGCCTTCCATCAACAAACCCCTTTAAATATAAAGCTTTCAGATGAGAATGCTTCTCGGGTTTTTGAAATGTGGCCTCTTCTGCTTGATAGATCCACTGAGCAATTGCTTCTTCATCATCAGATTCCTCTTCATGGTCAGAAGATCTAAACACAGCAGGCAGCATCAATAAAGCTGATATATTAGCCGATGACTCTCCCTTATCGGCTATTTGCTTTACCTGCCAGACTTTGGGTTTCTTTTTCTGAATTTCATCGTTCCTTAGTCTCTGAACCCGCCGTTTCTGGCTTTTAGTTAAACCACCAGGACACCATTGCCCCTCTTGCCAAGGATGATCATGATCGGCTAATCTTGCTCTAAGCCGATTATGAACACTCTCATTTTTTATGCGCCGATCTGTCCTTTCAAATCTTAACCATCGGCGATTGTCTCTTGACTGCCTACACTCCTAATACTGTTCACTGCATTCTGGGCAATTACGAAGAGTAGGAAGCTTTAAGCCTTCATTCCAACAATGTCTGAAGAAAGAACAACCCCAATGATTCTTCTCTTCATCTCTGATATGTCTTTCCTCTTCACGAGACCTCCTGTATTCTTCCTCTTCAAGCCACTCTTGATACTCTTGCTCATATTTTTCTCTTTATATTTGATTTCTTTCTTTCTGACGTTGTCATTTATTCAACAAGATTTTGACAGTTGGACATCTTCTTGCCTCACCAGCCCTTGAAGTCTCAGGTTGATCATGTTGATCAGTACTCTTCTTTCCTTTCATTTCCTGATACTCCTTGGATGTTAGCTGCTTGCTTGGATCGACTGTCCCAGCTGCCTTGGCTTTGTCAGAAGTTAATACCTTAATCTCACTCCGAGGTGTAGGAGCCACCATGTTTTGTGGAAAAGGATGGCCATTGATGCTCATACCCTTGGCCTTTTCTAAGCCAATCCTTCCTTTGATAATAGCCCTCTGGATCATATCTCTAAAAACTCGGCAATCGTTAGTAGTATGAGTTCCAGAGTTATGAAATTTGCAGTACCTTTTATTTTTGAGTTCAGCCGATGGGATATTGTGATTCCCAGTTAACTTGATTTGACCCTTTTCCAATAAGTAGTCAAATATCTTATTGGCCTTAGTGATGTCAAAGTTGTATTTTACATCTTTCTCGGTACTCTTAGCCTTTGCCCAAGGCATGTACCCGTTGTTTCTCCAGGCCCAATCAACAGCAGCCACTTCATCTTCATTTTCATCGCTTGAATTATCTTCATCTTCTTGTAAGAAGAAGTGACTCTCTGTATTGTAAGCTTTCTTGGGCTTAAAGACTTGATTGTACCGGTTCTGAGCATCAATATTTGCTACCTTCTTAGCCAAATTAGCCATATTATTACAACTGAAACCAATTTTTTCTCTTATGGCTGGTATTAGCCCTCGAATTGCAATGTTAACTATCTCTGAATCTGGTAATGACAAGGTATAGCATTGGTTTTTCATCTCTCTGAACCTCTGAAGATATTGGCATCCAGTCTCATTATTTCCTTGCCTCGTATCGACTAAATCCACGAGTCCTTTTTCCAATACTCCAGAATCAAAATATTTATGGAACTTATCTTCCAAATATTCCCAGCTCCGGATGGAATTGGGTGGTAGAGATGAAAACCATGAGAAAGCCGAACCAGATAGAGATAAAGGAAACATTCTGACTTTAAGTGTTGGTTCGTCACCAACTTCCCTGAGCTGGACCAAAAACTAAGTTATATGTTCCATGGTCGTCACTGAGCCGGTTCCTGTGAATTTGGTAAAATCAGGGATTCTATATCTTGGTGGAAAGACAACCTGATCATACCACTCTGGATATGGCTTCTTGTAGCCAGTTAAGGTAGCCTTTGGTGTCAAACCAAATTGTTTTTGAATCATGTTGGTGACCCGACTCATCAACTGGTCTACTTGATTCACCGGCCCTTGATAGCCGATGTTCTGCCCCCCGAGTGTATTGTCGTGATACCCCGGATTCTCTTGAGCATCCAAAGTATAAAAATCTGAAACATAATGATATCCAGGAGGAATATCTCCAGACATTATACTTCCTTAATAAGGTGGTGCATTGAAATCTCTGGTAATACGTCTTACATGGGGAGCTATTTTTGTAGCCGATGAGTATATGTTATTACTCATATTCGGTTGTTGCATTGGCTGCGGTGTCATACCCCCAGGGTCGACAATCATCTGGTTTCCATTGCCATTAGGACAATTGATCTGTGGTCCACCAGAAGTTCCAGCTCATTGATTGCTTCTAACTGTATGTGCTGGACCTCTTCTATCATCATCCAAGTTGAAAGCTTCCTTAATGGCATTTGTGAGACTATTGAGGAACACTTCATTGTGATTCATTAGGGTGGTAGACATTGCTTTGCTGATCACTTCTTGCATGACATTATGTTGGACCTACTTCTTGATCTAGGTTTTGCAACTGAACTATTACATACACTTGAGTTCTAACAATCAATAGTATAACCATATCCAGTTGACATATCCACATTTTAGTTGAACCTTAAATATCACATGGAGTTGTATCATGGTGAAGCTCGACATAGTTTCCCACTAACCGGGGGAGACGGCGACTCGAATCAAATTGCAAACCAGCTGGCGAGAAACCTTTAATACAAACCCACACTTTCCCCGTCGGGTCCATGCATTGGGTCACCGCTCGATACTGTTCATGGTGGTAATCGTCGCGGTTCAAGCACGGACTGCCCAATTGGAACCTGGTGATGGCCATTCCGAGGCAGATCGTATTTCCATACTAGAGGGCACGACTCGGGTTGATTCAGGCCCAAACAGCGTCTAACCAGCTTCGGGGTCGGGAATACATCACCGGCACCCTAAGTAAAAGGGCGCTTTCAAAAATGAATGAGACCAACATCGATACAAACCTACACGATCCAACGGACGAGCTGCCCCAAGTTTCCAAACTTGTGCCTTGCCTTCCAGTTGACCGTATTTCATTACTACTCAGGTTCTTTTCCACGATAGCAAAAATATAGCCAACCGTGATCCGGTAATTACCCACCAGGGGTATTACGGGAACATCCTTTCTTTACTACTTCATTAAGCAGGCTAAGCAATTCTACTTATGAATAAGTAACAAGATAACAAGGCAAGCATAAACAATAATCAAGGAATGGTAATGCAGCAAGTAGGATTCAATCAACTCCTATACCTAATGCATCACAGTGTAAATACTCAATTGAATTGATTGTAAATACTGGGAGACTTAAGATGCTCCGGGGCTTGCCTTGGGAGAAGACCGATGCCTCGTGTGAAGGGCACTCGAGCAGGTTAGTTTCTGAAGCAGGGTCGGCCTCCTCGCTCTGCGGCACCTCCTGGATCTCCGGCTCGGCATTTACTTCTGGTTCTTGGTCGGGCTCCGGGGCTGTCAATCCTATTGCAATGCGGCGGATAAATAAATAATGTGTGGTACAGATATGATGGTATGTAAAGTAAACTTTTTTTGCCAACCAACAAAACCAACTTGTTGAACAACTTTTGACATTGAGAAAGGCATTTAATGACTGCATTAAATAAAACCATTAACTCAACTAATTTCTATTGATTATTTCAAAGAGACCTAGATTTAAACAGCAAGTACATTTTTCTGAATTCAGAAAAATCCACAAAAATTACAGTAGGTAACCTACACCCACAGGACTCCACTGTACAAATTTCAGCAAGAGATAATTTACCAAACAGCAGATATAAAAAGATGAAATAAACTGCCAAAAAGGTACTTTGAACTAACTTCCCTTTTAAAAAGTGTCAAACAGCAGATTTCATATTTTTTCTAACTTCATCTACCTATAACCCCTGCACTGCAAAAAACTTACTGCTAAAGCATGAACTTATGAATCTACACAAAATAAACAAGTTTATTTCAAAATAAACCCTTTGAACTGCAACCCTATTGGAAACGGATGCAATCCTCATTTTTGTATTTTTCCCAGATTCTACTCCATATTTCCTATTTATCAAGAAAGTTCCATGAACAAAAACATCATATCTTTTTCTGCATGAATTTTCTAAGAAAAACACAGAAAAGCACACTTGTATTACAACTTCTTATTTTTCCATACAACAACCTACGCTTAATATTTTTCTCAGCTTAAACAGAACACACAGAGACTGTATAAATTTTCCCATATTTTATTTCCACACATATTTCTCTCAAAAATTATTTTCAGAAAACAGCTAAAAAAGAATTTAAATCTAAACAGATAATTTTTCCACAGAAACAGGCACTCATAAATTTTTCACAGACACATAACTTGATAATAAGCATACACAATTTTTTCCATGAATTAATTCAACCAGAAAACGTATAAACCTATTTATTTAGCATAGAGCACATAAACTAAAATAAATAAGAACAGTACAATAAATTTTCACCAAAAATACTTTTACATTTTTCCCTGCTAGATCTACTCATGAACAAGTTTACAAAACTGCAAGTATCTCATTTGGATCATTAAAACGTGCTACACAAAATAAACAAACTTTTCTGGAAAATAAAAGGAAAAAGAAAAACATTTGAAAACTCCCGGCCCAACTTGCGTAGACTCGGCACATGGACCAAGAGTGGCTGACGTGCGGGGTCGGCCGGGTCAACAGGCCCACCTGTCGGTGAAAGCCGAGCAGG
Organism: Coix lacryma-jobi var. lacryma-jobi; assembly: GCA_009763385.1. NCBI lineage: Eukaryota > Viridiplantae > Streptophyta > Magnoliopsida > Poales > Poaceae > Coix > Coix lacryma-jobi. Next base: position 152,350,067 of record CM019827.1, on the reverse strand, counting down.
GGAAAGGTTTGACTGACGATTACTCGCCGTCGGCGAGGTCACCGGCGGTGGGGTTGGGCTTGGTGAGTTCGCCTCGACGAGGCGGATCGAGTGGTGGTGTTGGTTTGGCCAGCGCACGACCGTAGCTCGCCGGCGACGAGCAATGACGGACGGTGGCGGCGGTGGTGGTCGGGCGAGATCACTTGCGTGCTCGGGTCGGAGAAGATCGCGCGGCGAGTGGGCGAGCGAGATCCGGAGCAGGGGAAAGCCGTCACGCGGCAATCCGGCCGGCGTACGGCGCGGCCGCGCGGTCGAGCGCTAGCGCGGCGCGACACGTCGCGCGCGGGAGCAGGCGAGGCGCGGGCTGGCGTGGGCCGGAAAGGCCAGATGGGCCGAAAGTGAAGCGCGGGAGAAAAGAAAAACCCTTTTTCTTTTTCAAATCTTTTTCCAAACTTTGACCATTTCAAAACAGTTTGAAAAACTCAAAACTAGACTTTGATCTAAAAATAAAAGTTTCTCAAAATAATTTTCTCTACAACTTTCATATAAGACACTTTTTCTGAAAATCAATTTTCTAGCCTACACATAAATAAAGCCAATTTTGGAGCCATAAATTATTTTTGTTCCCACATTTTTAATTATTAAACTACTAGGTTTGTGCCCGTGCGTTGCTACGGGCCAGTTAAACTTTTATAGTAAAAACACATGAATCACACGTGAAAAATTAAATACCGACATTAGAGTGATATTTAATCCAAAAAGCAAAGTTCGTGAAATTAACACAATTACAAAGAGTGCGATAATATATGTATAAACGTGTATTATATGGTGTTACTCAAAAGTATATTGGTTTCGACAATCTTTATCTTTTCAATCTTCTCTATTGTACTCTATACAATCACAAAGAGTGCGATTATATAGAGTACAATAGAGAAGATTGACTATAACATAGAGCAAGAAGCATAGAAAGTCAGGTTCAACGTACTTGATTGCCGATGAAGGAGGTGTCAGACGTACTTGATTGGTGGCCTTTCTTTTTCTTTTCTTATTAATTTTTCCCCTCTTCTTCCATAATGGCCGCAATTATTATTTTCTCTCCTTCCGAATTGATCCTGATTGGCTATTACCTTCCATGCGCGCACAAGATTTTTCTGCGGTGGAGAATTTTTTTACGTGATTTTTTCTCTTGGGAGAAGGGTCACAGGAAATTTCCTTTTGGGTAGTCCAGGATCGCAGGGTTAGTTTGGTGCTGCCGGGTAGACGTTGACGTTACATATATTTTAGTTGTAGAGATACTGAACTAGGTCAAGGTGTCAACATAGAAAGTGTTATACTCAATATTACCTATTTTATAAAATTATTGGTCAAGGCAAAAATCTATTTAAACAACCAAGTCCTATTGAAACCAAAATTCAAATAAACAAACAAAAGCCAAAAACACTTCCATGCACATGAAATGATGCAATGTATTGCTTATGGAAATTTAGTAGCTAATGTGGTTCCTAATGCAGTGCTTGACACTAGGGTGTCACAATGATCAGACGATTGAGTCCCACCAGGCGTGCCAAAAGAATGGGTGGACACGAAAATTTGGATGAAGCGCCAACACCCTCGAACACGGTCCTTAGAGGGCGTACGGAAGCAGGGTCTTGACCTCCTGGACCTTTAAAAGATGGCGGTGCCGAATCTAGGTGAGAGCGACCTCAGACGTGCCAGTCAATTTGACCTGCAATTGACAAGGAGAAGAAAAAGTTGTCAAATTGTGGAACCTACCGGTTTGGTGCCAGATAGTTCCAAATTATGCGGCTCTGATATAGCCATTTGTTTATAGGATATTGACTACAAAGTCAACTCCCAAAAGATTGCGTGAAAACATTTGATAAAGATATAAAGCAAAATGGCTATGATATATGTAAAGAAATATTTAGAACAGGAAAATAGCCGATAAGCTTAAACATGTTAAAAGAATAAAGATCTATGTGCACGTTTAAATGGCATGAAACCAATGAATCGACTAATTTCATAGGCAGTTCTATCTGTTAATAGTGGAGTGTTTCCATGCAGCCATAATAACAAATAGATCGATAAAATAACTTGAACATCAACAGTGGGGTATCTCCATACAGCCATAATGATGACCAAGCTAGATCACGTCCAAAGCAACAAGCAGATCCATCGATCTCAGACCGTTTAAAACTACCAATTATGAATAAAGCATAACTGGATCGGCTATTTTAGCCAATACAGGGTCCATGAAGCACGAACAAGATCTACTCGTTAAAACCACGATCCGACTTAAGATCGAACAAATCTAATCTATCATGTATATTAGTGGGGTTCAGAAATACAACCATAATAAATATGCTAGATCAAATCTGTCCTTTCTTAAATCAAACCACGATTCTATCGGATATCTCGAACGCACAACATGTAACAATCAAGATTGACAAAATAGTCGATGAAAGGCTTAGATCGGCTATTTCCTTTGGTGTGAGCGTGCAAAGCCTTTGGATAGCCGAAACTAAACAACTTTTAAGCTTAAGCTACTTTGTCAGTCTTAATTGGGCAAAGATGTGTTTAAATCTAAGGAAAAACATTAAAACATAAACAACATCGATAACTCGATGAATCTATTAGCTTGCCAAAACCAATAGAGCCGATAACTGGTCAAGATCGACTAAAGCAAGAGATTGATCAGAGTCAAGACAGTCTTACAAAAGGCAAACTTAAACCGATAACTGGCCATGTCATAGTTTAACAAGAGTTTGGTTGATGACAAATACAGCCTTATTGTACAATGACACGAGTCATTGGTGAAACTTACAAGCAAACCGGAGGTCGGTCGAAGCCGATGCAGCCCTGCCTAATTGAAGATTCCGCTGGGTTCTACGTTACTCCTACTCCTAGGGTTTTGGCCGGTGGCCGATGTGTTGATTGATTGGATGATGTTTACAAAATCGGGCTTTTAGCTATTTATAACCCGTTCGACTCCTACCCTAACACGACTATGTTACATAATCAAAAGACGATCCGGACTCAAACTCCTCGGCCGAACCCAACACGTCTCCAAAACTTGTCACACCTGGTCCTCAAGGATCTTGGTCGTGTCCGGGTCTTAACACTTTTTTATTTTTTCTGGTCGATCCTTTTACCAATAAACCAGCCGTTTGTACCTATGAAATAATAATCTTCTCAGTCCAAAATCTGGTGTAAACAAGTTCTTCAAACACTGGGGAGCTCCTACACAATCTAGTAAGCAAAGCACAAAGCTCCTAAGCTCACTAGCAATGCTTAATAACAAGGCTACACAAGCCAAATTAGAGAGCTCAACTTAGCTACACAAACTAAGCAATGTGACAAGCAAGACTACAAGTCAACTAGTCACTCATGGGATCAACTCTATGCTACACAAGCAAAGAATATAACTAGCAAGCTACACAAGCTAACTAGAAGCACAAAAGCAATCTACACTAGCACAAGTATATGAACAAGTAAATACAAGCTAGTGAATGGAGTTTGCAAACCACCGAGAAGATAATACACGAAGTTGACAAGGTGATTTTTCTCCCGAGGTTCACTTGGTTGCCACCAAGCTAGTCCTCGTTGTGTCGACCAACCACTTGGTGGTTCAGTGGCTAATAGGTGTTCACAAACCTAGCTCAACACTTGAGCGCCACAAGAACCGACCCACAGATGGAGGTAACTCAATGACATGCGCAATCCACTAGAGTTGCTCTTCGCGATCCCCGCGGGGCGAACACAATGCCCCTCACAATCCTTCTCCGGAGCCATGCACAATCTTTACGCGGGCTTCACGATAGAGACTCGATCACCAAGCCGTCTAGGAGGTGGCAACCTCCAAGAGTAACAAGCACCACCGGCTTGCAACACGAACACCTAGTGCCACTCGATGCAATCTCTCAATGCAACACACTAGGGATCACTCACACGCAATAGATTCGCACACTAGCAAGCACAAGTGAGTTAGAGGGCTTCCTAGTGAAGGACCAAGAAGCAACCAGAAAGCGACCAGAGGGGGGGTGAATGGGAGCTTCAAAATTTCCTTCCGGAAACTAGTAGCCACTGTCCCGAGAATCACCCCGAAGGACAAACCCTAGAGCTTGCTAATGTCCACGACCCTAGATGTAGGGTGGATGCTTCCAAGAAGCACAGCGGGACACTACACAACTCTAGAAAGCCAACGCAAAAACCCAAAACCAAATCTGAGAACGGATGAGCAAACGAAGGACGAATCAGTGCTGAATCAGCAGCATCGGAAGCTGGCTAGCGTCCGATGCCCTAGCACCTGCAGCGTCCGATGTGAACAGAGCCCCTCAGAAACCTTACTGCATACGCATCGGACGCTGTGAACAGTGAACTCTCAGCGTCCGATGGTCACACTCCGGCGCGTCCGATGCACAACGGAGCGTCCGGCGGTAGCGTCCGATGCTCCTTAGAAAATGTCAGATCCTAACACGTGGCAACGGAGCCTCCGATGCCAAAGGGGTCAGCGTCCGATGCTACGAACTCGAGCGTCCGATGCCCCCGACGCAGTGCAATTCTTCCGTGAAATCCACTCGATCTCCTCCGAATCAAAAGCACTAAGGCTTAGACTTGGTGTGAGGAATTCCAAGGATGTTAGTGAGCTATCCCACGGGAATCATGGCTCGAACCTAACTCCAAATCGAGGAATTGGAAGAAATTGGGGCAATGGAGCAAAAACCGATCCAACACAAAAATCGTTCGATCTCCTAGACCGTGAGGTTAGAGGTGAATTCCTTCGGAGGAAAGAAGTGCCTCACGATCTAGAACAACTTAGTTCAAACGGATTTGCTAGAGATGCACCGAGCAAAGAGATCGATCGACGGGAAAAACGTGGAGAAAAGTAATCCGCGAAGAACACAATCAAAACACAAATCACAACCACGAAATTGCAACCGTGTGGCTACCACACGCTACAATAGTGAGATTACGGTCTCACTTCCTCAAAATCTCACGGGCACAGAGGCATTGTTCTCTTCTCTGTGGATCTCAGGTTTGCTACAGCAGGGGAGTGGGAGAGCAGGAAAACCTAGAAGGCAAAGAGCAAATGACTGAGATAGATGGGGAGGTGGGTGTCTCCCCCTACTTATCCTAATTCTAAACTATTCCTAATTCCCACTCTACCTCTAACTACTTACAGAGCGAACCAGCTAAACCCTAAGGTTATTCTGGACCAACTCGGTGGTAGGTGGATCCGACGGCCACGCCCGCACAACTCGTAGCGTTGCCTCGACGCAACCTCCCGATTGCCGCCACGTGCCGCCCTCGCTCTCCACCCCCAGTTTTGTGGCCCAAACCGGGAAACCAGCCTTTTCTAGCCAACCCCCGGTTTTGAGGCCCAAACCGGGAAACCAGCCCACCAGCTTCTGAGTTTTGAGGCCAAACTCAGCAAACCCTCAGCGCCCAGGTTTTGAGGCCCAAACCTGGAAACCGTCCTCAGCCCGAGTTTTGTGGCCAAACTCAGAAACCATCCGCACCCAGGTTTTGAGGCCCAAACCTGGAAACCGTCCACCCGATGGTTTTTCCCTGGCTCTACCACCAAACCGAAGCTGTAGAGGGGATGCACCGTCCGTGCACCCCGTCCACCGACACGTGTCCCCAGGTCCTCGACCCGAGCAACACCATGCCCGCAAGTCTCCGCTCGTCGCTGTCCCAGGCTGTCCGCCACCACAGCTGATCCTCGGGCCACCGGTCCCTCAGTCCAAGCCTCACGTCCGCCCTTCGCCACTCTCGGTCCATTGGCACGGCACGTCTCTACTTGACCTTCACCTTGCCTCTGATCACTGTCTCCGTGCTCGACACCTGCACAACACAAGCCAAAGAACTTGCGATCAAACCCGTTGACAATCACTCATCACACCGAGACCCGGCATACACCCATGTATCCGCAATCTCCCCCTTGATGAGTGCAATTTCAACTACTCACACAAATCATAATAGAAAGAAGAAGGAAGGAAGAAGGAGAAGAGAGAACTCGACCAAATGACCCAAAAGCATAGCAAAGCCGAAGAAGGTCAAGAGGAAAGAGCAAGAAAACTTGATCCCCAAAGATATGGGCAACGGCTCAACGCGACCAAGCAAAGCAAAGCTAGCCCTCAAGAAGAGGTAGAACAGGCTCAACACCGCTAGCAAATACCAATTGAAAAAGTCCAGAAAAAGAGCTCGTCACCAATTGAGAAATCGAAGCAAATGCTAGTCCCTCAAGAAAGAGGCACAGAGGCTCAACACAACTAGCACAGAAAGCTCGCTCCAAACCAAAACACGCTTCGAACCAATCGAAATCAAATGCCCTGAAAAATGTTTGCTAGTCCCTTAAGACAGAGGCGAAGGCTCAACACAACTAGCAAACTCCCCCTTGAATAGTGCAAGCAACCAAGGAAAACTCCCCCTTAGTTGAACACAGGAAGCATATGATGTGCAAAATTTTCTCCCCCTTAGTCAACCGATCGGAGAGCACATGATTTGTCATTTTTCTCCCTCTTAGTTGAAAATGCACTTATCAAGAAAAGGCACCATCAGGCAAACGAGCAAAGAACTCCCCCTTCCAGAATGCATATGAGTCAAAATGCAAGTTAGCAGCTTCAAGCATATAGTCAAAAGAGTGCAAAGATGCTCTAAACAGTATAACTCCAATGACACAACTAGGCACTCAAATAGCAAGGGCTCAAACTGATCACCGAATACGAAATATGAACATATGAGCAAAATGAGCAGTTTTGAGTCAAAAGGTATTCACCATCAAAATAGCACTAAACATGTATAGACAGGAATCCGAACAAGTGCTAAACATGTATACAAGGTGAACTACCCCTAGCAAAGTTCAATCATCATGCTATAGAATGAAACATACACTTGTGATTTCAGTTTTAGATCGGAGTTGCAGCGGTGAAGTTTCACAAGTTCAAATTCAGCATGTGATTGCGAGAGGTTGAAAGCTTGTCTTTGCCTAACTTTTCAATCGAGCGAAGCCTATGCCGAAACAATCAAAAGCTTAAAGCTACGGTTTCGGTCATACACTACACAGCTCAAGTTTAACTCAAAGTGCAATGAGAAACAGTCTTGATACTGTGATGTGTTGACAAGCAATCCCATCTCGATCTTTTCAATTCACTAAAACTTGGTTCAAATTTTAAACAGGATATGAACAGACCAAGCGAGTGAATGACTCAGAACTAGAGACATAGCAACCTAGCATATATGAAAAGCACGAGTGAACTCAACACATCCTACACATGCTAGTTGCACATCTCAATGGTGATCATTTTCAGATTTTATATACATTAAGCAAATTCACCATTCCAAAATAGCCCAGCTCACAACATGTACTAGTGATCAGAAAGAGCATAAGCTACAGGCATCATCATAAGCATCAGAGCATACCACATAGAGCATAGTTACATTCTAGTGATTATAAACATGAAGCTCAGAATGTAAATGCGTATGCTAAAAAGACAAAGGAAAAGAAAGACAAACGGAAAAAGAGTCAGTCGATTATACAAGATCTAAAATGTTTTCCCCATCTAAAAGGGGAAACACACACCAAGCTCACCCCTCAACCGATTAAAGGTTGATTCGTCTAAAGGCTTGGTGAGAATATCAGCCAGTTGATGATGAGTATCGACATGGCGAAGGTCGATATCACCCTTCTGCTGGTGGTCTCGCAGAAAATGAAAGCGCACATCAATGTGTTTGGTCTTTGAGTGAAGCATGGGGTTCTTAGCAACGCTAATAGCACTCGTGCTGTCACAAAGCAAAGGCACGCGAGAAAAGCTCAGACCAAAATCACGCAAAGTGGCCATCATCGAAAGCAACTGGGAGCAGCAGCTAGCCGCAGCAACATACTCAGCCTCTGTGGTAGACTGGGCGACACTAGACTGCTTGCGAGAAGACCACGATACAAGAGAAGAACCAATAAACTGGCAAGTCCCAGAAGTGGACTTGCGCTCAATACGGCAACCAGCAAAATCGGCATCGGAATAACCACAAAGGGAGAGGGTGGAGGAAGCCGAATACCAAATCCCGAACTCAGGTGTGAAACGAAGGTACCTGAAAATGCGCTTCACCGCCTGATGGTGAGAAGTGCGTGGCGACGCCTGAAAGCGCGCGCACAGACACACCGCGAACTGGATGTCCGGGTGTGTCGCCGTCAGGTAGAGCAGCGACCCGATCATGCTTCGGTACTCCTTCTGGTCCACTGCTTCTCCATCCTTGTCTGCATCCAGGGCAGTCATCGTCGACATGGGTGTTGGTAGAGGCTTGGCCTCACCCATATCGAACCGCTTCAGCAAGTCCTTGGTGTACTTGCCCTGGTGCACAAACATCCCTTCTCGGGATTGCTTAATTTGCAACCTGAGAAAGAATGTCAACTCGCCCATCATGCTCATCTCGAACTCCCTGCTCATAGTGTCTGCAAACTTGGCAACCAAAGCGTGAGAAGAACCACCGAAAATGATATCATCCACGTAAATCTGAACCAAGAGAGTGTCTTTGCCTTGCTTGAGGAGAAAGAGCGTTGTATCTACACATCCCATTTTAAAACCCTTAGCAAGCAAAAAGGTTTTCAACCTATCATACCAGGCTCTAGGGGCTTGTTTCAAACCATATAAAGCTTTGTGGAGTTTAAAAACATGGTTTGGAAACTTGGGATTTTCAAAACCTGGGGGTTGCTCAACATATACTTCCTCTTCTATGTAGCCGTTTAAGAAAGCACTCTTGACATCCATTTGAAAAAGTTTGAAACCTTTGGATGCAGCAAAAGCCAAGAGTATCCTAATAGCCTCCAAACGAGCTATAGGAGCAAAAGTCTCCTCATAGTCTATCCCCTCCTTCTGACTATAACCCTTCGCTACAAGCCTGGCCTTGTTTCTAACAACGTGGCCATCCTCTCCTTGCTTGTTTTTGAAAACCCATTTTGTCCCAATAGGCTTACAGTCTGGAGGAGGTGGAACTAGAACCCAAACCCGATTTCGCTCAAAATTTTCTAACTCCTCATGCATGGCATTGACCCAATCTGGATCCGTCAAAGCGTGTCCAACATCTCGGGGCTCAAAATTAGCAACAAAAGCAGAATGAGCAAAGTGAGAGATTTGCTGTGACCTGGACCGAGTGACACGTTCGTCAATGTCGCCTATCATCTGCTGAGGGGGGTGCTGGCGCTGGATGTGTCTTGGCGCCTCCCGAGCAGACGTGATCTCCCCCTCAACAGCAGCTGGTGCCTCCCCGGGTACAAAAGGTACCGCTCGGGGTGGCGGATCCCACGGCCCCCAGGAAGAGGACGTGTCGGGGCCGTGAGTCATCGTAGAAGCCGCTCCTTGCGGCAAAGCAGGTGGAGGGGATGCTGGGTCACCCATGCCTTCAGCATCCTCGTCCTCATCATCGAAAAGAGGTTCACCAACCTCATGGTCACCTGCACGCTCAAAACGAGAAGAAGGACAAACCATGGTCTCGTCAAAGGTGACATCGGATGTCTCCATGACTCGGTTAGTATCAAGGTTAAGTACACAATATGCGCGAGTGTGAGTGCCATAACCCAAAAACACACCGTCAGAAGAACGAGACTCAAATTTGTCCAGGTTGCCTTTTTTCAATATAAAACAGTGGCAACCGAAGACTCTAAAATAACTCACCTTGGGCTGTCTACCAAAACGCAACTCATAAGAAGTCTTTTTCAAGAACGCTCTCAGAAAAATGCGATTTGAAATGTAGCATGCAGTGTTCATAGCCTCGGCCCAATATCGCCTAGGAGTCCTATGCTCATCGAGCATCGTCCTGGCCATCTCAACAAGGGTCCGATTCTTCCTCTCTACAACACCATTTTGTGGAGGTGTGTAGGGGGAAGAAAACTGATGCTCCAACCCCAAAGAGTTACAAAACTTCTCAAAATCCGAATTCTTGAATTCGGAACCATTATCACTCCTAATAGCTCGCATCGAGTTCAAAGGGAACTCGTTCTGAAGACGTAAAATCAGATTGCGAGCAAAGGAAAAAGTCTCGGTCTTCTCAGCTAAAAATAAGACCCACGAATATCTCGAGAAGTCATCAACAACAACAAGCACATACCACTTCCCCCCAACCGAGCTCACCCGAGCCGGACCAACAAGGTCCATATGTAAAAGCTCTCCAGGGCGCTTAGTCATGACCTGAGTCACCGGATGGTGGGGAGCGGCAACCATCTTCCCATGTCTACAAGAATGGCAAACAAGATCCTTCTCCATGGACAACTTGGGCAATCCTCGGATTAGGCCAAGTGAACTAAGTCTTGCAAGCAAGTCGAAGCTCAGGTGACCAAGTCTCCTATGCCACTTCCAAAGATCAGAGGAGGAAGGTCCAGCCAAAAGACAACGAGAAATGTCAAAGGACTCCAAGAAATTCGCACGAAAGACTTTTCCAAAGGGCGAAATCAAACAAACAAGATTACCCTGAGGATCCAAAATGCGACTGAGATTCGGTTTAAAACGAATCTCATAGTCATCATCAAAAAGTTGCGAAACAGAAAGAAGGTTAAAATGCAGGTTAGAAACAAGAGCAACATCGCGCAACACAAAGTGCTCATTAACCCGCACCGACCCGCGAGACAACACCTTACCTTTGCTATTGTCGCCGAAGGTGATATACTCCTTTCCGGCGACCGGACTAAGACTGGAGAACCACTTGGCATTTCTGGTCATGTGCCTCGAACACCCAGAATCCACCAACCAAACGTTCTCCAATCGTTTTACCTACATCAATAAAAAGACATAGGGTGAGCATACGGTCCAACACTGGGGTTAGTGAAGTAGGAAGAATACCAGTGTTGGGCCGGCTGCTCAAAAGAACGGTCAGTGAAAAAACCATTCCTAGCACACCTACGAAGGAAGCGATCACCACGTTTAGAAGAACATGGTCTGCTGGGGAAGGAGCGCTCACCGCGATACTCAAAACACGGTGGGGGAAAACGCTCAACTACAAAGCCACCGCCACGGGGTCCATGGCCTACAACAGCAGGCTCCCGCCGGGCACGACCTCCCTGACGCCTAGGACCCTGAGGTGCTGCACCTCTAGGCCTAGCAGCTCTCCTCGGAGCTCTCCTCTGAACATTCGGCACATGTACATCATGGAAAGGATGGTACATGTCCGGGTTGTTCATCTCCCTTGCACGGCGCTCCTCCCTCTTGCGCCGAAAGCAAAACTCACTCAAGTGTCCATCTCTCCCACAATGCTCACAATGGTACCTCACCGCTCTCATAGGGGGTTGTTGGTACACACGGTTGTGGGTATGGATCACTTTGCCCTTCTGTGGCATAAGCTCCTCCTGGATAGGTGGCATTGTATCAAGCTTGTTCTTGAGGTGGTTTGGTTTGGGAGCCCACTGCTGGTTCTTGGGTGGAGCTCGTGGAGGTTCTTCAAACACCCCATCCTTGGTGTTAGGCTTGAGAGGCTCTTTGGGTGAAGCTTTGTAAGTTTGGGAGTAGTGGTGGAGTTGGGCTTCTCACTCGGGTTCAGACCACTCGACTCTCCAATCTTCCCAAAAGCAGAAAGATCAACACCCTGAGCAAAGCCTACACCGGGACCTCCAGCAGCTCGCTTGAATTGGGAGATCATCATCCCGAGCTGCGGCTCACCACAAGATACCCATGACAAGATGGTCCGAAGGTATGTGTTTTCTTCCTCGGTTTGCATCTTGTCATGCTTCACATTGGCTATCTCCATCTCCAGGCCCTCACAAAGAACACACCTAGCCACACGTGTGCTACCTGAGTTGGCCTCTTCAAGAGACACAATCTTGGCATTCTTCTCTGCCAACTCAGATTGCAAGACAGGACAAGTCTTGCACGCACCTAACAGCGAGGGTCTAGCCTTCAGCTCATCCACCTCTCCTACCAACGCAACATACTTACCTCTCAAAGTGAGAAGGTCAGTCATGTGCGTGGTGCACATCTCACACTCCACCTCCTCAGAAACGACCACGGTGGATTTTGCAAACTCAAGCTCCTTCACCGTGTCCTCCCACTTCTGCCTAAACTCCTTGCGCTCTCTAGCGGCTCACCTAAGCAACTTATCTTGACTAAGGAGCGCGGTAGTAAGTTTCTCCACCTCAGCGGAAAGCTCATCGTGGGTCAGAGATACCTGGGAGGTGTCGTCGTCGTCGTCGTCGTCGTTTCGAGGGGAGTTCACCAGCTCGCCGTCGACCTCCTTGCCGAGGGCCATGGTGCAGAGGCCGTCGTCGTCGGCGAAGAAGCAGAGACCGTTCAGCTTGTCCTCGATCCTCTTCTTCTTCTCGGACTCATCGTCGCTTGAGCAAGCGGAGTCGTTATCCGAGCCGTCGACGTCGCTGAGCGTGGCGAAGAACGCACGCTGCTCAGCCTGGGCCTTCTCCAAGTACTTCTTCTTGATGTACTCCTTGTCGAAGCCGCCCCTCCGCTTGTGCCTCGCGGGGACGTACTTCTCCTTGCGCTTGCCGGAGTCGTACTTGTGCCCATGATCGCCCTTCCCAGATGAGTACTTCTTCTTGGGACAGTTGGCGATGAAGTGGTCGGGGTCGCCGCACTTATAGCATCCTAAGCGTCCTCCTCCGCGGCGACGGTTCATGCGGTTGTTGTGGAACCGCGAGAACCGGTTGGCGAGCATCGCCAGCTCGTCATCCCCCAAAGACTCCAGCTGGTCCTCTGTGACAGAAAAGAGAGATGAAAGAGCAAAGCCACCAGAGGGGTTAGCAGAAGAGCCAGAAACCAAAGCCATAGTCGGGCCAGAAGGATTTTCATAAGAAGCTCTTGACATGGCATCAATCTCACTAGACTTGAGCTTACTAAAGAGCTCGTCGCAAGTGAGGGTCTCATAGTTAGACGATTCGATGATCGCTTGGACCTTTGAGTCCCACACCGACCGATCAAGAGTGTGCAAAAGCTTCAAAGCCCTCTCATGATCGTCAAAAGGCAACAGCTCCTTGTTCGCTCTCATCTTGTTGACAATGACCTGAAAGCGAGCGAATAAACTCTCTATGCTCTCGCCAGGCATGTGTCGAAAGTTCTCGTACTCCCGCTTGTGCGACTCGTAGAGACGAGATTTGACTTGAGAGGTTCCCTCATGGAACCGCATGAGGGTTGCCCAAATCTCACGAGCTGTGGGGAGGTGAGAAACGCGATCAAACTCTGACATGCTCAAACAGGAGAAGACAGTGTTACGCGCTCGGCTATTGACATTGTGCTCATCCATCTGAAGCTGAGTAACACGAGCAGTCAAGACAACGTAATCGTCCCTGTTGCAAATCTCCCAAACAGAAGAGCCCATGCTCTGGAGATAGGCCGACATGCGTATCTTCCAATACGCATAGTTCGTCCCATCAAAGAACGGCGGTTTGCCCACGCCGCGATCCATGTCGCCTTCTGTGGATCTGGAACCGGCTAAGGTGGAAGATCCTTAACCCGCTCCGATACCAATTGAAGGACCAAGAAGCAACCAGAAAGCGACCAGAGGGGGGTGAATGGGAGCTTCAAAATTTCCTTCCGGAAACTAGTAGCCACTGTCCCGAGAATCACCCCGAAGGACAAACCCTAGAGCTTGCTAATGTCCACGACCCTAGATGTAGGGTGGATGCTTCCAGGAAGCACAGCGGGACACTACACAACTCTAGAAAGCCAACGCAAAAACCCAAAACCAAATCTGAGAACGGATGAGCAAACGAAGGACGAATCAGTGCTGAATCAGCAGCATCGGAAGCTGGCTAGCATCCGATGCCCTAGCACCTGCAGCGTCCGATGTGAACAGAGCCCCTCAGAAACCTTACTGCATACGCATCGGACGCTGTGAACAGTGAACTCTCAGCATCCGATGGTCACACTCCGGCGCGTCCGATGCACAACGGAGCGTCCGGTGGTAGCATCCGATGCTCCTTAGAAAATGTCAGATCCTGACACGTGGCAACGGAGCCTCCGATGCCAAAGGGGTCAGCGTCCGATGCTACGAACTCGAGCGTCCGATGCCCCCGACGCAGTGCAGTTCTTCCGTGAAATCCACTCGATCTCCTCCGAATCAAAAGCACTAAGGCTTAGACTTGGTGTGAGGAATTCCAAGGATGTTAGTGAGCTATCCCATGGGAATCATGGCTCGAACCTAACTCCAAATCGAGGAATTTGAAGAAATTAGGGCAATGGAGCAAAAACTGATCCAACACAAAAATCGTTCGATCTCCTAGACCGTGAGGTTAGAGGTGAATTCCTTCGGAGGAAAGAAGTGCCTCACGATCTAGAACAACTTAGTTCAAACGGATTTGCTAGAGATGCACCGAGCAAAGAGATCGATCGACGGGAAAAACGTGGAGAAAAGTAATCCGCGAAGAACACAATCAAAACACGAATCACAACCACGAAATTGCAACCGTGTGGCTACCACACGCTACAATAGTGAGATTACGGTCTCACTTCCTCAAAATCTCACGGGCACAGAGGCATTGTTCTCTTCTCTGTGGATCTCAGGTTTGCTACAGCAGGGGAGTGGGAGAGCAGGAAAACCTAGAAGGCAAAGAGCAAATGACTGAGATAGATGGGGAGGTGGGTGTCTCCCCCTACTTATCCTAATTCTAAACTATTCCTAATTCCCACTCTACCCCTAACTACTTACAGAGCGAACCAGCTAAACCCTAAGGTTATTCTGGACCAACTCGGTGGTAGGTGGATCTGACGGCCACGCCCGCACAACTCGTAGCGTTGCCTCGACGCAACCTCCCGATTGCCGCCACGTGCCGCCCTCGCTCTGCACCCCCGGTTTTGTGGCCCAAACCGGGAAACCAGCGTTTTCCAGCCAACCCCCGGTTTTGAGGCCCAAACCGGGAAACCAGCCCACCAGCTTCTGAGTTTTGAGGCCAAACTCAGCAAACCCTCAGCGCCCAGGTTTTGAGGCCCAAACCTGGAAACCGTCCTCAGCCCGAGTTTTGTGGCCAAACTCGGAAACCATCCGCACCCAGGTTTTGAGTCCCAAACCTGGAAACCGTCCACCCGATGGTTTTTCCCTGGCTCTACCACCAAACCGAAGCTGTAGAGGGGATGCACCGTCCGTGCACCCCGTCCACCGACACGTGTCCCCAGGTCCTCGACCCGAGCAACACCATGCCCGCAAGTCTCCGCTCGTCGCTGTCCCAGGCTGCCAGCCACCACAGCTGATCCTCGGGCCACCGGTCCCTCAGTCCAAGCCTCACGTCCGCCCTTCGCCACTCTCGGTCCATCGGCATGGCACGTCTCTACTTGACCTTCACCTTGCCTCTGATCACTGTCTCCGTGCTCGACACCTGCACAACACAAGCCAAAGAACCTGCAATCAAACCCGTTGACAATCACTCATCACACCGAGACCCGGCATACACCCATGTATCCGCACCTAGCACTCCCCAAGCATGGACACCAAGTCCCAAGGGTGCTAACCCCAGCCAAGACCGGCCACCATCTCCTTTTATAGCCGGGAGCAACCAACTAGTCGTTTTCCCCCTTTTCCCGAGCTCCACGAAGACCACCAGTACTTCTGTTGTGGACCACCGGTACTTCCGGTCGCTTACCAGTACTTCCGGTCGGACCCCTATCCGCCCGTTGGAGAAGAAAAGGCCCACCTCTGGCTCTGGGCATCTGACCGGTACTTCCGGTCGACGACCGGTACTACTGGCCTTATGGCGGTACTACCGGTAGGCCAAAAATGGCCACGAACAGAGAGCATGTGCGCTGCCTCTGAACACCGATACTACTGGCCTCTGACCGGTAGTACCACCGGTACTATCGGTCGACCACCGGTACTACCGGCTGCAGCTTGAGCGCCGCGCTAAAACGGCCATAACTCTTAGCTCTGAACTCTGATTTCGATGATCTTGAATATTTTGGAAAGCTTATTCAGAGGGCTACACAACTCTCATGAACACATGATCCAAAGAACAAAGGATCAATACAATTTTCCAATCCAAGAGCCATCACTTCTCTTTTTCAACCAAAGTTTTCTTCAAAAACTTCTCCAACTTCTTCTCCTTTGGAAATGTGCCTACACCATCATGTGCATGTGTGTTAGCATTTTCACAATCATTTTTCAAAGGATTTTCACTTGCACTCACCACGCCACTCGATCCTAGCAACATCGCAATGTTAGATCGCTCAAGTGGCACTAGATGACCGATATGCAAACAAGTTTGCTCCTCTTGATAGTACGACCATCTATCCTAAACCCGGTCATAATCTTCTCTACACACCTATGACCGGTGAAATGAAATGCCCTACAAATATACCTTTGCCTTGCGCATTCCATTTCATCTCCTTCGGTGTTGATGCAACACATGCACCAACCTATCATCAAATGATATGATCAACTTCATATCATCACATGGCCTCCATGGTCCATCGATCTTGACCTCACTTGCTCTTCACCATTGCTTCGTTCCTTTGGCGCCAAGTCTTTGCTCAAGCCTCTCGACACTCGGTACCAACGGCTTCAAAGCCTCCAACTTGCCCTTCACCTTCGCAACTGGTCCATCAAGCCAAGTCTTGCCTTGATCTTCACCATCTTAGCCACATGACTCCATGTCATGTCACATATGCAATAAGCTTCTTCTTCACACTTGTACCTATGGACTAATCTCCTGTCTATAGTTGTCACTCAATTACCAAAACTAAACTAGGACCTTTCATCAGAGATAATTCATTATTCTATCATCAAATTACCATAAAACTATTAGAATACCTAACCTTTTTTTGAAAATCCTACAAACTTGCATGATAACAAGGCTGCTGTGGTTAGGGTTCGGCGATAGGCGGCGGCGCTGTGCAGGGGGGGGGGGGGGCTGGTGTGGTAGGTGGCAGCCGATCGTGCACATGGATTTTTTTTTCTTTTTGAGCTGCAGGCATACTCACGAGTGTGAGAGACGGAGTATATGCAGAAAGGGTTTTTTGTGGGTTTCACAGTATGTGATTTTTTATCAGGAAAAGTCTGTAATTTGGCTCCACATACCCCCAACACAAAAAGCCTTTTCTCTGTATCTTTTTTGTGAAAAGATCTAAAGTCGTCGCTGACACCTAGATAGTTGGCTCAGTTAGGCTACGCCAACACTTATTGTGCCTACAAACGTTTGCCGACAATTTAGTTATACATAGAGAAACGTCGGCAGTTCATTTGCAGCCATACAACAGTATTGCCAACATATTAGATGACATTAAAAGGTTGTATTATTACCAACAGATAATGTGCAGTTTAAACCAACCATATTTACCAATAGATGTGTAGGCAATTGTGTGTCATGGTGTAGTGTGAATAATCATTTGGATTAACAAATCCATACTCTCTTTAGGAGTTTAAGTTGTTTCCATCAATAGAGCAAACAAGATCTCAATTTCTCATGACCCTAAGCACGATCGAGGAGAGGAGCATGTTGTGCCCATTGTCGTCATAGCAAGTGGCAATGCCTTTGTGGTATGCACATGCAAAAATGATCAAATCTCTTTCAACTACAACTAAGGTGTTGTTTGGATTGACTTTTATGGACCATAATAAGTTGACATCTTTTTTGTTACTATTACTTCATGTTTGGTTGGGCTGGGACCATAATCAATTTTATTGGGGGTCTAATATTGGTATGTAGGAAGTCAAACAATTATGCTTCTAATGTTGTCCAATGTTGCTCCACTCCTCTCAGACTTCTCATGGTCTTGGCTCCACATGAAGCCCTCTTTTGCTCATAAGGTCATGGTAGCCCATGACTACAAATATCCACGTACATGTCAGTAACCTTAACAACTTCTATAACATCCTCAATGGTAAAGACCATTTATGACTCACCCCATCTCCTTCTTCCTCTCCCTCTCCCACTTAGATCCACCCAACCTTTTCACTGAGCTCTAAACCTATCTCGTGCTCTTTGTTTTTATGGGATTCTTAATGGAGGAAGCTCCACAAGAAGGTATTAGAGAGAAGATGACCTAATTAGATCAAGAAGGATTGGATCTATAAGTCATGTTTGTTCCTCCTTCTCTAAATCCTTTCATGGCTTTCCTATAAATAGGTTGATGTGAATGTGGTGTTTGATTTTGGGAAATGTTAACAAGATACACGAGTCTTTATGTAGCCAAAATAATGTTAACTTGCACTCATGCCTTCACTTTGATGTGATTTAATTTCTATGATGCACTATTTTAGACATTTTTCGTCAGCCATATGCAGTGGCGGATGCAGAATAGATCGAAGGGGGGCTGGTCTCTTCTTCTTTCTCTATTTTTTCATTTTCCCCTTCTTTCCTCCACCTATTTTCTCCCTCATTCTCTATATTTTCCATTAATATACTAGTTGTAAGGGGCTGGAGCCCCCCTAGTGCCCCTGTAGATTCGCCCCTAGCCATATGCATCTCTTGGGAATGTCTTGTATGACAAGTTATTGCAATGATTTATTCAAATGTTTGTTTCTGAGTTTCTTTTGCTTGTGATACTTTATGTTATTGTGCATTGCTCCATTTTGATGGTTCACATTCTTGCACTCATGTTTGTGTTATTATTCATCTTCAAATTTCCACTTTAGAATCTCAAAAGCATTTGTTGAGGATTCATTTTCAAATTAGCATTGTGCTAGATTGTTCATTCAACTTTTGAATCTACAAAGCATTTGAAGCCCCAACACATATTCATTGAACTTATCACAATTTTGTGTTGCTTCATTTTACCATGTAACACATATACTAACATAAAAGGATCCAAAAAGGTCCTAACTGATATATTATGAATTAAAAAAAGCTATGGATGGATGAAATCAAATTCCCTTCAAATGCACTCCATGAAAGTTTTTAAATAGTTTTTCATGAAAGCTACTGGCTCTATCTAAAACATTTTTGTTTCCTTGTTAACCGCACCCCCTCTCCCAGAACCATTTTATTAGAGAGTTCTAAAAAATAAAAATCAAAGGCTCAATCGACTCACTCATTTTGAAAACTTTTTTTGAGATTGATAAAAATACAAATAGTCACACATGAGAAAGAAAAAGAAAGCTAAGAATATTCGCGACCAGTCTTCGGGCCGGCTTACATGGAAGGCTGTGCGAACTGAAATGGGCCTTTGCGGAACGTAACACTTGGGCCAGTTGTCCATGTAAGCTGAGCTGAAGAAGCACCACCCACTTCGGGGCCCGATGGCTCAGACCTCAAACGTTAAACCCGTTATCTCGGGCCAAGATCAGCAGCCACTTTGCGAACGAACAAGGCGCACCAAACACGTCCAAACCTTAAAACCGACGGAAAGAGAAGACCCACATCTCACCGTTCACTCTCTCTCCTCCCCGTCCCCCTCCGCCTCCGCTCCCATCCCTCCCAGATCCCGATCCGCCGCCGCCTGCGGCAGATCCAGCCACCACCTCCCGCTGCAGATCCGCCGCGGCCGCCATGGAGAAGCCATGCTCTCTCCTGGTCCACTTCGACAAGGGCTCGGCCGCGATGGCCAACGAGATCAAGGCGGATCTGGAGGGCAGCGATGGCCCCGCCAAGGCCGACGCCATGCGCCGCGCCATCTCGCTGCTCCTCAACGGCGAGACCCTCCCGCAGCTCTTCATCACCATCGTCCGCTACGTGCTCCCCTCCGAGGACCACACCGTGCAGAAGCTGCTCCTCCTCTACCTCGAGATCATCGACCGCCGGGATCCGGCCGGCCGCGCCCTGCCGGAGATGATCCTCATCTGCCAGAACCTCCGCAACAACCTCCAGAGCCCCAACGAGTACATCCGGGGCGTCACGCTGCGGTTCCTCTGCAGGCTCTCCGAGCCCGAGGTGCTCGAGCCGCTCGTGCCGTCCGTGCTCGCGAACCTCGAGCACAGGCACCACTTCATCCGGAGACACGCCGTCTCCGCGGTTTCCGCGATCTACCGCCTCCCGCATGGTGACCAGCTCATCCCCGACGCGCCAGAGCTCGTCGAGCGGTTCCTCGCATCTGAGCAGGACGCGTCCGCGCGGAGGAACGCATTCCTCATGCTCTGTGCCTGCGCACAGGACCGCGCCGTCACCTACCTGCTCTCCAACGCAGACCGAGTCTCTGAGTGGCCCGATCTGCTGCAGATGGCCGTTGTGGATCTCATCCGCAAGGTGTGCAGATCCCAGAATCGCGCCAACAAGGGAAGGTATATCACCATCATTACCTCGCTGCTCTCCACACCCAGCACGGCGGTTGTTTATGAATGTGCTGGCGCCCTGGTGTCACTCTCTTCAGCACCCACGGCCGTGCGAGCCGCTGCCAATACCTACTGCCAGTTGCTCTCGTCACAGAGTGACAACAATGTGAAGCTCATTCTACTGGATCGCCTCAACGAGCTGCGCACCTCGCACCGGGATGTCATGGTGGGGGTGGTGATGGACGTGCTTCGTGCACTGGCCAGTCCCAACTTAGATGTTAAGAGAAAGGTTCTTGATTTAGTACTTGATCTGCTCACCCCGCGTAATGTCGAGGAGGTGGTGCTTTACCTCAAGAAGGAGGTGGTCAAGACACAGGCTGGAGACCTCGAGAAGGGTGGCGAGTACCGCCAGATGCTGGTGCAGGCCATCCATGCCTGCGCTGTTGAGTACCCAGAGGTGGCTGGGTCTGTAGTGCACCTCCTCATGGACTTTCTTGGTGACACCAATGTTGCTGCAGCTGTTGATGTTGTGCTGTTTGTACGTGAGATCATTGAGACCAATCCCAAGCTGCGTGTTTCCATGATCCAGAGGCTGATTGATACATTCTATCAGATCCGGGCGTCCCGGGTTTGCTCATGTGCTCTCTGGATCCTTGGGGAGTACTCCCTCTCTCTATCAGAGGTTGAAAGTGCCATTGCTACCATTAAACAATGTCTTGGGGATCTACCATTCTACACTGTCTCTGATGAAGGAGAGGCGACTGATTCCACCAAGCCAGCCCAGGCGGTGGTGAACTCTGTCACTGTATCGTCCAGGCGGCCTGTTGTTCTTGCTGATGGCACTTATGCTACACAGAGTGCAGCTACTGAGACCATTTCGACTCCATCAGTTGCTCCTGGGTCATTAGCATCAACCTTAAACCTCAGATCACTGATTCTATCAGGTGATTTCTTCCTGGCTGCTGTTGTTGCATGTACCCTGACCAAGCTTGTGTTGAGGCTGGAAGAAGTGCAGCCATCTAAGGTTGAATCAAACAAGGCTTGCACTGGAGCATTGCTGATCATGACATCGATTCTGCAGCTGGGCCAGTCTTCTTACCTTCCCCACCCGATTGATAATGATTCATATGATAGGATTGTGCTGTGTGTGAGATTGCTTTGCAATACTGGTGATGATGTCAGGAAGATTTGGTTGCAGTCATGCAGACAGAGCTTTGCCAAAATGCTTGCTGAGAAGCAGTTCAGGGAGACAGAGGAGATGAAGGCAAAGGCGCAGGTCTCTCATGCCCAGCCTGATGATCTTATTGATTTTTACCACCTGAAGAGCAGGAAGGTAAGAAAAAAAAGCTCTCTTGTTGCTTTTTCACTTATAGGTATGACAATGCTTTCTTTGTTGAACTGATATTAGTTTAGATAATATTGTCTCAATATGCATTAAAACAAAAAATGATGATCTGCTTATTGCTGTTGCCAATTTGCTAATGTGGGAGATAAATTCTTATTATCTAGAATATCAAATTTAGAGTGATAAAAGCATCTGACGTCTGCAGTTTGTGTTCCTATGTTGTCTATTGTCTTACAACCAATGTTAAGTTTTTAACATTTCTATTTGGTGATCTTGAAGAACATGTCAACTTATAATTTATAAATAATGATCCCACTCTGAAGCTTAATTTGTCAAGGCCTACACACATTTATGAATTTCTTATTTGCATGCATTGCCATCTCATGCAATGAGTTGTTTTGTACACAATCTTAAGCAAGCCTTTCATGCTCTTCTGATTTTATGGTGTGCAATGTTTGCATGGGCAACATATGTATGCATGAACTTCCTGATGTGGTTTCATTGAATCCATGGTCTTTGTATGATTTGAACTTCAGGTCCATACTTTTAAGTCATTTTGATCCTTCAAGAGATAATAAGCTACTAAACTTTTTTGTTTGGGAAAAGGAAAAATATTTCTTGGGTACAAAAAGCCAAATAATTTTTTGAACAGTTGCGCCATTCATCATGATAGATAAATTGCATGCTAAGGTAGACAAAAATTGTTGATGTGTCGTGTGACTAAGGTCTGCTCTTAATGTTTAATATGGTGATGCATGCTACAAGTTTGGTGTTGTGTATTGGCTTGGACGATACCTTCCACTTTTAGTGTGGCCTTCACATTTGCTCCTTTAGTTATTAAAGTATGCTATTTTGTTGACCTAGGGCATGAGCCAGCTTGAGTTGGAAGATGAGGTGCATGATGATTTGAAGGCTGCAACTGGTGGGTTTACTAAGGATGCAGATGATTCAAACAAGCTCAACCGCATTCTTCAATTAACTGGGTTCAGTGATCCTGTGTATGCTGAAGCATTTGTGACAGTTCACCATTATGACATTGTACTTGATGTTACTGTCATTAACCGTACAAAGGAGACACTTCAGAACTTGTGCTTGGAATTGGCTACAATGGGAGACCTCAAACTTGTTGATCGCCCTCAGAACTACACCTTGGCTCCTGAATCTAGCAAACAGATCCGTGCTAATATCAAAGTTTCATCAACAGAGACTGGAGTTATATTTGGCAACATAGTTTATGAGACTTCAAATGTGA
This sequence comes from Coix lacryma-jobi var. lacryma-jobi, assembly GCA_009763385.1. Classification (NCBI taxonomy): domain Eukaryota; kingdom Viridiplantae; phylum Streptophyta; class Magnoliopsida; order Poales; family Poaceae; genus Coix; species Coix lacryma-jobi. The sequence continues at coordinate 152,327,367 of CM019827.1, read as the reverse complement.
TGGAACGATCAGTGGTTGTCCTAAATGATATTCACATCGACATCATGGATTACATCTCACCTGCTACGTGTGCTGATGTTACTTTCCGGAACATGTGGGCAGAATTTGAATGGGAAAATAAGGTGACATGCTTCTCCGTACATTGCATTTGTGAAATCTTTGTTTTGGCGAGATGCCAAGATGTTATCTGTGTTCTTGAACTGTAGTCTCTTCTATTTTCAATTTTATTAGCATATAAGGTTTTAAATAGTGGGCTAAGAAAATTAGTGGTGGCCTTCTCCAAATGCTGTAAAAAGCTGGAGTTGGGTATAGTAGAAGCTAAGCTATTTCATTTTAACATTTTTATAGAAAACATGAAAATTCCTAATTACTTATTCATGGAAACATTTAACTAAGTAAAATTTCATTTGCGCAAATACTCAAATACATGTATAGCCCTCTAGGAGAACATGTCTCCATTTCCATTAAACATTTATTTATTAAATCCATCGACATATATAAGGGCCTGTTGGCTGCGGCTACAGCTGCTGCCTGTAAGCTGTTGTACTCTTACTATAACTAAAACAGCCGCAGCTGCTTATAAGCAGAAGCGAACACAGCTATAATCAGCTACGATCAACATTCATATTTATTCACATTTAATATTAAAAGAATATTCAGTGGTTTATTGCATTATATCATTTATTAAGTAAAGAACCTAACAGGGAAATATGGCTGATTTGTTGCGAGAGGAAAACATTGTCCCATGGCTGATTTGTAAGGATTAAAGTCGATTTCTAGCTCAAGCGAACAGAGCCTAGTGGTGCTAAATAGGCAAACTAGTGGTGTTTAAGAGCTAGTGCGTCATTAGTAGTGATAGAGGAACATGTCATAGTGGTAAACCATATGAAATAGCTATAGCGGTCTATTTAGAACTATTTATAAAATTGATTCCAAATTTTATAAACTATTGTTATCCCCATAGGGACATAGATCTATGCATAAGTCGTTGGCATTACTTGGTTTATATTGTTGCTGTTAGTCTACTGCTACCAATAGTATTCTGCAGAAAGCTGTAAGCAATTGTGGATATATAATGCTAAAATGCTTTCAGTGTTTGATTTCTCTAGTCATTTTTCATGCAAACAGACACAAAATTAGTGTCTTTTATATAAATGGATGTGGGGGGAAAAGATGTTTTAGTTTGAAATCTTTTCTGTTTTTATCGAAATTTTCTTAGGAAGATTGCGTCTGAGCAGCCACATACGAATCGATGGGTGCTCCATATTTTTCTGCACCACTGTTGGATTTGATTTATTCAGTTGCTTTGTGTAATGTCTGTGATGTGCTCTAGTGCATGTTGAATTTATTAAAATTTGTGCCATTCTTCTTTCAGTTATGTCTAGGAAAACCTTTGTGATTGGTTTCACTTCTTTTGCTAAGATTATCGTGTCTTGATTATCAGGTGGCAGTCAATACTGTGATTCAGGATGAGAAGGAATTCTTGAATCACATTATCAAGTCAACAAACATGAAGTGTCTGACACCACCGTAAGTATTTCAGAAAACTGACCAATCATCTTAAGTTTATCTATATTATCTAGTAGAACCTTTTTTATAAACCCATAATCATGAATATTGATTAGTAGTTTACTCTGCATGCATGACAGAGTGCACATGAAAACTTTCAGAGGTTAGATTCTTCAATTACTGTACAGAAATTGGCAGCCTAATCTATTATCCATCTAACTTCTAGCTCAATGCATTTCTTTTTGTTTGTTTGTGGACTAAGTATAAATAAATTCATCCAACCTTGGAGAAATGTAACTTCCCAAACAAACTTTTCTCAAACGGAGACATCTATCATTTTTTTCACTATTTGTATGCAACTGGTCAACTATCACTCCTATGCAAGGATAGTCTTATTTTCTCCAAAATAGCAAGAGATGAATTAATTTGGTTAGCTGAAATTTGTAGAAGTTTTATCTTTTTAACTTTGAGCTGATGTGTTTGACATGATGAATTTCTGCCAAAATATTTACTTGTTCTCTGAACTTCTAACCCTTATTTGACACCAGGTCTGCATTAGACGGAGAATGTGGTTTCCTTGCTGCTAATCTTTATGCAAAGAGTGTGTTTGGTGAGGATGCTTTGGTGAACATCAGCATTGAGAAGCAACAAGATGGCAAGCTCAGTGGTTACATTCGAATTCGGAGCAAGACCCAGGGAATTGCGCTCAGCTTAGGGGATAAGATTACCCTCAAGCAGAAGGGTGGCAGTTAACTGTTACAAGTGTTGCAGTTGTATCGTCAATTTTCTCCTTTAGGAAATCCACGTGCCAGAGATACCAGTGCCGTGGCATTGAACTGAGTATAAATGCTTTTTTTGTACAAAAGGATCAAAGAAAGATAAGAGGACAGTTATGAGGAAGTCACGGTGTTAGATCCCTGAGCTTGATGAAGTTGTCGGTCGAAGATCCATGTTGCTGTAGTAACGATGCTGTTCCAACTTCCTTTCCTGATAAAATGACAATGTAGAAATAGTTGTGAAGTTTATGTTGATTTTTCGACAGGTAGATCAATTGTGATCTTGTACTATTATGAATCCCTCTTGTTTTGATGTTATATTTTGCTCTTATTTTATTTTTGTGGTCTTGAAACAGAAGCTCGGAAGAGCTGTTGTCACCTTTTTTTTTATAGAGATCAATATGAGCTCATGTTCTATTACATAGATTTGCCTGCGTCAGCGATTGTGTTGAGTTGCTTTGTGTTGTTTTGGTCTAGGCTAACGCCAATTTTTAGCTGGGTAATTTTTTTTTCCACCATGGCAAAGTCAAATTTCATTTGGCAAAGTCAAATTTCTTTACTCGAAACGAAAAAGAAAAACACACTTTTTAACTGCTTGGGTTCACTCCATGGCCACAACCTGACCTGCGGATCCTCGCAGCCCGAAACATAAAACCCATTAAACTGGAAACTTTGTTACATGTCCCGTTTTGTGGTTTTGCTTGAGCTATAAGTCAACTTTAATTCATACAAATTAGTCATAAAATATTATTTTTCTTTCACAGTAAATCATCAGAGTTTGTGGTTTTGCTTGAGCTATAAGTTGACTTTAATTTATACAAATTAGTCATAAAATATTATTTTTCTTCACAGCAAATCATCAGAGCCACAACGTGCAGGCTACAATTAGTCTTTCCAGCCTTTCACCATGCTACGAGCAAAAAGTCATCAGACGGTTGTCATCCCGGTTTGCAACCTTCATGATTAACTGAAACATTTTTGGATGAACTATAATTGCAAAAATATTTTTGGATGAACTATAACCTTCATGATTAACTGAAACATTTTTGGATGAAGTTGTTGCAAAAATTATTTGGATAAGTAAAAATGGACAATTGTTTATATGTGAAACATATAAACTTTCATGTAGGATTAACATATATTGTTGTATAGGTAAAAATTGCAAGTGGGACTATTAAATCATTGATATTAGTCTTTAAACTAATAAAGTAACTATTAATAGAACTTAATATGATCCACTTAATTTATTATGGAAATCGAAAACTTAAAGCATCACCGCTGATGCTGTTAATAGATTTGCATAGTTAACAATATGAAGTCTAAAAACACATGATTTAAGTTCGTCAAGAGAAATTTTGAATGATGACTATCTACTGTTACATATCTTAGCTTCTATGGTTAACACTTGAGCGATAGTAATAGACTGAAGTAGAATTTGCAATTTGTGATCATCGTGTGTAGTAGGTGTCAAGAGACCCAAAAGAGAACTTTTTTACTTGACTACCCACAAAACAAATGTATATGTATATCCTAAATCCTAATGATACTTGTATAGAGAGTTGTGACCCATACGTGAGACCCCTTCCAAGTCCATGACCATCAAAAGATTTCAAGCGATCAGAATCACCAAATGCCTTCCTGGATATGCAGTTGATTTTGGTGTTCTTCCTTAGGACATGGTTTATTTCAGGAGAAAATTCCTTCATTGTCATTGAAATTTATAACAATCCCTTCATTGCCATTGAAAAATATGTCTTCCCTTCACTGTCATTCAATTAGATTTTTTCTTCCCTTCATTGCCACTGCCGTCAATTTAACTCTAACACCGTTGCTCCGTACTGGGTGCGTCAGTGCGTGTGCCCAGCCAAACGGCCGATCCATCCCGGCGTCTGGTCCAGCGCCTAGCAGCTCAAGCTGCACCAGTAGTACGACGTATCCGCGGTACAGCTCAAGTGTGCAACGTGTACAGCTAGCCGCTCATGTTGCCCAGGAAGACAGAGGTCGACCTCTCGTGGATATCTCATCCCATCCCATGCATGGCCCAACCAAAATAAACTGCACCATGTATATCGTCAGAAACCCGTCATTAGGCCTGTCTCAGTAAAAGTGTCGTAGAGTTTTATAAATATTAGATATGGTAACATGTCATAATATTAATTAGAAGAGAGGTGACCATATTCAGATTCTCAAATACCCCCAAATATTTTACATAGTAACCATCACATCTAACCTTTAGACACATGCATGAAGCATTAAATATAAGTAAAAAAATAACTAATTGTACTTTTAGTCCATATCGAGATGAATCTTTTGAGTCTAGTTAGTCTATGTTTGGACAAAGTTTGTCAAATAACAACGAAAGTGCTACGGTAACTTTTCGCCATAAATTTCGTGAACTGAACAAGGCCTGATAAGAGTTTCATGGAAACTCTTTTGCACTATTTTTAAAATCTAAGTACGTTGAAAACTAGGACATGAAATTTATATCGAGGATGAGATCGTCTAGAGCACAGTCATAGTTACGTCTCGGGTACTGTGGGGGTATAAACCCAGGTACCCTTGCGGCTAAACTTGGGCTGCTTCATGAAGGCCAGCCCAACTCGCTGTGAAGGCTCGTGGCGTTAAGGCCCAGCTGGTCGGATGATGGCACGGAAGCCTTCTCAGGATCCGAAAGCAAGGAAACGTAGTCGGTTAGGAAAGATATTGTGTTCTCCACGACATGAGATTGTAATTGACTAGGTTTCCTTATACTACTGTGAGATCCGATCTTCTAAGATCTGTAACCCTGCTCCCCACAGCTATATAAGGCGAGCAGGGGCCCCCTCTAAAAAACACGTTCATCAATATACAGAATAGACAACTCGGCGCAGGACGTAGGGTATTACGCTGAACTCGGCGGCCCGAACCTGGATAAACTCTGGTGTTCATCTAGTTTCGTTCCTGTGTCACGTCCGGATCGGCGTACGGTTAAAGTTGAAGAAAGGACAGGAAGGGTACACTTTAAAGGGAAGCGCGGCAGTAAAAAGCTGATGTTTTTGTCTGCGTCTGTTGGTATATGGTGTGGTTCTTCTGTCACGGGCCTACAGTTTCTTTTTGGACCTTGGCATCACATGACCGAGTCATCTATTGCCAAGCTCGGGGACTACCGTGTATACATGGCGCTTGGTCGGGCATGTATATTTTTATTTTTCTTTCATTTTTTGACCTTGGCATCACATGACCGAGTCATCTATTGCCAAGCTCGGGGACTACCGTGTATACATGGCGCTTGGTCGCGCATGTATATTTTTATTTTTGCTTTCATTTTTTGACCTTGGCATCACATGACTGAGTCATCTGTTGCCAAGCTCGGGGACTAAGTGGGCACACTTCACCTAGTCGGTGAGTATGCAGGTGAACTTCAGCATTATCTCTCTCAAGACTGGATGGTTGTTTCTGTTATGCAACCATAAAGTGGGCACACTTCGCCGGACTCCCAGAAGTCGTTTTTTCTTTTTTAAGAGCACATCGCATCTTTTGGGTTCATGATATGGCAGTCAACAAAGTATAACCTGGTCGGAGATTAGGTTTGAAGTGCGGATGAAGCTGCTCGGAGATGCTGTCAAGATCTTTTTTCACCGCTCAAAGATTCAATGTGCTCGGGGACTAGCTGTGGGGGTATAAACCCAGGTACCCTTGCGGCTAGATTTAGGCTGCTTCATGAAGGCCGACCCAACTCGCTGTGAAGGCTCGTGACGTTAAGGCCCAGCTGGTCGGACAGGCGGCCCAGCTGGTCGGATGATGGCACGGAAGCCTTCTCAGGATCGGAAAGCAAGGAAGCGTAGTCGGTTAGGAAAGATATCGTGTTCTCCACGACATGAGATTGTAATTGACTAGGTTTCCTTATACTACCGTGAGATCCGATCTTCTAAGATGTGTAACCCTGCTCCCCACAGCTATATAAGGCGAGCAGGGGCCCCTCTAAAAAACCACGTTCATCAATATACAGAATAGACAACTCGACGCAGGACGTAGGGTATTACGCTGAACTCGGCGGCCCGAACCTGGATAAATCCTGGTGTTCATCTAGTTTTGTTCCTGTGTCACGTCCGGATCGTCGTTCCACGCGTCTTCCCCGCTAATCTACCACCTCGGGCATACCCCTAGGTGGGCTATCGACCATATTTCGTCGACAGGTACATTGTCCCAATTATACAGGGATCGTGATCTCATCCTTAAATCAACCGCCCCGAAGAGATATACCCCCTACGAACCGGGAACTTAAAATTATCGATCCACGTACCACGTTCCTACGGACCGGCGCGCACAGTACCGCGAGCGTTGAGTAGCCAGGGGCCAGGCATTCAGAATGAATGCAGCAAATACTCCCTCCATATCAAAAAAAACTGACGTCGCCTGCATGCGACGCAGCATCCAGTACCACGAGCATTGAGTAGCCAGGGGCCAGGCATTCAGAATGAATGCAGCAAATACTCCCTCCATATCAAAAAACCTGACGTCGCCTGCATGCGACGCAGCATCTGCAGCCCGTTGAGTTCCGTTCATTAATCCGCCTGCACGCGCATTAATTCGCGCCCGCATGCGCGCGTCCGTTCAGTTCGGGAAGGCCACCTGGCCACACCGTATGCGCCCGCATGCGCTCGTTGTACACGGACGGGATTACCCCTGGCCTCGCGCATTAACCGGCGGCGGCCGCCTGCATGCAACGCAACATCCGCAGCCCGTTGAGTTCCGTTCATTAATCCACCTGCATGCGCATTAATTCGCGCCCGCATGCGCGCCACAAAATAAAAGTAGGGACAGGGGATCGAACCCCGGCTGGCGTGTTGAGACGTCCCAAAAACCAACCGGTCTGACCAATCAAGATAGAAGAGTTTCTTGTATAGCAGACATCCGTAGCCCTATTTAATAAGGGTAAAACTGGAAGAATACCCCCTAATTAATCACTCTTGGGTTACCATAATCATGTCCTAAACGTCAGGTTTTTTGATATGGAGATATTGGGTGTGAAATGGATTAATTTAGAGAAAGAGAAATACTACTCTAGTAGTTAGGTTGGATAATAAGCAGTAAAATAATGGATATACGGATTAGCTGTAACGCCGTTAGCACAAAATGGATGGAATGGCAACGAAGGGAACCAAAAATCTATATGAATGGCAATGAAGGGAAGATATAATTTCTAATGGCAATGAAAGGATTGTTATAATTTCCAATGGCAATGACGGAATTTTCTCTTATTTCAGTTTGGGACCGAAGCGAACAGGGCCTTAAGCTGCAGACGATGAGCATCATATGATTGATTGATTACCTTGTGACGTCTGACAGGCTGCAGCGGCTGCAGCGGCCCGCGTACTCCGCGGGGGCCTCGGCCGCGACGTCGCCCACGGCGTCGTCCGCGGCCAGCTGCAGGAGGCACAGGGGGTTCGACCCGTTCGCGGCGGCGCTCGAGAAGGTGCGCAGGGCGGACGGCGCGCCAGGGCCAGTGAGGCGCTCGAGGTCGCTCTCTCCGCTGCGCGGCGCCGCCGCCGCCGCGGTCACCGGCACCGCATCACAGACGAACAAGACCAAGAGCGGCGACTCGCGCGCCGCGGCGAGGCGGCCGAGGAAGGGCCGCCGCGGTGTCAGGCACCTGCTGTGCAGGGTCGTCATGGCGAGCGCCGCCGCCGCGCCCAAAGCCCTGTCCCTGTGGCCGCGTAGGAAAGACGGCGCCGTGCCTTACCGCCCAGGTCTGCTGGTCTGCCTCGGATGTGGCGTGTGACTCGGATATGGAGGCTGGAAACCTCTCCGCCCAGCTTAGGCTTTGTGCTGCACCCAAATACACTCCAATTCATGTGGGTTGGAGTGGATTGGAGTATTATTGGAACTAAATTACACCTCAATCCCTCTCAACCTATGTGGATTGAGGTGTATTTCGGTGTAGCCAAACAAGCCCTTAGTTATTATTAGGACTGTGGAAATTATTCCTGCAGATGATAAAAATGTATTTGGATGCTTTGAATTCGATGTCATGTGTGTGCGGCTGATTTGTTGTCAGAGAAAAACACAATTTCACAACCGATTTATATGGATTAAAGTCGGCTTATAGCTAAAACGAACAGATCCAATGCTTATACTCTCCATTTTGTAGCTGAAGTTGGCAACAACTTTCAGCCGGTACAAAGTGTCAATCAAGATGTTACAAAATTACACTCCATCAAAAAGGTTAAGACCCCGTTCAGTTGCCTCCGTTCCTTTTTTTCGTGATCGGGTCTTTTACCTGTATTTCATTAAGAGGAAAGGCCTTAAGAAGGGCCGAAACTGGATACAAAGGACTCACAAGTAATCCACGGATTACTCACGGAATCCCCGAGACACAAAAACAAACAGCAAGAAAACATGATAGGAGGAGGGGGCGAACCCCCTGCCACCACCTACTACACAACTATGTCTGCAAAAGAAAAATACATCCACGCATTGGTCCCCAATAGAGTGGGTCAAGCCACGGTGGCAAAGCATCCATCGAAAACAGCGGCAAAACATCCGCCAACGCACCAAGCGGCAAAGCATCTGCCAACGAACCAAACGACAAAGCATCCGCCAACGACCAAGCGGCAAAGCATCCGCCAACAAATCAAGCGACCACATTGACCAAGCAGCCATCTGGTAATAGGTCAACATAGCCTCGGCAGCAAAGCATCTGCACAAGGGGAGACCAACAACGACAGTGGCGACACCAAGCAATCTGGACAGACCATTACGAGGACGAACATGAGGCACCCAGGCATAGCCGCAAGAGCGACTCCGACGATAGAGGAAGGAAACGGGTTGCAGTAGTGCGCCAACGAAGCCTTCAGGAAGGATCTTGACATCCGCGGACGCCAACAACGATGGTAGAAGCACACGAGCGAGGTCACATGACCACATCCTACCTCGGCGGACCAAAGCTTCCACGACGCCTTCAAGAAGGAATATGACATAGTTGTGCCATCGCTGCCGGCCTGAACGGGCCAGGCAAGGTTTACACCCAGTTATTTTCGTCCTTCCGGATACTGCCTGGATGGTAGTTGCCTCCGTTCTGGACTGTTAATCCGACGCTATTTAAATTACTGAAACAAACTCGGTCAGGAATCGTTCCAAACGAGACCTAAGTCTCAACACAAAACCTTCCTACGCTGATAAAAGCCAATACATATGGAACGTCGGATCGGGCATGGTTCTGGCCTGTGCGAGGTGATGTACCACACCAAAACTTAAATGGCATGGCTCAACGTGAGTGGCTAACTAATAACACAGTTCATTGCTGTTTTGAGGGTACCTCGATAGCCGAGTTTCAAAAAAAAAAGATATATATACAACTAAAATTTCGATCAGGTTCCTATGTCCAACTCTCCATGTGTATTTATATTGTGGTGAAATATTCTTTCGTTCGCTGATAGACATACGCAACGTACTGATCAACAATAAAGCACGAGACTAGTATCAAAATTCTCTGTCTTGTCACATTCACAACGAGGTGAGACGGAACGGCTTGGTCATGATTTTCAGGGATAGAACGATCTTGTATTTTTGTTTGCTTGAGAGGACAGAGTTGTTTCTGTCATGTGTTTAGTTTGAGGGGCGATAAAAAAGATGTTATATTGTGTGATCCATTAGTCTAGTCGCCTGGATCCTAGCTGTCAATCTGTTTTTTCCCAATATACACTGTTAACAGGTGTTATCTCTGAGAAGGTCAATACACACACAATAAGCGAATAAGTACAAGATTCATATAAGACTTTGTTGCAAATAATCATTTTCTCTTGGGCTGCCATGACCATGGGCTACCATAGGCACCTGTGTGTGGCTATGCTGGCCAAGATTGCCCCTAACCCCGTTGGCCATATGTGGCTTATGGCCACTCTCATCCACGCGGGCCATGGGGCCACACCCGGTGACCCCGGTGGAATTTCTAAATCCTCTAGTAAATTATTGTTCAAGCTTAAAAAATTTGTATCATGCAACAAAGTTGATCTCGATAACACAATGATGTTTTTTTTGGTTAGATTCGCCATTGAACCCGACGAGGGCAACCCACCAACATCGCTCGTCTTGATTGTCATGCTCTACTTTTTCAAAGAAAATGACAAAGAGGAGATACTATGTCATGTCATAACTGAAGGATGGGTTTGTCCAACTTTTTAGGGATAGGTTTGTCCTTAAATCTCAAGGTATGAAGGATGACTTTGTCCATCACCATCCCTGCTCTAAACACCGTTACAAACGAGATTAATGTTGTTGGTCTTACGAAGATTTTAACGTTTGTTATTTGCACATTTTCTCTTTGGATTCACGTGTTCAGTCCAAAATGTTTTCAAATATTCTATTTTGCGTCTGTATTTTACCAACACATTATTTTATTTCAATTGTCATGTTTACATTGGTTCTGCATTCCAAAAAAGTACCATAAGAATTGGTTAGGGGAGATGGAAAGGAGAGCTGGAGACACAAAAATGATTTTTTTTTAAAGTTCAGAAATGATTTTGCTGCCACATATAGTAAACGGCTAAAAAAATGTTTTCAAATGATATCACAGCCCTTCCATATCTGAGTCACCCACCGTTTCAACCGTGTTCGACTTTTCCTCTTCTCTATTAATAAAAATTCGGAGCAGTCAATCCTGGCCGTCGATCATGGATCCGAGCGCCATCCCGGCACCAGTTTCTATTAATAAAATTTCGACCGTTGGAGACGGCCACGCCAGGAGAAATCCCTACAAAGCTACCGCCCCTACCGCTTCCTTCTCCGCCATAACTCGTGCCCGACGGACGAGCGACGAGCCCTAGGGGACGCGAGATCGGCCGTCGGTGAGAGAAGGACCCGAAGGGAGGCGCAAGGGGGTTGCGGATTCGCTCCTCGTTGACGGCGGCGGCGGCCATGGCGTCAAAGAAGCAGGCGGGGCCGGGAGGCGCGGTTCCCGCTAAGGAACAGAAGAACGGCGGCGGCGGCGGCGGTGAGTTTCCTCCCTGGCGCATTCTCCGTCTCGTTTGATTGATTCTTGTGCTGGTTCGGTGATTCGGCGAGCGTGAGCGTGATTGGGGGGCGATTAGAGTAGAAGGATGCGGCCTCGGATGGTGCCGCGCTCGTAATCATAAGCGTTCTCGAACTTCTCGTGTGGGGATCGTTGACTGGCGCATCGCAATAATGGTCGGTTTCTTTCTTGGTCTCCTTTGCATAGTAGATTGACGGTTCATGGGTTCTCGGGCGATTATGTCATCACATACTGGCAGCGCTGCGGTGGTGCTACTGTCTAGTTCTTCGTGTATGGGTTCAGTTGGGGATCATATTCTTCTTTCGCCGTAAAGGGAACGCCTTTTTGGAAACAAAAAGATCTTTGGCTTTTCACCTGAAGGATTAGACTTCTTGATCTGCAAGTACAAGTCCTGTTTTGGGTCTCTGGATTGGATGGTTTCTTGGATTTTTCGTGTGGATTGTTCGTGAATTGACAGTTGACATGGCCAATGTTCTTTGCCCGATGCATTGACGGGTCGTCGATCGGTTTGATTACACCTTGTGCTGTTCTTGCTTTCGGGTTTCCCGGTAGTTGTGACATTCCTGCTCCGCTTCTCTGTCACGCAGAGCAGGCTGGGTGTCATTGCGATTCTTGTCCTGTTGCCGAATAAAGATGGCAGATTTTCAACAATTGGTTTCTGTGCGCGTCTATACCAAATCTCCCCTTGTGATCGCGATTCTTGTGCTTACTAATTTTGGTTTACCATATATACGTCTATACCAGATTTCCCCTTGTGATTGCGATTCTTGTGCAGTTGTGCTTATTAATTTTTCCCTGTCAGTACTGTAATGAAGAAATTGGTGATGTTGATGTGAACATACATAATGACTGCAGCATCTTAGCTGTTGTGTCCACAATGTCGTGGCAAATCTTTATATACAATTATACAAATAGGAACATGTCATTCCATAAGTAGCACTACAATGATGTTTTGATGTTGCTTTGCCCTTCACGTGATTTTGGTACTAAGAAAGACTCTCTCTGCTAATGCACTTGCGTTCATCTTCTAAAAATTCAACTTGATCAGATGCGGCCAAACTCGTCAGGAAGCCATTGGCTACATTTCCACAGCATGTGGCGACAAGAAGCCGTAGGGCACTTGTTGAGGTTGGCAACCTTCTGAATGGCCGGCCTTCTCTTGTGAACCGTCAGAAGCAAGCCGTTGGAGCAGTGGCGAACAGTCATAAAGCAGTCGACGTTGGCAGCAAGAAGCCACTAGTTCCTCAGGCAGCAAGAATCCGGCGACCGCCTGCAGACGTTCGGCATCTTAGGATCAATGACCGTGCTGCACCGCCTGCACCTGCAAATTGTCAGAAGCCACTGACTGCTGTGTCTAACAGGAATGGGAAAGCAGTAAAGCTGAAGGAACCTGAAGTTATTGTGATCAGTCCAGATACCGAGAAGGAGAAGAAAGCCAAATTCTCAGGGGGTCCAAGAGTCTGTAGGAGGGTGCCGACGCTTTTTGGTAGTTTGACAAAATGCAGCAGGGTATGAGCACAATCAAAATTCTAAGGTTAAGATTTGTCTCTTTATTTTCATTCTAAGAATGCCCGCATAACTTTTTCTTTTTGTGTGTGTGTTTCTGTGTTTACAAAGGATTCTGATGGGGTTACCAACCCGAAGAAGATGGATCCATATGACATTGATGCATCTGATTCTTGCAATGAGCTGGCAGTGGTTGAATATGTTGAGGACATTTACAGATTCTACAAGTGCACTGAGGTTAGATCTTGTTTTTGCCTTGTACTCTTCACTTCTTTTATGATACAAATGTCAAGCGGCGGCAAATTTTGTCTTGCTGCAATTTCTGATTCAATGGATTGTGCAAGTGACCATTTCTGATCATTGTTGATCTGTGGCATTGTTGCTTGTGCAGGGCACCTGCCTTCCTCTCAGCAGCTACATGAGCTCGCAGGCTGAAATCACTGAGAGAATGAGAGCTATCCTTATTGACTGGATCATTGAAGTGCAGTACAGGCTTGTTCTAATGCCAGAGACACTTTACTTGACCGTCTACATCATGGACCAATACTTATCCATGGAAAGTGTTCCAAGAAAGGAGCTACAGCTGGTCGGCATAAGTGCCATGCTGATAGCAAGCAAGTATGAAGAGATGTGGGCTCCACTGGTAGGCTTCCCCAGAATATTGCTGATTTTGTTTCTAAAACATGCTAGTCCATTCTTCGATTAGCTTACACAAGCAACAATGTTTTTCAGGTTAAGGATTTGCTGTGCCTTTGTGACAATGCCTTTACCAGAGACCAGGTTCTGACCAAGGAAAAGGCCATCCTGGACAGGCTCCATTGGAACTTGACGGTTCCAACAATGTACATGTTCATTGTTCGGTATCTCAAAGCTGCAATGGGCGATGAAAAGGCAAGATTATCCACTCATAGTAATGTGTTTTGGCACCACATAGGCACATATTTAGATATTGACATGTATTTGCCATTTTCTTCCGTACTTTTGGTGCAGCTTGAGAACATGGCATTCTTCTACTCTGAGCTGGCATTGGTCCAGTACACGATGCTGGTTTACACTCCATCAATGATCGCAGCTGCTGCTGTCTATGCTGCCAGGTGTACCCTTGGAATGAATCCACTGTGGACAGATATTCTGGAACATCACACTGGCTTAACTGAGCTACAGTTAGGGTACGTCCTTGATGACATTATATCTTGCCTTTGAAGTCCAATTCTTGTTAGAAACATTGAGAGTGTTTTCTAAGTTAGTTTGCTGCATATTATCAGGAGTCTCTAAAATAAAATGTGATTTTGACATGGCATTGCATTTGCAACCAATCCATTTCTGTGAAGTATTAACCATTAACTGAGTGATCATGCTAAAGGAAACAGCCTGATAATATGTCTGCTGTTTCTTTCATGACTAAAACTTGGCATCACAATCTGACTCTAATTGAAGCACAGATTAGCAAGTCGAGTTGATTGCATATCCTCAGAAGCTTAGCTGTGATTCTGACTTGCTATTGCAACCAATCTTATTACTGCTCCTAACTGAATTATCATGCTAGAGACATCGTGCTAAGTTTATTTGATCAGATTGCATATCCTCAGAAGTTTATTACTGCTCCTAACTGAACGCTCATGCTAAGTTACTTCATCAGTTTGCCATGCCTCCCCCCCACCCCCTTTTTTCTATTGACTTGGAAGATATGTCATCCACTTTTCACTTCTTCGGCTCATGACTAGGGAGTAACTTGTTGGTTGTTGGGGATGATATGTGTAACTGCAGGGATTGCGCTAGTCGGCTGGTCACCTTTCATGCCCTGGCTCTGGAAAGCAAGCAGAAGGCGGTGTACAAGAAGTACTCCAACCCCATGCTCGGGGCCGTCGCGCTTCAACAACCACCCCCCCTTCCCTTTGGCAAGAAGCTGCTGTCAGTTTGAGCTGGGAGGCAGAGGCTCGCTGCTGCTTTTTTTTTTTTTTTTTTTTTTGTCCTTGTCGTCTCTTGAGGAACGACTATTGATGCTGCTGTATCATCGCTTCGATGGTACCATTTGTTACTGAAGCAGTGTGTTGGTCAGTGGTACTTAAATCGTCGGCAAATATTAAACCTTCATTATATCAGTCTGTGGTTTATCATTTGAAGTGTGATGTGAAGCAGTTTGAACTTGACCTTGTTGTGTGGGTGGGTAATCCTCACAAGATCTGAAGATTCCTCAAAATGGCACTTCCAGTTTGGCGGCTGCCGTGGCATGGTCGTCAGCGGCCTGGCCCATCAGCTCGTTGCCTCGCCGGCGCTGAGCTCCGAAACCGACATCCATGTCGAACAGGCCCGGCTTTTTTTCAATTTCGCTATCCACGTCGAAAACTTTGGAGCGCTCGTGAACGCAGCGACGCTCGTTGGAGGCTTTGCACGCGGGCCCGGCCGCGGCCACAAGCGTGCTGAACATTTTTTACTAATTGGAAAAGGTCTACTTTTCCTCCCTCAACTTTTGAGTAAGTTCGATTTTTCTCTCTCAATTTTAAAACCGGTCAAACAACCTGCTTCAACTTTTGAATCCGTGGATTTTACCTCCCTGACCGGTTTTGGACGGTGGTTTTGTTACAGTAATAGTGGTTTTGTCTTTTTCTTTTTTTATTTATTTTTGCTGATTTTTTTAAAAAAATCATAGTAAATCATAGAAAAATCATAAAATAGAAAATACAATTTTGTTGGACTCCATATGAGTAGATCTATACAGTGAACTTATAATATGGTATATTTTAGTACAAAGTTTTTGTTGTACATTTAGATCTATGTTTTTGTAATTAAAATAAATTTATAACTAAGTTATACATGATTTAATGAGTATAATTTTTTAATCCAGTTGAAGCATACAATAATTAGTCCATCATAAAATTTGATCACAATTACACTATACAAACTGTAGCTATGAATTAATCCAAATAATTACAAAAAACATATTATCGTATGAAATTAATTGTAATAATTCATAGCTGCGGTTTCTATAGTCTAATTGTGGTCAACTTTTTATGGTGAGATAATTATTGTATGCTTCAACTATATTAAAAAATTTATACTCATTGGATCATGTATAACTTAGTTATAATTTTTTTAGTTACAAAAAAGCATGGGTCTAAAGCTACAACAAAAACTTTGTACTAAAGTATACCATATTATATGTTCATTGTATATATCTACTCATGTGGAGTCCAACAAAATTGGATTTTTCTATTTTATGATTTTTCTGTGATTTACTATGAATTTTCAAAGATTCAGTGAAAATAAATAAAAAGAAGAAAAAGACAAAACCACTGTTACTGTAGCAAAACCACCGTCCAAAACCGATCAAAGAGGTAAAATGCACGGATTCAAAAGTTAAGGGAGATTGTTTGTCTGGTTTTGAAATTGAGGGGAGAGGGGAATCGGACTTCCTCAGAAGTTGAGTGAGGAAAAGTGGACTTCTTCCTTACTAATACGCCTGTATGTTCGGTGTTGGGCTTCAAACAAAAAGTTGCTGGGGTTTCAATCCACTGTAGATTACAACTTTGCATTGTCAGCATCCCTGTGACGCAAGTTGTGGTGGGGATCCATTGTCCCATGCGGTTGGGCCGTCAGAGCGTTTCGGTCTGCTAAGATTCCAGCCCAAGGCTTCTCTTTACCTTCTCCTCGATGATCACTGTTCGTATTTAATACCTACAAAAAAAGGAATAAACTTATCAACAATTTACACATGTTTTTATCTATATCTATAGTTTTCTTTCTCCCTCCACCTGTCAACTCCATGTATCTTTTATAGTGTTTTAAATAGTGGACTATAGCGTCATCGTTGTGCTAAAAAGCATCCGATAGTGGTGCTATAGCAGCTGAGAAACCCTCTCCGCTAAATGTGATAGCCCATGATTTATTGATCTTTAATATGCACTTGGTTGAAACAAGGCTTCAGTTATGGTGACTCCTTTTGCAATCCATGTCTCCATGAGCCTATATTTATTTTTCAAATTATAATCTTATTAGTTGCTATAATTTTTTATCCTCAAGTTACTTGATACTCTTGTGCTTATTGTATCTTTTATTAATTCTCCTTTTTATTTTATTAAAAATAATTATTTTAAATGGTATACCGTAGTCTAATAATTATAATGGCATAACCAGTGACTCTATACCACGTCCCCAAAACAAGTGATATCTAATATGGATAAATAGTGGTACCCTAAGAGGATATTTATATTAAGCCTAATAATCACTTTTCAATCCAATGAAATCTCAAAGGTCATAAAGATCATAGTCATCTTTTGTTTGTAAATTTAGAAGTTATTGCAAAGTATCTTTTATAAAAGAAATATGGGCAATTTAGATACAAAGTTAGAAGTTATTCATAAAAATAATACATCCATGACTATTTATTGGCAATGATGATCAGAGATCAGAGGGCAATGTTTCTGGTTATTGCAAAAATTTCTATAAAAAATTCTGTAATTTATATTTCCTATTAGCATGTCTCGTGTAGTAAGATACTTGGCTTTGGGCTAGCTATATGGGCTTTCATTACAAGTTTAATACCCTGCTAGCTTGCCGAGTGCCGACATTAACTTTGCAGTTTTTATCTTCCATGGCGCAGTGAGAAGTAAAGACTCCCAATGTTGGATTTTTGGCAATACTAAAAAAAACACATCTCTAATGGTTCCCAATCTCACCTTTCAATCTTTTGACACTGAAAAAATCACCATAAACGCACAAGGTAAAAGAGCATAGAAAAGAATTAAGATTAGAAAAAGGGTTCCTAATACAAATGTACAAGATAGAAAAAAAGTATAAAAGTGATTAGGATAATTTAGAAATAATATAAGATTTTTTATATAAAATTATTTTCTATATTTTAGGAATGAATTATTAGAAACTATTAGAGATGATTTTATTTATGCTTTTAAAATATATTTTTTGGCGTGTTAAGGCAGGCAGCCGATGGTGCTTCGTAATCTCAATCCATTTCTTCTTCTCGATCAAAGATCTATGAACCGTCTAATTCGCTGGTATGGTGAGGAATCTTATACTATTTCTGGAATCACCCTTCTTCATCCTGCAAGAGCGGTGATAACACCATCTCGTCTTCTCAATCGCAATCAACCTTCTTCATCATGCAAGAGCTGCAATCCTTTGCCCTTTGGTTGTTCCACAGTTTTCAGTTGTTTACTTGTTTACTTAATTAGTTAGTTAGTTGATTATTACTCCCTCCATTCCAAATTATAAGGCATTCCAAGAATCTTGGAGAGTCAAAGTTTTTCAACTTTGACCAAATTTATATAATAAGATAATAATATTTATGATATCAACTAAGTGTAATTAGATTCTTCATTAGTTATATTTTCATAATATATATATTTGATGTTATAAATCTTTGTATTTCTCTCTATAATTTTGGTCAAAGTTGAAAAACGTTGACTCTCCAAGATTCTTGGAATGCCTTATAATTTGGAATGAAGGGAGTAACTGATTTGAGTTGATTTTGAAGCACAGTAAAAATGTCTACTTTCATCATTTTATGTATCATAAATATTCATTCTTTTTAATTTTGTACTTGACTATCATTGCAAACCATTCCAATTATTAATCTTTGCTACTTTCAATTGTCAAATTGCTCACTCCCTAATTTTAGTTCAGGCTCCACCATTAGGTTATCCTTAAAAAGCTTACTTAGCAGGCATTATTGTTATGGAAATGTAGTCCTCGAATTAATTATTAGTCATTAGAAATGACAAGCTTTTCTTTCGTGTTGTTTAGGCCACGTGCTTATACAGCAGAGGTGGATCCACGATGGTTATGTTATAATTATATCAGGCTCGACGTGATAATAACAACAATTGCGAATCAGGGGAAACAAACTTTGCTTTGTTATTAAAAGAAAGAAACTGAACTCTTTCCTTTTTCTTGACGACACAGGTCGCGGTTCGTGAAAAAAAACCGGTCGGCTCCGCCTCCGCGGTCCGCGGTCCGCGCGCACGGCACCATCACCATCAATCCGCTGCCGGTGCCGGATGGGGTGGCGGGCCCCGGTTGAGGCCCAGGCCGTTTCCCGGGGAAAGGGAAGATCTGGGCCAGGCCGACGTGTCGACGCGGCAGCGGAGATTTAGATAACGCTGGCCACCACCAGTCTCCCGCGGCGGGCCCCGGGGCCGCCGCAGCCACACGAATCCCCCTTCGCGGCCCCTGACCACGGATTGGCCCAAGTCGCGCGCGGCGACTGTCACGTGGGGTAGATTGGGTGAGTGGTTGGTTAAGTACTCCAGCAGCAGAGGAGAGGAGGACGGATTCCTCTCTCCCTTGTCTCTTCGCACTCCCTGCTTCTCGCTTCTCCTCCTCCTTCCCCACCGCCGCCGCCGCCGCCGCAGCAGCGGAAACTTCCGGGTGTCCTTGGAGCGAAGGGCATCGTGACGGACGGAGGAGCCGACGACAAGGTTTTGGGTGACTGTGTAAGTTTTATTTGGTTGCTCCCCTGAAATTCGATGGTTTGCCGCTTCACTTGTTTCCTAGCTTCCATGGAATTCCTAGCTTCCTCTTATTTTCGATCCCCAAAGAACAAAAAAACATTTTTGTTTTTGGCCAAAAAATTAGATCGAATGAGTTGGAACTTGGAAACAGGTATATATACGCCAGACTGGTTCAATTTCTTCGATGGTAACCAAAAGTTCCCCTTTCATATGTTTTTGCTTCTTTTATTATACCGGAAAAAAAAAAGGTTATGGAGGTTGCGTGAGCTTAGTTTGCCGCTCCATGTATTTCGATTTTCTGTCTACTAGCTAGTATCTTCTTGTCGTGAATGGAATTCGATCTTCTTTTGGACTTTTGGTGGCTGGTTGTGGTTGGTACTGCAAAAGCACGGCAGATTATCTCGCTTCCTGTAAAGTTTAGCAATATTATCTGGGGTTTGGTTTGCTTTATTGTGATCGATCTCCAATTAGGGGGCATAGTAAGCAACTTAAGTATTCCATGTGCTCTGTCCAATTAGAGTATCTCCTTGCTTCCAAACAAACAAACATTTTGCTTCAAAAAAAAAAAATCAGAGTATCCCAATCTTGCTGTTGAGCATACTGCATACTGTACGCCATTTGCTTTCACGTCTTTCTGCATCTCTTTTGTTGTGAAATGTGAACAACACATCTGAATTGTGAATGGCGTGACACTAGATAACTGAACTCAACTCCTGATGAGCAACGCCTCTTTTTTCTTTTTCTTTTTTCTCAGTTTCGTCCTGTTTTTTAGTAATATAACTCAACTTGTGATGCAAAGTCGTTGTTTGTGGACATGCACGCATATATGCTAGTACTTGTTTGGTGCTCCGCTAACAGAAAGCTCCTTGATTCTGGTTCAGAAAAAGCAAGAGAATCATGGCGTGGTATCCTCCGTTGCCGCAGAGCGGAGGCACAGTGACGGCTGGCGACGAGTTCTTGGACGACCAGAGCGGCGGCTGGCCGCTGTGGAGCTTCTTGGGCTCAGCCGACGGTCATGATCACGACAGCCACAGCAGCGACGGCGGCGTGCGCGCGGCGAGTTCAGGCGAACAGAGCGAGGGCCCCGCGGTGCCGCCGCCGCAGCCAACAGACGACATCTTCATGTACGCATGCAGTATGCTCGACGCAATGCTACTTTCGGACGACGGAGTGGAGAATTCTGCGGTGCCATTGCTGTCTCTGACATGCGGCATGGCCGTGATGACCTTTGCAGGAGCCAGTTCTCGGTCGAGGAGATGAGGAGGATGGACGACGCCCCGTTCGAGGCGCTGGACATGTTCCCGGGCTCCATGCACCAGCTGCTGTCCTACGAGAACATGCTGAGCGGGGTGCTCACCGGCTCCTCCGAGGACGAGGACGAGGGCCACCTCCACCTGGACTCCGCCGGGCTCGGGGTGGACACCATGGACACCTGCGGCTTCCCTCTCTTCAGCCACGAGCTGATGCAGCAGCACGCGCCGACGGAGGTGGCAGTGCCAGACCTTGCCGCGCCACAGGCAGGTCAGGCTGCGGCGAGCGTGACGAAGCGGAGCAGATCCGTCGCCGATGCAGGGCGGAGCTTGTTCTTGGAAGCGATGGTGCTCCAGGAGTTCGAGGATGTGGTGTTCCAGGTACCGGCCTCGCACACACACACACACTAAAACTGCAGTGCAAAGAAATGTGACTTCTTGTGTTTGTGTTTGTAATAATAACGGTGAAACATGTTTGTATGTATGTTCACAATCAACACTGAAGCTGACCAAGCGGACGCGGATATGCTTCCGGGACGCCTTCTTCAGGCTGGCTGAGAGTTCCGGAGCCAACAAGTGCAGCGCTGCAAACGTGACGACGCCGTCTTCTCGAACTGCTGCCCAGCAAGCAGCAGAGGGCAACGCGTCGCCGTCGTCCAGGTACGTTACGTTACGTTGCTGCCGCAGTGCCGCCCATGTCCGTCCCTCTGACTCTGAGACTCCGTTTGTCTTCAGCATCTCAACAGCAGCAGGGCCAGGGCCGTCAGGCTGCTGCCCGGAACGGGCGACGAACGCCATCGACAGGACGGTGGCGGACCTCACCATGAAGCCGCCGCGCGCCGTTCCTCTCGAGGTGGACTCAGGGGCGGAGGCGCAGTCCGCAACCACCTCCACCTGGTCCTGGACGACGACGACGACGGCGGCGGCGTGTCAAGGAGGGGACTGATGAGAAATTGAGGATGATCCATCTTTTTGCCAGCTACTGCTGCTATACGTTTGCCAAGTCGCTAGCTTTGCTTGGCGCAGAGATGCACATACTTGCGTACTGCCATTGCAATTTTTCTTTTATTAATTAAGATCGAGAAAAAGAGTTTTTACTTCGACGCGCCGCTCCGGCGTACTAGGTGAGGCGTAAGGTTATACTAGCGGTAGCGGACGAGGGGATGGATGGGGATGTACATGTACTGGCTGTTGTTTATGGGTTTGTATACTACTTCGTGTAACTGTATTCAACTCCTTTTTTTGCCAGACTCTGGCAGCGAAAGATTACGCCGAAGTAGCGTTCCTTGTTTGTGGGCTATACGTGTCAACCGGCCCAGCGGGTTCACTCGTAGGCCCATAACATGTTTTGCCATTTCTCGATTTGTGATTTTCCCGAGAAATTCCATTTGCAATCAGGGTTTCGAGAAATATTTGGGAAATGCACTGTAGTATTTTCGTTGTTATTTGATAAACTTTGTCCAAACATAGACTAACTAGACTCAAAAGATTCATCTTGACATGTACTCCCTCCATCCCAAAATAGAAGTCGTTCTCACTTTTCAAGGAGTCAACTTTTTTAAACTTTGACCAACTATAAATATACAAATATTAATATTTATAATACATAATTAGTATTATTAGATAGATCTTTGAATGTACTTTTATAATAAATTTATTAGATGATATAAATATTGCACGTATTTTCTACAAACTTGGTCAAAGTTGAGAAAATTTGACTTGCACGTTTCCCATAGTGACTTCCTTTCTGGGACGGAGGGAGTAGATACTAAAAGTACAATTAGTTATTTTTTACCTATATTTAATGTTTCATGCATGCAGCTAAAGATTGATGTGACGGGGAATCTAGAAATATTTGGGGGAAGTTGGAAAAACTAAACAAGACCTCAGGCCTGTTATGGCTGATTGGTAGTCGTTGGCTGCCCCCGCGCACTTTAGCTCCTCTGCCGGAGGCGCGTCGTCGGGATTCGTCATCCGGCGACGGATCCATGGCCGTGGATCTAGCGGCAAGCCCTAGCTCGACAGGGCCGGTGGACGGGGCGAGATGGAGGGCGGGCGGAGGGCGGTTGCTGGATGGCGCGGTCGAAGGTGCTGGAGAGGGCCGGAAGATGGCTCACGCGCAGGAAGATTCAGCGCGACGCGGGAAGAAGGCGAGTTGCGCGGGGCAGGCGGAGGCGGGCGCAGGGGATCCGGAGGATGAAACAATTTGGTCTTAATGGGCGTTTCACTCGGTTACCTCCTCGCAATTTCATACAAAGATTCTATTTTTTGCTAAGTTGTCACCATATTAAATGTGCATGAGTATGACACACCTACAAAATCTTTATTGAGATTATGAAACCTCCATTGAGACTGACCTAGCACGATAACTAAGCCTATCCTGTTTTTCTATCGATTCACGGCTACCTGTGGGCCCCTATTTCTCCTACAAGCAGCTTCGGGTAACCATTTTCTGAATACTGTTTTTTCCCCTTCTCAAACACGTTTTCTGAATACCGTTGCTGCTTGCTGCTACCCATGCTCAAAACAAAGCAGAAATTAGCAGCATTAGTCGCCCAAAATTGGTCCTCTTCAATCTACTCTGTGGAACAGACGGTTGCCGCTGGAAGGAAAGAAAAAACAAGTCCTGCTGCTTGAAAAGGAGAGATGCCCCAAAGCTGTTCCACCACCCATATCAACCAGAATCAGGGTCAGTGGTTCAGTTTCCACGAAATTCAAGCGTTCGTACCACGAAAGGACTACTGGGAGACACTGACACTGCACCAATTTACCGTGAGTTTGCTAAAAAAAATGTAATTTAGGAGTGTTTAGTTCCTACCTAAAAAAAACTTTTCACCTATCACATCAAATATTTAGACACATGTAGAGAGTATTAATATATAGACTAAAAATAATTAATTACATAGATTATGATAATTTTATGAGACAATTTTTTAAACCTAATTAGTTTATGATTTGATAATGTTATGTTATAGTAAATATATGCTAATAATAGATTAATTAGTCTTCACAGTTTTCTGACGAAACATGTAATTTGGTTTTTTATTAGTCTACTTTTAATAGACTAAATTAGTACGGTAACATTCAACGTGACACCTAAATTTTTTTTATCAACCAACCCCTACATCTGATCTTTCTGCTGTACAGCTACAACAGCAGGCACAAGACGCAGACTGCTTAGGGTTACGGGCGTTACAGTCCCATGAATAAATAGGAAGCAGTCTGCGTCCGGTACGCCTGACGATAAGTTTACACCCTTG
Source organism: Coix lacryma-jobi var. lacryma-jobi (assembly GCA_009763385.1). Lineage (NCBI taxonomy): Eukaryota > Viridiplantae > Streptophyta > Magnoliopsida > Poales > Poaceae > Coix > Coix lacryma-jobi. Next base: position 152,303,589 of record CM019827.1, on the reverse strand, counting down.
TCCAGCTACAGGATTTGTTGCCACCTTGTGTTCTAATCTGCGTACAACAGCGCGACAGAGGAATTGGCCGTTGACAGAGCACACAGCAATGGTCAATAATGAAATGTATGTCAATTGAGCAATTGATCAATCCCAATGTGAGAAGTAATAATATGTTCTTGCTACTCCAGGATGTCTGTTGGCCACAGCTGCCTCCACTTGGAGATGTCATCCTTGCTGCGGAGCTTCCTTACACCGCCGTAGAACCCGTCGCCCTCATTGCCCTCTTCTCTATGTTCCTTCCGATTCACCAACGCTTGCCTCCATCTTGAGCCTGGCGTGTACTGATTGAACTCCAGCACGACGGTATCTGCAGCAGAACCAACAGTTGGGGTTCATTTGAGTAGGAGTACATGAAATCAGAAATGGCCTCAGATAAATTACTAAGGGTCATCTCAAGTGATATTCCATTCATGACAAATGCACCGTAACACGGCATTCAGGTTCAACTGCATTTAAAATGACAAAAATATTTTGGATTCATTTAAAAAGGGATGAACTGACGAAAGATTTAATATCCCATCAAAGATTGTGATTCTTTACCTAAAATATTCTACATGACTCTAACAATAGATATTCTTCAGACTTCAGAACAAGTGATGCTGACCTTTGGATAGATCAATTATAAATAAATAAATAAATGAAAGTTTAGCGCGTAAAATAGATGGTTTCATCACAGAATTGAATATGTCCATGCATGGTAAGAGCCAGCTGCTTCCATAATCATACTTTAAATGGCAGTTTAGTTTATTAATAGGAATACAACATTAGTGTGCAACACCCTTATAGCACAATTAAGGTCAAACATATGCTACATATCTTAATTGACCATTTTGGGGGTACTACTTTGCTTTTCTAAAATGCTGGAGAAAAATGAGTCTGAGGCAATGATGTTGTCATATAATAATGTTCTTTAGACTCTGCGGGCATGTTCATGACTATTAAAAGCAGATGTGCATACAACAACTTCGGTCATTATTAGTCAATTCAATAGATGACTATTTTGCTTAAAGATATTCTCACCACTAAGATGACACCGACAAAAGTGTTCATTTCCATCACATGACTCCAAGTGCCCAACAACTCCATACCACCAGCCTGCCAAACATAGAAGTGCATGAATGAACACACTATCCACTGATAAAATACTCCTCGCCACTATCAGATAAGATTAGCATATGCCATATGGCCGTGTTTAATGATTCCACTGACACAGCCTAAAGCAAGCATTGTTGGGTGCTCGGGAACATACCATATGGGAATTCTTTGTTCCTTCTCCACTGAATCTCAATATGATCACCAGGCCGGAGTTCATGTAGGCAGTCAGAGGTGTGCAGATCATGCGCAAGAGTGTCAACAGGTGGTGCCCTGACCCTGTCCCATTGCACACCATCCTCCAAGACCACAGTTCGTCGACCGTGTGGTGGATACCTGGCGCAGAACTTTTTTTTATGAATAAGCAAAGCAATTTGAAGAAACAAGTTTTCAGATTGAAGAGATCATATTTCTTGTATGTATCCGCCGCACAGATCATCAGAACCTGTCTGCATCTTATCTTGGCCGTCAAAGGAGAAACCAGAAAAGTTGTTCATACCTTGCACGGAATGTGTCAGTATGGAAATCATAACTGAGCTCTGCATCATAGCATGACATCATGAATCCAACATGCCCATGCTGCAAAACAGACAGGAAACCTCAGGATTCCTTCAATAAACTTAACTTTAACCCCGAATGTTTGAAACTAACAAAGAACAAGAGCCAGCAAGAACACAAATGTAATCCTAGTATTTGACCAAATTAAGGTGTATTGCAAGCATGTCCAGGGAACTGGAGCAGAGAAGCAAATATCTACTAAACCAAATTGGGATGTAAAATATTTCCCGTAATCCAACACTAAAAGGACACAAATTAGCACTAGTGACATGGTGAGGACGAAGAAAGAGTGCTAATTATTAGTAAGCTTTACAATGATGGAACTGTTAAATACAGTAGTAAGTAAATGACAAGACATGGGGATGGTACCTCGCGGTTGTAGACCTGAGCCGGGAACCAGAACTTGCCGCTCTCCATGGACAGATACCACGACATGATGGAATCATCCAGCACGGGGGCGGACGACTTGGCGCCGTCGGCCCTGGGCCGCATCCAGGACACCACCGGGCATACGCAGGACAGCGCAGCGAGCCACCTCAGGCGCTTGCCGCCGCCGCCGCCCGAGACGGAGCCCGCGCCGCCGGGCTCGCTGGCGGACGCCAGGTGCGTCCTCCATTCGCTCCTGGCGGCGCGGCCCAGGACACGGCCCCACTTGTTGGCCATGTGGCGCTCCCAGAGGTGGTCGCCGCGGCAGCGCTCGCGCATGGAGCGGCAGACGGCGGCCATGCTCCGCAGCTCCGCCGGCTGCAGCCTCTCGAGAATGCAATCGATGGCCAGGTCCGGCAGGTCGAGCACTGACGACGGCTCACCGCCGCCGCCGCCGGCGGCCGCCTCCTCCGCATTCTCCAGCGTGGCCGCGGCCCGCTTCCTCTTGAAGGAAGGCATGAGCGGCATGGTCTCAGTGGCCGCGGACGCGGCCGCCACGCCGCCGAGCAGGCGGAGGCCTGCCAGGAATCCGAGCAGGGAGAGCACGAGCTGCTGGCACAGGGAGGCGAGGAACAGTCTCATGTCACGCGCGCATGGCCTGGACAGGAAGAGCAGGCATGCGGCGGCGAAGGCGGCGAGCAGAGCAAGCATCAGCACGGCGCTGCCGCTGCTGCTCCGTCCGTGTATTATGGATAAACAACAGCGAGCGAGGCCAGCAGGAGCAGCGGAGCCGCTGTTGCTACGACCAAGGCCGCATCAAGAGCTCGCCTTTTATGCGCTTTCTTTCTCCGGCCGATCGGAGGAGCCGTGCGGGTGACGCGATGGAACCCACTTTGTGACCGGGAGGAGAAAGGAAAAGCGCAGCGAGAGAAGGTTATAAACACACACACACACAAACACACAATAAAATTAGGTCGGATTCGAACGAATCGAAGCCCGGGGATCGGGGGAGCCAAGGACACTTGTTGCCGAGCCGGTTGTTCCTGGATTGATTCGAGCTCAGCGGACAAATTGAGCTCAAATTTGAGCTGGAATCTGGCCTCTTGGAGCTTGGAAACCGCAGGAGGCTGGCGGCCGAGATGGGATCTCCGGAGCTGGGAAACGGGCGTACTGGGGCGAGCGAAAGACCAAGGAATGATCCTAGCAAGAATGGTGGGGACAAAAAAAAATGGGGGTGGGATCTTGGAAGGAGATAAGAGAGAGAGAGAGAGAGTTGGTGAGAGGAGGGGAGCGCGGTGAGTGAGCTGGGGAAGGGTAGGGCCGGCGTGCAAGCCCCACGCAGCCTCCCGAGCTCACCGGTGCCTCCGGCTCCTCCCTCTCCCTCTCCTCTCTCGCTTCCAAGGAGGAGGGGGACTGGTGCGAGGACGAAGAAGAAATGGAATAGCAAAATTTGCAAGTGGCGGAGAAGGATATTTATGGGCGCAAGAAGAACCACCGGTGGTTCTTCGTCTTGCCGCTGTCCTTGTTTGTAGCGACTTTGGTTCCATGCCGCTTGTTTTGCTTGGCTATTTTTTTTTTTTTTGCGGGGTCAGTGGATTTAGGAGCCGTCGAGCACCCACCAATAATTGGGAGCCATGCGTTCGCTCGCGCGCGTTTAGGACCAATCATGCAGGGTTGGGATGGGAGGGCGTCCAACGGATTCGTGGCCAAATTTAGGGGAGAAATATATCTGCTGCTACTTGAGCAACAAATTTTATTTTTTTTTGATCAAACCCCACGGCTCTAAAGCCTTGTATTAATCGACGATAGCTCAGCCAAATCGCGAGCTACAGCAACACTTACAGGGCTGGGAAGGGAATCCGACCATATCTGCATCTGGTCCGGTTCCCATCCAGAAGCCAAGGAAGCAGCCTCGTGCGCAGACGAGTTACAATGGCGGGGTACATGTTGAAGGGATAAAAGATTAAAACGAAGCTGAAGGATATGTCTAATTGCTCTAAACAACATTCCGCTAGGCCCGAGATCACGGGAGCAGGTTCTGATCGCCTCTTCCACTTGAACACAATCAGTCTCTAGTTCTATATCGGAGATGCCATATTGATCTGCTAGCTCCAGAGCTCGAAGACAAGCTGTTGTTTCAACCATGAGAGCATCATACGCTTGTCCCATGTTCCCAGCCCCGGCAAGTACAACAGCTTCATTATTATCTCGTATAACAAAACCCCAAGCACCCTTTTTTGTTGAAGGTGAATAAGCTCCATCAAAGTTGATTTTAGCTAGCTGATTTCTCGGTAAGGACCACCTACATCTGTTTGTTGCTGGAACTGGAGCTCGGTGCTCTTTCTCCTTCATCGGGTTGTCAGCCATGATTTTGACTCCTCGAACTATGGATTCAGTCGACAGCTGCTGTTCACCGGCATTCACCTTATTGCGGACATCCCACCATTTCCACAGCAGTAAGATTACTATAGTGCGCACCTTGGGTTGTAAATTGAGAACCTCCCTGACGAACTCCATAGTTGTTTGCCCAGCAAGAAGCTTTATGCGAACATCCTCCAACTGCAGTTCCTGCCAGCAGTGACGAACACCCTTGCATTTCAGAAAACAATGCCCCCCATCTTCATCAAATCGCCTACACACCGGGCATAAAGTATCCAGATCAATGTTCTTGCGTTTGATATTCATTTTCGTTGCTAAGCTGTTATGAGCCATACGCCAAATAAACTGCTTCACTTTAGGCGGGCACGAGAGCTTCCAGATTCTTGGCCAAAAATTTTCATTCGTACTCCGCGCACCAGCGCTAGAGCTTTCTCCCCGTTGCCTTCTCTTGGTTCGTTGAGCTTCATCATCTAGGACGTGATAAGCAGACTTCACTGAGAACCGGCCCTTTGGATCAAAATGTCATCCCAGAGTATCTTCTGTCTCAATCCGGACTAGAATTGCTAGAATATTATTAACATCTTCCTCCCAGAAAATCTCCTTGATCAGCTCCTCATCCCACTGTCCGGTGTATGGGTGTATGAGATCAGAAACTTTCGAAAGTATAACACTTCCCCTCGGCGTCCGAGGTCTCCGTGACACCCCGGTAGGAATCCATGGATCCTCCCAAATGCGAATCTGTGTGCCATCGCCCACTCTCCATATTAAGCCATTTTCAAGAGCTCGAAGGCCTCGAAGAATACTCCGCCATGTGTAGCTAATGCCCGGCTTCTCCATAGCGGCAAAGAGATCGCCATCAGGCCAATATTTAGCACGCAGCAGTCGTGCACAGAGCGAATCAGGGTCTTTAACCATACGCCATGCTTGTCTAGCAAGCATTGCCATATTGAAAAGGTGGAGATCCCTGTATCCTAAACCCCTTTTATCCTTTCTATTTGCCAAGGTCGACCACGCCACCCAATGAAGTTTATTCTCTTTCTCCTGCTGCGCCCACCAGTAACGACACATCATAGTACTCATTTCATCACATAAGCTCTTAGTAATATCAAAGCATGACATGGCATAGGTTGGTATGGCCTGAGCAACAGATTTGATCAGAACATCTTTCCCTGCCCTGGACAAGAGCCTCTCCTTCCATCCCTGGATGAGCTTCCACACCCTGTCCTTCAAGTAGGCAAAAATCTTCTTTCTTGATCTTCCCATATATACTGGAAGGCCGAGATATTTCTTGGTTTGTGCTTCCTGTGATAAACCCAAGTCTGCCATCAACTGACTTCTTGCTCCAGCACTAGTGTTTCTGCTGAACATCACTGCCGATTTTTCTTTATTAATTATCTGCCCCGAGCATTCCTCGTATATTTGTAGAATATGTTGCAGGTGGCCTACATTCTCGTTATCGACCTTCAAGAGAACTAGGGAATCATCTGCAAACAATAGATGAGTTATACTCGGTGCCTCCTCATATATTTTAATTCCCTGGAGCCACTTGAGCAACAATTTTGGAAGCAAATAATAGTCCCAAAGTCCCCAAGAATAGACCACCGGAAACCAGTCAAACCACTACAGCAACATGGAGGAATGCGGCATGTATGGTGTTTTGAATGTACCGTTTGTCGTAGCTCAGTCAAGTTGTTTTTTTACTTTCTAAATGAAGCTGAGCTGTTTTATTTTTTTTTTTTGATAAAATAGCTTCACTAACAACTTTATGTATAGTTGAGAGAGAAATAAGGTGTAAGTTGTGAAAAACTATTTTTTTCAAACTTCATCTCAGCTTATGCTTTTCTGAGAGGGAAAATAAAATAGCTTCATGGTTGAAGTTTCAAAAAAAATGTTTGACAAAAAAATAGATCATAAAGTTGTAGGTAATGACAATCTTGTAGCAAGGTGGTTCCTTGTAGCAGTTGTTTTTTTAAGCCACTCACTTGTGCATTGCATGTAGCCCAAGATTCATATACACCGGGCTCCTTGCCACGCAACACAATATACCAAGCCATCTATGTAATCACAAAACACAGTGACAAAAACCTTAGGTCTTCCCACTTCTGCCTCCACTTCCTCAGGTGGTTGTAAACCTAAGTTGGGCTAACTGTCTCCCCACTGTACTCCTTAAGTGTCGTGGTTACTTGGTTAACATCTTTGTCCTTAAATACCTTGTCAAGCCTACTACTATCACTTACTAGCTGGGCCACCCTCCTAAGGACAAACCCAGAGATATTATTGTTCCACCTCATGGGCCTACCCCTCCTGCTGCCCCAACACCTAACCACTAGGAACATCACCAACACCATCAGTTGGTGGTGCAATACTAGCACCAGCACCAACTCAGGAACTGTTGTAGGTCTAGCAACCTCATGAAAAAGAGGTCAGCAGCAACCACAAACCCTCCTTGACCAGCAAGCACATTAACACAGGAGCTCTGCATTTGTAGAGTTGTAAATTACTTGCAGAATTTGCTTCCTATGTTGCTCAACATAACTCCTAAGATGATACAAACAATGGGTCTGGTATAGGCCTGGACCTTCTAAGCCTAGTGACAACAAAAGACAACATGACAACTACCATAGTAGCTACTTATCTGCCCATCAACTCATAGTTTTCAACCGGATCGATCTACATGCATGAACATTCAAGACAAAACTCAGTTGAAAAGACCCTAGTTGACCTCAACATGGTTGTGTAAGCATTGAAATAGGGATAGTAGGCATGACTGGATGTTTGAACATGCCTCCCAATGCATTGGACATCATCATCGATCGTAATAAAAAATAATAGTTCAAGTGAAACCCTAAATCCAACATGAGATATACGAATCAAAAGGCAATACCTACTCCGATAAGCCTATGTTGACGGTAGTTAATGTCAATTATAAACTGTCAACATAACCTACATATACACTTAATTCCATCACCAATGTAGGTAAAGTGTTTCGGACTAACAAGTTGCACGAGTTTTGGTGCTTCCATATGCATTGTAGGTTATTTACAATTTTTTACCAAATACAACTATCTCAAATGATGAATTGGAAAGAACCATTGTGAAAAGCTCATTGAGACGATCGAAACAGACCTATGGTTTGTTATATTTGGGCACCAGAATCAAGAGATATCAAATGTAGACTGAAACCAACGTGGGAAGACTCTAGAAGGTACTAGAAGGCAACTCACCACCGCGGACCCTGATTCATTTCCAGGTGAGACCGGCTGGCCCCACCCCTAGGTTGGCCGGCCTGTGGGACCCACGGGACAAGCTCTGCTTCGAAAGGTGGTTCCCTACCGACCCTTAGGCTCACGTTGCTCCCTTAGGGCTATAAATAAGAGCATGTACCCCCTCTGCCAGAGGCATACTGAAACCCTAATTCATATTCTCCAGTAAGGATCAACTGAGAGGTGTCCCATGAAAGGATCATACTCTCAAAGCTAGGTACCAAGAGAAGATTAGTCCTCATTAGGATCTAGTCTTTAGAAATTAGAGAGGGAGGAGTTTGGAGGAGGTGTCGTCCTGTCGGTCCTCCCTCTACGGCTTGTACCTTGGTGGAAGTTAAACTACATCTGAGATTTCTCTGATAATCAACTTCTTCTTTAAGTAATATTGTTCTTCTGGTTTACGAGTCTCTTTTGAGTGCTTTAATCTATTGGCCTTAGGTTAAAGTGTAATCCATAGTGTAAGCGTGGTTCTTAGACTCAGGTTTCTCGTAGATGTACCTATTAGTCAGATCAGTGGTAGCTTGCGAAGGTGACTCGTATAGCTTCGTTGAATCCTCTGTAGTCCACCTCTCGTTAGTAGGCCTAGCAGAACTTTGTTGCTATAAGGAATATACTTTGTTTGTGTTTCCTATATGCAATGTCCCCAGATAGACAATAGAAGAAATAGCTTACCGAGATTAGAACGAGAGGACCTTGGAGATCTCCTCTACAGTTTCGACCTTCTTAAAGTCTTATTGCTACACCGGGTTAAGTTGGATATTAGTTAGTGTAAGGAAAATGGACCTCGGACCATTTAACTTCGGATTTTGGTGTTTGATGAACAACATAACCAAATTGGACTAATATGTTTGCAAGTGTTTGTTTTGTAGTCCATTAGGGTGCAAATGTGGCCTGGACTAAGGCGACGTGGTGATCCGATGATCAACATCTCAAGCAAGACATTAGAAGCTCAGTTGAAGACCCTAAAGATCAAGCAAAGTCCAAGGCACAAGAATGGAACCAAGACGGCGCAAGAAATCACGAAGAAACGAGAAGAAAGGGACATCAGACGCTGCATCGAACGCTGCCCACGCAAGCGTCGGACGCTCCGTTGGTAAACCCTAGCTTGTGTCAGCGCCAGCAGAGGCATCGGACGCTGAAGACCGAGGCATCGGGCGCGACTGTGACACTGTGCCAACCTGCACAGCGAACATCGGACGCTCCGTTGCTAACATCGGACGCTACAGGACCCTGCGTCCGATGACCATGCAGAGAGGTTGAAAGGTCCAAAACGGCTAGAGGGGGGTGAATAGCCTAATTAAAATCTACAAGAACACTTAGGCAAACACTATTAGTATAATAAATGGCGAGGCTTTTTGCGCTAGCCTAATAGTGTGTTGCAAGCCACCTATGCAATAATTCTACCTAATATAACTATGGCACACAAGCAATTAGAGCTAGAAACCAATGCGGAATAAATAAACTAGCTCTAGCACAACTATGATCAAGATGGTCTAAGATAAACAAGTGAGTGCAGAGGATGAACTAAGAAAACTAATCACAACTTAGTAACACAAGGTATATGACAAAGTAATATTATCTATACAAAAGAGATAGCTCAAGGTAAATACACAAAGTAAATGAGCTACATAGAGGTGGTTTCACCGAGCCTTCGGGATCGCCTAGTAGAGAGCTAATCACCGGTGAAATCCAATCGTGAAGCCAATCACCACGGAGAATGCACAATCACAATAAGCACACGGGACACCAAGATTTATCCCGAGGTTCACGTGCTTGCCGACACGCTACTCCCTGTTGTGTCGACCAACACTAGGTGATCCGGTGGCTAATTGGCACAAAACCAAGCTCACAAAGAGCGCCACAAGAATCTACCGCTAGTGAGGTAGCTCAATGACACGATCAATCCACTAAGGATGCCTCTTGCCGCTCCGGCGAGGTGAGGCTCCAAAACCTCTCACAAACTCAAACAGTGGTGGCCAAGAACAATCTCCTTCTCTTGCCAACACCACCACAACGCCTCCAAGCCGTCTAGGCACCGACAAATGCCAAGAGTAACAAGAAACTCAAAGCCGATGCGAAGAACTAGTGCCACTAGATTGAACTCTTTTAAATCACACACTAGATCACTCAATCTCACTTGGTTTGATCAAATCAACTTGGGAGATGAGTTGGGAGGCTTGCCAAAGCTCACTAGTATGATTAGGAATCAGAATATGCAAGAGAGAAACCAAGTGAGCCGACCAAGCCCCTTAAATAGGCCACCCAAGTCGGCCTAGCCATTGGGCTGAAAAACGCGAGCATCGGACGCGCCGGTGTCGGGGCCATCGGACGCTGCCCCAGCGTCCGATGCTCCGATGAGCACCACGTGTCCCCCAGATACGAATTCGAGCCATCTGATCCCAACGGTCATATCCCTTCGTGCCACGGTTAAAGTGACATCAGACGCGCCGATGCCAGGCATCGGACGCTCCGATGCCACTGCTCGATTTAGCTCTTTTCTGCGCCACATCGGACGCTCCGGCACTCTCACATCAGACGCTCAACCCCTGCGTCCGATGACCATGCAGAGAGGTTCAAGAGAGGGCCAGATCACATCGGACGCGTCCGATGGATCCGCATCGGACGCAGGCCAGCGTCCGATGCTCCCTGGAAAACTAACTCGTGCCACGTCACCTGTGTCGCGGAACCGTCCTGATTATAAGAGCTCAAGTACCGTCTTAGCCAAATTCGTCTGACATCGACTCATACTTGAACCCATATAACCCCGGTAGTCCGGAAATCTCGAAGGATTTCAAACATCATACAACATACAGGATCGCATTGTTCAAGTACCACATTCGTAAGGATTCACCATCGATAAACGAAACCGAATTTAAGTATCAGAGTGCGGAATCATAAAAGAGTTATTACAATACTGAGTTTTAAAGTGCGGAAGCTGAAATAAGTTTTGAAACAAGACCACCACACATGTGGTCCAAATAAACATTGTTTAATAACTCACTCCTCATTTTTCAAGTAATATGCCACTAGAAGTCTCAGTCCAGCAAAAGAAAAGGGGAAGCTTCTGGATGACCCTGCCCTGGGCCTACTCCTCATCACCCTCCACGGGGTAGAGGCAGTCCTTACAATAGTCGTAGTACACCTGACCATCTGCAACAAACGGGATAAACCCTGAGTACGGGAATGTACTCAGCTAGACTTACCCGTCCAACTGAAAATAAAGACACCAAGGGTATGCAAGGCTTTTTGGTGGAGCTGGGATCTTTAGTTGCGAAAAGCTCAATTAAGAAAAGGAACAATTAATGTCATTGGTGAGCAGTCAAATTTTAGACCTACCTCTTAACCTAGGTTTGCACCTGAACTATCACATACACTTGAGTCTAACAAGCAATAATATAACCATATCAGGTTGACTTATCCACATTTTAGTTGAACCTTTAAACATCACATGGAGTTGTATCGTGGTGAAGCTCGCCATAGTTTCCCACTAACCGGGGGAGACGGCGACTCGAATCGAATTCCAAACCAGCTGGTGAAAGATCTTTAATACCAACCCACACTTTCCCCGTCGGGTCCATGCATTGGGTAACCGCTCGATGCTTGTTCGTGGTGGTAATCGTCGCGGCTCACAGCACGGACCACCCAATTGGAACTATACGATGGCCATTCCGAGGCAGATCGTGTTTCCATACTAGAGGGTGCGACACGGGTTGAGACCGGCCCGAACAGCGTCTAACCGGCTTTGGGGTCGATGATTACAGCACCGACATATCCCTAAGGAAAAGAGCGCGTTCAAAAATGAACGAGGGCCAACATCGATACAAACCTACACGATCCAACGGACGGACTGCCCCAAGTTTCCAAACTTGTGTCTTGCCTTCCAGTTGACCGTATTTCATTCTACTCAGGTTCTTTTCCACGATAGCAAATATAGCCAACCGTGATCCGGTAAATACCCACCAGGGGTACTATGGGAACATCGTTAACTACTACTTTTATTAAGCGGACTAAGCAATTCTACATCATAAATAAATAACAGGATAACAAGACAAATATTAATCAATAATCAAGGAAGGGTAATGCAACAAGTAGGATTCAATCAACTCCTATACCTAATGCATCACAATATAAAAGTACTCAATTGAATTAATTGTAAATGATAGGAGGCTTAAAATGCTCCGGGGCTTGCCTTGAGAAAAGACCGAGGCCTCGTGAGAGGGGCACTCGGGCAGGTTAGTTTCCGGCGCGGGGTCGGCCTCCTCAGTCCTGGTCAGCTCTAGGATCTCCTGCTCGTCGTTTGTTTCCGGCTCCTGGTCGGGCTCCGGGACTGTCGATCCTATTGCAATACGGAGGATAATTAAATAATGCAAGGTGCAACAATGGTTGTATGAAATGCAAATATTTCTTCGCAAACCAACAAAATCAACTTGTTGAACCACTTTTGACATTGAGGAAAACACTTATTTACCTCATAAAATAAAACCATTAATTCAACTATTTCCTATTTATTATTTCAAAGAAATCCAGGTTTGAACTGCAAGTGCATTTTTCTGAACTCAGAAAAATCCACAAAAATTCCAGAAGATAACTTATACTAATTGAACCTTACTGTACAAATTTCACCAAGAAATAAAATACCAAATAGCATATACAAAAAGGTGAAGAAAACTGCCCAAAAGGTGCTTTGCACTAACTTTTCTGATAAAAAGTGTCAAACATCAGGTTTCATAATTTTCCCAGCTTTATCTGCCTATTACCACTCTACTGTAGAAAATTTATTGCTAAAGCACAAATACATAATCCTATACAAAATAAACAATTTTATTCCAAAACAAACCCTTTGAACTACAACCCTACTGAAAAAGGGCGACATCCTCATTTTCATATTTTTTCCAGATTCTACTTCACATTTCATATTTATCGAGGAAGTTCCCTGAACAGAAACATTATATTCTTTTCTACAAGAATTTTCTAAGAAAAACACAGAAAAGCACATTTGTATAGCAACTCCTTATTTTTCTATGTAACAACCTATACTTAGCATTTTTCTCAGCTTATACATAACATATAGAGACTTCATAAATTTTCTCATATTTTACTTTCACATATAAAATATCTTAACAATTATTCTAAGCAAACCACTAAAAAGGAAATTAAACCTAAATAGATACTTTTTTTATATAAGTAGTGCCTCATAAATTTTTCACAGATACATAACATGATAAGAAGCCTACACAAATTTTTCTATGAATTACCTCAACCAGAAAACACATGAACCCATTTATCTCAACAAAAGCACATAATCTAGATTAAATAAAAACAGTATAATAAACTTCCACCAAAAATACTTTCATATTTTTCTATGACAGATCTACTCATGAACAAGCTATCAAAACTGAAAACACCTCATTTGGATTATTAAAACGTGCTACACAAAATAAACAAGCTTTTCTGGAAAATAAAACAAAAAGGAAAAACATTTAAACTCTCCCGGCCTGGCTTCGTGGACTCGGCCCATAGACCGGGTGAGGCTGATGCGCGGGGCCCATGTGGTCAACGGTCCCACCTGTCGGTGGAAGCCGAACAGGGGACGGCCTTTGACCGACGGTTCCTCGCCGACGGTGAGGTCGCCGGCGGGGAGGTAGGGCTCGGCGTGCTCCCCTTGGCTAGGCGGTTCGGGTGGTGGTGTTGGTTTGGCCAGTGCATGGCCGTAGCTCGCCGGCGGCGAGTGATGGCGGACGGCGGCGGCAGAGGTGCTCGGCTACGCCGTTTCCGGCGGTCGCCGGCCAAATTAACGAGTGCATCTCGACGAGTGAACCCTAGGGAGTGAGACTAGGTGGTTGGGTTGGCTCGGGATGCTCCGGTGGAGCTTGACCACGTGCGCGGCCATGGCGGACAATGGCGGCGCTCGGTCGGGAAGAGGAGGGAGGTTAGGGAGCGGTAGAGACCTCGCAGAGGCGTGTTCTCACCTTGCCTTGGCCTGAGGAAGATTGTCGGTGAAAGAGGGAGGTGGCGAAGCTCGAGGTGGTGCGGAATGGGCTCAAGCTCCTTTCAGCGACGAACGGGGACCGAAGGGGACACCTCGTCCTCCGGCGGCGATGGGGCTTGGTCGGGGAAGATGACGCGCGCACGGCGTGTGCACGGTGAAGGCGGAGTGGCTGGCGAGAGGAATCAGATGGTGGTGCTCGGGTGAGGTCGGAACGGTGGTGGCGAGTGGTGGTGTCGAACGGCGGCGAGCGGGGGAGTGCTCGGCTCGTTCGTTCGCGGGAGAGAGGGAAACGGCGAGGGCGAGTGCAAGTGCGAGTGAGAGTGAGAGTGAGTGAGGAGGGGTGAGCGCGAGCGGAGCTCGGTTTTGCTCGTGGCTCAGCCGGCTGGCGGTCGTGGCGAGACCCGACGCGGCGTGCGGCGAGCGAGGGCAGCGCGGCAGGCGAGGCGGGCGTGGAGTGGGCAAGCAAGATTGCTTGCGTGATCTGGTGGAAGAGGATCGCGTGGTGAGTGGCTCGGGCGGATCCTCGGCAGAAGATGGCGGCCACGCGGCGCTCTTGGCCGGCGTACGGCGCGGCGCGGGCGAGCGCGGGAGCGGGCGTGGGCCGGCGCGGCGCTGGATGGGCCGGAAAGGCTGGTTGGGCCGAAAGGGTAGCGCGGGAAGAAAACGTTTTTCCTTTTTCTTTTTCCAAATTTCTATCAAACTTTGACCATTCAAAAACAGTTTCAAAAACTCAAAACCAGACTTTGACCCAAAAATAAAAGTTGCTCAAAATAATTTTCTCTACAACTTTCATATAAGACACATTTTCTAAAAATCATTTTCTCATCCTCCACATAAATTAAGTCAATCTTTGAGTTATAAAACATTTTGTTCCCACATTTTTAACTATTTAAACTATGCTGAACTAGGTCAAGGTGTCAGTAAGGAAAGTGTTACACTCCAAATTACCTATTTTACAAAAATTAATTTCCAAGACAGAAATCCATTCAAACAACCAAGTCTTATAGAGATCCAAATCCAAATAAACAACAAAAGACAAAAGCACTTTATGCACATAAAATGATGCTATGCATTGCTCATGAACTTTAGTAACTAAATGCAGTGCCTAATGCAGTGCTTGACACCAGGGTGTCACAACCTGCATCGGACTCTGCAACAGTGTTTCCTCAGCGTCTGATGCTCCTTCAACTTCTGACAGAAACTAGGGTTAACCATCGGACGCTCAGCCAGCGTCCAATGCTCCTCGGACTAGCGTCTGATACTCCCTGAGCACGACACTTCACTTCCGAAAGCCGCTGAATCCTGCCTCGCAAGCTCGGCAGGAGGGAGAAGGACTATACACTAGTTTCTCCCACTTCTCCTCAACTCCTTAACACCCCCTTATCCCGAAAGTGCCAACACCACCAAGTGTACATCATTGTATGCAAGTGTGTTAGCATTTTACAAAGTATTTTCCAAGGGTTTTTGTTAGTCACTCACTAGGTCTATAGCATCAATATGTTAGAGAACTCCTAGTGGCACTTGAACATCGCATAAGCCATGAATTAACTCCTCTTAATAGTACGGCTATCTATCCTAAATATGATCACACTCGCTAAGTGTCTTGATCACCAAAACAAAGAGCTCTATAGGTTATACCTTTGCCTTCGGGCCTCTTTGCTCCATCTCTTCTCTTCTTCGTTTCACCAATGGTAGAGCACTTGATCTCTTGAGTACTTGTGGCCATCACCATCCTCCATGGTTGCCACCTTGCTAGCTCCACCACTTGGCTTGGTCATAATCCTTTCTTATAAGCTACACACATGCTTAGCAATAGGATTAGACCAAATAGGTTTCATCAATTAACCAAAACCAAACTAGGGCTTTCAGAGGTTCCAGAAAGGCTCTATGAGCATTGGACGCGTCCATTGATCAACCATAGGACGCTGAAGTAGCCGTTGCGACGCAGTGCCAGGCTGGCATCTAGCCGTTAAAGGAGCATCGGACGCGTCTGATGGTCACGACTCCAGCGTCCGATGCTACGCTGTGAAGTCCATGACTTTGCCCAACGGCTCTATTTGCTTGGGGCTCTATATATACCCCATGGCCAGCCAAAAATATATGGTTGGAGCTCAAGGAAGTATACCAAGTGCATAAACACATATTTAGTTGCTCTAGCCAAAAAAGTGCTCAAGTGATATACTCGGTGATTAGTGTATGTGCTTTGCGAAGTGCTTAAGCTAGTTAGACCACCGCTTTGCGCTTGCTCTAGGTGTTAGGCCTAGTGTTTAGTGAGGTTGAAAACCTCTTATCTCCCGGTGCTTGCGCGCACCGTTGTTGTACATCGGCGGGGCTTGTAGTCTTGCGAGATCACATCAACCACGTTTGTGGTGTGGCCGCCTCCGTGTACCGAAGGGAACAAGGCCCACGGCGCTTCGGCCGGAAACTTGATAGTGAAGACGGCGGGGAGCATCCGGGAGAGGCTTTGCCACGAGTGGCTTAACCGGAGACCCACTTGCGCGTGGGGAAGGACCGGAGCTATCCATGGAGTTACCCGACCGAGAGCTTGGCCCTTGCGAGGGGCTCCAATGAGGACTAGGGGGAAGGTTGCGCGCTTCTCGATACCTCGGTAAAAATACCGGAGTCGTCGACGGGAGTTTGCATCTCTATAACACTCTTTAGCTTCTGCATTTATATTGCTACCTTGTTTATGTGCTTTACCTTTCGTAGCTTAGTTGACAGGCTAGTTGATAGGATTGGAACATAGGTTGCATAACTCCTTTTGCAGTAGAGATAGCAAACACATCTAGCAAAACCTTAGTTGCACATTAGATAGTTTACTTTCTTGCATAGGTTTAGACTAGGTGGTCATTAGAGGCCATAGTTTAAGAGTAGAAGTTTTTTTGTTGCCTAATTCACCCCCCTCTTAGGTGTCACGGTCCTTTCAGTTAGCCGCATACGCTCCCCTATGGATACGATATATAAAACCTCTAGGTGAAAGCTAAAACGGTATTCATGCACTTGCAAATTTATCTATGTGCGTTATTTATATCAACAGTCTCAAAGACAACAACTTCGATCAACAAATAAACTTGAACCCTAGCATCGACCAAATCAAAGAACACTGGGATTGGGGGTCGATTTCACCTTGTGGTGGTCGTCGAAGGAAACAAGAAGCGCAAAACAGAGAAGAAGAAGATGAGGCGACAAATAAGACGTAGATCTCGATAGAGAAGAAGCAGATCCGATCAGCATCACCGGAACCAAGGAAGACTAAGGAAGAAGACACTCTTCTCCTGAAGTCCCAGCAAGGAAGACAGTGTGGTGCCACGTCAGAGCATATCTAGGGCACGAGAGCAGAGAAGAAGCTCGCTGGGAAAGAACGCTGCCTCGTCGGACACCACACATGAACACCACTGCTGGTCTCTCACGGGATTGGGTGGAGAAGCAAGGAAGAAGAAGGAAGACAACATAGTGTCCGAGGGGGCACTTATAAAGGTGGCAGATTTCACCGAAGGCAGGAGCACGCGTGGAAGTTTCACGGTTCCTGCGCGAGCCACTTGTCGCCCCAAAGTCGGGTGCCCTGTCTCATGTTCTGAAGGAACCAGAAAAAATTATCAAGAGAAAACAGGGTAATGGATGAAACACAAGTATTAAGTTACATGCACCGACCAGTTCAACTCAAAAGCTTAAGTTGATGGGGAGAGGCGGACAATTCACTTATGCTTCAACACTCCCCCTCGCGTGGAGGCTCCCCGGGCCTCAGACGTGGAATAGGAGCGCACAACAATTATTTTATTTAATTGTGCCTATCAGGATTCGAACTCGAGACCTCTGGCTTTGATACCATGTTAAGTTACGTGCACCGACCAATTCAACTCAAAACATTAAGCTGATGGGGAGAGACGGACAATTCACTTATACTCCAACAGCAAGGGCTCTAGGTATAGTCAATAATAATAGGAGAAAAATTGACCATCATTAAAGAACAACTTGCTATTATGTCATGAATGAGTGCCCTAGATAAGTGGGGCATGCATCTGGGGTGCCGACCCATCCTCATCAGGACTTGATGCTGATGATGAGAGGCACTCCTCTAGTCTAGTCTCTAGTGGGGGAAGTAGTAGAATTGTATAATTGACGTGTCGGCTAAAGGACTATTAACGAAAAGTTGAACAGTGGTAGTGGTAGTGTTAGTTTAGTATTCCGTACTCCAAACTAAGGAACAACATACAGGACACACCATGATACATGATCTGGCGATGCGGATGCCCATCGGCTCCCGGCTATGAAAAGGAACCGGACGGTCCTGTTTTCTTCAATTTATCGACAGGCTTATCAGCTGCACTTCAAATTATTTTCTCTCACAAAATACTATTAAAACAACTAAAAATCAACATGAATAAATTCAAGTGAAGAGAGCTCTATACTAGTAGCACACTAGTAATTACATGCACTAAGAGCGTAGCTCCAATAATGTCTTAAAAAATACTAGATCGTAGAATATTTTATTACAACAAGAGAAGGAATGATAAACTATATATCTCTCTTCGTAAAGAAACTAATCTCACACTTTCATGTTGTTCATGTGTATATATTTATACAATTTTCTATGTTAATGTTAGTCACTTTATTTTTATTTTTTAAAAAGTCTATATGAACTACTAGCAAGTTATATATCAACTCAAATGTTAACCGTGCTCTAGGCATGCGCGGTGTCGATGTCCCAAACAACGGCGGGCGTGGTGGCCGGCGGGACGAATGAAGGATTAGCAGTAGCTTTAGCGTATCTTCCCTAATCTCATTCTCTGACTTATATTATTAGTTAATAATCTTGTAACAATATACAATAATAATATTGACTCGTCTCTGCTGCAGTCTGAAGAAAAGGGGGTGTGCACCTAATACACTCGGCGTTAAATATGCGATAGGCCGATAGCGCTAGATATGGTAGGAGATACGTGACAAATATAGAATCGTCTGCTAGCGCCTAGTGGCCAGGACGGGTGTCGACGGGTGCGGACACAAAACCACCGGGAAACGCCTCTCCGCTCGACAACGAGCTGAGGGTTTGATAATAAAGAAAAGATTGCATGCTTTTGTTACGTGTCTAATATGCTAGGTTTACGAGGATTAGTTTAAGCAAGCACTGTTAGACTTAAGACTTGGACAGCGTGTGAATTTAACCTAACATCTCCCAACACCAACTAATTAACCCGCTACGGCCGGATCCTTTTGGGGGAGCAGGGCAGGGTTGGTGTCAAAAGTTGCCGCATGGCCGCAGGCGGCTGCCATAATATGCTGTTCCACGGATGATACGCCAGATGCATGGTCACATGCTTGTATTGTAGCTAGGCTATAGCCTATAGGGGGGGACATCATGTCAAGGTGATTCTTACTCTCTCCGTTCTAGAAAAGAAGTCGTTTTAGATTTTCATGCCACAAGTTTGATTCAATTTATATAAAATACGTGCAATATTTATATCTCTAAATAAATTTGTTAAAAAACTAGACTTAAAGATCTTTGTGATGATACTAATTACTTTGTATAAATATTTATATATTTTAATATATAATTACCACATTTATTTCTCAGAAAACGAGAATGACATCTATTTTGGAACGGAGAGAGTACTTTTTAAGGTGGTTATTCTTTACTTGTGACATTTGGATTGTGGAACAAAAGAAAAACATAAAATGAATATGTCAACGTCGTGGAGGAAAAAGAGTGTCGAACAAGACGGAGCTGACCTGCCACCGAGTGGATTTGATATATGAAATTTGAGATAGTGTATCTAGAAAAGAGTGGCTTTGATATATGAAATTTGAGCACTATATAGTGTATCTAGAAAAGTCTACGTCATATAATTTCGGACTGAGGAAGTATATAATTTAGTTGGGTTGTTAACAACACTTCTTCGCTTATTTTGATTTACTCGAGGAAGAAATCATTATATTTTTTTCAGCACGCTTAGCAACATGGTGGTCGAAGTGAACCATTTGTGGCGTACCATCAATCTCAATTGCATCGTTCAGATCTTCTCTAGGTGTTCATAGGTGTGTCATGTGCGCGCTGTATTTTCTCTCAAAAATAAGGATTTATTTATTTTAGAGCATCCGCATTCTCAGATAAGATAGGCCTCGCAAAAAAAAGATAAGATGTGCTATAAACTCCAAGTGTTTCACCATGAAGTACCAAGACCAAACTAAATATCATGCATAAATTTAGGAATATAACTTTCAACAGATTAAATAACTAGTGTACAAAATGCAAAAGTGTCCACTCTGACAAATTACTCACTGGTACAGAAAACTTTTCTTGTAGTTTTTGGCAAAGGGGCTTGGAGACGGGTGGAATTTGAACCGCTTCGGCTGATACATAGGATTAACTGAGACAGTCAATTTTATTAACCAAGGTGGTTATAAACAACCGCTACACAAAATTAAAACTGCCTCCGTAAATCTATTTACCGAGACAGGCCTAACGAGACCTAGCATAAATCTCATATCCAATAGACTATTGGATTTATATATATATAGAAGGGGAGCTAGGGTTTCATTCACTCAGGCATCTCGATCTCCCTTCATCCCCATCCCGATGCCCCACACTCTCGTTCCTTAGAGCGCGCCCCGGCCCCTCCCCAACCCGGCGGCTCCCTCCCCATCCAGCGGTGCCCTTCCCCACACTCCAGCCAACGACGGGCGGTGGCGCCCCTCCCTCCCTCCAGCACAGCGCCTCGCCCTTCCTCCAGTGCGGCTCCTCTCTTTCCCTCCCTCCCTCCAGCACGGCACCCCACCCTCCATCCTAGATCCGGCGGACGCGAATGAGAATCCCAGATCCAGTGGTGGGGAGGCTAGATATGGTGCGGGCGAGGCGGGCGCCGGCGTGACAACACTCTTCCGACGATGGGCGAGGTAGGTTGGCAGTGCGGACGAGGATCTAGTGTCATGATGGCGGGGCAGACCAGATCCCGACAATCCAGTGAGGATGTTGTCACTATCGAGCGACTACGGACGACAGCGGCCCGTGGATGGACTCGCTAGGCTTGTCCATAAGTTTTCTTTTTTGTTTTTCTTATTTCATTAACTGAGGCGGGCGACCAACCTTCTTCGTTAAGGCCGGATTAACCGTGACATTTGAACGGAGGCAGACAAGATAACCGTGTTTGTTAAGCCTTTCTGCACGCCTCAGTTAAAATTACTCTAGTAGGGAGTGTTTGGTTGTGTGGCTATCCCTCTATCCAGGCTCCATGAAGCCAACTTAGTCTTGTTTGGTTGGCTAAATAGGCTTTCTAATAGTCAAGCTCCAACTAGGCACCGACGGGCTAGCAGCCTAGCTAGCTGGAAACGAGGGATGAAGTTGTTTTCGCTAAGCCTAGCCTCGTGCAGCGCTTGAACCCACTGAACTCACCTCCAGTGTTTCTTGTCAAAAAAAACTCACCTCCGGTGTTCGCTCAACTCAACTCACCTCTGGCGTTCGCTAGCTCAGCTTAGCTCATCGCCTCGGCATCCACGCATCGACCATCTAGGCACCTCCTCAGTGGTCGCGCACCGGCCAACTGCTCCCCCAGATAGTTTCTCGATGTCCATGGATCAGGCGTCTGCACGACTTCTTCGTGCAGCTCGGTGCATCACCTCGGTTCCCTCGGGTCAGCCACCCTCTTCACCGGCTGGTTCGTCGGCGTCTATGTGGCTCCTCCACGCCCATGCAACTCCTCCTGTAGCGAGCGCCTCGACGAATATCGAGATATGGCCGATCAAATGCGGTTCGTGGTGGGTTGGATTTGATGGAAGTTGCCGCCGTCGATAGTCTTTTCCCTCCGCGCTTTGCACTTGGACTTGGTCGAAGTTGTTGCTGAGCAACTAAAATATCTCAAAGGGGGTACACTTACCTTGTACTAGAAGAGGCGTTTCTATACAAAACAAACCAAGCAACTAAACACGTCATTTGCTAGTGAGGCTTAAGCAATACAGACAACGTACTAAACAATTGGAGATTAACTTGGTGGAAGTAGGCTTGAGACGATGTCTAGACTTAGATGGCTAGCCATAAAACCAATCACACCCGTGGTGACTACGCTTTTGTTGTTGTTGTTATTTTTTTCTTAAAAAATTGCAAAATAAGATCTTGAGTAGCATCCAGCAACTTGTTTTTTTTTTTTTGTTTTATATAGAAAAGCCTCAGCGATCGCTCTTGAAGCCCATGCTGCACAAGCCTTGTTTATTAAACTTTAGTCAAGACATAGAATCGGCTGATCCATTGAACTTTGTTAATTGCCGCCATACTAGACGGGATCACCGTGCAATTGTATAAAGACCATAATAGTTTATTATAATAAACAACGGCAACTTTGGTGAAGTGCATTTATGCGAGTCCAGATTACACGATATGATCGGGATGACGCAGGTGCCCAGCAAGATGCTCAAGAAGCAAGTAGCCGGCCGTCCACCGGCCTTACGCACCGGAGAGCACTGAAATGAAATGAAAGGGAAGACATCTCTTGCAAGCAGCATTTCCGTTGCATCTATCGCCATGCCCATCCATCCTGGGCATCAGGGCATCAGGGCATGGGCAGGTTCACTGAATCCATCCATTTGCAGCAGTATGGTCGCCTTCTGCTGGCTCTGCAATTTGCGGGCCGGCGATGGCATGAACCTGGACAGGACAGGCTCACTCCGATCCACTTCTTTGCACATCACTGCATAGTTCATGTGTCTGAAAAAAGCTTGTCTGCATCATGTGCTGCCCTGCTTGATCATCATCTGTTACTGAACACTTCGCCATGTCTGTTCCTGCCGTGGCACCATAAAACAAAACAAAGGAGCAGATTTGTATTCGGTTGTTTAGTAGATCCGAGGATTCGTTGCGGCACTGCTACGTCAAAGATCTCATCGATTTATAGCAGTAAGTACCCCTATTGAGCACTGTGCTCTACAGTTAAACTTTGAAGGCACATATCATAATACTTGGACCTCGTTTGGAGGTCCATATATCCAATTCAATGCACATGTGTGCTGGGTGTAACTTAATCCATGTGTGTTGGGACACCCCCAACAGATATGGATTGAGAGTGTATTTGGATCCTAAAGGCTAAAGTTTATTCTTGTCATATCGGATGTTTGGATATCAATTAGGAGGACTAGACATAAACTGATTATAAAACTAAATGCATAGCGTAAGGCTAATTCGCAATATGAATCTATTAAACCTAATTAATCTATGATTAGCGCATTTTACAGTAGCATCACATTATCTAATCAGACTTAATAGATTTTGTTGAGGTTATGCAATTAGTTTTATTATTAATCTACATTTAACACTTCTAATTAAAATCCAAATATCCGATGTTATAGGACATAGGGCTAAACTTTATCTCTAAGATATCCAAACATGCTCTAAGTTGGATACATGAACATCCAAACAAACCCTTAGTCGGGTCCATTTTATACTCCAAACATATCACTGAATTTAAAAACACAACTACACTCTCACCAGACAACATATAAAGTTGTCAAACCTTAGACAACAATGACAACAACCACAACAACAGTTTAATGACAACAACCTCTTCAAATTAGTCCAAAAACTCCTGCGGGTTAAAAAAATAATGGAAAATTCAGTCCAAATCACCTTAAAATCTACCAAAAACCTCTCGTGGGCCAAAAATATAAGGAGAATTTCGGTCCAAACTCAACTCTCTATGTATTTAGCCTCCCTCGTGGGCCGATTTTGAATCCGCCACTGATGGATTGTAATGTACATTATTCCTAGCGAACAATTTGTAGACAATTAAACATCTAAAATAGCTAAATTTGTTTTTTATTCTTTAAAAAAATTATATAAATTTTTTTGGTGACCTAAATTGTACCTTGAAAAGGTGTAATCCCATTGCTAGGACACTGTATTATGATAGAAACAACTTTTTATAGTAGTAGCGCTAACTAACTATAAACATTTGTAAATTAGCAATCAATCCAAAGCACAGACAACAAATATGGTACTACTATAGAAACATCTTTTATATATGGGAACGTATCCAGTGCAAACCACAACCTTTATGAAAATCCGTGCAAACTACAATAAAAAAGTTGTTTAAATTCATCAAAAAAATCACACATGTAGATGATACGATGATACACAACCTCATAAAATATCTTGTCCAAAACCGAATTCATTTGTGAGATATAAAAATAACAAATTTCTAACAAATCATGTGGAAAACTTTCTGGCTTGAAATTTGTTATTTTTATAACTCACAAACGAAGTCGAGTTTGGACAAGATATTTTACAAGGTTGTGTATCATCATACCATCTACATGTGTGATTTTTTTGGTGAATTTAGATAATTCTTTTACCGTGGTTTGCACAAGTTTTCACAAGATTATGGTTTGCACTAGATACGTTCTCTTTATATATAGACGGCCAAAATTTATTTTGAAGGAATGTGTCTGTAACCGGCTCTAACCCAACGATATGTAGAAATGAGATGTTTGTAGGAGCACAAGACATATTGGTTTAAGAAATAGGAAAAAGAATCAGACAGAAAAAAATACATGATTATGATTATTTTGTCTGGCTAGTAGAAATTTGATTTATTTATCTGAGAGAGAGAGAGAGAGGAGGATACGTGTTTAGCTTTTCTCTAAGGTTAGTCTTAATAAAAGTTTTATTGAGTTCTATAGATATTAAATATGCTGACATGATACTTTATTAATAAAAAGAGAGATGATAAGGACAAAGATAGTTTTATGGGGACTTTTATACTATTTACAAAATTTGATTGCCTTAGAAACTGGGGATGAAATCTCGTTGAGACTGCCTAACGAGACCGCCAAATTGCATAGCTCTACTAGAGTGATGGTCCGGCCCGTTAGTCAAACCAGGCCCATTTGTTACTTCCCCGGTTAATCTGGGCTGCTCAATTCAAATCTGCTGCCTACAATGGGCCCGCTACAATGCATCCTCGCTCTACTTTCCACGCCCAATGACTTCAGCATTGTTTCAATACTTGTTTAGCATCAATCACCGTCTGGAATTCTCCATGTGTCACTTTACGAACTATATGCACGTGCACTACCGTAGCAACTGTGCCGACAGCAGGAGCAAGGAGAGGGAATCAGGGAATGCATAGATCCCGCACGCCATCAGGATTTAGGAGTGAAGCCGGCCGGTACGGCACTATATCCGTCCAAAAAATATGTAATTTTAGATTTATGGCATGTTCGTTTCAGTCACATCGAATATTGCGGTCCTAGTTTAGCCTATTAAAAATATACTAATTAAAAAACTAATTTATCAGCCGGAGACTAATTCACGAGACGAATCTATTAAACATAATTAGTTCATAATTTGACAATGTGGTGCTACAGTAAACATTCGCTAATGATAGATTAATTTATCTTAATAGATTCATCTTAATAATTAGCATATGACCTTGTAATTAGTTTTATAATTAATTTATTTTAAATAGACTAAACTAGTGCCGCAATGTCCGATGTGACAGGTAAAAAATTTTTGCCAGCGAAACGAACACCCCCTTAATCTAAGTCTAAATATTTGAGGAAATAGTATTAGTAGATACTGTGGGGATATTACACCCGTATACCCCCATGGCACGACTTGGGCTGCTCCGCAGTTACGACCCAACTAGAAGGCCTTGCGGCCCGCGACCAGGCTGTCGCAGCCGCCAAGGACTCTCCTGATGACTTGCTCGACAAGGATGATCTAGATAGATAGACCCGGATTCCTTGCCAAAAGGAACCGATTGTAATCTGTTAAGATTCGGCAAGTTGTAACCCTGCTCCCCGGCTATATAAGGCGAGCAGGGATCCCCTCCAAACTCACGTCATATTCCAATCCAGCAATACAAACCAGCCACCAGAACACAGGACGTAGGGTATTACGGCGACTTGCCGGCCCGAACCTGTCTAAATCGTCATCTCTCGTCCCTGTGTTTACGCTTTGCAGACGTCTCGCACACCTCTGCCGTCTAATCTACTACCTTGGGCATACCCCTCGCTAGACTATCGACCATATTTCGTCGACAGTTGGCGCGTCAGGTAGGGGGTGTGTGCTACGACATCATGATCTGTCAAGCAGTCACCTTCCCTCGCTCCATGGTTCTTTCAGAGGCCGACACCACTTTCCAGATCGGATCTATGATATGGACCGTCGGCGACCACGTCCCTGCTCCGGAAACCGTGGAATCTGCGCAGCTTCCTGCGTCGGACGCCCCGCCGTCCACCCATCGTGCCGCCAAGCCGACACGTCACCCGCCAAGGATCGTCCCCTACGATGACCCGATCGAAGCCATCGACCGGGCCAACCAAGGGATCGCGGAATGCATCGACGCCATTGAGGTAGCTCGCATGCAACTCTCCGGCCGCCCTCGTCTCCAACAATTTTCAGGTACACCATCGGGAGCCTCCAGCGCTCAACCCGCCCGCCGCCCCAGATCGGATCTGCATCCGGCTCATCGCCAAACTTTGTCAGCAATCTCCATGCCCCACGGGCTACACGATGCGGCTTCTACGTTCCAGCACCAGGCGCTGCGACAACTCTCCGACCAGATCCAGTCCTTCAGCTTCGACCAGATGGCATCGACCAACGCGCGCGACCAAACGAATCCAGCTCCACTCGTCGGTATGGTAACCCTCCACGAGATCTCCGACGATACCGTCTCTGCGACTTCGGCGTCTGGATCTACTACAACGAACGGCTCCGTCTCCACGCAGTCTACGACTGTCGTCTCCACCGAATCCGGCGCCGACTTCCCGCCATACCACGGTGGCATCATCTTCAACGTCTCCGCCGACAGTCCTCCACCACTAAACGAAACGGACGGTGAACGCGCCAACCGGGAGAAGCGCAACATCGACCGTCAACGCCGACGCGACGACGAACGACGCGACCAGGAGCGCCGCGACAACGAACGACGCGACCAGGAGTGTCGCGACCGGGAACGCCGTGATGACGAACGACGTGACCAAGAACGTTGAGATCGGGACAACGTCGGAGGCCGCGACCTCATCTACGAGTTCGATAGGGTCGACGATCAGCCTGTCTACCCGACTCCAAGCGCCAACCTCGCTGTCGTCGTCAACGAGCTCTCCAAATACCCCGTCACCCCGGAACTACGGAAGGCCGTCGCCCACATCAAGGCTGCCGCGGTGCAGTGCAACAAAAAAGGGCGCCATCCTTCCCCCTCCGGCTCGTCATACAGCAGGACACTGCCGAGTCCACATCCCTCTCGCGGGAGGTAGTCTCCACCGCGTCGCGACCAGGAAGTCTCCCAAGGCAACTGCGCCCATAACCGAGCTCTGGCTCACGACGCTTCAACAGGGCTCGCCCCTTCACCTCCCGGCTCTGAGACGTCCAGTGGCCTAAAGGCTTCAGGGTCAACACGGTGGACAAATACGATGGGAAGGCCAACCCGGAGCCGTGGCTGATCACGTACGAGATCGCCATTCAAGCAGCCGAAGGAGGATCCGACGTGATGGCCAAGTACCTCCCCATCATGCTGTCTTCTTCAGCCAACAATTGGCTCCACAAGCTCGCCGAGAACTCCATCGACACCTAGGAGTAGCTGAAGGAAGTCTTCGTCAAGACATACAGTGCTACCTGCGTACAACCAGGAACATGCTATGACCTCCAAAATGTCCACCAAGAGCACAATGAAAGCCTTCGGAGCTACATTCGTCGATTCTCCAACATGCGCTTGACGATTCCAGAGATCGCTGACGCGGAGGCCATCTCCACCTTCTCCAACGGACTGCGCCACAAAGAGCTCTGCGACAAGATCATCCGAAAGAAGGTGGCCACGGTCACCGAACTGATGACGATCGCCAACTCCTACGCCGACGCCGACGACGCCCATCGCCATCATGAGCGCCCACGTCGCCGATCACGATCTCAGGAACGCCGCCACGATGATGAACGCCGCGATGAACGGCGCAATGAAGGACGCGACCACCGCTCCGGACAACGTGACCGCCGCGATGATCCGGAACGCCGCCATGATCGCCCAGAATCTTCTCGTCAGAGGATGGATCACCATCGGCGTGACCGTCGCTACATCGCCAACACCAACACTCGGCCGAAGTGCACCTACGACAACGAGTACGAGAAGCTCCTCAGCGGCCCTTGTCCTCTCCACAAGAACTCCAAACACTCCCTACGTGAGTGCGACATCATCGCCCGCAACGTACGCGGAAACGACGAGAAGCGGCCGCGAAACGACAATGACAAGGACAAGGACGCCGACGCCCATGAACCCGCCTTCCGTGCACCAGCGAGGACACTCTCCATATTCGGCGGCAACATCGTCATCGAGACCGAGCAGAAGCGAGGCCAAGTACGACGCGACATCGCCTCCGTGGCGACCATCACCGACGACCCCGCCAACATCCGCTACCTCGACTGGTCGGAGCACCCCATCACCTTCTCCAGGGAGGACCAGTGGTCGGATGACAAGTACCCAGTGCGTTTTCTCCTCGTCATCGATCCGGTGATCTCCAGTTGCTGCTACCGCAAGGTCCTCGTCGACGGTGGGAGCGCTCTCAACATTATCTTCGCTTGGCGTTCCGCGAGCTCGACTACTCCAAGCGGGACCTGTTCCCGACCAACTTCCCGTTCTGGGGCATCGTCCCAGGGAAGCCTTCCATGCACGTCGGGCAGATCACCCTCCCAGTGCAGTTCGGCACTGTGGGGATATTACACCCGTATATCCCCATGGCACGACTTAGGCTCTCCTGCAGATACGGCCCAACCAGAAGGCCTTGCGGCCCGCGACCAGGCCGTCGCGGCCGCCAAGGACTCTCCTGATGACTTGCTCGACAAGGAAGATTCGAATAGATAGACCCAGATTCCTTGCCAAAAGGAACCGATTGTAATCTGTTAGGATTCGGCAAGTTGTAACCCTGCTCCCCGACTATATAAGGCGAGCAGGGATCCCCTTCAAACACACGCCATATTCCAATCCATCAATACAAACCAGCCACCAGAATACAGGACGTAGGGTATTACGGCGACTTGCCGGCCCGAACCTGTCTAAATCACCGTCTCATGTCCCTGTGTTTACGCTTCGCAGACGTCTCGCACGCCTCCACCGCTCAATCTACTACCTTGGGCATACCCCTCGGTAGACTATCGACCATATTTCATCGACAGTTGGCGCGCCAGGTAGGGGGTGTGTGCTACGACACCATGATCTGCCAAGCGGTCACTTTCCCTCGCTCCATGGTTCTTCCGGAGGCAGGCACCACTTTTCAGATCGGATATATGATCTGGACCGTGGGCGGCCACGCTCCTGCTCTGGAAATCATGGAATCTGCGCAGCTTCCTGCGCTGGACGCTCCGCCGTCCACCCGCCGCATCACAAAGGCGGCACGGCGCCCGCCGAGAATGGTCCCTTGCGACGACCTGATCGAAGCCATCGACCGAGCCAACCAAGGAATCGCAGAATGCATCGACGCCATCGAGGTAGCTCGTATACAGCTTTCCGACCAATCTCGCCTTGAGCAATTTTTAGGTACACCATTGGGAGTTTCTAGCGCTCGTCCCACCCACCGCCACAGATCGGATCTGCATCCGACTCGTCGCCGCACTTCGTCTCTAACATCCATGCCCTTCGGGCTCCGCGGTGCGGCTCCTACATACCAGCATCAGGCGCTGCGACAACTCTCCGACCAGCTCCAGTCTTCTGGTTCTGACCAGATGCCACCGACCAGCGTGCACGCCCGGACGACTCCAGCTCCACTCGTTGGCATGGTGACTCTCAAAGAGATCTCCGGCGACACTGTCTCGGCGACTTCGGCGTCCGGATCTACCACGACAAACGGCTCCATCTCCACGCGGTCTACGACCGTTATCTCCACCAACTCCAAGGTTGACTTCCTACCCTACCGCGGTGGCATCATCTTCAACGTCTCCGCCGACAGTCCCCACAGGAATAAAGAGGTGATTAGGGTAGAGCTCACCCGGCTCCTAGCTGCCGGTTTCATCAAAGAGGTGTATCACCCGGATTGGCTGGCCAATCCGGTCCTTGTACTCAAAAAGAATAAAGAATGGCGTATGTGCGTTGACTACACCGACCTCAATAAGCATTGCCCTCAAGACCCTTTCCTCCTCCCTCGCATCGACGAGGTCGTCGACTCCACCACTGGGTGCAAACTTCTCTCCTTTCTCGATTGTTATTCCGGTTACCATCAAATTGACTTGAAGGTAGAAGACCAAATCAAGACGGCGTTCATCACGCCTTTTGGCGCCTACTGCTACACGACCATGTCGTTTGGGCTGAAGAACGCCGGAGCTACGTACCAGCGTGCGATCTAGGATTGCTTTAAGGACCTCATCCCGGAGAAGGTCGAAGCTTACGTGGATGACGTTGTCGTCAAGACTCGCACCATCGACACGCTCATCTCCGACCTCGAGGCAACCTTTAAGGCCCTCAACAGGTTTAAGTGGAAGCTCAACCCCAACAAGTGCATCTTCGGCGTGTCGTCTGGAAACCTCCTCGACAACATCGTCAGCCACGATGGCATTCGCCCAAACCCTGACAAGACTTCGGTCGTCTTCCGCATGTGAGCTCCCTCCAACGTGAAGGACATCCAGAAGCTCACCGGGTGCATGGCGTCCCTCAGCCGCTTCATCTCCAGGCTCGGCGAAAAGGGCAAGCTCCTCAAGGCTGGCGAAAAGTTCGTCTGGGATGCTGAAGCTGACTGCGCTTTCTCCGACATGAAGAAATACCTCACCCAGCCTCCTGTGCTCGCCGCACCTAAGGAGAAGGAGCCTTTGCTGCTCTACATCGCCGCCACAAACCGGGTCGTCAGCTCCGTCATCATCGTCAAATGCGAGGAAGCCGGCCACTCCTACCTCGTCCAGCGACCCTGCTAGTTCGTCAGCGAGGTATTGAACGACTCCAAAACCCGATACCCCTAGGTACAAAAGCTCCTCTACGCGGTCCTTATTACTGCACGCAAACTACGCCACTATTTCCAAAGCTCTGAGCGGGTCACCATCGTCACGGAATTCCCCCTCGGGGACATCCTCCGCAATAAGGACGCTACGGGACGCATCATCAAATGGGCCATCGAGCTCGGCTCCTACGACATCGCCTTTCAGGGTCGCCAGACCATCAAATCACAAGCACTCGCCGATTTCGTCGCTGAATGGACAGACCTCAAAACTCCAGTACCGCCGGAAGCGCCAGAACATTGGACCCTCTTCTTCGACGGCTCCCTCACCCTGCATGGCGCCGACGCTGGTCTCCTCTTCACGTCTCCCTCCGGCGAAAAGCTCCGCTACGCTCTACGGCTGCTCTTTCCAGCATCCAACAACGCCGCCGAATATGAAGCCGCCCTCCACGGTCTCCCCATCGCCAGCTAGCTAGGCATCAAGCGCCTCATGGTCTACGACGACTCTGCCCTCGTCATCAACCAACTCAACAAGGACTGGAATTGTTCCCACGACAAGATGAACGCCTACTGCGCCGCCATCCGAAAGCTTGAAGGCAAATTCTTCGGTATCGAATACCATCATCTACCTCGCGACCGGAACCAGGCGGCCGACGAGCTCTCCAATTTGGCGTCATCAAGATCTCCGGCCCCCTTCGGTGTATTTGTACACAACCTGCTCGAACCCTCCATCGACGACCGCCCAAGCTCCGCCTCATCAACGGACGTTGTAAGGAAAATGGACCTCAGACCATTTAACTTCGGATTTTGGTGTTTGATGAACAACATAACCAAATTGGACTAATGCTTTTGCAAGTGTTTGTTTTGAAGTCCAATAGGGTGCAAATGTGACTTGGACTAAGGCGACGTGGTGATCCGATGATCAACACCTCAAGCAAGATTCTAGAAGCTCAGTTGAAGACCCTCAAGATCAAGCAAAGTCCAAGGCACAAGAATGGAACCAAGACGGCGCAAGAAATCGCGAAGAAACGAGAAGAAAGGGACATCGGACGCTGCATTGGACGCTGTCCACGCAGGCGTCGGACACTCCGTTGGTAAACCCTAACTCGTGTCAGCGCCAGCAGTGCATCGGACGCTGAAGACCGGGGCATCGGACGCGACTGTGATACTGTGTAAACCTGCACAGCGAACATCGGACGCTCCGTTGCTAACATCGGACGCTACAGGACCCTACGTCCGATGACCATGCAGAAAGGTTCCAGAGAGGCTCTAGCAGCATCGGACGCGTCCGATGGAAAGGCATCCGACGCTAACTAGCCGTTGCGACACAGTGCCATGCTGACATCTAGCCGTTAAAGGAGCATCGGACGTGTCCGATGGTCACGACTGCAGCGTCCGATGCTGCGCAGTCAGGACCATCTTGGGTGCCCAACGGCTCTATTTGCTTGGGGCTCTATATATACCCCCATGGCCGGCCAAAACAATATGGTTGGAGCTCAAGGAAGTATACCAAGTGCATAGACACATATTTAGTTGCTCTAGCCACCAAAGTGCTCAAGTGATATACTCGGTGATTAGTGTATGTGCTTTGCGAAGTGCTTAAGCTAGTTAGACCACCGCTTTGCGCTTGCTCTAGGTGTTAGGCCTAGTGTTTAGTGAGGTTGAAAACCTTTTATCTACCGGTGCTTGCGCGCACCGTGGTTGTACATCGGCGGGGCTTGTAGTCTTGCGAGATCACACCAACCGAGTTTGTGGTGTGGCCGCCTCAGTGTACCTAAGGGAACAAGGCCCGCGGCGTTTCGGCCGGAAGCTTGATAGTGAAGACGGCGGGAAGCATCCGGGAGAGGCTTTGCCACGAGTGGCTTAACCGGAGACCCACTTGCGCGTGGGGAAGAACCGGAGCTATCCACGGAGTTACCCGACCGGGAGCTTGGCCCTTGCGAGGGATTCCTTGCGAGGGGCTCCAACGAGGACTAGGGGGAAGCTTGTGCGCTTCTCGATACCTCGGTAAAAATACCGGAGTCGTCGACGGGAGTTTGCATCTCTATCACACTCTTTAGCTTCTGCTTTTACATTGCTACCTTGCTCATATGCTTTACCTTTCCTAGCTTTCTTGCTAGTTGATAGGTTTGGAAACTAGATAGCATATCTCCTTTTTGCGGTAGAGATAGCAAACACACGTAGCAAAACCTTAGTTGCACATTAGATAGTTTACTTTCTTGCATAGGTTTTGACTAGGTGGAAATTAGAGGTCATAGTTTAGAGTAGAAGTTTTAAGTTGCCTAATTCACCCCCCCCCCCTCTCTTAGGCGTCACGGTCCTTTCAATTGGTATCAGAGCCAGGTTGGCTCTCTTGTGGACTCTTGGCTTAATCGCCTTCGACCTTCGAGCCGACGCCCCTAAGAGAGGTTGGATGGATACCTCTAGGCCTCCACACTTTGACGGCACTAACTTCCCTTACTATAGTGCTAGAATGGCTTGCTTTTTAGAAGCCATTGATCTAGGTGTTTGGAGAGTCACCCACGACGGGATGAAACCCATTAAGAATCCCGAGAAGCCTACCGCGGGTGATGAAAAGGAAATTCATCTTAATGCTAGAGCTAAAAATTGCTTGTTTGAATCTATTACCATGGATGTCTTTAACCAAGTTTTTACTTTGCAAACATCTCATGAAATTTGGTTAAAGCTACATGAGCTCCATGATGGTACAAGTAATGTACGTGAGCAAAAACATCACCTAACTAAAACAAGCTATGATTCCTTTAAAATGAATGATAATGAGCTTGTTCGTGATATGTATTCTCGGTTGAATCTAATTATCAATGAGCTCCATTCTATAGGAATTACAAAGCTAGGTGATGCGGATATTGTGAGGAAGATCATCTCCGTGCTTCCAAAGAACAAGTATGCAACCATCATCACCATCCTCCACAACATGGAGGACTTGAGCACCATGACCCCGACCATTGTCATTGGCAAATTGGTGGTGAAAGGACCGTGACGCCTAAGAGGGGGGGTGAATTAGGCAACTTAAAACTTCTACTCTAAACTATGGCCTCTAATTTCCACCTAAGCAAAACCTATGCAAGAATGTAAACTATCTAAAGTGCAACTAAGGTTTTGCTAAGTGTGTTTGCTATCTCTACCGCAAAAGGAGTTATGCTACCTAGTTTCCAAACCTATCAACTAGCATATCAAGCTATGAAAGGTAAAGCACATGAACTAGATAGCAATGTAAATGCGGAAGCTAAAGAGTGTGATAGAGATGCAAACTCCCGTCGATGACTCCGGTATTTTTACCGAGGTATCGAGAAGCGCGCAAGCTTCCCCCTAGTCCTCGTTGGAGCCCCTCGCAAGGAATCCCTCGCAAGGGCCAAGCTCCCGGTCGGGTAACTCCGTGGATAGCTCCGGGCCTTCCCCACGCGCAAGTGGGTCTCCGGTTAAGCCACTCGTGGCAAAGCCTCTCCCGGATGCTCCTCGCCGTCTTCACTATCAAGCTTCCGGTCGAAGCGCCGCGGGCCTTGTTCCCTTCGGTACACGGAGGCGGCCACACCACAAACGCGGTTGGTGTGATCTCGCAAGACTTACAAGCCCCACCGATGTACAACCACGGTGCGCGCAAGCACCGGTAGATAAGAGGTTTTCAACCTCACTAAACACTAGGCCTAACACCTAGAGCAAGCGCAAAGCGGTGGTCTAACTAGCCTAAGCACTTCGCAAAGCACCTACACTAATCACCTAGTATATTCACTAAGCACTTTGGTGGCTAGAGCAACTAAATATGTGTCTATGCACTATGGTCACTTCCTTGAGCTCCAACCTTGTTGTTTTGGCCGGCCATGGGGGTATATATAGAGCCCCAAGCAAATAGAGCCGTTGGGCAAAGGGATGGGCTTTTCTGCCATCGACCGGACGCACTCACGTCCTGACCGGACGCGTCCGGTCACTCCAACGGCTAGTTGCCAGCCTGCTCAGGCACTGATCGGACTCTGGCATGAGTCCGGTCATCGATGATCGGACGCGTCCGATCACGATTTTGTGCCTCTGGAACCTCTCTGTACTCGACCGGACTCAGCTGAGCTCCAGCGTCCGGTCGTCGTCGTAGCGTCCGGTCGCGCTGCCACGCTGATGAACAGTTGCACCGTCGCGTCCGGTCCAACTGGCGTAGCGTCTGGTCGCTCCTGTCGTGGCGCTGTTGGCTGGGTGAACTGACCGGACGCATCCAGGCCAGCGTCCGGTCACTGCGACGCAGCGTCCGGTCACTCCTTTTTCTTCGTTTCTTCGCGATTTCTTGCGCCGTCTTGGTTCCGTTCTTGTGCCTTGGACTTTGCTTGATCTTGAGGGTCTTCTACTGAGCTTCTAGTGTCTTGCTTGAGGTGTTGATCATCGGATCACCACGTAGCCTTTGTCCAAGTCACATTTACACCCTGTTGGACTACAAAACAAACACTTGCAAATGCATTAGTCCAATTTGGTTGTGTTGGTCATCAAACACCAAAATCCGAAGTTAAATGGTCCGAGGTCCATTTTCCTTACAGGTGGCATTTGAGATGTCACGCAAGATGGGTCAAGAAGAAGCCACTTCATCAAACATCGCTCTCTCATGTGAGCACAAAAAGATGAAGGGCAAAAAGCAAGTTGAGACAAGCTCAAGTTCCTCAAGTGAAGAAGAGGATGATGAAAATGAAGAATCAAGTGATGATCAAGCCTCCACCTCATCTGACTCCTCCTTAGATGAAGAAGAAACAATCAAGCTTTTGAAAGGAGTGAAGAGGATGATCCGCAAGCTCACTGTCAAGGGTGTGCCCATCACCATAGAAGATTGCCTCTTCACTAATCAAAGAAGAGAGCAAAGGAAAAAGGGATGCTATGGATGTGGCAAAAGAGGGCACTTTGTGGAAGATTGCCCAAAACAAAAGCCCACACCCAAGGACAAGAAAAAGAAGGGATGCAAGGCCAAAGCTCTCACCACCATCAAGACATGGGATGATTCATCAAGTGATGATGAAGTCCAACACAAGAGGCATGGCCGCAAGCACTCATCATCAAGCTCCTCACGTATGTGCCTTATGGCACGAGGTAACACAAGTCCTATCTCTAGTGATAGTGATAGAGATAGTGATAGTGATGATGAGCTTCCTTCTTATAATCAACTTGTGCAAGATAATCTTAAATATGCTAAAGCTTGTACTAGCCAACAAAAGAAAATTAATACCTTAAAAGAAAAATTAGATAGTTCTCAACAAGCCTATAATGATATGCTTGATCAATATGAAACTTTTTCAAACTTAAATGTTGAGCTATCTAATAAAATTGAGAAACTTGAGGCTAGTATAAGCACATATGATAGCACAAGTAATGATGAGCAACTTGCTAAGAAAAATGAAAAACTAAAAGCAAAGTTAGCTAGCACACAAGATGCTTACACAAGCTTGCTTGCTAAAATGGAAATTATGTGCAAGCATTGTGATGAGCTAACTAACAAAGTTGCTAATCTTGAAACCATCGGAGCAAACCCCACCGAGGCACCTAAAATTGAAAAATCAATCTTTAATATGCCTAAAAAGGATGCCTCTACTTCTTGCATAGATTTACTTGATTTAGACTCACCCATATGCAATCAAGCTTGTGTTGAGAATATGATTGTAGAAACATGTACACAAGAAGTTGCAATGGAGAATGAGCAACTAAGGCAAGAAGTGGCTCGCCTCACCAAGGATTTGACCCAAGCAAAAGGCAAGCCGAAGCAAACCCAAACTCATCAAGATAACACCGTCAAGGGAGTGAAGAAGCTTGATGAGGAGCAAACCGTGGTTTGTTACGTTTGCCACAAGGAAGGCCACAAGTCCTATGAGTGCAAGGTGAAGCATGGGGGAGAAAAGAAGAAAGAGAAAAACAAAAAGCAAACAAGCGAGCTCTCCAACACCTACACCAACAAGGTGAACAAGAAGGCTACCACACCTTATCTTTTGAAGAAGAAGAAGAATGACAAGGTGGTGGCCATCAAGGTGAACAAGCAAGCCAACAATGGGGCCAAACGCATTTGGGTGCCTAAGGACATCATCTCAACCATGAAGAGCACCAAAAAGGTTTGGGTCCCGAAAGGGAAGTAACTAGTCAAGTGAACTTCGGGGAATTTGGAGACTTGGCAAAGTTTTGGGTGCATATCATGGGGTGCATCACATTGGATCATGTCATTGCCAAGTATGTTAGTGGGTACTATGGACCCAAGTTCCCCTCCCATGTTAGGTAACTAGATTTAAATTCTTGCAATTACTTTCATTTGGTATAATGTCTTGCAATTACTGTTAGCATCTAGTTCCTTACATTGCCTATGTTTGCATTGGTATATTCATATCTTTTGTCATGCAGATTAGGCTTATCATATGGTAGTTTTGCTCGGTATCACTCACATTCTTAGAGCAATCCTACATGGTCTTAATTGGTTAGAAGCACGACACATAGCTTCTTTTACTTTGTATTTATCTTATATGCGCCAAAGTCTAGATTTTAGATAAACTACCCCAATTACCATCTTCAATTGATGTCACATTTCTTGTAATATCAATATGGAAAATGGTAGTTTGACCTAACAAGTCAAAGTGCATGTCTCCCACAAGTATTTCAAACTTGTATGCACACTTTTAGGGGGAGTCTACTCTACAATTTGGAAGCTTTGAGACTAACACTACCTTCAAGATTATCATGTGTGTAGTAGTCTCATTGCAAGGAAAATGGAGTTCTCGGAGACAAGCATCATGTATGATGATAATCCAATTGACATCTACATGTGGTATTCCTAACCGATATCATTATGTTGATTTCAATTTGATCTTCTTATATGCTCTATCCATGCATTATATAGATTAAACTCCTTTATGTCTTAATTTGTCGGTTATGCATATGCTTTTGCCTTACATCATATGTATGCATATACTTAGGGGGAGTTTTAGCTTATATAATGTTTCCTCTCTTGAGATTTAATGTCTTCCTTTTCGGTGTTTGATTCCAAAGGGGGAGAATGTGTAGGGACCAAAATCAAGCCCAAACTAAAACAAACAAAATAACCAAAATCAAATTTTCAAAAATTCTATGGTTATTTTCATGGGAATGGTTCAAAAAGGGAGGAAGTGATTTATGGAGTTAGGGGGAGCCTTAATCCATAAAGTCACACAGTGAGACTCTATGGCAAGGGCAAGATATGTTAGATTACATATATTTCAATTTGGTATCTCTTAAACATCATATGATCTTGCCTTTGCATTGCATCGTAGCAAGTAGATTGCATTTTAAATTGTGTATCTATTATTTGCTTGTTTTGGTCGTGTTGTCATCAATCACCAAAAAGGGGGAGATTGTAAGGAAAATGGACCTCAGACCATTTAACTTCGGATTTTGGTGTTTGATGAACAACATAACCAAATTGGACTAATGCTTTTGCAAGTGTTTGTTTTGAAGTCCAATAGGGTGCAAATGTGACTTGGACTAAGGCGACGTGGTGATCCGATGATCAACACCTCAAGCAAGATTCTAGAAGCTCAGTTGAAGACCCTCAAGATCAAGCAAAGTCCAAGGCACAAGAATGGAACCAAGACGGCGCAAGAAATCGCGAAGAAACGAGAAGAAAGGGACATCGGACGCTGCATTGGACGTTGTCCACGCAGGCGTCGGACACTCCGTTGGTAAACCCTAACTCGTGTCAGCGCCAGCAGTGCATCGGACGCTGAAGACCGGGGCATCGGACGCGACTGTGACACTGTGTAAACCTGCACAGCGAACATCGGACGCTCCGTTGCTAACATCGGACGCTACAGGACCCTACGTCCGATGACCATGCAGAAAGGTTCCAGAGAGGCTCTAGCAGCATCGGACGCGTCCGATGGAAAGGCATCGGACGCTAACTAGCCGTTGCGACACAGTGCCAGGCTGACATCTAGCCGTTAAAGGAGCATCGGACGTGTCCGATGGTCACGACTGCAGCGTCCGATGCTGCGCAGTCAGGACCATCTTGGGTGCCCAACGGCTCTATTTGCTTGGGGCTCTATATATACCCCCATGGCCGGCCAAAACAATATGGTTGGAGCTCAAGGAAGTATACCAAGTGCATAGACACATATTTAGTTGCTCTAGCCACCAAAGTGCTCAAGTGATATACTCGGTGATTAGTGTATGTGCTTTGCGAAGTGCTTAAGCTAGTTAGACCACCGCTTTGCGCTTGCTCTAGGTGTTAGGCCTAGTGTTTAGTGAGGTTAAAAACCTCTTATCTACCGGTGCTTGCGCGCACCGTGGTTGTACATCGACGGGGCTTGTAGTCTTGCGAGATCACACCAACCGAGTTTGTGGTGTGGCCGCCTCAGTGTACCAAAGGGAACAAGGCCCGCGGCGTTTCGGCCGGAAGCTTGATAGTGAAGACGGCGGGAAGCATCCGGGAGAGGCTTTGCCACGAGTGGCTTAACCGGAGACCCACTTGCGCGTGGGGAAGAACCGGAGCTATCCACGGAGTTACCCGACCGGGAGCTTGGCCCTTGCGAGGGATTCCTTGCGAGGGGCTCCAACGAGGACTAGGGGGAAGCTTGCGCGCTTCTCGATACCTCGGTAAAAATACCGGAGTCATCGACGGGAGTTTGCATCTCTATCACACTCTTTAGCTTCCGCTTTTACATTGCTACCTTGCTCATATGCTTTACCTTTCCTAGCTTTCTTGCTAGTTGATAGGTTTGGAAGCTAGATAGCATATCTCTTTTTTGCGGTAGAGATAGCAAACACACGTAGCAAAACCTTAGCTGCACATTAGATAGTTTACTTTCTTGCATAGGTTTTGACTAGGTGGAAATTAGAGGCCATAGCTTAGAGTAGAAGTTTTAAGTTGCCTAATTCACCCCCCCCCTCTTAGGCGTCACGGTCCTTTTAGACGCCATGACTCCACATTCACCGACAGAACAATTGGTTGCCGCTGTACACACAACGCCATCCGATTGGCGCGAGGACTTCATCAAGTACCTCTCCGAGAACCTTGTCCCTGTTGACAAGACAGAAGTTGAGCGCCTCGTTCGCCGCGTCAACAATTATATCTTGGTCAACGGTGCGCTCATGCGCAAGAACTCCTGCCACGAAGTGCTCCAAAAATGTGTCTCCCGGGAAGACAGCCTCGAGATCCTCTTCGACATCCATGCTGGAGAATGCGGGAACCACGCAGCTGCAAAGACATTGGTACGCAAGGCTTTCCGTGCAGGATTTCACTGGCCATCAGCGGCCGCCGACGCCGAACAACTCATCTGCACCTGCGAAGGGTGCCAATTCTTCGCCAAACAAACCCACGTTCCTGCGGAAGAACTCAAAGCGATACCGGCCTCGTGGCCCTTCGCGTGCTGGGGACTCGACATGATCGGCCCTTTCCGACCAGCTCCGGGAAGCTTCAAGTGGATCTACGTCGCCGTCGACAAATTCTCCAAGTGGATCGAAGCAAAGCCAATCACCAAGGCGACCGCCGAGAACGCCGTCTCCTTCATCGACGAAATAATTCATCGCTTCGGTCTCCCGAATTCCATCATCACCGACCTCGGCTCCAACTTCACCGGCAACGTCTTTTGGGATTTCTGCGAAGGACACGGCGTCCTCGTCAAGTATGTCTCCGTCGCCCATCCTGGAGCAAATGGCCGGGCCGAACGCGCCAACGACATGATCCTCGATGCCCTGAAGAAGCGCCTTTACCAGAAGGACAAAAAGCACCCTGGTCGCTGGATGTGCGAGCTCCCCCCCGTGCTCTGGGGTCTCCGGACTCAACCCAGCCACAACACCAACGTTTCGCCGTACTTCATGGTCTTCGGCTCTGAAGCCGTCATCCCCGCCGAAGTCGTTTTCCGCTCTCCGCGCGTCGAAAATTACAATGAAGAAGCCTCCGACCAGGCTTGCCGCGATGACCTCGACCGCCTCGAAGAAGAACGGTTGGCGTCCTGCCTCCGCACCGCCAAGTACCTCGAAGTTGTTCGCCGCTACTACAACCGCAACGTCAAAGATCGATCCTTCATCGTCGGCGACCTCGTCCTCAAGCGAAAACTCAAGACCGATGGCCTGCATAAACTATCTTCACATTGGGACGACCCCTACACGGTGAAGGAGGTCACCCGACCAGGCGCCTATCGTCTCACCGACCTCAAGGGCACCAACGTACCTAACTCTTGGAGCATCGAACACCTTAGGAAGTTCTACGCCTAGACAACCTGTACCGCCCGCCCACGATGATGAGTAAAAATCAAGCAACATCTCCGGACGGTTCGCCAACTTCTCCAATCCGTCTCCGGACGGCTCGCCGACCTCTCCAATCCGTCTCCGGACGGCTCGCCGACCTCTCTAAACTGTCTCCGAACGGCTCGCCGACCTCTTGAAACTGTCTCCGGACGGCTCGTCGACCTCTCCAATCTGTCTCCGGACGGCTCGTCGACCTCTCCAATCCGTCTCCGGACGGCTCGCCGACCTCTCCAATCCGTCTCCGAACGGTTCGCCGACTTCTCCAATCCGTCTCCGGACGGCTCGCCGACCTCTCCTCCCGTCTTCGGATGGCTCGCCGACCTCTCCACCCGTCTCTGGACGGCTCGCTGACCTCTCCAACTCGTCTCCGGACGACTCGC
Source organism: Coix lacryma-jobi var. lacryma-jobi (assembly GCA_009763385.1). Lineage (NCBI taxonomy): Eukaryota > Viridiplantae > Streptophyta > Magnoliopsida > Poales > Poaceae > Coix > Coix lacryma-jobi. The sequence goes on along the minus strand of CM019827.1, from coordinate 152,262,379 downwards.
CAAGTTCTCCAAACAGCCTGGCTAATGCCGAAGGAGTCTTAGAGCAGGGGCTACTGCCACCGCCGGACGCGTGCATGAGCGCCCGCCCTCTGCGCTATGGCGGCCAGTAGTCCTCCCAAGTGATGTCCTGGCCTCTCTACGCGTGCATGAGCGCCCGCCCTCTACGCTACGAAGGGAAGGCTAAGCTTGGGCTGAGACATCCGGAGGCTATACGTCTGGTGCCTGTATGCGTCGGTTACGCGCACGTTCTCCATTCGGTCTTCAAGCAGCCTGACTAATGCCGATGAAAACTCAGAGACGGGGCTGTTGTCACCATCGGACGCGTGCATGAGCGCCCGCCCTCTGCGCTACGGTGGCCAACAGTTCTCCCAGGGGACGTCCTGACCTCTCTACGCGTGCACGAGCGCCCGCCCTCTGCGCTATGAAGGAAAGGCTAACTTGGGCTGAGAATTCTGAGGCTATATGCTCAGTGCCTCACCTTCGCGCCACCCACGCGCTTGACAATGGTCGCCATTCGCCCATGTCACGCCACGATCGAGCCTCTCGAAAATTACCCTAGTCGTGGTACCTCCCTACGCGTGCATGAGCGCCCGCCCTCTGCGCTATGGGATGCCAGCAGAGGTTCCTTGGGTGACGCCCTTGACTCTACGCAAACGAGCTCCGCGCTCTACGCTACGGATCCTGAGATAACCCAAGGCCGAACTGTTCATCGCTACCGCTCACGACTATTGGGTCTGCGGAATTCGGGGAACAAACAAAACACGCCGACCCGCTTCAAGTTTTGATTCAGTTTGCCCAAGAGTCTATTTACAGACTATCTCCTAATATACAAACTACTGGTGCCCAGCACCGAACAAGTCTACACCCCCCGACGAGGGCTTCGGCGGCAGGCTCAGTTTCTTCCTCCAGACGCTCCATCTCGGCTTCCGACGTGTTCGCCGCAAAGCCTGCGCCCAGCCTCGACATCTCCATCCGTGGATAATGCGAACGAAGAATGGCGAGCCCATGAGTCGCCACACTCTGCGCTGTCGCCCTGGTATACGCCTAGAAGCGCCCCCATAGGCCATGCGCCTTCTGAACAACGTGGTCGCAGATCCGCCGCTCCTTCTCCGCCGGGAAGAAAGGCCCCTCATCGATGCACTGCACCAGTGGGGCCACCTCCTCCGCCAGCGACCAGAAGCGCTCATGGTAACCATCGATACGTCGTTGCAGATCTGCAAATTGCATTTTCACGTTTTCTCGGTAAACTGCAAACGCCAAACAAGGGGTAAGACGACGACCACCTCCGACTTTGCTTCACCGAGAAGACTCACCAGCATGCATGGCCTGCCACTTGCGCACCTCCTCGTCGGACTTCGCCTTCTCCTCGGCCAGGAGACGCTTCTCCTCGCCCGCCTACATCGCCTCTGCGAAGACAACTCCACGATTCAGGACTCCAGCCAGATGGCGTACCAAGCAAAAGGGAGTATAGCGTCATCAACTCACGTGCGGCAAACTCGTCGGCCTTGTCGGCTTGCAGCTGAAGCTGGAAATTCTCCTGCCCCTGCTGCTGGATGATCTCCTCAAGCTCCCGAGAACGTGCGTGGGCATCCTCCAGATGCGCCTCCAAGCCAGCGAATTGGCCCTCGACGCGCCTTACCTCCGCCCGGAGCCGCTCGTTCTCCTCGGCCATCGGCGCCATCCGGTCAATGGCGAGCTTACGCTCTTCCCCGACCCTCAACAGGTACTGCAGGGAAACGATGACCAACATGAACAAAAGCCATCCAGAAGTCAACATGAAGAGGTGAACGTACTCACCTGGATCCTCTCTAGCAACTTTGACGCATCACCCATGACGGCGTCCGTCGTCGCGCTCGCCGCCTCGTCGTCAACCTCGACGACTTCGTCACCATCGACGCGGAAGCGACGGACAGGGCGCTTGGCTGGACCCACTTCTAGACGCTCCACCTCCTCGATCTCTGGCAAAGCAGGCGCCGCTACCTTCCTCTTCGTTCCCCGGGCCCCACGACCCAAGGACCCGGCAACCGGCGCCGCAACTCCGCTCGTTGCTCCGCCTACCCCAGAACTGGCCCCAAGCGGTGGGGAAACATGCCGCTCCGCCTCCTGAGGCTCGGGGACTTCACACACCTCCGGCCACTCCGCCTCTCGAGGCTCGGGGACTGTGGATGCCTCGACGTCCTCCGCCGCCCTCGACGCCTCCTCCGGCATCGCCGACTTCGCCGACCCCCCGGCGTCAGCTGCTACATGAGGGCTCGACTCCCTTCGACCTCCGCCCTCGGTGTCAGGCACCTCTTCGGCATCTGCCGACCTGCAAAAGGCGTGAACACGTTGTCAACGCCCAACTCCGACCAGAGTAAGAATTTTATGGTCTGCAGGGGATACTTATAGGCTCGACACCTTCCTCTCCCGAGAGAACCGACGGGAGTGCGGACGCGCGCTACCTCCCGCGGACCCCTCCTGCGGCCTGGGCGCACCGGCCGCCCCACTAGACGACTTTTGGGCCTCCGGTGCCTGCTCCGGCGTCCGCAACGCCTTCGGCTTCGGCTTCGCCTTCGCCACTCCGCCACCGCGCCCCGCCGAGGACCCTTGCCCGAAACGGGCACTCAGCGGGACTTCGTCTCCACTGTCAGACTCGTCGTCCGACTAGTCGAAGACAACGCGGCGATGTTTCGCCGCTTCTTCATCAATGGTGAAGGCGCTGCCGGTATCCAACGACACCTTCTTCTTTTTCGCAGGGGCAGCCTGGCGCTTTCCCTTCGGGTCAGCACGGGCTCGCCGCCCCCTAAACCGGGGCTCGGGGACTCGGCTCCCCTCTTCCCCGCCGCTCTCGATCTCCTCGACGTCGACCTCCGCCGGGCCGCGACCACCGTCGCTGACGTCCTCCCGCGGCGGGTCAACGCCTTTCGGCCACGTCGTCAATGGCGCCTGTGACACGAATGCTTCACGCCCCTGTGTTACAATTTTTCGACATTCAGTATCTGCTTATGCATTTTAACGAACACACGCAGGGCAAAGATACTAACCCTCGGCGGAGGGTACTCCAGGGAGTACGATTTCCGCAAGTACTCCAATTTTTTCCTCTTCTGCAGGTCGAACAGCGCCTCGACCCGCAGGAACACCTCCTGCGCTGACAGGGGCTCTGGCGCCTCCCGCGTCTGGTCATCCGCGTCCCCAGCGTACTCGTACGCTGGGTGCGCCCTCTCCTTGCAGGGCTGGCAGCGCCTCTTGATGAAGTTCGACGCCACCGCCACCCCGTCGACGCACCGCTTGTCGACCAGCTTCAGGAGCTCCTCCACTTGCTCCATCGCCGCCGCGCCGGGACGCCCCGACCACGACGGCAGCACCTTTGGCTCAAAGGCCGGGTCGCACGGTGGCCTTGGCACCTCTTGATGGATGTAGAACCACTTGGGCTTATACTCCATTGCCTTCGAAGGTAGCGGCATCGCGATATACTCGTCCGCCATCCCGTCCCGCAGTTGAAGGTACACCGACCCGACGATGTTCGACGCCCCGGTGCCGTTGATCTTCAGGCGGAAAAAGTAGCGGAAGAGGTCGAAGTGGGGCTCGATGCCCAAATACATCTCGCAGTAGTGGATGAAGACCGCAATGTGCAACATCTTGTTTGGCGTCAGATTGCACACTATGACCTGGTAGTAGTCCAGCAGCCCGTGGAGGAAGGGGTGGACCGGGATGCCAAACCCGCACCTGAAGAACGCCTCGAAGACGATGAGCTCGGAGGTGTTCGGCGTCGGGAAGTCCTCCAGGTACGCCTCCCTCCAGCCGCCGGTGACGCTGTCCAAGATGAGGCCGGCGAAGACAAGCTCCTCCAGATTCTCCCGACGGAGAACACTCCGCGTCCACCCGCGCGCCCAGACTGGCATCTCGACGCGGTCGTCAGACGTCATCTTTGTTGCCTTCTTCGCTTTGGCCGCCGCTCCGCGGGTGCGCTTTCCGCCCACCATCGACAGCGACGAGGTGAGGATTTCGATCTAGATCTGGGTCTACAGTGTTTTCGTGTTCGGAATCGCTTGTGCGCAAGAAGGAAGTGAAGCAGACGAAGCGACCGAGGCGCGAGCAAATGACCAAGTGGGGAACCGCCGCACTCTGATTCTCCTTTTTATATGGCGCGACCCGACCCTTCAGCTCCAGGGTTCCTAGGAACCTGTGCCCATTCCTCCCACGACTGCCACGACGCCTGTGGTAACTAAGGATGAAAACGGACGGGATGAATCCCGTTTCGTCCGCAACCGTATTCCGTTTTTTCCGTCCATTTTCGTATTTTCTGGGATAAACGAAAACGGAACCGAAAACAGGATGAGGTATACCGGGAGCGGGATCGAAAACGGTAGAGCGTTTGTCGGTCCGTATTTCCGAAATCCTATTTTTGACCGTTTTCATCCCGTTTTTCTTGCAATCTGGGAAAGGCCTGCAACCAGTTTTCTGGCCCATTGGCTCAGCCCAAGAAATGAACCCCAATACTCCTCTGCCTCACCAATTTGAGCAGGCCGTTCGGTTTCGGTGGTGACAAAATATATATTTTATCTATAAATTAGTACAACTAAAATTATATATGTATAATATTTATACATTATATTGCACGTCAAGAGAGTTAGTGTAGCTCGATCGATCAGTTAGCTAGGTTTCGTCTCGCTGCTTTTCTTGAAAAGAATATAATATACTTTCTCCATAAAAAACTTAATATACTTTAGGATCTTTAGAATAGAGTAGCACTTAACTTAAACTAATCATGTACCCATATATTTATTAAAGGTGTATCATACTAATCAAAGAAGAAACATATGTGTGTTTGCATGGAGGCATGTAGACTATAGTCTTAAGATTATATGGACCTATCTAGTGTATTACCTAAGAAAAAAAATTTAACATTTGAGCTATTATATGCGGCGTACATGTTCCGGTTTAAGTTTCCGCTTACCGTTCGTTTTCATCTATTTTTCGATCGTATTTACCCATTTTCGTATTACCATTTATCCCGCTACCGTTTTCGCTCCTGGCTGTCCGGCTCCCGCTTCCGTTTCCGTCTAAAAATATGAAAATGAAAACGGTAGAGCGATTTTCCGTCCGTTTTCATCCTTAGTGGTAACCGCATGCGCACGCCCTCAACGCGTCCGCCTTAATGGGCTACTGGGCCTTTGATTTTCAAAACGGTCTGTCCGTTCGCCTTCATTATTTCTTCAATTTCAATTACTTTGTGCCAGTAAATGTGATACTAATGCACGGGGACTGACCACCCCCGATAGTTAATGCCCATTTCAGGGGAAGAGTAAGCTCTACAGTTCCTGGTCGGCGCTACAGTAACCCTCGGGGACTGTAGATCTCCAACTTCAAACTCGGGAACTCTCCCCTCACATTTATACTAATATATTTTCTTTGCCCTGCTACAAGAACCATGCTGCTTCTTACAACAGGCCTGGGGACTACGTGTACACACGTCATTTTTTCTTTCGTAAAAATGACTCTGTTTCGTGTAGGAAAATTACAAGCTCGGCACCACGTGCTTACAGCACCTACTACCAAGCTCAGGGACTCAGTGGATACACTTCACCTAGCGGTGAATGTATTGTTCATCTTTTTCTTTTGCAGCTTGATGCGGACAAGCTCGGACTTCAACCGGAACGGTGTCAGCTACTGGTGTCTAGCTAAGTCCCACGTGGATACACCTCACCAGATGAAAAATCTTCAAAATTTTTCTTGCAGCACCTTGCATCCCTTTTGCAGGACGACGCAGAATGCTCCTTCAAAATTTTTCTTGCAGCACCTTGCATCCCTTTTGCAGGACGACGCAGAATGCTCCACACGGCTGCACTTCGGCTACAGCTCTGGCTGCTACGTTCGCGACCAGCTTAACCTGGTCGGAAGCCAACTACAAGTGCAACCACGACCAGACGACCTGGTCGAAAGACGCCTACATTAACATGCGACCAGAACCAACCTGCTCGGAAGACTTCACGACGCCCAACACAATGGATGCAAAGTGCTCGGGGACTAGCCGTGAGGATATTACACCCGTATACCCTCATGGCACGACTTGGGCTCTCCTGCAGATACGACCCAACCAGAAGGCCTTGCGGCCCGCGACCAGGCCGTCGCGGCCGCCAAGGACTCTCCTAATTAATTGCTCGACAAGGAAGATCCGAATAGATAGACCCGGATTTCTTGCCAAAAGGAACCGATTGTAATCTGTTAGGATTCGGCAAGTTGTAACCCTGCTCCCCGGCTATATAAGACGAGCAGGGATCCTCTCCAAACACACGCCATATTCCAATCCATCAATACAAACTAGCCACCAAAACACAGGACGTAGGGTATTACGGCGACTTGTCGGCCCGAACCTGTCTAAATCGCCGTCTCACGTCCCTGTGTTTACGCTTCGCAGACGTCTCGCACGCCTCCGCCGCTCAATCTACTGCCTTGGGCATACCCCTCGGTAGACTATCGACCATATTTCGTCGACAGGCACGCCTGACCACTTCCGCGAGGAGTACATCACCTTCATTGTCGCTTACTTCGACACCGCCTACCACGCTATCTTAAATATTTATACAATAAAGTATATTCTATAATAAACCTAAGCAGTAGTGAAGCTAGAGTAAATTAAAGGGTTGTGCACTTATCTTATGAGTGCATATACCAGGATGGTGCATATATGGTAACATTTAGACCAAGACTATTGTTTTTTTTTTAAAAAAAACATTTGGGTGGTGCATTTGCACCCTCTACAGATAGTATACCTAGCTTCGCCTCTGAATCTAAGGGAAAGTTTGCTCTTTACCGGTGGACACTAAAAAAATAGTAGGATTTGTTGGAACATACTCTGTTTCTTGTCAAGTTTGTTAATGGATAGCATACACAATAAAATATTTTTAAAATAGATATAAAATCATATAAGTGTCCAAAATTTGTACTATGAAATCTTGTACACAGGGACGACCCTAGGGGTAGGCCACCGGGTGCGATGCCTGAGGGCCCAAGTGGAAAAGGGGCCTAATCCTAGATATACAAACTGATCCTATAGTTTAATAGACATCAACAAACTAATTAAAGGTAAGTATAATAACATATTATATTAAGCTGGCTAAATGTTTTTCTTCTAATTTAGATGTTAAACTTTTAGAAGGTTACCTAAGAAACATTTATCAGTGGCCTAGAGTTAGCGTCTATATATTATAAGATTTTATACTCCCTCTGTCTAAAAAAACATACAATTTTAGCACAGTATCATGTTTTAGTATAACATGTTTTACTAATTTTAGATTTAAAACAACAAATTTTTATGACATCAAATAAATATCGTTAGATTAGTTATGAAATATATTTTCATAATAAATTAATTTAGAGTCATTCATATAAATATTATTTACTACAAATTTTATGTGGTATGCAAACCATAGTTGTATGTTTTGCTAGATGGATGAAGTACATGATTTAGAGGAACTATCATGACGAAGTCATCAGAGGGCCCTCAAAATCCTAGGACCGGCACTGCTTGTACACTCTACATGATGAGAACTACACGGTAAAAATATTGTTTTACACTAAAATGATCATTTTACCCTTCTTCATAAATAGACAAAATTGATGAGAACTATATAAGTGTTCATTTATTAATATTTTTGCTAGACAATAAAGGACTGAAATGGAAAAATATGATTCAAATGAAAATAAAGTAAATATTTTTTTTGCAAATTAAAGACACTCAAAATGCACTTACACTCATCACTACGAACATACACCGCGCAAACCTTGCTCCTATGAGAATAGGCTACATACCCTTTCATAAGTAATAAGGGAGTGTTTAGATCTAAAGCTAAAATTTTAGATGCGTCACATCAGATGTTGTGACACTAATTTAGTCTATTAAAAAATACTAATTATAAAATTAATTACACTGTCGTACACAAAATTAACAAAAGATAAATCTATTAAGCTAAATTAATTCATTATTAGCAAATGTTTACTGTAGCAACACATTATTAAATCATGGTTTAATTAAACTTGATTCTTCTCGCAAATTAGCCTCTGGCCGATAAATTAGTTTTATAATTATTTTATTTTTAATAAATTAAAATAGGGTCGTAACATCAAATGTAACAAGCCATGAAAAACAAAGAGAGATACGACAATTTTGGTACTAGTAGGTAACAAACTAAAATAAACAGCGCTCGACTACAAACAGCTATATTGTTTTTTTTTAATTTAATAAATTTATTTATAGAAAATATTATATCAATATTAACTTGAGATTTGTAAAAAAACTAATTTTATTTATTTATTTTCACGGAGGGAGGGAGGCCCCGTTTTGAGCAGCGGCATCATGCAAATGCAAAGACGACATTCCAAATAAAGTGTCAAACACTGTGGCAGTCTGGCAGCAGGAAACTTGCGTCCAACGGCACCGCACCACCCCGGAGGCAGCGCAGACGAGCAGAAGCAGCAAGCAGGGCCCGTCGGCCCGGACCAGACCAGAACGTGGTGAAAACGGAGGAGTCTTGGGGGCGACGAAAAGGAAACCAACTCCAACTTCCGCAGTCGACATCAGGATTCAGGAGGGCCTGTCGCTGGGCGCTGGCGCCGTATAAGAATCCGCCTCCGATTGCAGACAACTCAAGCGCCGCACGAGTTCACCGGAGGAACCCTCCCCAGCCCCACCACCCTACTCGCCGCCGCCGCCGTCCAGAGAAGATCGAGGAAGCCCATCGCCAACAATGGCGTCCCGTAAGAAGGCTCTCCGCCTCCGCTTAATTTTTCTGACCCCCGCCGCCGCGCGTCCTTGTTGGTGTGGCAAGTTGGTAAATCCGTGTCTCTAATGATGTGCGCGTGCACTGCAGGCGTCAAGTTTGAGAACTCGTGCGAGGTGGGCGTCTTCGCGAGGCTCACCAACGCCTACTGCCTCGTCGCCGCCGGCGCACCCGAGGGCTTCTACAGGTCGGTCTCGGCTTCTGTTATATTCTGCGATCGCAACTGATTGGAGTGATTGCAGCCTACTGTCTATTGATACCGAACTCACGTGCTCTGACCGCGGCATCATATCATGCAGTGTGCTCGAGGGGGAGCTCGCCGGCGCCGTCCCGGTGGTCAGGACCTCCGTCGCCGGCACCAGGATCGTCGGGAGGCTCTGCGTCGGCAACAAGAGAGGGCTGCTTCTTCCCCATACCGCCACCGACCAAGGTACTATGATCATCGTCTGCAAATTGATTGCATGGTATGCCCAAAACAGTTGCTCAATCGCATTGTTGCGAATCGAGGATGTGTTGAAGAGCAGTGGTGAATTCAGTAGCTGCTGTTTGTTTTTGGGCTGATTGGTGTTTACTTGTGAGTTGAGGAATAGTGGGTACAGGGGATACAGGGGATTTGATTGTAAACACAGGCCGGACAAGCATCGCATAGTGCGTTTACGATTCCTCTTTCACTGACAGACTAATGCCTGACATGTGTTTCCCGATCGTGTTACCAGAGATCCAGCACCTGAGGAACAGCCTGCCCGATGAAGTGGTGGTCAAGTGCGTCGACGAGCGCCTTTCCGCCCTGGGAAACTGCATTGCCTGCAACGACCACGTTGCTCTCACACACCCTGACCTGGACAAGGCAAGCCCCCGACCGACCCCTTGTTACACTACACTCTCGATTCCAAATAATGTCCCATGTAGATAAGCAAAGCAAAGCAGCTGGTCCAATTCAGAATGCCTTATTAACAAATTTTCTTTCTCTGGGACAGGAAACTGAAGAAGCCATCTCGGATGTTCTCGGTGTGGAGGTGTTCAGGCAAACGATCGCGGGGAACATCCTGGTTGGGAGCTACTGCACCTTCACCAACAAAGGAGGACTCGTAAGCTGCCCATCCATCCAACTGTGTCACAAGCAGAGCTGGATTCGGTCGGGTAAAAAATTAAAAATTGTTGTCGTGTGCGTGCAGGTTCACCCGCAGACGTCGCTAGAGGACCTGGACGAGCTCTCCACGCTGCTGCAGGTGCCCATGGTCGCCGGCACCGTCAACAGGGGCAGCGAGGTCGTCTCCGCCGGCATGGCCGTCAATGACTGGACGGCCTTCTGCGGCTCGGACACCACGGCGACCGAGGTGTCGGTGGTCGAGAGCGTCTTCAGGCTGAGGGAACCCCGCCCAGGGGCGCTGGGTTCAGACGTCAAGAACTCCATGGTTCAGCATTTCTTTACGAGTTGAACTGTGAGCTGAGCTAGGACCTTTTGTGCTTTTGCTAGAGCCAAGGCAAGAGGCTCTGGTGAGTTTTGCTACTGGAGAGTGGAGATTGGACGAATTGCCTGCAGCTGCATTGCTACATCATTGAGCAATATCATTTGTATCGTGAAATTCAGCACACTACTATCAGAAATTCAGCAATATCATTGAGCTGCATTACTATCAGAAATTCAGAAGTACAATGTTTTTTTTTTCTTCCCTACCATTGCCACACTAGCATTCCCTTGCGCCAGGAATAGATAGATCGGTGAACACAAAAATACCCCTATAACCGACAACCGATAATAATTATATATATAACACAAAAATACCCGTATATTGCTGATATACCAGCACAGTACAACGGCAGCATGCCCACAGAGCCGTTGCACATCACAAGAAACCTGCAAACTACTTCATCAGCGAAGCCACCGTCAAACTTTAGCTCACAGCTGCCAATTCGGATTTTGGAATCACAAAAGCCAATGACATGCAAAAGGCGCTCGTTTTGATTCTACTGGATCAATGAAAAGGATAACAAAGAAACATGAAGAGATAACACACACACGATTTCTAGGGCACTTTATCAAATTTCTCTCTGAAGTTCAGAAAAAACGCAGTCCAAATGCAAACAGACACTAGTAGTTCATTACAGGACTAAGACATTATTATCTCACCATATTTCTTTAGCAGAATGCCAAAACCAGCACATGCGTTGCATGGCAACATGATGGATCTCCACACTACTCCACAATCTAATCGAGCAAGTCAGATATTGACTTCTTCTTGACAAACGGATCAGTAGCGGCAATCAAAGTTGCCACGGCACTGTTGGGGAAAATGTTGTCAGCCTTCATCCTCTCTTTGAATCCATAAGCAGGGGCCTTAGCATGTAGGTAAGAATGGAGCAGCAACTGGTACATCCTGATCCTCCCAGTGTAGCCAATCTGCCGCAACTTGTTGAACATTTTCTCTGAGTTGTGGATGTCTCCTTTCTTTGAGTAACTATCAAGCAGCTTCATGTATGAGCTGTAATTTGGCTTGATGTTGTTCTTCAGAGATAGCTTGTGCAATATGGACTCAGCTTTCTCAACATCTCCAGCGTCAACATATAGCTTCACAAGTGCATCCAAAGTTGAGGTCCCAAACTTGACATGGTTCTCGTCCATCCGCTTTACTAGTTCCTTGCCTTTGTCTAAGAGGTTCTGATCAGCATACACCTTTAGCAAAGAGTTATAGAATTTGGGAGAGAGTGTTTTCCATTTCACAAGCATATCCTCAAAAATCTTCTCTGCCTTTTCAACATTACCAACCTTACCAAATGCCTCTATACCAGATATGCACTCATCTACGCGAGTATTACCCTTGCACACCTTCCAAATTCTTTCCACATCATCACTATTGCCCAGCAAAGCATGTAAAGGTAATAGAGTCTTGCAAGCATCACGATTTTTCTGGATATCATCACCCTCCATTGACTCCAAAAGTCTCTCTGCTTTCTCACGCTGACCATTAAATATGTAGTGCCTGGCAATTGTAGCATTAAACCTGAGATCTGGCTCAATGCCATCTTTCTCCATTGATTCAACCACTCTCTCCATAGCATCTACATCTCCAACCAATCCCTTGGCGTCTACAAGGAGCTTGTAAGTAAAGAGAGTTGGTTTCACATCCTCCTTTTCCATCATTGCAAGTACATCAGCAATCTTCTTCTTGTCCAACCTTTTGTAGAGTAGCAGAAGCTGATTGAAAGAAAATGCTGTAGTAGGGAAACCAAGATCCTTCATCCTATTAAAAACTTCCTCTGATTTTTTGACATTGGCTGCAGAAACACAATTGGCCAAAAGTGTTCTATACACAACCTCACCCCTATGAGATGCAGGAATTTTCTCAATATACTGTTCTGCTTTATGAAAACCATAGACCTTGGCTGTTAGATCAACTCTTGCAGCGTAATCACGCTCTCCAAGTTCGAACAGCTGTGATTTTTGAAACCATTCAACAAGCTGCAGAGAAAGTGAGAAAATTATTTCACAAGTCAGAACAGCACATATGATGATATGAAGGTACACAATCACATTGATACAACATCAGTTATCTCTTCATAGCACACAGTGCATAGTTGAATGTATAATTGGGTGATCATTTCTCATTACAGATTATCAAATAATGGACCTCCGATCTGGATTTTTGGAAAGTGGTAGCATGAAGTTGAACACATGCATTTACCCTGAAGGTTGTTATCATTATTTTTTGAAACCATAAGTGTGCCCCTACAGCATTAGCTGTCATGCTTTCCTCAGTGGTATTGTACAACTACTGCTGATGCATACATAAGATAAATGTACTGGCAATACATAAATTTAAAGAAAAAATAGTTAGACAAATGAGTGAAAAAAGTTATACTGAACAGAAAGCAACAAATAGCCTTTGCAATAAACAAAACAAAAGCACCAAGACATTACTTAGAACTATACAGAATCACATATACACCAGCAAAAATGCAATTTACATATCATTCATATGATCTGGGATTATCATGCTATGCTTTCATAAGGCAACATTTTTGCCAACCCCCTTCTAAGCTATTACTTAAGAATCTTTGCACTTTTCTTGTCTTTACCCTCTGTAAGATGTTTATAAATAAGTACAAGAAAAAATATACTCCCTCCATCCCAAATTATAAGTCATTCCAGGAATCTTGGAGTCAAAGTTTTCCAACTTTGACCAAAATTATAGAAACACAAAGATTTCTGACATCAAATATATATATTATGAAAAGAATCTAATAATACTTAGTTGGTATCACAAATGTTATTATCTTATCATATAAATGTGGTCAAAGTTGAAAAACTTTGACTCTCCAAGATTCTTGGAATGACTTATAATTTGGGATGAAGGGAGTGCATGCTAAGTGCCTAGTTTCACCTTGAAAAAAAATCTACATTTCAGAATCAGGGGCCTGTTTGGATGCTGCCTGCCAGGCAGCTGAGCAGCAAGGCAGTAATCCAGACCGCGCCTAGGAGCACCTGCCTGTGGCTGGCACTCGGGTCACAAGCAAACATGCTTCTATGCTGCTGGTTAAATACTTATTTTCACATTGAACAGGATATTGCAGGTTAAGGAGTAAAGCATATCATTCATTTCACATATTATCCAGCGCACAAAGTGTTCTTAAAAATTTTAAATATAGAGCCACCTCCTGGTTAAGTACCTCCAATCCAGCATAGTAAATGTTTGCACCCAATTTAAATATAAAACCAGTTCTCAGTAAGTTAAATGTTAAATACCTCCAAGGCTTTGTAGTACCACTTCCGCCTTCGAAGATTAAGAAGGACATAATAGACTCCTCCCCTATCCAATGCATTGCCATCCTTTGCCCATTTCTCAAGCACTGGAGTGACTTGATGCCTCGGAGCATCAAACACAGTCTTGAGGAGGTCGGAACCAGGGATCCTGTTAATGTGCTCCTTCTCAGGTTTTGCATCGGCATCCACATCAGGCAAGCCAATTTCATCAGCGGCATCGTCATCAGAACTATCTTCAGACGTCAAACTAGCATCTGTTTTATCAGCTTCTGGGGGAACCTCGAGATCAGAAAATCCGTCCTCTAACCCATCATCCTTGTCACCAGAATTTGCACCTGGCTGAGAGGAGAAACCCCTACTCCAAGCAAACTGGCCAGATGAAAATGACAACTGGAAGGCTGGTGGCTTTGGCTTGTGACAGCAGCACTCTTTCTGACAGTCTGCCTGATGGTGCTCTTCTACATTCTTTGCATCGGCAGTTAGCAGCACCTCAAGACTAGCGCAACCGCGGGCACTCACAACTTTTTGGGTGTGGAACCTAAATCAGAATCATGCAGTTAGCAAAAGCTGCAAACCATTTATCAGAATAAATTGCATGCACAACATGACATAGAAGGGCGATCCTGGGCATGCTTTAACATGCTGATAATTAAAAAAATCTGATGAATTCGTAATAGCCAGTCTCGCAATACATATACAAAAAAAATAGAAGAAAACATAACAGATGCAGATGATTTACTCTCAACTTTGGGCCCTTGGCAATTACATAGACACGATTATCCTTAAATCGGCACTGAAACACAATACACCCAACATAGTGTCGAGTGATACAAACAATCTCAGCTTGGTAACGAAAAAATTCAACAAAGATTCAAACTTTACCCCTTCGTAATGTTATACCCGTGTGTTCCAACCAATCGCGACCCATTAACAGGGGATCACACATTTCGGAGCGCAGAAGATAAAAATGAACGGATCTACTTGGCGCTGCGACGAAATAGGCATGGTGAATAAGGAACCCTACGCGGATCAAATAGGCCGCCGCTAAAACGACGGATACAGGGGGACGACAACAAGAGACCTAATCGGAGAACCAGCGGCCGGGAGGATCACTACCTGAGGGGGTTGCCAACTCGTCGGAGAGCCCACATGGCGTCGCTGCGAGAAGGTTCCGGGGGGCAGCGGCTGTCGAGAAGGCGTGGTGGAGGGAGGCAAGCGTTGAGGGCACAGGGAGGGGAAGAGGAGGCGGCGGCTAAAACCCTAGCGGGCGGCTGCCTTTGGGAGGAACCGGAGGATGAGTGAGGTCTAAAACCCTAGCGCAATGCGGAAGGGAGGCGCGGGCGCCGGAGGTTTGGTGATGGCTGCGGCCTGCGGGTGCGATTTTTAGATATTTCTGCGGTTTTCCCGGAGCGCGCCCGGCGCTACTGCCACACGCACACGCAAGTAGCCCTAAGTGTACACGGGAATCGGTATGTTGGGCCTTCCCTTTTCTTTTCCTTAGAAAATGGTTGGGCCTTGCTCCCACTCCCACATGGTCAATGGCTCGGTAAAGAAACATTTGTTTCGATCATTATCTGTGCGTAAAATTAGTGTTTCTCCTCCATAAATGCTTACATTAACTATTAGACAAGACACTATTTTAGATACATATCTTGAGCATTACAAAATTTGCACGTCATAAAACATGGGAAGCTAGTAAAAACGTGATGGGCTCCATGCGCAACACTAAGGCACGAGGAAGGCGAAGGAAGGAACATCAAAGACGGAATGGAGCCAATGGTTGTTGGGATGAGCGCATTGTTAGAGAAATATGGAGAACGATACAGAATGAGGCGGTTGTTATTGATGAATAGTGTTGGGGCTATCTTTAAGATTAGGGATGACAATGGATAGAAACGACAAAAAAGTTCCTCTTCCATTTCTATTTCTATATTTCTAGCGGAAATGGGATTGGGTTCGGGATAACAACAGTACTAAAAATGGATGGAGATATACGAAAATATGTAAATGAACAAATACAGACTAAGAGTCAGAATATTAAATCAGAATAACATGATCAAATTTTCTTGAGTATACATGAACAAAGTTACAAAATAGTATACACATACAAAGTTATTAATCCAATAACCACTAACATGTCATGTGTTAACATATTAACACGCATAATTGGTGTTTAGTAGGTCTATGAACATATTAATTTCTAAAACTATCTCACGTAGATTGAAAACAGTATAAAAATGAAATAAATGCAGGTAAATTCTGGATTAAAGCAAGATTCTGCGAAAATGAACGGAAAACCCTTCTCCTATTTCCGCAAATACAAAAAACGAGATCCCGCAAATATAGAAGTGGACAGAACAAAATAGACAATAGAACAGGTCAGAACGAGATTTTTCGTGTCCGTTCTCAACCTCATCTAAGACCGGTGATAGCCTTAAACCTAAAGAAGCTAATCACATGATGCGTGGAACCCTGTTTAATGCCCCTATAGACCTTAAACCTACCTTAGAACATATGTTTTTTTTTTTTGCAATTATATGGATTTTGTTTTTCCTATTTGGCACTAGCCAAATTATTGGCCATGATATTTATTCTTATCGAAATTTTAACTCTAATGTTCAATATATCACCACGGGTCTATCTAATAACTAATTTTTTTAATAACCTTGTCACGATTTATAAATCCTTTTTTATTACCACAAACTCAAAATCCTTTTTGTAATAATGAAGGAAAAACATATAAATTTGAAGAATTCATTTTCTAGAGGAAAAAACCATACGAGGCTCTTTGAAACCAAACATATGAGCTATAACTTTATGGTTTTGTTTCTTTTGTTTTTCCCATACCAATCACCTTTTTTTAGCAAACTATATCAATAACTTTCAAAGACTTGTTTCCAAGCTTTAATTTTTTGTTTTAAAATCTTGTAGGATGTGTTGCTTTTTCATCTGTAATATACTTTTTCTTACCCACATGTGTTTTTGTAATTCCTTTGTTTCAAAGGGCTGATATTTCGAGACAGGGATTACGTTTTTGGGAAGAAAGAAAAGATAACGCAGCGGCCCGTTGGTCGCCGTCTCTACCAAACACGGGTTCCTCGGCCCGTCACCGCCGGTAACCGCCACCAGAAGGAAGAGAGACCACGCGTGTCAGCCAGCCATTGGATCCCCACCATTGCGCGCTGTTCGGCGTTCGCACCCGATCCCCGTCTCCGTGCGGCTGCGCGAGGAGAGAAGGGAAGGGGAAGCAGGAGCAGGAGAGGTTCGTCATCGCGTGGTGACCGCGCCGCTCTGTTCCTCCGCCCTCTCCTCCTTCCGGCTCTCGCTGTCACATGTACGTCCGCCGGCCCTATCCCACGCTCGATCTCCTGCCGCCGAACCTCTCCACTGCCCGATCTACTCGTCCTCTGTGCTGATCTGTTGCTTTTGCCGTGCTCCGTTTTGGTGGGGTTTTCTTTCCCCCCGGAGATCAGGTCGTGTGGCGCGGGGGGAGCTCTGATCCGGATGGTGCAGCGCCGCGGGATCGCCCACGGCCATGATTGATTGCGAGCGAGCAGGTCAGACATCTCTCACCCTAGATCTTGCTCTGTAACACCATTTCCAGTGTCGGAGGTCGCGTCTTAGCGAGTGGTAGTGGCGGAAAAGATGCGTTTTTTCGTGGGTTTTCAGTGGAATTCTCTCTTTCTTTGTGTGGAGCTCCGGTCTTTGCAGTCTCACTGAGTGTGTAGATATCTAAGTTGCAGTAACTGCGTGAAATGCGATACTAGAGATGCCATTGTGCACGGAGGTGGTTCATTTTGCTGCAGACTTGGGACACAGTTTGGTGAGTTTGGTTGTGTGCTGGTGTGAGAGCTAGTGCTGCTGGGATTGGTAACTGATGGTAGCATAACATGTGATGGAATTCACTGAATTTAGTGCTTCGCAAGTTTGGTAGGGATAATTTTATGCTGCTGCTCACTGCTAGTGCGGATATGTTGTGCCAGGAAAAGATGCCCCCCTTTGGCTGTGTTTTTGTCATCTCTGTGATCTCGTGAAGCAAATTTGTACATATACTGTGCTTAATTATGGATTTCAAGCAACAACAGTCATTTGATTTGGTGGCAACAATGAAGTATTTTTAGAATTCCAGCGGCTTACCCTGGTCCATCAGCATTATATTCAGGACCATAATGACGGTCCAGGTTTGTTACATACCAACAGATCAATGGCCACCTTTATAAAAAGTAAAACAAAAAACAAAAAAAACAGATCAGTAGCCACATCTGACACCCCTACCAAAATACCCATCGGAGTTTCAAAGTTTGGAAATAAAAGAAACACACCACATGTCACACAGAACACCATGTCTAAGGCTATGCAAAGTAAACCAAGGCAGGAAAACCAAAGGTATCATCCATGCTCAGATCGGTTCCTCACCATTGATCATGCCCCATTCATTGTAATTCTTGCTGGTCTGGTCATCAGAGCCGATAGAGACAGCTTTGAACTGCTGTAGGTGGCGAGTGGGGCACAATTACTCCCAAGACTTGAGCAATGAGAAGATGAATTGCTACAACTTTTGCATACCGCACCATCTGCCATCGTGAAAACACATAGAATCTCTGAGCTTCCAAAGGCCTCACATCGCTGCAGAGCTAAACACATTTAACACCCCATTCCTTTTCTCACAGATCCAACATCTTGCAACTGATTTAAAGTCGCATACCATCTGGTGTTTAAACACTTCAGCTAGCTCCATCCACATTTGAGAGGCTACTAAGCATCCAAAAAATAGGTGGCAACATTGAAATCAGTTTGTACTGATGGTTATCTAAAAATACTGTTCTTTAATAATTTTTTGTTTTGCTGCTACTATGCTATCACTGATTTCTTCAGAGTGTTCTTATTTATTTGTTGTGATGTTTAGCACTAGAAGTGTAGTTTCTGGATCATGTTAAAAGAAGCTTGTACTAAAATCTGTCCCGAAGATGATTTTTCATGCAAACAAGTGTTCTTGTGTTCCATATGCGGCAAAATCTTTGTATTGATTTGGGGAAATGTGCTGGCTTTAGTGTTTTTTAGTATACACTACAGAAAGATTGGCGGATAGCGCACTGCTTTAGTTTCAGAATTATGTGGTAACTTAACTGGGTTTGGATGAATGTTTGAATTGGTTGTTTCAAATCATTTTGCTTGACCCTGTATGCAGCCGAACAAGCATTAGCAATATAAATAAAGACCCCTTTGCTAACTGCCATGCCACTTAGCTTTTAATGTGTTAATTTAATATATGCGATTCTTGCAGCTTGTGAAAAGATATACTATGCTCAAAAAAATCATTTGGTACATGTTAACACAAATTGATATGAAGTGTAGCTGCTTATAATATTTTTTTTTTCTTTGATAGAGAAACTGTTTGTACAATATCATATACTAGGGATGTGGGTGGTCATTGACTCATTTCTCAATGTTTTTTCCCCTGATCTAATGTTCTCTTGGTTAGGGTGCATGGTGGGTTGTGGACAAACATAATGAAATGGAGGGAGTAGTCTGCAGTTTGTCAGCATTAGCAACTACATGTAGCCCCTTTCAGAACGTATTGCCCATTGCTTTGAGGTCCAGATTTCCCCTGCTTCTACCTCTTGTCGTGTTTCCTACAAAAGGATCAGTAGCAGTTCTATTTCAATAAGCTTCTCTCCCAAATGTTATTGGTGGGAAATGCAACATATCTATGCTACTCTTTCCCAAATACTTTGATAACCCATGATGATCCAAACGATCCTTTTTATTTGAGCGCTTAAGAGTTGACCGGTGCTTCTAAACTTAATCTGATGTTTGTAACATTGAACCGAAACTTTTGGATGCCTCCAGAAAAATTGTAAAGCTCTGGATCAAAGCTCCACAAAACTCACCTATAACATACTAGATTTCAAATACTTGAAACATCACCTAGGATCACAGCATAACTCATCAATTACCTTTTGTGATAGAAGCTGCTGCTAGATATTATTAGCCACCCAACTTTGTGTTGTGGACCAGTCATTGTTACAGGTGACTTTGATTTTATGATTCTTTTGACTTTCCTTTTGCTTTGTCGCCTAGTCGTCGCCTAGGTGTTGTGGCGTACCCCAGGCGCCGCAGGACGCCATAGGGTTTTAGTTACGCCATATCGCCTAGGTGTCGCCTAAAGGGCGCCAGGCGTCCAAGTGTACCCCCAGCACCATAGGACGCCGCAACGCCTCAATAACATTGGTTTTGAACAATCTCTTACAAACGTAGGATCCATATGAAGGGTGCTAGCTTGGCAAAAATTTCTCCAGTGTTTGGAAATTTGGTTGGTTTTGAAATAGGACCCACCTGAAATGATATTAAAAGCAAAAACTTTCATTCTCTCTCATCCCATAAAGTATACCAACATTAAAACTAACAGTAAAAGGCAGGCCCTACAAAAATTTGATTCCCTTGCATCAGTGTCTATTCTAGCTTCAAGCGCTTTCTTTGCACATAATTCAAACTTTGCTTTTTAAGTATAGTAGATAGTAGAGATGCAATCATCTTTATTTTACAGCTCTCTTGCAACACTGTTGGAGCTGCCCTAACAATGCCTTTCTATTCTTGGTATTATTATTATTTCTTTGGTTGAATCTTTAAATACCTGGCCGCAACCTTAATTAGATGCATATTAGGTGTTTTGACTGCATGTATAGTTATATTTCACAATCTTAATTGCACTATTTCATCATTCTCTTATGTATGTAGTTTATTTGATGCAGAGGAAATGCAAGTTAATAATGAGGCACCACTAGGGTGCCTCAAGACAAATATTTCTCAGTATAACTCTCCAGAGAAGAGAGGTGGAGTTGAAGGGTTTCCTGAGAATAATGAAAAAATGAATGATATTGTTGCTGCGGAAAAAATCTGGGAGGCGTCTCCTATTCCAAATCAAGGCCTTAGCAGGCCCTTCTACCGACAAGAATTTTATGCCTGGCCATATATTTATTCAGATTATCAAATGGTGCGTCAGCCACTACCCTATGGTTTCGACAATCAATTTTATCAGATAAATAGGGACCACGGTTTCCCTATTGAGAACAGAGTTCAGTATCTTCCATTCAAGATGCTCCCTCAAGGTCACCCACATGATGCACAGCTTCAGGAATTTCAGTATTTCGTGGTTATTGACTTTGAAGCAACCTGTGACAAGGTGAACAATCCATTTCCACAAGAAATCATTGAGTTTCCATCTGTCTTGGTTAACAGTGCAACTGGAAAACTCGAAGAATGCTTTCAAACATATGTTCGGCCGACGTATCATCAATTTTTGACTGATTTTTGCAAGGAGCTTACTGGCATACAACAGATTCAGGTCAGTGCATAATCTGAATAGTCATGAGTTGATTGAGGTCATAGTACTGAATAAGTGTCATCATGATAGCTTAATCTAATAGAATTTTGTGTTTTGACTGACTCAAGTGTATAGAAAGCAAGGAACCAATTATTTTCAACGCAGTGTGAACTATACAAGTTATATGAACACACAAATAGCTTACTCTGAATTTCAAGCTACCTTTGGAAATGCAAATCTAATGTCTGTTATAACCAGATTAAATAAGCTAGCATTTATGTTCATCCTATAGATGCTGTCAAAGTTAAAAGTTCTGTTTATGACCCATAGTTTGTATTTGTGGTGTGGCAACGGGTGGGACCAGGAATTTGAGATAATAGGGGCTAAACAAATCGACATAGAGACAACATTAAATACATGGGGGACATATCGTCCATATACCAACAAAATTTCTTGATACCATAAGCCCATAAGGACTAAAGTGCATAGAATAGGAGCATGAGTGGGGCCACCGTCCAGCCAGCAAGGCTAAGCAGCAGTTGTTTCCCTTATGACTGGCACCAGTGGCCAACTACAGAAAGGGCGTGATGCAGGGCTATGGGAAGGGGCGGTAGAGGAAGGGTCATGGACTTGCTGGTGGAGTGGCGGGCTGGTCCTATCTTGCTCTTCCCCTTCCCCTTTTCTCCTTTTCCTTTCCTCCCTACTTTAGCATCTCGTTTTCTCCATTTCCTCTTTATGTTAGTTTGGCGTCACCTTACCTCGCCTCACAAAACAGTGTTGTGAAGAGGGTAGGTTGCCATGCGTCTCCTTATACCTCCTTAAGGGCATTGCTTGGTAACTAGTGAATTTCTTCAGAGGATTTTACTATTACTTTTGAAATGACTTTTGAACCAGGGCTTGGGACTGACCTATATAGGCTCACATTTGGATTTGTAAAAGAAGATTTGCTAAGTCCTTTTATTTGCTTGAGAATAAAATAAAACAATTAATATTCTGTTAACCAATTTGGGTATAACTTAGGCAAAATTTATAATCATATGGCTACATAGTGAGGTTCAAGTTCTTGTAGTATTCGTACTACTGTTTGGGAACATGGAACGCCTTTTGACCAATATGATCTGGTGCTATGCGAGTTACTCCCATTCTTCTTTTCTTCTTTTCTGTTTGAAGCTTTACCTTTCTTTGGTATTTGAGATGAAAAGTTGGCAACTATAATTATTCTATACTCTACGTCTCTATGTCATTATATATACTAACTACTATAATTTTATGAAAGCATTTATAAAGACAAATCTATGAATCATATAAAAGCTCAAGACGGCAAATAAAAGAAAGTTAAAGGCGATGATGTATGAAGGAGAATAGAATTGGTGGAATTGGATGATGTATTGTATTGGGCTTCATGGGCTGATTATATAGGATACATAGGACTAACACCCCACGTGGGTAGACAATGTGGTACTATTCCTATTTACTCTAACATCCCCCTGCGCTCACAGCAGACGGTGAGACTGGAGAAGAAGTTGACAAGCTAACATCTCCCCACAGTCATAACAGTCGATGCACGCGTATGTTGTGGCTGGAGAAGAAGCCGATGAGTCCTCATGCAAGGCGGTAGCCCTTTGTGACGATGTCGAGGTAGCCGAGCGTGAGGGCACAATAGCCGCGGTCGAAGAAGTCGTGCTGAAGATGGCTGCACTACAGGCGCACAAGAGGCGCCATGGTGATGACAGAGATGCGTTGAGGCAGTCACCGTGGAAGGAGGCGACGCCGAAGTCGATGCAGTCAGGGCCGTCATGGATGTAGAAGAAAGGCGATGACACAATCAAGGCAGACGGAGTGGGAACGGGAGGGTCGATGCAGTCAAGACGCCTAAGCACTGAGGCGCGACTGGGTTTGCCAGACCCAGCAACACATCGGGGACGAAAGCACGCGTCGGTGTTGCCAATACCGAGCGCACAAGGGAGAGGGCCCCAACCACGGTGATGCTGACGACGAGGCTGTGCTGGACGAAGAAGCAGCAGTGCGGTAGTGGGCGCATTGGCGAGCAGGGCTCAGCGACGACGCGTGGGGCAGCCGGCGAGCAGGGCTCAGTGACGACATGGATAGTGGCCGCTCGATGACGAAGACCCAATCAGCAGGACGAAGACCTTGTGCAAACGGATGGCACAACACAGTCGTCGATGCACAGGGGACGACGATGTAGATGCAACGGCGGACACACGGGCGGTGATGTTGTGGCCCGACGGGGTGACACAACAGCAGCCCTGTTGATTGGAGAAGATGCGTGCAATACTCGGCGATGGTGTCGATGAAGTCGATGCCAAAGCCGGCATAGGTACGCACGAGGTCGACAGGCGATGGGCGACTCAATCCCGATCAGTGATCGGGCAAAGCAAAAAAGATATAGCAGCGGATTGGGTGTACCAGCCTCGATTAGGTGGCACGACGGGTCACAAACATGTTGGGTCAATGGCGCCGAAGTAGATGAGGTCAATGTGGCGGCAACGAGTAGATCCGCTCGACAACAGCGATATGCTGGATCTGGCTACCTCCATGGAAGCACAAGGTCGAGGCACGTGGCCGAGCCTAGCTGCCACCACAGCGGCATGAGACGGGGCGAGATCCATGTGCCTCCATGCAACGAAGATCAGAAAAGTGTTGACGGCGATAGCCCAACAACGAGCCCGGGGACGAGACAACGTTGGTCGGCACGAGCCTAGGGACGAGGCGGCAGCGTTCCGGTGATGAGTGTGGGGACGAGGCGGTGGTGGTTCGACGAGGACGATGGGAAGATCCCGATCTGCTGTGCAACGACGACGATGGCAGCAGGATCAATAGGATCCGACGCCTAAAGGTGGCATGGCCCCCGGCGGAGAACGATCTCTCCCCTGGAATGCGCGGTGCGAATGATACCATGAAGGGGAATAAAATTGGTGGAATTGGATGATGTATTGCATTGGGCCTCATGAGCTGATTATATAGGGTACATAGGACTAACACCCCACGTGGGTAGACAATGTGGTACTATTCCTATTTACTCTAACAATGTACACTACCAAGTTGACAGGCTGTAGTCATTGCTTGTGCCACAATTAAAGTCGATGTCCCACATCAAGCAAGCCACTGCCATGCAGGGCAAGGGCAAGTTGCTGCCAATAGCGGGGACATGATTTCGAGATTGCGTTGTCGTATATAAAAATTAAAAAGGTCTGAAAGCAAAGTGTGAAACACAAACAATTGCCTCTAGTCATCGACTGTCTAGCTCCACGCAAGGATAGACACCAGTCCGTTGCAAGTCGTGAAGTCGAGAAACGAACAATTCCCTCTAGTCATCAACTGTCTAGCTCCACGCAACCCAACTGCCTTGGCAAAGAAATTAGACATAAAACCGGTCACCTCCAACCTCCTGTGTTCAATCTGATATTCTCTATGCAAGCTAAAGCAACAATGCATTTCTACTGGCCGCCATGTGCACACTGGCTTGCCAACTTTGCCGACACCTCTAGCTAGCACATGGCACTGGCTTGTCATCGCAACTACTGCCACTCAGAAGCTCTCAAATCCCTATGGCAAATGCTCTCGCCAAGGCCACCTTCCACCTCTGTCAACACCCACACTCTCAACTTGACTGGTAAGCTGCCTTAATATCCACAAGACACACCATTGCGTCGTTAATGTTGGCTTTTCGTCCTCGTGTCCACCATCAACTATTGGGCGCCACTGCATGGCCAATGGTTGCTATCCCACCACACTACCAGCCAAGAATGCACGACCTTGGCCACCGAGGTCCATCCTCAATGATTCCAAGTTCCAACATTGACTATATGCACGACCACCCCAAGGCAAGAACGTGCCATGTTGACACCTTTAGGGCGCCGCAACCAAGCACGCATGGCCGTAGACGCCTGCTCAACAACGTCACATTGCGCAGCAGCACCATCTCATGTGGCTAACACCGTGCCTCACTGAGGTGACTCCTTGACCAGCTGCGCTCTGCCCCTCGGGTGAGTCCACTCAGAGCGCCGGCGTCATCAGCCTCCACACGCGGTCCCCGCTCCACCCACGGGACCACCTCATGCTGCAGCACATGCTCATGCAATAGCGAGGAAACCAAACCGCGTTGCTTGCAAGGTAGTGCCGTGGCGCGCTTCGACAATGCCACCATTACAATTAGATATGCCCATGGGCTGTGACAGGTCTGACTCTTGGATTGCCGGAGCAGCCCACCGACGGCGTCGGAAACAGATGCTGCTTGGTCAAGGCGCTTGCCACTGCCCTCCCACTGAGTGTGGAACAGTACCCCTTTTTTGAGGGACAACTTTTGGACTTTTTCTTTGTCATGCTTTCAAGATGCCAATTCTTGCCGCCTTTAATCCTTCGTATATGTGACGTCACGTGCACTTTAGCAGTTCAGCTCAATGCCATTTGCTGTTATATGGAGTATGGACCTTGTGAAGAGGTTGTGCATGGTACTTCATAGTTTTTAGCAGATGCTGGTTGCTGATTGGACAAGCCAGCCATGGTGGCCCATCTTTGACATTTAGGATTATGAGTGGTAGTTGGTTCTGGAGGAGCAAGTACTTTCTGTCCTTTTCTGAGCAATTTGTTGAGTGATGTTATTCAATGATGGTACAATGAACTAAGGAGGTTGTCTTAAAAAGGGGCTAAGGAAGTTGTCTTAAAAAAAGAAACTAAGAGAAACAATTGACCATTATGACCATACAATTCATACATTGTTCGTTTTGTATCAGCCACTCATGGGGGTATATAAAAAAGGTACTTGTCACTGTGTTCAATGTAACATATAGACATCTTTTAACTAGAAATTGATCCAGAGGAAACTAAAACTATATGGAAGTCTTCCTTCTCTCTTCTGAAAGAAAATATAGCACATTAGATGTGATGACGATGTAGCATTGCTTCTTACTTAGCATTTCAAGGTTAGCAGATAATAAGTTCATACTATCTGATCAATTTAATCATTCTATTATTTCATTGAAATATTACTATCATAGTATTATTTATTATGTGTTTTGGTTATTTCTAGTTAGAATGTTGGTTTTGGAGTTTTGGAGTTCAATATTTGTTTAGTAAATCCATTCGGCAAATAAAGAGATCACCTTTCTTTTGTTACCTTCGTTTTTATCTCACACTTTGAACACAATTGATATGCGAAACCACTGGTTCTGTGGCATTATTGTTGTGCCATTTTTTAATATTACTGTTGTCATATGAACATGATCCATGCATGTGTAGGTGGACAGAGGCGTGCCTCTAGGTGAAGCCTTACTCATGCATGATAAGTGGCTAGAGGACAAGGGCATCAAGAACACAAACTTTGCTATTGTGACCTGGTCTAACTGGGACTGCCGTATAATGCTGGAGTCAGAATGCAGATTTAAGAGAATCAGGAAGCCCCCTTACTTTAACAGGTAACATACCTTGTATATCGATGGCTAATAACTTAGTTGAATTCTTATTTTTTATTGATCATTATTGAGGAAAATCATGTCTTTCTAGTGCTGGGTTATGTGCACTGCCTGATGCAGTGTGTATATTATAGATCTGGGGTTATGGGTCGTGTAGGATATGCTGGTGACTACTATCCTGCTTCCACTTGTGCTTTATGAAAATTGCAGATTTGGCGTAAATTGGCATCCTGAACTTGAATTTTGGTGGGTTGCCACTCCTAATTTCAATTAGTGCATTAGCTGAGTTGGTTGTAGTAGCGCTCAGGTCCTGAGTTTGACTCCCCGTGGGAGCAAAGGCCAGGATTAGGGTTAAAAAAAATCCCCTCATCTGTCCCACGCCAAAGCATAGGTCTGAGGACCGGCCCATGTTCTCACATGGTCAATGGTGCTGCTGTGTATGGGTGGAGTAGAGGTTTGGAGGTTTTCTCGACCTGCGTGAGAAGGTTACCTTCTATCTTAAGCAGAATGCCTGGGGGCTGTCTTACCCCAGGGGGTCGAGTTTTTTTAGTGCATTAGCCACTAATACTTTTGAAAGCATTTTGTATGTAGATTTTTTATTCAAAAAGATTGTTGCCACACAGTGCATGTTACAGTATATCAATAAGTGCATACTTTGATTTTCTACCAACTGAACTGTACAGATGACAAATTGCAGAAACTAGGATTTTTTTTTTCCAAATTGATGCCATTGATATCCATATCTCCTGTCTCATTTCGGACACCACGACTTCCAAGTAGACTGAGTGTGGATTTTGTATTTAGAGCTGTGGTGTGATGTGGGGGAAGCACTACAGCCGCCGGCCTCGAGCACGAGGAGCAACGAGGAGCGCACCGGTCCAGCAGGACCCCGAGGAGGCCGGGCCGGCTGGTGCTTAAATCCCCATGCGTGGCTCAAGAAGAAGGTTGAAAGCTGTAGCCTTAATTAGCCGCCTAAGTTAATGCCGGCAGTAGTTCCAAGGAGCTTTACTCCTATATATCTGTAACGAACTATCTCATTATGAATCAAGAATGATCAAGTGAATTACCTCTCTAATCTCTCCTGTGCTTCTTCAATCTCACCCCCTGCTTGGGCGGCAGGGACCCTGGCGCCTCCCCTACCCAGTTACGAGCTCCGCAGCCAAGGACCTGCTACCAGGGGGCCTGAGGTCCTTGACAACCTGGTATCGGTAGGCCGTCGATCCTCCTCACATCCTGCCGCCTCCGCTGCCTCCACTTCATCCCCACCATCAACCACCTCACCAGCCCACTCCTCAGCTTCCGCCTCCGTCACTATGGGCGACGAGGCACCCACCGCTGCCGAACTGGCCAAGATGATCCAGCAGCTCACCACCAACATGAATACGATGCAGCAACAGATGAACTCCTCCCTCAATTCAGTGCAGCAGCAGCTCGGTGCGCTGCAGCGGGCGCAGCCGCCCCCGACGGCTTCCTCTGGCTCCTTCGGCTATGGGTTCGGGGACCGCGGCGGCGACCGTCCCGTCCGCCACCAGAAGATGGATTTCCCTCGCTTCGATGGGAAGTCCGACCCTCTGGCGTTCATCAACCGCTGCGAATCGTTCTTCATCCAGCAGCGCATCGCACCAGAGGAGCAGGTATGGATGGCGTCATATAATCTTGAGGATGTCGCACAGATGTGGTACCTCATCGTGCAGCAATCGGAAGGCACCCCCAACTGGCGTCGCTTCACCGAGCTCCTGAACCTCCGCTTCAAGCCACCTCTCCGGTCCAATCCGATGGGCGAGCTCATGGCCTGCCGCCGCACCGGGACCGTGGAAGAGTACCAGGCCCGCTTCGAGGCGCTGCTGCCCCGAGTCGGTCCGCTGGAGGAGGCCCAGCGAATCCAGGCGTTCACGACGGGGCTTGGGCCGCCGCTCAGCCACGATGTGGAGATGCACAACCCCCAGCACCTCGTTGTGGCCATGAGCCTGGCACGAAAGCTGGAGACCCGCGAGAACAGCGTCCTGGCCGCTCCGCCCAAACCCGCGCCCTCCGCGCCGCGTCTTCCCGGCCGCGGCCTTCTGACGGGACCGCCTCCACAGCTGTCTCTGCCAGCGCCCCCGCTGCCACAGCACCAGGCCACCAGCTCCTCCGCCACGCCGTCCTTCGCGGGCTGCCAGGTCTGGAAGCTGTCCGCGGCGGAGATGGATGACCGCCGCCGGCAGGGGCTCTGTTTTAATTGCAATGAAAAGTACTCCAGGGGGCATAACCGAGTCTGCCAAAGACTCTTTTTCCTTGACATGGCAGAGGACGAAAACACGGAGGACACAGCCCCCACCGCCGACGACCCCCTGATCTCCCTCCATGCAATCGCAGGGGTCCGCTTGGGGGAGACGATGGAGGTGCGCATCACCCTGGGCGGCGCGTTGCTGCTCGCCCTGCTGGACTCGGGCTCGACCCACAATTTCGTGGCGGAAGAGGCCGCCGCCTGCACCTCCCTCCGCCTACAGCTGCGCGGGGGCATGAAGGTGACCGTCGCCAATGGCGAGAGGGTGCCGTGCCTCGGCGTCTACCGCGCGGCCGATTTCTCCATCGAGGGCACCCACTTCACCACCGATTTCTTCGCGCTCCCGCTGGCCGGTTACGACGTCGTGCTGGGAACACAGTGGCTCCGCACGCTGGGACCCATCCTCTGGGATTTCAGCGCGCTGACCATGTCGTTCTGGCACCGCGACCGGCAGGTGTGCTGGCAGGGCATCGCCGGACCAGTCAGCCCGGGCCTAAAGGCATGCCACGCATCCGACCTCATGCCGGCCTTGCTGGAGGAGTTCGCCGCCGTGTTTGCAGAACCATCGGGCATGCCTCCACCGCGCACAAGGGACCACTGCATCACGCTGCTCCCAGGGTCCGCTCCAGTCGCGGTCAGGCCCTATCGCTACCCCGCCGCCCACAAGGACGAGCTGGAACGCCAGTGCACCACCATGCTGAACCAGGGGCTGATCCGCCGCAGCTCCTCGGCCTTCTCCTCGCCGGTGCTGTTGGTGAAGAAGGCTGATGGCTCCTGGAGGTTCTGCGTGGACTACCGGGCCCTCAACTCCATCACCGTCAAGGACGCTTTTCCGATTCCGGTCGTGGACGAGCTCCATGGCGCCCGGTACTTCTCCAAGCTGGATTTACGGTCCGGGTACCACCAAGTCCGCATGCACCCCGACGACATCGAGAAGACGGCGTTCAGGACGCACGAGGGGCTCTACGAGTTCCTGGTAATGCCCTTTGGGCTGTGCAATGCCCCTGCCACATTTCAAGCATTGATGAACGACATCTTGAGGCCCTTTCTTCGCCGCTTCGTGCTCGTCTTCTTCGACGACATACTCATCTACAGCCGTTCCTTGGCCGAACACCTTCGCCACGTCCGCGCTGTCCTCACACTCCTGCAGCAGCACCAACTCTTCGTCAAGCAGTCCAAATGCGCGTTTGGGACATCATCCATCGCGTATCTGGGCCACATCATCTCAGCGGCTGGGGTCTCCATGGATCCAGAGAAGGTCCGCGCGGTGGCAGACTGGCCAGTGCCCCGCTCAGCCAGGGCAGTACGCGGGTTCCTCGGCCTTGCGGGGTACTACCGCAAATTTGTCCAAGACTTCGGCACCATTGCTGCTCCACTCACCGCGCTGCTGAAGAAGGAAGGCTTTTCCTGGTCAGAGGCTGCCAATGAGGCCTTCTCCGCCCTCAAGAAGGCCGTCACCTCGGCACCGGTGCTGGGGCTGCCGGATTTCTCGCTGCCCTTCATCGTGGAGTGTGATGCCTCGACGTACAGCTTTGGGGCTGTCCTTCTATAAGCGCAGCACCCCATCGCGTTCTTCAGCCGACCCGCAGCGCCGCGCCACCAGTCACTTGCAGCCTACGAGCGGGAGTTGATCGGGCTGGTGCTTGCCATTCGCCACTGGCGTCCCTACCTTTGGGGCCGCCGGTTCCTGGTGCGCACCGACCACTTCAGCTTGAAGTACCTGCTGGACCAGTGCCTCGCCACCATCCCTCAGCACCACTGGGTAGGCAAGCTGCTGGGCTTCGACTTCTCCGTGGAATACAAGGCTGGCAGCACCAACACGGTGGCTGACGCCTTGTCCCGCCGTGACACCGAGACGGCTGGGATCATGGCATTGTCCGGGCCGCGTTTCGACTTCATGGAGCGGCTGCGTCAAGCGAACCTGCAGGACCCAGCCCTGGTCGCGCTCCGTGACGAGATTAGCGCCAACCAGCGCGCCGCGCCATGGGCCCTCATCGATGGGCTGGTGGCGTTCCAAGGGCGCCTCTACATTCCACCGGACCCCCCCTTGCTGCACGAGCTACTGGCGGCCGTCCACGAAGAGGGCCATGAAGGGGTCCAGCGCACCCTTCACCGCCTACGCCGGGATTTCCACTCCGCCAACCTGCGCGCCGTAGTCTAGGACTACGTGCGTGCCTGCGCCACCTGCCAACGCCACAAAACGGAGCATCTTCACCCTGTCGGGCTCCTTCTTCTGCTGCTGGTGCCCACGGCAGTGTGGTCAGACATTGGCATGGACTTTGTTGAAGCGCTGCCAAAGGTGGGAGGCAAATCAGTCATCTTGACGGTCGTGGACAGATTCAGCAAATACTGTCATTTCATCGCCCTCAGCCACCCATACTCGGCAGAGTCCGTGGCACAGGCCTTCTTCTCCGAGATTGTGCGCCTTCATGGTATTCCCCAGTCCATAGTCTCGGACAGGGACCCGGTGTTCACATCCCTGTTCTGGAAAGAGCTGATGCGTCTCTCAGGAACCAAGCTCCGGATGACAACAGCATTCCACCCACAATCTGACGGCCAAACGGAGGCTGCAAACAAGGTCATTGTGATGTATCTCCGCTGCATGACGGGTGATTGGCCAAGACAGTGGCTGCGCTGGCTGCCTTGGGCTGAATTTGTGTACAACACTGCGTACCAGACAGCGCTCAAGACCACTCCCTTTGCCATTGTCTATGGTCGCGACCCTCCGTCCATCCGGTCATATGAACCGGGTGAAACCAGGGTAGCTGCTGTACACAAGGGCATGGTTGCCCGGGATGAGCTCCTGGCAGATGCACGCGCCCGCCTGGAACAAGCACAAGAGGTCTACAGGAAGCACTACAACAAGCATCACCGCGAGGTCCATTACACGGTGGGCGACTGGGTCTGGCCTTGGCTCCGCCACCGTACCCCCTCTTCACTGCAAGGCGTCACCAAGGGCAAACTCAGACCTCGCTACTATGGGCCTTACCGCATCATCGCCCTTGTCAATGAGGTGGCTTACCGCCTGGAATTACCGGCTGGAGCCAAGCTGCACGACGTATTCCATGTCGGGCTGCTCAAGAAGTTCGTGGGCACTCCACCACCCTCCCCACCGGCACTTCCCCCCACCCATCATGGGGCAACTCAGCCAACACCAGAGCATGCCACGCGCACTCGTCTGGCCAGGGGTGTGCGCCAGATCCTCATCCAGTGGCAGGGTGAGCCAGCAGCTTCAGCAACATGGGAAGACTTGGAGGACTTCCAGCAGCGCTACCCCACCTTCCAGCTTGAGGACAAGCTGCTCGTCGAGGGGGGGAGAGATGTGATGTGGGGGAAGCACTACAGCCGCCGGCCTCGAGCACGAGGAGCAACGAGGAGCGCACCGGTCCAGCAGGACCCCGAGGAGGCCGGGCCGGCTGGTGCTTAAATCCCCATGCGTGGCTCAAGAAGAAGGTTGAAAGCTGTAGCCTTAATTAGCCGCCTAAGTTAATGCAGGCAGTAGTTCCAAGGAGCTTTACTCCTATATATCTGTAACGAACTATCTCATTATGAATCAAGAATGATCAAGTGAATTACCTCTCTAATCTCTCCTGTGCTTCTTCAATCTCACCCCCTGCTTGGGCGCCAGGGACCCTGGCGCCTCCCCTACCCAGTTACGAGCTCCGCAGCCAAGGACCTGCTACCAGGGGGCCTGAGGTCCTTGACATGTGGCATCCCTGTTAGCAAATTCAGCATGTTGCATTGTTTCAAAGGTTAATCTAGAGACCACATCTGTAGCACATACAAAGCTAAATAAACCTGCAAAAGTTCAATTTCAGATTCATCCTTGATGCTCAGAAACAAAATGGACAAGCAGTCAATCCAGCATTGTTCATCGTGTAGTAACAATATCCATGTGGTGTTTGATGAATCTTGAATCAAAGATGATGAACTTGAATTTTTGCAGGTTTACCTAACTTTATGTGTTCTACATCCATGGGTCTGGTATATTTTATTGAATGTTGGATTGATTGTGTTTGTTAAAGGCGATCATGATGCCCTGGTCACCAACCCCTTATTCCCACATATTCGATTCACATGAGATGAACGTGACATTTGGATACTATAATATCTAAATGAACTGTATGAATTAGGGCCTGGGTAGTAACAGTGTGCAAATTTAATTTGTATGCTCTATTTTTTCATGCTGTGCAACATAAAAGTGAAGATGCACACTGCTTATTTTCCTCTTTGACAAACTTGAACAGATAAGAGCTAGATTTGTTCATGATTGTGGTTGCTCCTTACCTTCTGAAATATTAAGTTTTCAATGGGATTTTGATCTATATAATTCAAAAGCTTCGATTTTCAATAAGGTAACACTTTCCAGCACCCACCATACTCACACCACAAATGTGTTCAACCTCACTACTTGTGCTAGAAGTTTTGTGGAGACTTCAGAGTCTCAGATAGAACAGGTACAGACAAACACCAGACATGCTCTGATGTTGGTGCACAGTTAGTGTTGTACTGGTATGTTATGAAACCTGTGCGCCTGACTGTGGTGTCAGTATAAAATTCCCAAATCACTTAAACTCTGGTTGTTGAGTCCTGTCAAGTTGTGCATTTACACTAATATACACATCAAATTGGCATTTACCAACCTTTACATTATCAATAATCTAAAGAAATAAATTACACTACCTGATCTCCATGAATGCTATAATAAATGTATATACAAATTTGTAATAATTTTCAAGGGAATTTCATTTAACCCCTGAAAGCTAGCTTTGTTTCTAATATACGCTGCTAAGTTGAATAACTGTATTCAGCACCCTATATCTCTACTACCATTGCAAACCCATAGTTCTATTTTTGGCAGGACATGTAGCCTGCAAAGTTAAAATAAAAACCCATTGAATTGAATCCCCTGCCACGAAAATTGCACTTAAATGAAAAATGTAGCATCGTATCTGGTGCCTTGGAGCTCATCCTGCACCATCCGCAAACCTAACACTATGGCAACAACCTATTAGGGGAGACATGTAAGGTTTTTCTGCTGTCCCATCTGCATGTCTTAGCCACCTTTGCCACTGTTCGGATCCAAAAGGTGTTGTTCTGCAATGGGAGCAGATATGGAGTGTTAAGTGAACTATTTAAATTTTTATAGGAGGGCGCTGCAACTGGTACTGAAATATAGGCTGGCGTGTTCAATTTTCTGTATTTTATAAGGACAATTTCAGGCATATATTCACAACATTTTTTGTATTTTTATTAAAAAAATGGACAGTCAAATTTTGGACTGTTACTGCATGTATCACGAAAGGTTGGGATTAATAGTGCAATTGCAGGATGTACCTTGAGTTATAATATTACTCTGTACAATTTACTGCAGTGTGAAATATGGCCCCTTTTGAGCACAGGAAATTTTCCTGTGCTGCATTTTTCCTGTACGATTCCTGTGTTCCAAAGGGGCCCTAAATCTTTTGGTTCTCATGGCATCTTGAGCTTATAACCATTTTTCTCATGTTTCCTGCACCTAATCTTTTGGTTCTCGTGTCATTCACACATGACCATAAGAGCATCTCTACCAGATCTCTCGTATTGCATCTCCTATAAGTTGCTTTAAGAGAGTACCCTGAAATCAATTTAGGATAAACAACAACAACAACAAAGTACTGCCACAGCAGATTAGCTCAAATTTTCAGGGCAGTCTTTGGTATTTTGACAGGGAATCTTCTCATAATAATATCAGGATCCTTTTTCAAAAAAAAATTGTCAGGATTGTTCACTCTTTTTTTTTACTGCTATAACTAAATAATAAGTTGGACCGAGTTCGGAACGATGATATATGCGACTGTCTAGGGGTAGCACCAATTGAAGAAAAGCTTGTCCAACATAGGTCGAAGAGACCTTCTGAGGCACCAGTGCATTGTGGTGT
The DNA here is from genome assembly GCA_009763385.1 of Coix lacryma-jobi var. lacryma-jobi. NCBI lineage: Eukaryota > Viridiplantae > Streptophyta > Magnoliopsida > Poales > Poaceae > Coix > Coix lacryma-jobi. The sequence goes on along the minus strand of CM019827.1, from coordinate 152,227,916 downwards.
TCTAAGTCAAGATATTAATGTGAGGAGAGGTAGAGGAAGACCGAAATTGACATAGGGGGAGACAATAAAGAGAGATTTGAAAGGTTGGGATATACCAAAAGATCTATGTTTGGATGGGAGTGCATGGAAAGTAGCCACTGACGGGCCTGAACCGTGACTAGGGGTTCTTGTTGGATTTCAACTCTAGCCTACCCCAACTTGTTTGGGACTAAAGGCTTTGTTGTTGTTGTATAACTAAATGAAATGTGCAGACAATTTAACTCGGCATAATATAAACCTAGTGCGAGCCTACATATTAGTAACTATATTATTTGGATTGTCAATTGGATATTTTTTGCTAGTTATTTTATGTCTATTTGTTGTATAGCATAAACATATCAGTGAGTAAACAATCTGGAGCTTTCATGCTAATGGTGATTATTAACTTGTTTACCGCCATTGTGTTTGTGCTGTCATGCTAATGTAACTTTTGAACTCTTATGAGAGACACATCTGAGGCTATGATCTGAATCTGAAGGTATCTTGATTATTATTCTAATTTTAGAAGTCTTTTGAACACATTTTGATCAGGTGGATCAACTTGAAGGTACCTTTCCAGGAAGTGTATGGGGATGTCCGCTGCAACCTGAAGGAGGCAGTCCAGTTGGCTGGCCTTACATGGGAGGGACGTGCTCACTGCGGGCTTGATGATGCCCGCAATACTGCTCGCCTCCTGGCACTTATGATGCACCGGGGTTTCAAGTTTTCTATCACCAACTCACTTGTGTGGCAACCTGCTCCACAGTCAGCCACTTGCCAATTATCCCCTGACCGCTCTCCAGACCCTGTCCAACAGCAGCAGAAACCAAAAGAGATGCTGGGATCACCTGTGCAGGTTAACCCATACGCCACCCCTGCAGGGAAGGACAGAGCAATGTACTGTTACTGTGGAGTGCTGAGCAGGTGGAGCGTTGTGCGCAAGCCAGGACCCATGCAGGGACGCTACTTCTTTGGATGTGGAAACTGGACCGCCACGAGGCGGGCGATCTGCCCATACTTTGCATGGGCCTCATGAAGGGGTATAATATGCTGCAGTGCAAGCAGATCTCAAGGGCAAAGGACCTGGTGCTTTTAACTAAGGGAGGCGCAGCTCTTCTGCTGCGCCTCCCAATCCGTATATATTATGATATAACTTTGCTCATAAGACAATGGAAGTTCTCTAGGTAGTATCTAACCTGTCATACTGACTTCTGTCGATAGAAGAGAATGGGGCCAGATGCTGCTTAGGTGTGATCTATCCATGAATAATCTAAGTTTGTGGATTGCTGTTTTTAACTTAATGGAACTCGTAGGTGTGGTTTGTGCAAACTTGAACTTGAAGGCTTGGTTTGCAGATGTTCAGTGAATGGTGAAAGTATTGATCGAATTGAAGGTGGTGTTTGGTTGCTGAAATGGTAATGGAAACGCGGTTATGGTGAATCAGTATCTGATTGCGCTGAGATTGGAGCCGTATCGGTTTTGTTTAGTGCGGTATCGGTTAACGGTGGGACTTGGTTGCATGAAGGCGGGGACAAATATATTGATTAATAACGGGACTTGTTACCTGTTATAATTACGTGAACCAAACGCTATTGAAGTATTTCGTGGTTATGGGAAAGTGTTTACATGTGAAGGAATTGCTATACCAGAAACAGAATGCTGGCCCTCTTTCAAACAGACTTTTCATTCCTAGCACTGGTTTGCGACCGAAACCTGAATCTACGTTAATGAATTTTACGCCATTTGCCTAGCAGAATTGCGGTAGAATGAGTTCTCAAACAGATGATATTACGGTAACAATTCGGAAGCCTAAAGAAGCAGGCGGCGTGGCCTTGCCCATCGTGGCCCATGGAGTATCCTCGGCGAGGATTATTCCAGCGAAGGTAACAACTTCATGAGCCGTTGCGAGTTGTTTTTTTTTTTTGTCAAACATTTTTTTCTTATTCTCCCTCTCACAAAACCATAAGCTGATATAAATCTGAAAAGGTAGCTTTTCATAGCTTACACCTTATTTTCTCTCTCTCAACTATGCATTAAGTTGTTGGTGAAGTTGTTTTGCCAAATAATTTTTTCAAAACAACTTAATTTCACCTAGTAAGTTGCTTATGAAGCTATTTTCTAAAAAAACAGCTTCACTAGTGAAACTGAGTTGTACCAAACATGATCTAAATTCTTTGCAGATCGAGCATCTCTCGCAAGGCCGGTTGGGCAAGAAGGAACCCTAGGGGGATCACCCCTACCATGAAACGGAGGACCGAAGATGGTGGTCCCCAGAGATAGAACAACCCCTACAACATTAGAGGAGTAGTTGAGGCCAATCTCAATAAGGGTTTTATATGAGTTTTATTTGTATTAAATAGGTTGTCACATACTCCATCCATACCCATATTAGTTGTCGCTTTAGACAAGATTTGAGTCAAACATTGATAATATAAATCATCAATAACTATTAACTTTCTAAGTTTGCATATATGGAAATTATATGAATAAATTTGTCAAAATACTTTCATAAAAGTATACATATATCACTTCTCCATAAATATTTTTATAAAAATAAGAGGTCAAATTTGTGTTTTGAAGATCGTGTCGTTGTCCTAAACGACATCTAATATGGGTACGGAGGGAGTAAGCATTTTTGATGATATGACGGTGTATTTAAGAAGTGAGAGAAGAAATGAGTTTCATCTAATGGAACTCTTTTGACACGATTATCAACTTTCTATGACTCATAAAATTAATTACATATAAAAGCATAGAATGAAACTCATTCAAGTTTCATTTTATTTCGTACTATATGACAGTTTTAAAAACAGCCTAATAAAACTCACTAGTAAGATTGGCCCGAGAGTAAAGAGAGAATGTCCTTAACGCTCCTGCTGCCGCCATGTAGGAGGGGTCCCTGGACTACTCAGGGGTAAATGTAATTTTACCGTGCCCCGCGGGTGTGGCCTATAAATACCCAGTAGGCATTAATCGGTTAAACTTCCTATCGTAGACTCGTAGTGTACAACGATGAACGATGATTTAATGGCTATTACTCCTGAATTTAGTGTAATTCCACCTAGTTTCCGTTGGTCCTACCTTCGCTTACTGTACTTTTCTTATGGGACATTTTCGGCCTGCCCCAGGCCCTCAGCGAAGGTAGGAAGTCCGGCAAAGCTCCCACATCGACCGATCAACATCAATGTGCATTCTAGTGATTCGTTGCAAATCAGGGGACACAATGAGAATTTTACAACAATTAGTAATAAAATACATCATGAACCATGAACTGAACACTTAACTACATGGCTAATCAGCCTAAGAAGCTATATGAACATCCCCTTACATTTGGATTATAGTATGTGTACCAACAAGATCCAAATAAGTTTATTATAAAAAATATATTTAATGATTAATTTAATAATACTTGTGGTGAAGTATATCCACTTGGAGCTTGCAAGACTATAAGGGACAACGAGGCCCCAGTAGAAGTCTGTGCAAGTCCATTTTGACGGAGCGTCCTGGAATTGTTAGAGAAAAGAAAATACATTCACCGCAAGGTGAAGTGTATCCACTTAGTCCCCGAGCTTGGTAGTAGGTGTTGAAGACACGTGGTGCCAAGCTTGTAGAGCATTTAGCAAGTGTCCCGATGAGCTGTCCAAAATCAGCACCCTGATCTGAACAGCATGGAGCGACTTGATGCACACCGGTGACGAGCGAAGACGAAGTTCCCGAGCCTGGTCGGCGACGAGCGAAGGTGACGGCGAGCGAAGACGACGACGAGCGAAGACAGCGACGAGCGAAAGTGACGAAGAGCGAAGGTGGCAATGTGCGAAGGTGGCGGCGAGCGAAGGTGGCGATCGAAGGCGGCGACGAGCGAAAACGACGACGAGTGAAGGCGACGGACAAAGGCGACGAGCCTGGTCGGTGACGAGCGAAGGCGAAGTCCCCTGAGCCTGGTCGACGACGAGCGAAGGCCAGGTCGACGAACCTGGTCAGCGACGGGCGAAGGCGAGGCCGATGAACCTGGTTGGCGACGGGTTGATGAACCTATGACCTTCTACCTAGGAAACAGAAGACGACAACGAGCGATGGCAGCGGCGGGCGAAGATGGCGACAAGCGAAGGCGACAACGAGCGAAGGCGGCGACGAGCGAAGGCGAAGTCCCCGAGCCTGGTCGGCGACAAGCGAAGGTGAAGTCCCCGAGCCTGGTCAGGCGGCGAGCGAAGGCGAAGTCCACGAGCCTGGTCGACCACGAGCGAAGACGGCGACGAGCCTGGTCAACGGCGAGCGAAGAGGACGACGAAGGCGGCGACGATCGAAGGCAGTGACGAGCGAAGGCGACGAGCGAAGGCGAAGTCCCCGAGCCTGGTCGGCGATGAACGAAGGCGAAGTCCCCGAGCCTGGTCGGCGACGAGCGAAGGCGAAGTCCCGAAGCTTGGTCGGCGACGAACGAAGGCGAAGTCTGGTCAGCGACGAGCGAAGGCGAAGTCCCAGAGCTTGGTCGGCGACGAACGAAGGCGAGGTTGATGAACTTGGTCGACGACGATCTTCTTCCTGAGTGATCCAGTCCCCGAGCATAAGAAGCTCATTGACTGAACTGCGTCCCTGAAAAATAAATATGGAGAACGGCAGTACATAATGATGTACAAATAAAATATGGAGAAAAACCAATGGCGGAGAATGGTTGCAGCTTGACGAAGTCCCCGAGCGTAGAGTCGCCGAGCGGACATGAAACATCTGGAGACAGAGGCGGAGCAGGTCGCAGGGGTGCTCGTTGCGGATGTCGACTTGTATCTTGTCGTGTGCCGTTTAGTCGTGAGCCGGAGCGACGAACAGTTTGGCCTTGGGTTATCCCATGATCCGTATCGTGGAGCGCGGAGCTCGTGTACGCGTAGGAGTCACAGGAATCGCCCAAGGAGCCGCTACTAGCATCCCATAGCGTGGAGGGCAGACGCTCATGCACGTGTAGGGAGGTACCAGAGACAGGGTCGTTCTCCGAGAGGTTCGATTGAGGCGTGACTTAGGCGAATGGAGACCGTTTGGAGATCGTATGTCGAGCGCGTGGGTAGCGCGTATACAGGCACTGGGCGTATAGCCTTAGAGATCTCAGCCCGAGTTTAGCCTTTCCTTTGTAGCGCAGAGGGCAGACACTCATGCACGCGTAGAGAGGGCAGGACGCCACTCGGGAAGGACTGCTGGCCACCATAGCGCAGAGGGCAGGCGCTCATGCACGCGTATGGAGGTGACAACAGCCCCGACTCTGAGACCTCCTCCTCATCAGCCAGGCTGCTTGGAGAGGTCGGCGATCATCTGGTCGGCGACGAGCGAAGGCGGTGACAAGCCAAGGCGACGACGAACGTAGGCGGTGACGACCGAAGGCGGCGACGAGCCAAGGCAACGATGAGCGAAGGCGACGACGAGCCTGGTCGATGACGATCGAAGGCGGCGACGAACGATGGCGGCGACGAGTGAAGGCGGCGACGAGTCCGGTCGACAACGAGCGAAGGCGGCGACGAGCCTGGTCGACGACGGTCGAAGGCGGCGATGAACGATGGCGGCGACAAGTGAAGGCGGCGACGAGTCTGGTCGACGGCGGTCGAAGGCGGCAACGAACGATGGCGACGACGAGTGAAGGCGGTGACGAGCCGGGTCGATGACGGTCGAAGGCGGCGACGAACGATGGCGGCGACAAGTGAAGGCAGCGACGAGTCCGGTCGACGATGGTCGAAGGCGGCGACGAACGATGGCGACAACGAGTGAAGGCAGCGACGAGCCCGGTCGACGACGGTCGAAGGCGGCGACGAACGATGGCGACAACGAGTGAAGGCGGTGACGAGCCTGGTCGACGACGGTCGAAGGCGGCGACGAACGATGGCGGTGACGAGTGAAGGCGGCGACGGGTGAAGGCGGCGACGGGTGAAGGCGACGAGCCTGGTTGACGACGAGCGATGACGGCGACGAGCCCGGTCGATGACGAGCGAAGGCGGCGACGTTGATGCAGTCGGTGATCCTCCAGTTGGCCCGATCAATGGCCTCGACCAGGTCGTCGCGGTGGATGGATCTTGGCGCGCGGGGCGCCAGCGCGATGACGCGCTGGGTGGACGGCGGGGCGTCCGGCGTAGGAAGCTACGCAGATTCCACGATCTCCGGAGCGGGGACGAGGTCGCCGACAGTCCAGATCATAGATCCAATATGGAAAGTGCTGCCGGCCTCTGGAAGAACCATGGAGCGAGGGAAGGTGACCGCTTGGCAGATCATGGTGTCGTAGCACACACACCCTACCTGGCGCACTAACTATCGATGAAATATCATCGATAGTCTACCGAGGGGTATGCCCAAGGTAGTAGATTAGACTGAGGAGGTGTGGTGACGATTGCTCAAGCGTAAACACAGTGACGAGTGTCACACCCCAATTTTAAGAATAAAATTGGAGCACAATATATGTATGCTAGGATCAATTTTCATACATATATCGACATCATAGTAAATATCAAAACAATGTTTTATTAATAATATCGAGCTTTTATTACAAAAATGACCCTCGGGTCAAAAAAAAGTACAGACTCTCAGTTTAACTCTAATGTAAACTCGCGGAAACTGGACGTCATCTCCACAGGAAGGTCGACCGGGGGTTGCGCCATCCTAGTACAAGTCGTCGGGGTCGAATCCACCGTCTTCTGGGTACTCCTGCTCCGCGTCGTAGACTCCAACGTCTGGGTGGGGTAGCAGGGGTTCAAAGAGTAAGTGTGAGTACATCGAAATGTACTCCGCAAGTGTAGGAAATATATGCTTATGAGGCTAATAACAAAGGTAGGCTGACTCTGTTTGACTCAATCGCCTAAAGCAACACATCCTATTAATTCTATTAATCCTATGCACCTATTTACTAGGTTATAACCACAGTCTCCTCAGAACACTAACCACACTTGGAGTCGCACCGAGCAAACCACACTCGGAGTCACACCGAGCAACCAACACTTGGAGTCCACCAAGCAACCACACTTGGAGTCACACCAAGCAACCACACCTGAAGTCCATCAGGCAAACCACACTTGAAGCCCATCAGGCCACCCATAAGGCCGACTCGAAGAGTCCCCCTATGTGTATTAGTTCCATATGTCACGACATAGAAAGCTACCTTCTGTAATAACACCAGGTCTGCGCCCAAGCCTGGGAGTCACTCCCGTCCAAGCAGTATCCTGCGTAGAAGAAGCCTCTGTACCCATGTCATATGAGACTAATAACCACATAAGGCTTCTCTAACGAACCAAAACGAAACCACCAACTAATCTCGAAGAAGTCCAAGCCGCTCGTGACTGTGAGCACGACTGATATATCAGTTTTACACTCTGCAGAGGTTGCACATCGTTACCCATGAGTCATGCGTTCCCCATCACGCTAAACACTGCCAAGGTGCATAACGAGGTCGCACTACAAGGCCTTTACAAAGCCCCTCCAAGCCTGTGTTACACGTACTCTAAGGTTTCTCCCCTGTCCATAAGTCAACGACCCCAAGGGACCCCTCTTGAGCCACTAAACAAACCCCGTGTAGCATAACTTGGAGGAAACTAATTAATTAGCCAGGTCCAACCCATCCAGACCTCATGGCTGCGCTGTTAAGCCGGGTTACAGGCTTCGAGAACCGGGTCCTAGGGATCCAGGCAGGATAAATCTAGCACAAGCCCAGAACCAAAAACCAAAAGCAGCCGTCGAGTCACACGGCACAAAAACCACCAGTACGGTCCATCCTACCGAATTTACCTACTCACCATACTACCAAAGTTACCAACCATAGTGTTCCATAGATCATTAATCAGGATTAATTATTAACCATCTCATCCCAAGACAACAGAGCTAAGCATGACTTCTACCCAACACATCCCAAACTAGGTGTCAAGGAAAATATAATCAAGTGCTAGTAAACCATATCATAGGATTCAATTTAAGACTACATGCATCTACTAGATCTAACTACTCTAACTCAAAATAAAATAAATACGGGAGCAAGATGTTCAAGGACACTTGCCTTCGGGCTGAGACGAATCAACAAAGGCACGAACTTGATTCCGGGGTTCCACGTAGATCGCACTCGCTGGATCAACCATCATCACATGGCCCAAAGAAAGCATATAAAAAACAGTACATCGACAGTAATAAAATGGAACATAAATTGTTCTAAAGCATAGATCTCGACGAGACGAATCTAACGCAAGTTGAATGAGTCAAATCGGAGTTAAAACGCAAATGGGCATTTGAATCTCGGTGGCAAAACTGTAAATAGAGAGAACTTGACTTTGCATTTTAAATAAATAAATCTGAAATTAAAATGGCAGCAGGACCCTGCCTCATTTCGGTGGAAATACAGGGTCTAGGATGCAATTTGTCCAAGACTCAGCGAACAGGGTCATGCAGAGTGCGGGTTAATTTGAGTAAAGTGCAGGGACTCTTTAGGAAAAAGACCCGAGCGACTGATGCAGTGGCGCACGTGGCGCTGACGGGCGCCACTTGTCCAGCTCGGACTGGCGCGGTGCACCAGCTGGCTCTGTGGATCGGAAGGCGCGCGCGCTGGTGGACAGAGTTCACCGCTCGGTGCATACCCCTTCGCTCTATTTCTAATCTGGGCCGTTGAGGTGGAACCGGATGGTGCAGGGAGGGCTCGGGAGTAATGCGCGGCCGGCGGCAGCGTGACATACGACGGCGCTCTGCTCCCCTACGGCGGCGCCATGGGCGATCTCGCCGACGGGGCTCGGGAACGACATAGAGGCCGATAGAGACCTAGGGAAGAGATGGGATCGGTCGAGCAGCTTACAGCGAGGTCGTAGGTGGGCTTCTTGTCGCCGTTGGAGATCCAGAGATGGCTGACGGCGGGGGTGTCGCGGCGGTGGCGCTCTGTTACACCGACGTAGTCGAGGAAGGTGTGCCCCGACTCAAATTCGCGCTGGGGACGGGCTCCGGGGCGCGGCGTTCCACCGCAGGTCTTCTGGCAGCCGGAGGGAGATTGGCGGCAGAGAGGAGTCGCTGGGGAGAAACTTCGTGCGGTGGCGGTGCTTTTCCTTGGGCTAGGCGAGGAGTTGGGGTGCGGTGGGGTCGCAAGAGCGGCGGTGTGTGCGTATGGCGTGCGGAAAAACACTGATGGTCTCTATAAGGGGAAGAAAAGAGAGGAGCGAGAGGCGGGGTTGTTCTGTTACGACCGACAATGGCGGGTAGGATCCAGATCCACGCGATTCAGAGAACCAGGTGGGAGCGGCGGTGCTAGTTGTGGTTGTTTTCCCGGGCGCGAGAGATGCGGAGAGATGGAGAGTGAATAGGAGGGAGGGCGCTACGCCTTGGTGTGATCTGGTCTGCGGATCAGCGTGAGGGGGGAGAGCGATCGGAGGTGGAGGGAGGTCCTGACCATCAGGGCCCGCGAGTCAGCTAGCGAGGGAGAGGGGTGCGAGGGGAGAGGGCGCTGTGGGGTTTTGGGCCAACCGGATTTGCTCGGCCCAAGAGAGGGAGTGAGGGAGGAAGGGAGGGCGATGGGCCGGTGGAAGAGGATGGGCCGGCAGGGGTTGGGCCGGTAGAGGACAGCGGGTGTGGGCTTGCGCCGGTCGGTTAAGTGCTGGGCTGGCCCATGCGGTATGGGAAATGGAGGAAGGGGGAAAAAGGGGAGATGTCGGCTGGGCCGAGGGCGAGGATTGGGCCGGAAAGGTGGGCTGAGGTAGAGGGTGAGGTCCTTGCCTTTTCTTTTCCTTTCTCTTTTATTTTGCAAACTTTTATAAATCCTTTTCAAACCCAACTTCAAAACCAGTTTGAAATCAAAACCAGTTTATAAAATTTGAAAATATTTTCCCTAGATTTTGCAAATAAAATTTTGAGTTTTATTTTCTAAAATTTTCATAAACCTTTTATTTATTTTCTAAATAGAATAAATCTGATTCGCCCTATTCGGGTTTAATAAATTCTTTTTCACTCAATAAAAATTATGCACCGGCATGAATGCAACAAACATCTGGCTAGAAATTTTTCTCCATCTAGGATTTAGGTCTTTTTCTAATTAAATTCTAATTAATATTAATTAATTTAACACCCGGGATGTTACAACGAGACACAGCGATTTATACAGGTTCGGGCCGACGAGTCGCCGTAATACCCTACGTCCTGTGTTTTGGTGGCTGGATTGTATTATGATATCAGAATATCAGGTCTGATGGGGATGAGATAAGAGGGGGTCCCTGCTCGCCTTAATAAGAGGGGGTCCCTGCTCGCCTTATATACCCGAGGAGCAGGGTTACAGTTTGTAACAGATTACAAATGGTTCCTTAAGGCAAGGAATTCGGATCTAACTCTAGGATCTTCCTTGGCGGGCAAGGCTTCATGAGAGTCCTTGACGAGCACAGCGAGCTGGTCGTGTGCTGCAAGGCATCGCGAGCTGGGTTGTCCTTGACGAAGGGCCCAAGTAGGTCCTGAAAGGACCGTGACGCCTAAGAGGGGGGGTGAATTAGGTAACTAAAAACTTTACTCTAACTATGGCCTCTAATTACCACCTAGTCAAAACCTATGCAAGAAAGTAAACTAGATAAAAGAGCAACTATGGTTTTGCTAGGTGTGTTGCTATCTCTACCGCAAAAGAGTTATGCGACCTAGGTTCCAAACCTATCAACTAGCCTAACAACTAAGCTAGGAAAGGTAAAGACATAATTAAGGTAGCAAAGTAAATGCGGAAGCTAAAGAGCAAGGTAGAGATGCAAACTCCCGTCGACGACTCCGGTATTTTTACCGAGGTATCGAGAAGCACGCAAGCTTCCCCCTAGTCCTCGTTGGAGCCCCTCGCAAGGAATCCCTCGCAAGGGCCAAGCTCCCGGTCGGGTGACTCCGTGGATAGCTCCGGTCCTTCCCCACGCGCAAGTGGGTCTCCGGTTAAGCCACTCGTGGCAAAGCCTCTCCCGGATGCTTCCCGCCGTCTCTACTATCAAGCTTTCGGCCGAACCACCGCGGGCCTTGTTCCCTTCGGTACACGGTGGCGGCCACACCACAAATGCGGTTGGTGTGGTCTCGCAAGACTACAAGCCCCTCCGATGTACAACAATGGTGCACGCAAGCACCGAGTAGCAAGAGGTATGCAAACCTCAATAAACACTAGGCCTAAACCTAGAGCAAGCGCATGAGAGGTGGTCTAACTAGCCTAAGCACTTCGCAAAGCACCTACACTAATCACCATGTAAATCACTAAGCACTATGCATATGGAGGCACTAATATGGTGTAGCAACACTCTTGGTATGTTTCCTTACTCCTCCACACCTCATTTGGCCGGTTAGAGGTGGTATATATAGGCCCCCAATCAAATAGAGCCGTTGGGGGGGGGGGGGGGCTGAAATCAGCTTTCTGTAGAGCATCAGACGCTACAGTGATGGCATCGGACGCGTCCTATGCTCATGTGATGAGTAGCCGTTGGAAAACTAGCCGTTAGACCTGTTTTTCGGGGGCATCGGACGCTACAGTAATGCATCAGACGCTGACATCAGACTCTACCATCACACTGTTCATTCTGGGCTGATTTCGAAGGTCATTGGACGCTGCATCGGACGCGCGTCCGTTGCTCTGCATCGGAGCGTCCGTTGCTCTATTTACAGTGAGACAGACTTTCGTATTTTGGGCATAACTTTTAGCTCCGGACTCTGATTTCGATGATCTTGGACTTTTCGGAAAGCTAATGAAATTCTCTACAACTTTATGCTAGTGCCATGTCAGTTTGAGCAATTCCAAAATCATGAGACAATTCTAATTCAATCAGCTCTTGTCTCGGCTTGAGCGGACATAACTCTTAGCTCCGAACTCCGATTTCGATGATCTTGGACTTTTCGGAAAGCTAATGAAATGCTCTACAGCTTTATGCTAATGCCATATCAGTTTGTGCAAATCCAAAATCATGAGACAGTTCCAATTCAATCAGCTCTTGTCTCGGTTTGAGCGGCTCAACTTTTATTTGCGTCCGGACCTCTATTTCTTGTGACTTGGACTTTGCTTAATCTTTGTAAGCCTCCAATACATATTGTAGGGTCTTGCTTGAGGTGTTGATCACTTGATCATTATATTGCCTTCGTCCAAGTCATATGTGCATCCTATTAGACTACAAAACAAACACTTGTAAACACATTAGTCCAATTTGGTTATGTTGATCATCAAACACCAAAATCCAAAGATAAATGGGCCGAGGTCCATTTTCCTTACAGGTCCCTGGGGGTATACAGAGGTAATATCCCCACAGTTACTCACTTGGTGATTATGTTTCGCTGCGGATTTTACTTGTTACTCTTGGTGTTCGTCGACAGCTAGATGACTTGGAGTAGCGAGGATCGTTGAGTGGAAGTTGGTGATTGTTTTCCAGCTTCGATCAGTGGTTTTTGAGGGGTTTCTTGTACCTTCCCCGTGGGAATCACAAAAGGTAACTCTAGTGGATTGCTCATAACTTGTGGATCCCCATCTTGTGGTGTCGTTGTGCGGTAGCCTATTGAGGGTTTGATGTGTGATGCCAATTAGCTCGTGAACCTCCAAGTGGGTGAACCGCTACAACGAGAACTAGGTTATCGGCAAGCAAGTGAACCTCAGAATAAATCATTGTATCATTTTTGTCTGAGGAATTCATTTGGTATTCATTGGGTTGATCAGTTGCTACGACGGTATATCCTCCTATCTCTTGTATTTACATTTATTTCATACTTGTCTAGTGATAGTGCAACTAGTTGAGTAGTATAATTTAATTAGTTGAAATAAGTTTTGATAGTTTGCTCCTTAGTGGTAAAATAACAGTATAGCTTTTGTGTGTGACATAGAGATCATGATATACTAGAATTTTACATAGGCGGCTTGCCTTTTTTAGAGTTAGTGCAAAACTCGCTTCACATTTAGTTGTCTAACATTTTTGCGTAAGTGTTGTTGTAGAAATTTTATAGGCTATTCACCCCCTAGCCATTTAGGAAATTTTAGCGTGTTGGGAGTGTGTAATCGCTCTATAATAAGATAGTGGTTGTCCCAAACCATCCATCGGTGATTGGATGAAACACAAGATTATTGTGACTAATGTATGTTTTGCAGAAATAGGGATGAGTTAGGTCACAATAATGGCGACGATACGGGCATATGACGTTCATGTCCCCTAGCGATGGAAATCAATTCGGTTTTCAAAGGACAGACGGTGAAGACGGTGATAGGCTAGCATTAAGTGTCATATGGTGTTGGAGGACACTTAGGTAGTCTTAGGTCTTTGTTTTATCTTTTGGCTGTACTATAAAGGGGAGTGTGAATCAGTAGCTTGACCTAGGTGAGTCTATTGAGGTAGGCGTGGTGCACACTTGGTATTTCATAGCTCTAGGTAGCTTAGAGAGAGCCCTTATGTCGTGAGGATGAAAAGTCATGAAGGCAGCGTCGCGATCCGAAGTCATTTCGGCCCACAGAAGGGCATCAGACGCTGGCCTAGTGTACATTGGATGCGCGTCCGATGTACATTAGACTTGACCTAGTCTGGACTTTGGAATCAGGCGCGCCGGTGGGGGCGCATCAGATGCTTTAGTAGCACTGTTCACTTGCGATTGAAACCGGCGTGGCATCGGACGCTGAGGGCTAGCGTCCGATGTCCATGCAGAGAGGTTCCAGAAGGATCAATTCCACATCGGACACGACCGATGTGGTGGCATCAGACACTGCCCAACGTCCGATGTCACTTGAACAGTGTGTCAGAGAAAGTACAGTCGACCGTTGGTCAGGGGTATCGGCGCGTCCGATGCCAGGCATCGGAGCGTCCGATGTCCCTTTAACTACACTGTTTTCACCCCTCGTGGATGGCCGGTTGAGGGAGTATTTATACTTCACCACCACTTCCATTTGGGGTCTCTTGCCCTTTTGATCAGCTGAGAAACACCTTAAGTGAGCAAGGGAGAGCAAGAGCCCTAGTGAGGTTGAGAGATTAGCTAATTGTGAGAATTAATGACCTCATTAGTGAGAGTGAGTAGCAAGTGTGCATCCATCCATCTCTTTGGCCTTGGCTTGATCAAGTGAGAGTTCTAGCTTGTTACTCTTAGTGATCGACATCACCTAGACGACTTGGTGGTGATCGAGGAGCTTGGTGATCATCCAGAGGCTTTGTGGTTGACCCAAGTCAAGTTGTGACCGGTAGCGAGCGATTCACCGGGCCAGAGTGGCGAAGAATCAGCTCGCAGTGAGCACTTGATCCTTGCACGGATGAAGGGGGAGCGATACCCTTGTGCGGGTGCTCAAACGAGGACTAGGGGGTGTGCCGACACCTCGATACCTCGGCAAAAAGATCACAGAGTCCTTTCTTACTCTCTTTACATACGCATTTACACATTTGAGCAATTCAATTCCGCAATTTACTTGTTGTCTTTTCATTATTGAATTGTCATGCTAGAGTAGGAATGAAATAGGTGTAGTCTTTTGTGCGGTAGAGTTTAGAGAAACACACAAGTAGGCACAAGAGGTTAATTGAGCTTGATAGGATTTAATTATTGCAATAAGTTTTAGGAAAACTCAATTCAACCCCCCTCTTGGGCATCTTGATCCTTTCAAGCCTAATCTTTCTTATGGTTTTAGCTCTTCAGATCCATAGTTCGGGTGACTGATACATTGTCTATTCCTTTGTAAAGAATCAGATCTGGTTGATCCTGAGCAATAAACAAATCATCCTCTAAGATCTAAGTCTTGATTCATAGATATTTTCAGTTTTGATTTTTCCTTTCTCTTTCTCTTTCTCTTTTTCTCCCTCTTCACCATTTGGGTTGATCTTTGGTTTCTAAGGTTTTGGGGTTGATTTGCTGGGTTAATTTTAGAAGGATGTGACTCCATTCGGGAGATAGATATGGCAAGAGAAGCCGATCAAAAGGATAATTGACCATGGCTGTGACAGATTAAACGAGTATTCAGGAATCAGAGGGTTCTGATTTCATTGGCCAGGAGTTGGATTTGGTGGCGTTGTGATGTGGCAAGCATGCAAAGAAGGCAATATATATAAAGCATGCACATCTTGACGTCCAATTCTATATTTAGCATGAATGGCTTCACGATGAAGGAAAGGCTAGAAGACGACGTGCATGTCCAGTGTGCGGAGATGGACGTATCAGGCATATTCGGCAAGTATCCATGCAGTCGGCTAGTTTCCAAGGATTCAGCAACTACTTGTGCGGTCGGCTATTCTGAGAAAAAGGGAGTTTCCGTTGAAACGACAGGAGTAAGAGCCAATCGGGCAACAAAATTGCGACAATTAAGGCAATAAAGTTTCCGAAGGGAGTTAAAGGCCAAAAATGTAGTATTTTCTTTTAACGTTTCATAATCATGTCCTTTTAGGACTTGTATCGCGTCCAGGGTATAAATATAACCCTTGGCTATTGTAAAAAGCATTCACAACCATATCAATACAAACCGGCCCCGTGCCACTTTCGAGTCCTTAGTCGTGTCGTCGTGTTCTTCGAGAGGAATCATCGATCTGTCGACCTCCGTAAGTCCCGACAACCTTGTTATCATGTCTAGTATCATGCGGTGGATTTAGATATGATGCAAGTAGTCTTGTTTGTTCTCAATGGTCGTGCGGCGGACCTTTGTTAGCGATCAAGAAGTCTTCGCTTATGTTTTGCTTATGGGTAAATACCGTGCAGCAGGCATTTATTCATGTGTTTAGCAGAAGCAAGATAGTTATCGGCTCTGTTAGATTTGGCAAGATCTAATAGATTCATTAAGTTATCATGTGTTGCATTGTTTATTTAATTTTGCAAACACCCTTTTGCCCAATCTAGATTGATCTTTGTTCGGCCTTGTTCCACAAGTTTGATTGTGTTTTAATAATTGCAAGTTCATGACAGCCGAATTAACTTTCAATCTAGATTGTTACATGTTGCGGGTTCATGCATGTCATTTACGGTTAGGCTTTGATAAAACTAGGTATCGTGTGGCAGATGCAGGTTTTAGATTAGTTTAATTGTGCTTGTTTGTATGTTCCTTCTTCATGGACCCCAACTCGGTTAGTTTGCCGAGCTTGGTTAAGCTTGCACGAGTAATGAGTTTATGTAGATCTATTCAGATATATGCATGCTTTTAGCTCCTTATCATTAGATTGTATCATGCGGTGGATTAATCTAATTATAAGGAGTGGTGTAGACTTAGTTTATGCTTGACGGGTTTATGAAGATTAGACGTGCGGCAGACTAATTGGATTAACCTATGCATGTGTTGTTTGGATAGATTTATATTTACAAGTTACCTGTTTATGATTCAATTATATCTTAATGATGTCCTCTTACATGCACATTCGGCAACCGACTGTTGATATATGCTCATTCTTAATGTTAGCCGAATGATCTTTGAATTTATCGACAGACAGCTTCTGTAGCTGTATGCCATCGTAATTGGCTTTAAAGCCGTACATATGGAACTGTCTAGTCCTACCCAGCATGTTCCAGGTTATTCTCACAATTTTATCCCTTGTTGGTTTTCAGGTCAAACCGACTGGCACGTCTCCGGATTCTAAACCGTCCGGGCACCCGAGTGAAGCCACACTTTTTTCGGCTTGCTGTGTGTGAGGCGCGGACCACATTTTGCGTCAACACACTTTTTGGCACGCCCGGTGGGACCCCTTTGTTTCAAGATGCCTGAAATCAACGACGATCAAATTCTGGATGTGACCATGGATGAGTTGCCATCAGATTCGAGAAGTTTAATACAACAAGCTTGTGATGAGCTTCAACGCAAGTGCTTGATGACTTTCTCCAAGAACAAGAGCGGCAAGGTCTTCCAGAAGCAACCATTCCCAAGGGTTCTCCTTCCTCACCAATCCGACAGCACTGATGAGGAGGATATTCAGAAAATGACCCAAATAGTATACAAAGTCGTATCAGAGGCCATGACCAATCATCAATCAGCTTTCTTGAATACCTTTCGCGTCGTTATGGTTGGTATTTTCGGCCCAATAGTGGATAAACGCTTTGAAGAGGCCGCTGGTCTGATGCAGGGGCCATTGTTATTCCCCGTGCCTCAGCCTCAGAGGAAAAATGCTGAAGACGGCGGAGCTGGTACAAGTGCAGGTGGGATGATCCCGCATGAGACACAACGACCTCCCACAACTTATGGCCAGCTCGAGTTCGGCACAACAGGAAATGTCCCTTTCAGGGTGTCTCCCGCCACGAACAGGATACAAAAGAATATGTTTGGAGATGGATATCAAGAGTTCATTGATTATAATGCAATTAATGTTTTTCCAAATCCAGGCTATAAAAGTTCAGCAGGGGCACGTCTTGGAGATCAAACACAAGCACCTCCAGATTGGAGTGTCGATCTCATCATGCATAGGATGGCTGATATGATGCAAAATCAATTCGGCCTGAAGCCAAAGAACCAGTCATACGCTTACAAGTCTCCTTACCCAGAGTGGTACAACCGAGTGGCACTTCCTCCAAGGGTAAAGCCTCCTACTGACTTTACCAAGTTTTCGGGCCAAGATGACACCAGCACTATAGAACACATCAGCCGATACTTGATGCAACTTGGAGAGGCATCTGCAGATGAAGCTTGGAGGATTCGGTACTTCCCATTGTCATTGACAGGACCAGCCTTCTCGTGGTTCACCTCTCTGCCAGCAAACTCTATTAATACATGGGTAGAGCTAGAACGAAAGTTCCACGCATTTTTCTTTACAGGCACCAGTGAGAAGAAGTTGGTCGATCTCACGAGTCTGAGGATGAAACCTAACGAGACACCGCAAGAATATTTGCGCAGGTTCAGGGAGACCAAAAACCTTTGCTATTCCTTGAATTTACCAGATGATCAATTGCCGGTGATAGCCATAGCTGGCATGTTGCCGAATATCAAGGAGAAGCTATTCGGCATGGAGTTTGACGACCTCGGGCAGTTATCACAACGGTTGGCAATGATGAGTAGTCAAGCCCAGGGGTTCAGACGGAATAATCAGTTCCAGAAAGGTGATGTGGCTGCCGAGATGTATCAGGCTTTCTTAGAGGACGCAACAGAGTACGATGATGAAGATGAAGTAGCTGCAGCCGAGATAGTCTGGGCTAAAGAGCCGACTCAAGTCAACCAGCGATGGCTGAGGCAGCAAAAAGGTACTTATGACTTTGATGTTTCCAAGTCAGATAAATTATTTGAATACTTATTGAAGGAAGGACGCATCAAGTTGCCGGAAGGTCATCCTATGCTGCACCCCGAAGGAGTCAAGGACAAGAAGTATTGTGGTTTCCATAATACCAGATCCCACTCTATAAATGATTGCCGAGTGTTCAGAGTGCAGATCCAGAAAGCTATCCAGGACGGGCATCTGAGGTTTGATGGAAAGATGAAAGTTGATGGTAGCCCTTTTGGACAGAATATTGTGTCCTTCTCTGTTAATATGGTTAATGCAGCTGACCCCAGGGGCAAAAGCAAGATGAAGGTGTTGACCTCTAATAGAGCAAGAGAAGCTGGTGCTGTTGACCCTGATCGACAAATTACAAATGAAGAGTTTCGGCAACAAGTTCATTTTTAGAATAGCCGAACTGAGAAGGGTCAAACCTCCAGGCCTAGGGTCACGATGCGTATTTTATTAAACAAATGGCGTCGGGAGCAGGAGCGATACCAGAAGCAAAGGTTTTATGAAGAGCAAAAATTCATGAAGAAGCAACAGAGGTATACATAGGAAATATACCGAGAGGAACGAGAATATATGAAAGAACAAGAGCAGTCACATTGGGGATGCTCATTTTTCAAGTATTGTTGGAACAAAGGCTTGAAGCCGCCTGCTAAAAACAACTGCCCTGAATGCAGTGATCAATATTCTGAGTATAGGCAGTCTCGAGTCAACCACCGTTCGGTCCATGAAAGACTTGGGGCACGAATCCCTGAGGACGATCGGCGCTTAAAAATAACAGTTCCGAGAATCGGCAAGGAAGAGGATTTGCCGATCGAAATTGGGCTCGCACTGGAGAAGAAGAATACCGCGAGTATGTCTGGCAGAAAGGACAGCGGTGTCCACCAGGATTGAGAAAGAGCCAGAAAAGAAGGGTGCAACGCCTAAGGAACAGAGAGTTAGCGCAAGCAGGCACCAGGACGAAACAAATTTGACGTCCTAAAGAAAAGCCGGATGAAGGTGATCGTTCGGCTGATGCATGCATGTCATTCTTTCTTCCATCGGAATTTATAGCTCCCGAAGATCAAGATGTCCAGGAGGAAGTATATTCAGATTTCGACGAAGATGAATTCCAAGATCTGTTAGCTCATCTTGTTTTGGCTCAACAGGTGGTATTTGATAAACCAGCTAAGCATCGACATTTGAAGCCACTCTATATGAGGGGGTATGTTAATGGCAAGCCACTGACCAAAATGTTTATTGATGGAGGAGCTGCCATAAAAATCATGCCATATACTACCTTCAGGAAACTTGGGATGGCGAGTGAAGAGTTATTAAAGACTGACATGGTGTTGAGGGACTTTGCTGGTAATTCTTCTGATACTTGAGGAGCAGTTCATGTTGAGTTAACGATTGGGTCAAAGACTTTGATTACTACTTTCTTCGTTATCGATGGCAAGGGGGCATACAGTTTGCTCTTAGGAAGGGATTGGATACATGCAAACTGCTGTGTACCGTCAACTATGCACCAATTCCTCATCCAGTGGATTGGAGATGACATCGAAATTGTCCATGCTGATGATTTGGTGAGTGTTGCTAATGCAAAACCCATCTACTGGGAATATGATGACATCGAGTGCTTCTCTGGAAGAGCTTGGGAAGCAAGTCCTGTGAACATTTTCGACAAGGACCAACGGCCGATTCGAACGATCGTCTCTCAGAGCAATTTTTGAATAAATAATCCAACTGATGGTAATGGAGAAGAATCGAGACCAAGTTTCGTGTCGGCTGATGAGGAATAAAGTTTTGATGGTGAAGCCAAAATAAGATCAATATGTGCAAATTTTGATCCCGAGTGTGTTTTGAAGTTAAAGAACTTTTGAAAGAATTCTGCTTATTTCTCCATTACCAAAACTCAAGAAAGATCAGAAGGAATTTGTATAAGGTGACGTACAACAGAAGCTTTCTGATGAAATTGAAGAATATATGAAGGCACTTCCACAACTTGATGATCATTTCAAGTTGTACGTGGCGGCCGATAGCCTTACGGTAGGATCGGCCCTTATACAAAATTTAAAGGAAAAGTGATAGCTTGTCTTAGCCGAAAAATGTTAGACCCAGAGACGGGTATTCGGCTATGAATATATTTTTGTGTTGCTTATGAGTTGAAGCTTCGACATTACTTGTTAAAAGTCGAACGCATGGTAATTGTATGTAAGACAAATTCAAGGATATTTGTGTACAAAGATAGCCGATGTAAAGCATCGCCTTTAGCAGAAAAAATGTTCCAAGAATTTAAGTTATAGTCGATATTGTTTATATCGCCTTTGGTACAAGAATATTCATGACCCTGGTAGTCCTAGCATTTTTCAAGTTGGCAGGTTTATCGGGAGAAGAGGAAGGTGGAGTACAGTAAATAAGATGCCGAGCGACATGACATGTCAACAATGAGATCTAATCGGCTAAGATGATGTCATGTGTTTGGGAAATGTTTTCTCTAAAGGGATGTTGCAATCAGGAAAATCACTGAGGGATGAAAATGGAATTATTCAGAGAAGAACAAGTTTCATCTGTTATAAACTTCATTCACAGATCTGTCCTAGTACAAACTACCCTTGGAATAATTTGTTCAGAACAGACTGTGGATCAGTAGTTTCAGCAATGGCAGCGGCATGATCATTGTAATCTTCGATACCTTCCATTTCATCCAGGTATCCACCTGCGAAGCCGACTGGTAGAAAGGAGTAGTCCTCTTTGGTCCAAGAACTCATTGCCGCTAGCCCGAGGGAAACCCCAGCATGCACACCTTGGATGACGGCCTGATCTATGCGGCCGTTTACAGCATTAAGACGATCTTCGGCTGAGTCCCCATGAGCATTCACCTTGACAGCAATTCTGTTCACCGCCATTTTCAGATGGTCATTCTCTGCAGAAAGGGCTAACAAAAGGAAGGGATACGTCAGGCAGGGCAAGCTCAAATAGAAAAAGAGGACCAAAACTCTGCTAACCTTTAATGATACTGCAGAGCTGTTTTCGTTGGTCTGCCCATTCAGCTTCCTCAATACCATGCTTCTTGGATGCATCTTCCAGTTCCTTCTGGGCCTTATCCCTTTCCTTGCAGTACCGAAGGACATCCAAACGGGTCTGCTGAAGTGAGTCATCAAACTCAGAATCTGATGGCTTAGGGAGAAGATTGAGAGAAGCCATTGGGGCTACCGTTTCTGGAAGAGGAACCCAAGCTTGGTTGGAGGAAGACCCTACCCTGGAAGGGGAGTGGACGACAAATCAGGAATAGACGAACAAGGGAAGCTACCGCAAGGGGGCAAGGAATCAATTTTTTTACCCATAATGCCGGTGAGTTGATGCTCGATTTCTTCCTGCTTCGTCTCCAATAGGATGCCTGTTGTGGTCACTGTTGCCTGCCATTGATAGAAAGCTCAGGTGAATAACTTTTTCTCTGGCTTGAGCTAAAGAGCCGAGAAGTGGAGAGCTTACAAATCAAACTGTTCGATTGGGGTCAAGAATGACAGCCTGCGCAAGGTCATATTTATAGGACCATGGCCTGCACACTGGAAATCAAGCATCAAAATAGGGGTTTTTCACAGTTTATGGGCCGTTGTTGGGCCAGGCCGGATTTTTGATGATTAGAGAAAGTCATGACTCCAGAATCGGGAAACCGATAAGATTCGGTTAAGAGTTGTTCAGTTTCGGCTAATTGGGAACTCATGTTACCGTGTGGCACTGGGGACAGAAAGCTGAAAGCGGAGAAGTCCTTTTAAAAAAATACTATCCTGATGTCATCATGGATCGGAAAAATTGGAGAAGATTGAAAACTTTGGATCTAAAGTAATCGGTTGCAGTGATTGCTTGCAGGACAGAGATGATTAGCATGATTATCAGTAATAGCCGATGTAATATGCATTGTCGCTAGGGTAAGGATAAAATTAATAGCCGATGCACGAAACAGGACACATATTGATCTCGAAGGATCAGTCACAGATTGATTTTGGAGATCGGATCAGAAAACTTCTTATTTACAAAAGAAGGAACAAGTTACAGTGGAAAATCAGTTCGTCCATTCTATCCTATTCCTAATCGGGAGATCAAAGTCAAAAGAATCAGCCAGATCTGTTACAGCTTCTTTCATATCATCGACAGAGTATGCCACCCTGTATTCTAGCCCTCGCTCACAGACATCAAAGTTGCGGTAATCGACACCGGAGCGAATCCGTACAACGTTGAAGGCAAGCGCTACGCCGTATCCCATACCAGCTCTGGAGATGTCGGGGAGGACTCGGTTGACCTCGTTTACCCGCCTCAGGGCTGTCGTGCCCGGTACATTGGCTGTGATGGCGAGATTGGCAATAGCAGCCTCAAGAGCGTGAAGTTTGACCTCCAGAGCTGAAAGAGAGAAGCATGAGCGAAGGCAGGAGGGGGAAAACAGGAAAAGAAATAGTAAAATGATGAAAAATATTTACCTGTGGCCTGATTCTGAGCGACATCACGCTCCCGAGAGATTCGGGTAATCTCCCGATCCTTCCCCTCCAGATCAAATTGAAGGTCGATGACTTTCTGAGTCAAATCCTCGGAGAGGTCGTCGTCGGTCCTCCTAAACAAAAAGCAACATGAGAACAACTGTTTCATCTTCGAAACAGAAACAATGAAGAATAACCTCTTCTTGGAAGTGCTAGAAGCCCCAAGCTCAGAACTATGACGGCTCGCTTTGGAAGACATCTTCTAGATTGGAAGGTGGCAGGTGAAAAGAGGGTTTTCTGGTTTTGAGATTGAAGCAGGGGAGTTCAGAATACACAAGCCGAAACAGAGTGAAAGGGACTTTAAAAGACCCCAAGAAGTGCATTAGGAAATGAATCGGCAGGTGAAGTAATTATGACATGCGAGATTTCTACGAAGGTGGATGCTTCCGAAGGTTCCACGTATGTATACAGGAGAAGGGAATTTTGGAACAAATATTTATCCCAAAATTAGGGGGCATGTGTTAACACCAGAAATTCACACGCATAAGAGTATGACAGGTGGACCCAGCCAATAGTGAAAGGAGGATTCGGCAAAATGATCAGACGATTATTTGGTCCTCAGAGTTCCGGTAAATGCCTATGCGGTCGGGTATCTTGCAAGGAAACGACTCCATTCGGTAAATGGATATGGCAGGTAAAGCCGGCTTGCACGAGAAGGCACGTAACGTTGAAGGACACCGAGAAGAATAAGAATAGGACTTGTTTCTTTCCAAATTTTATTATGTAAATTGTGATCGTCTAGGACTCGTGTTTTTTCCAGGGTATAAATATAAACCCTTGGCTATTGTAAAACTGTTCACAACCATATCAATACAAACCGGCCCCGTGCCACTTTTGAGTCCTTAGTCGTGTCGTCGAGTTCTTCGAGAGGAATCATCGATCCATCGACCTCCGTAAGTCCCGGCAACCTTGTTATCATGTCTAGTATCATGCAGTGGATTTAGATATGATGCCAGTAGTCTTGTTTGTTCTCAATGGTCGTGCGGCGGACCTTTGTTAGCGATCAAGAAGTCTTCGCTTATGTTTTGCTTATGGGTAAATACCGTGCGGCAGGCGTTTATTCATGTGTTTAGCAGAAGCAAGATAGTTATCGGCTCTATTAGATTTGGCAAGATCTAATAGATTCATTAAGTTATCATGTGTTGCATTGTTTATTTAATTTTGCAAACACCCTTTTGCCCAATCTAGATTGATCTTTGTTCGGCCTTGTTCCACAAGTTTGCTTGTGTTTTAATAATTGCAAGATCATGACGGCCGAATTGACTTTCAAATCTAGATTGTTACATGTTGTGGGTTCATGCATGTCGATCACGGTTAGGCTTTTGATAAAACTAGGTATCATGCGGCAGATGCAGGTTTTAGATTAGTTTAATTGTGCTTGTTTGTATGTTCCTTCTTCATGGACCCCAACTCGGTTAGTTTGTCGAGCTTGGTTAAGCTAACACGAGTAATGAGTTTATGTAGATCTGTTCAGATATATGCATGCTTTTAGCTCCTTATCATTAGATTGTATCATGCGGTGGATTAATCTAATTATAAGGAGTGGTGTAGACTTAGTTTATGCTTGACGGATTTATGAAGATTAGACGTGCGACAGACTAATTGGATTAACCTATGCATGTGTTGTTTGGATAAATTTATATTTACAAGTTACCTGTTTATGATTCAATTATATCTTAATGATGTCCTCTTACATGCACATTCGGCAACCCGCTGTTGATATATGCTCATTCTTAATGTTAGCCGAATGATCTTTGAATTTATCGACAGATAACTTCTGTAGCTGTATGCCGTCGTGATTGGCTTTAAAGCCGTACATATGGAACTGTCTGGTCCTACCCAGCATGTTCCAGGTTATTCTCACAATTTTATCCCTTGTTGGTTTTCAGGTCAAACCGACTGGCACGTCTCCGTATTCTAAACCGCCCGGGCACCCGAGTGAAGCCACGCTTTTTCCGGCTTGCTGTGTGTGAGGCGCGGACCACATTTTGCGTCAACACACTTTTTGGCACGCCCGGTGGGATAACAATCATTTGATCGAACATCAGATCCTCTCCAAATATTTGTCACTTTCAGATCGCGATGAGATGATGTTTAACTTTTATTTTATCAATAAAAGTTCGACCGAAAGAAGTGACAAAGACAAAGTGCAATATAATTTGATGAAGAACTTTCCAGTAAAATCAGTTTGATGGCCGATATCATGATAAGTCAAAAAAAGGGAGAAGTATTGGTTGATTTTATCAGAAGCTATGAGCAAAGTGTCAGTGATGCATTGGCTAAACAAAGAACAACATGCACGTTGTAAAAGGAAGATTTCCATGGAGATGTTCAAAGAGATGAAGTCCAAACTCAGATTTACCTGCATGCTGCTATAAATAGCCGGTTGATTATCAAAAGGTCATATGTCAGCCGAGGGAAGTTGGCCGATCTGCATGTCATCTTTGGAATCAGCTGTTCAGGAAAGAAATCAGTGGACACACCAACACAAGAAAAATATACTAATTGGCCGATATGCATACAGGAATCGGCTGGAGTTATCATCGTCACGCGAAGAATCAGCCCCGAATATTAAGGATATTCAGAGTATATTTTTCTAGCATTGATATAGTTTGCCGAAAATCAAGGTATCAGACAATGACAGTTGATTAAGGCATGGCGATAAGGCAAGGGGACTAAATTGTTTATTTGATTAATGGAATTAATCAAGTGATAATCGAGCTTTTGTTGACATGTCCAAGCATGATAAATCAAGACATTATAATAGCCGGACTTGAAACCCGCGTTCGGCTGAACAGCAACATGTTAACAACTAAAATTTCTTCGACCTTCCCGGATTTGCCGATAACCTGGTTCACCATACCATCATGCTCACGGCAACAACTCGGTATTGCTGAATACACAGATCATGCCCGTACATGAGTATTTGTTGTCCAAACCAATGAGAGCCGATCACTTTGTAAGACGAAATCGGCTATGAGGTTAGAGAATCTTTCCACATAAGACAAAGGGAAGGAAATATAGAAAGAAATATATGCAGCTACAAGATCTGAAGCAACCAGTCATTTGCAGAAGAAGGATTGACGTTTATGATTGGCTTCAAATATTTTCAACCCGTATTCGGCGAAGACGTCTCGGATGAGAGAAAGGAGGACACCAGTGAATCATCGATTACGCCGCTGTGACTACGTGTCGGGGGGCCTGAGATCAACACGCACACATCGTACAGCATCGAGCGATCCATCATGAAGAAGGACAAAACGAATGGCTGCTTCATCTTCAACGGTGGTTTGCGTAATTTTACCCTCGCTTCTCTAATAGTTTCAGAGCTTAAAATTAAAATCATTTAAAAACGAAACCTCTCATGTTGCGTCTCCGCACTAAAAAAAACCTAAAAAATTTCCACTCTATGAATATGTGATATAAATATTTTGGGTTATCCATTGTTGAAATGATAAATAGATGCTTTGTTTTATATTTCACCTGTGTCTGGTTTATAGCTTTGATTTCCTTAAGATTTAGGTTTAGTGGTTATTATATTTATCTTGAAGTCTTTGAAATTTGTGGGTCGCATAGAATTTAAACTTTGTCTGAAACTAGTTGTGGGATATGAATAGAGGTAGAATTTGCTATGACATTATTCTGAGAGATACTTGAAATTCGGAGATTTAATGAAATAATAAAATTTACTTAATGTCATATTGAGCACTGTCAAATCATTATGACTACTAGTTGAGATTATAGTCATATTCTCAAGATCAAGATTCACGTACACATTATAAACTAATAAGTGTTTTGCATGTGCATTCTCTCTTTGATTAAAAATATGAGGCTATTCTATAAATCTCAGAAATAAAAACGACGGACACGTGTCCACCAGAACTGAGAAAGAAAAAAGGTCAAGTGACCGCCCAAATAAAAATATGAAAAGGAAAAAGTCAAGTGACCACCAAATAAGATAAAAGATGGCCGAAGGCCAGTAGCCTCATAATTTTAAAAGGTAGGGAGAATGACATATGCAAAAGAAAGAGTAATAAAAATATTCACTTGCACTTCTTGATCTAGGTTTATGGCTTGTATCTCCTTATGGTCGAGTCTTTGACTTTGCAATATTATGTGATACGATTTTATATAAAGATAATGATAAAAACTCCAGATGAAAAGTGATCAAGGGGTAAAAGATAAGCATTTCTGTAGCTATTCTGTTTTGCAATCGCTTGAGGACTCAGTGAGAACTAAAGCCCCATAATTAAAGAGACGGATGGATGAGTAAGGTACCATTTTATTCAAGTTTAAAAGGAATCTTGGTTATAAAATATGATACTTTTGAGATGTAGTCGGCATTGCAGCATCTTCTGATCAATAAAATGGAAGAACTATAATATTTATACACATATGCATTTGTAACTAACTTGTTTCCACATGTATTGGAGAATTATTGTTTTACAGGCAAAATTGTGGAAACATGGTGAGAAAATGTTATTGCTATCAGTGGATTTCTTGGCTTTTTGAAGAGGACCAACAAAGATCAAATAGTTCAAAGCATGACAATTCATACTCCGAACTAGGGGGCCTGTGTTAACACTGGATTTTGGTCAACATTGAGAAGATGATAGGTGGACCCAACGAGCAGTGAGAAGAGCATTCGACAACGACCAAGCGGTCGGTTAATTTTAGAAGGATGTGACTCCATTCGGGAGATATATATGGCAAGAGAAGCCGATCACAAGGATAATTGACCATGGCCGTGACAGATTAAACGAGTATTCAGGAATCAGAGGGTTCTGATCTCATTGGCCAGGAGTTGGATTTGGTGGCGTTGTGATGTGGCAAACATGCAAAGAAGGCAATATATATAAAGCATGTACATCTCGACGTCCAATTCTATATTTAGCATGAATGGCTTCACGATGAAGGAAAGGCTAGAAGATGGCGTGCATGTCCAGTGTGCAGAGATGGACGTATAAGGCATATTCGGCAAGTATCCATGCGGATGAC
The DNA here is from genome assembly GCA_009763385.1 of Coix lacryma-jobi var. lacryma-jobi. Lineage (NCBI taxonomy): Eukaryota > Viridiplantae > Streptophyta > Magnoliopsida > Poales > Poaceae > Coix > Coix lacryma-jobi. The sequence continues at coordinate 152,200,282 of CM019827.1, read as the reverse complement.
TAGTTTCCAAGGATTCGGCAACTGCTTGTGTGGTCGGCTATTCTGAGAAAAAGGGAGTTTGCGTTGAAACGACGGGAGTAAGAGCCAATCGGGCAACAAAATTGCGACAATTAAGGCAATAAAGTTTCCGAAGGGAGTTAAAGGCCAAAAATGTAGTATTTTCCTTTAACGTTTCATAATCGTGTCCTTTTAGGACTTGTATCGCGTCCAGGGTATAAATATAAACCCTTGGCTATTGTAAAAAGCGTTCACAACCATATCAATACAAACTGGCCCCGTGCCACTTTCGAGTCCTTAGTCGTGTCGTCGAGTTCTTCGAGAGGAATCATCGATCCGTCGACCTCCGTAAGTCCCGGCAACCTTGTTATCATGTCTAGTATCATGCGGTGGATTTAGATATGATGCAAGTAGTCTTGTTTGTTCTCAATGGTCGTGCGACGGACCTTTGTTAGCGATCAAGAAGTCTTCGCTTATGTTTTGCTTATGGGTAAATACCGTGCGGCAGGCGTTTATTCATGTGTTTAGCAGAAGCAAGATAGTTATCGGCTCTGTTAGATTTGGCAAGATCTAATAGATTCATTAAGTTATCATGTGTTGCATTGTTTATTTAATTTTGCAAACACCCTTTTGCCCAATCAAGATTGATCTTTGTTCGGCCTTGTTCCACAAGTTTGCTTGTGTTTTAATAATTGCAAGATCATGACAGCCGAATTAACTTTCAATCTAGATTGTTACATGTCGCGGGTTCATGCATGTCATTTACGGTTAGGCTTTGATAAAACTAGGTATCGTGCGGCAGATGCAGGTTTTAGATTAGTTTAATTGTGCTTGTTTGTATGTTCCTTCTTCATGGACCCAACTCGGTTAGTTTGCCGAGCTTGGTTAAGCTTGCACGAGTAATGAGTTTATGTAGATCTGTTGAGATATATGCATGCTTTTAGCTCCTTATCATTAGATTGTATCATGCGGTGGATTAATCTAATTATAAGGAGTGGTGTAGACTTAGTTTATGCTTGACGGGTTTATGAAGATTAGACGTGCGGCAGACTAATTGGATTAACCTATGCATGTGTTGTTTGGATAGATTTATATTTACAAGTTACCTGTTTATGATTCAATTATATCTTAATGATGTCCTCTTACATGCACATTCGGCAACCGGCTATTGATATATGCTCATTCTTAATGTTAGTCGAATGATCTTTGAATTTATCGACAGACAGCTTCTGTAGTTGTATGCCGTCGTGATTGACTTTAAAGCCGTACATATGGAACTGTCTGGTCCTACCCAGCATGTTCCAGGTTATTCTCACAATTTTATCCCTTGTTGGTTTTTAGGTCAAACCGACTGGCACGTCTCCGGATTCTAAACCGTCCGGACACCCGAGTGAAGCCACGCTTTTTCCGGCTTGCTGTGTGTGAGGCGCGAACCACATTTTACGTCAACACACTTTTTACTGGAAAGTTAATTCGGACCTGCCATATCCATTTACCGAATGGAGTCGTTTCCTTGCAAGATACCCGACCGCATAGGCATTTACCGGAACTCTGAGGACCAAATAATCGTCCGATCGTTTTGCCGAATCCTCCTTTCACTGTTGGCTGGGTCCACCTGTCATACTCTTATGCGTGCGAATTTCTGGTGTTAACACATACGTATTTACACGTTTGAGCAATTCAATTCCACAATTTACTTGTTGTCTTTTCATTGTTGAATTGTCATGCTAGAGTAGGAATGAAATAGGTGTAGTCTTTTGTGCGGTAGAGTTTAGAGAAACACACAAGTAGGCACAAGAGGTTAATTGAGCTTGATAGGATTTAATTATTGCAATAAGTTTTAGGAAAACTCAATTCAACCCCCTCTTGGGCATCTTGATCCTTTCAAGCCTAATCTTTCTTATGGTTTTAGCTCTTTAGAACCATAGTTCGGGTGACTGATACATTGTCTATTCCTTTGTAAAGAATCAGATCTGGTTGATCCTGAGCAATAAACAAATCATCCTCTAAGATCTGAGTCTTGATTCATAGATATTTTCAGTTTTGATTTTTCCTTTCTCTTTCTCTTTCTCTTTTTCTCCCTCTTCACCATTTGGGTTGATCTTTGGTTTCTAAGGTTTTGGGGTTGATTTGCTGGGTTTTCGATGAATCAGGACCACATATGAACATCTCTGCCATGTGAATCGGGTAGATTTATGACACTAGATTCCAAGATTTGTAGTGTTTTTGGTGTCTATGGGTCTTGTTTCTTTAGGGATATCATCTAATATACTGAATCATCCCTGCAAAATTTGGGAGTTTTTAGAGGCCTTTTGATCCATCTTTGAGTTTTTGGAGGAGATTTTTGGGGTGCTTCATGATAGAACCGGCCAGGCCAGATCATACAGTCGCTCAAACCAAACCGCACCCTCTGCCAACCAGTCCGAGCAGAACATCACAATTCTCACCATCACTGTAGCTACAATATATGCTCGCCTAGTGAGTTGGCTGAAAGGACCGTGACACCTAAGAGGGGGGTGAATTAGGCAACTAAAAACTTTTACTCTAATTAAGGCCTCTAATTACCACCTAGTCAAAACCTATGCAAGAACGTAAACCATCTATATGTGCAACTAAGGGTTTGCTAGGTGTGTTGCTATCTCTACCGCAAAAGAGTTTTGCAACCTATGATCCAAACCTATCAACTAGCCTATCAACTAAGCTAGGAAAGGTAAAACACACAACAAGGTAGCAAAGTAAATGCGGAAGCTAAAGAGTGAGGTAGAGATGCAAACTCCTATCGACGACTCCGGTATTTTTACCGAGGTATCGAGAAGCACGCAAGCTTCCCCCTAGTCCTCGTTGGAGCCCCTCGCAAGGAATCCCTCGCAAGGGCCAAGCTCCCGGTCGGGTGACTCCGTGGATAGCTCCGGTCCTTCCCCACGCGCAAGTGGATCTCCGGTTAAGCCACTCGTGGCAAAGCCTCTCCTGGATGCTTCCCGCCGTCTCTACTATCAAGCTTTCGGCCGAACCGCCGCGGGCCTTGTTCCCTTCGGTACGCGGTGACGGCCACACCACAAACGCGGTTGGTGTGGTCTCGCAAGACTACAAGCCTCTCCGATGTACAACAATGGTGCGCGCAAGCACCGAGTAGCAAGAGGTATGCAAACCTCACTAAACACTAGGCCTAAACCTAGAGCAAGCGCATGAGCGGTAGTCTAACTAGCCTAATCACTTCGCAAAGCACCTACACTAATCACCATGTGAATCACTAAGCACTATGCATATGGAGGCACTAATATGGTGTAGCAACACCCTTGGTATGTTTCCTCACTTCTCCGCACCTCATTTGGCCGGTTAGAGGTGGTATATATAGGCCCCCAATCAAATAGAGCCGTTGGAGAGGCTGAAATCTGCTTTCTGTAGAGCATCGGACGCTACAGTGATGGCATCGGACGCGTCCTATGCTCGTGTGATGAGTAGCCGTTGCAAAACTAGCCGTTAGACCTGTTTTTCGGGGGCATCGGACGCTACAGTAATGCATCGGACGCTGGCATCAGACTCTACCATCATACTGTTTATTCTGGGCTGATTTTAGAGGGCATCGGACGCTGCATCGGACTCTGCATCGGAGCGTCCGTTGCTCCTTTTCCAGTGAGAGAGACTTTCGTATTTTGGGCATAACTTTTACCTCCGAACTCCGATTTCGATGATCTTGGACTTTTTGGAAAGCTAATGAAATTCTATACAACTTTATGCTAGTGCCATGTCAGTTTGAGCAATTCCAAAATCATGAGACAGTTCCAATTCAATCAGCTCTTGTCTCGGCTTGAGCGGGCATAACTCTTAGCTCCGAACTCCGATTTCGATGATCTTGGACTTTTCGGAAAGCTAATGAAATGCTCTACAGCTTTATGCTAATGCCATCTCAGTTTGAGCAATTCCAAAGTCATGAGACAGTTCCAATTCAATCAGCTCTTGTCTCGGTTTGAGCGGCTCAACTTTATTTGCGTCCGGGCCTCTGTTTCTTGTGTCTTGGACTTTGCTTGATCTTTGTAATCCTTCAATACATCTTGTAGGGTCTTGCTTGATGTGTTGATCATTTGATCACCATATTGCCTTCGTCCAAGTCACGTTTGCACCCTATTGGACTATAAAACAAACACTTGCAAACATATTAGTCCAATTTGGTTATGTTGATCATCAAACACCAAAATCCAAAGTTAAATGGGTCGAGGTCCATTTTCCTTACAATCTCCCCCTTTTTGGTGATTGATGACAACACAACCAAAGCAAGCAAATAATAGATACATAATTTTAAAATGCAATCTACTTGCTAGGATGCAATGCAAAGACAAGATCATATGATGTTAAATGATACCAAAGTGAATACTTTTATAACTTATCTTGCCCTTGCCATAGAGTCCGTTTGTAGCATTATTGATTTAAGACTCCCCCTAACTCCATAATCCATTTCCTCCCTTTCTAGGACCATCCCCAAAATATGAAACTTCCCAAATTAATAACCACAAAAATATTTTGAATTTGGTTTTGGTTATTTATTTTGAGTTGGGCTTGCTTTTGGTCCTTCAAATTCTCCCCCTTTGGAATCAAACACCAAAAAAGGAAGACATTAGTGGCACAAGGGAGGGTCAAATTTTGTGATCCTTTTTATGTGGAGTGAAATTGATCACAAAATTTGACTCTCACATTATATAAACTAAACTCCCCCTAAGTGTATGCATACATATGGTATATGGCAAAGCATATGCATAACCGACAAATTAATGCACAAAGGAGTTTAATCTATATAATGCATGGAGAAAGCATATAAGAGTATCAAATTGAAATCAACATAATGATATCGGTTAGGAATACCACATGTAGATACCAATTGGATTATCGCCACACATGATGCTTGTCTCCGAGGACTCCATTTTCCTTGCAATGAGACTACTACACACATGATAAACTTGAAAGTAGTGTTAGTCTCAAAGCTTCCAAATTGTAGAGTAAACTCCCCCTAAAAGTGTGCATACAAGTTTGAAATACTTGTGGGAGACATGCACATTGACTTGTAAGGTCAAACTACCATTTTGCAAGTTGACATCACTAGAAATGTGACACCAATTGAAGATGGTAATCGGAGTAGTTTATCTACTATTTGGACTTTGGCACATATAGGATAAATATAAGTAAGAGAAGCTATGTGTCGTGCTCCTAAGCAAAATATAAACCATGTAGGTTTGCTCCAAGGATGAGAGTGATACCGAGCAAAACTACCATATGATAAGCCTAGTGTATGCATGACAAAGGATTTAAACATGCAAATGCAATCCTAGGCAATGAGAGGAACTAGATGCTAAAAATAAATAGCAAGAAATTAAATCTAGTTACCTCACATGGGTAGGGGAACTTGGGTCCATAGTAGCCACTAACATACTTGGCAATGACATGATCCAATGTGATGCATCCCATGATATGCACCCAACCTTTGCCAAGTCTCCAAATTCCCCGTAGTCCACTTGACAACTCACTTCCCTTTCAGGACCCAAACCTTTTTGGTGCTCTTCATGGTTGAAATAATATCCTTTGGCACCCAAATGCGTTTGGCCCCATTGTTGGCTTGCTTGTTCACCTTGACGGCCACCACCTTGTCATTCTTCTTCTTCTTCAAAAGGTAAGGTGTGGAGGCCTTCTTGTTCACCTTGTTGGTGTAGGTGTTGGAGAGCTTGCTTGTTTGCTTTTTGTTTTTCTCTTTCTTATTTTCTCCCCCATGCTTCACCTTGCACTCATAAGACTTGTGGCCTTCCTTGTGGCAAATGTGGCAAACCACGGTTTGCTCCTCATCAAGCTTCTTCACTCCCTTGACGGTGTTATCTTGATGAGTTCGGGTTTGCTTCGTCTTGCCTTTTGCTTGAGTCAAGTCTATGGTGAGGCGAGCCACTTCTTGCTTTAGTAGCTCATTCTCCATCGCAATTTCTTGTGTACATGTTTCTACAATCACATTCTCAACACAAGCTTGTTTGCACATGGGTGAGTCTAAATCAAGTAAATCAATGCAAGAAGTAGAGGCATCTTTTTTTGGCATATCAAAGATAGAGTTTCTAATTTTAGGTGCCTCGGTGGGGTTTGCTCCGATGGTTTCAAGATTAGCAACTTTATTAGTTAGCTCATCACAATGTTTGCACATAATTTCCATTTTGGCAAGCAAACTTTTGTAAGCATCTTGTGTGCTAGCTAACTTTGCTTTTAGTTTTTCATTTTTCTTAGCAAGTTGCTCATCATTGCTTGTGCTATCATATGTGCTTATACTAGCCTCAAGTTTCTCAATTTTATTAGATAGCTCAACATTTAAATTTGAAAAAGTTTCATATTGATCAAGCATAGCATTATAGGCTTGTTGAGAACTATCTAATTTTTCTTTTAAGTCATTAATTTTCTTTTGTTGGCTAGTACAAGCTTTAGCATATTTAATATTATCTTGCACAAGTTCATTATAAGAAGGAAGCTCATCATCACTATCACTATCACTATCACTATCACTAGAGATAGAGTTTGTGTTACCTCGTGCCATAAGGCACATACGTGAGGAGTTTGATGATGAGTGCTTGGAGCCGCGCCTCTTGTGTTGTGCTTCATCATCACTTGATGAATCATCCCATGTCTTGATGGTGGTGAGGGCTTTGACCTTGCATCCCTTCTTTTTCTTGTCCTTGGGTGTGGGCTTTTGTTTTGGGCAATCTTCCACAAAGTGCCCTTTCTTGCCACATCTATAGCATCCATTTTTTCTTTGCTCTCTTCTTTGATTAGTGAAGAGGCAATCTTCAATTGTGATGGGCACACCCTTGACACTGAGCTTGCGGATCATCCTCTTCACTCCTTTCATAAGTTTGATTGTTTCTTCTTCATCTAAGGAGGAGTCGGATGAGGTGGAGGCTTGATCATCATCACTTGATTCTTCATCTTCATCATCCTCTTCTTCTTCTTCACTTGAGGAGCTTGAGCTTGTCTCAACTTGCTTTTTGCCCTTCATCTTTTTGTGCTCATCACATGTGAGAGCATTGCTTTTGCTTGATGAAGCGGTGACTTCTTGACCCATCTTGCGTGACATCTCAAATGCCACCAATTTGCCAATAACAATGGTCGGGGTCATGGTGCTCAAGTCTTCCATGTTGTGGAGGATGGTGATGATTGTTGCATACTTGTTCTTTGGAAGCACGGAGATGATCTTCCTCACAATATCCACATCACCTAGCTTTGTAATTCCTATAGAATTGAGCTCATTGATAATTAGATTCAAACGAGAATACATATCACGAACAAGCTCATTTTCATTCATTTTAAAAGAATCATAACTTGATTTAGCTAGGTGATGTTTTTGCTCTCTAACATTACTTGTACCATCATGGAGCTCATGTAGCTTTAACCAAATTTCATGAGATGTTTGTAAAGTAAAAACTTGGTTAAACACATCCATGCTAAAAGATTCAAACAAGCAATTTTTAGCTCTAGCATTAAAATGAAGCTCTTTTTCGTCACCCGCGGTAGGCTTCTCGGGGTTCTTAAGAGGTTTCATCCCGTTGCGGGTGACTCTCCAAACACCTAGATCAACTGCTTCTAGGTAGCAAGCCATTCTAGCACTATAGTAGGGAAAGTTTGTGCCGTCAAAGTGCGGAGGCCTAGAGGTATCCATCCCAACCACTCTCAATAGCGTCGGCTCAACGGCGGTGAAGCCAAGGGTCCAAAAATGAGCCAACAGGCTCTGATACCAATTGAAAGGACCGTGACGCCTAAGAGGGGGGTGAATTAGGCAACTAAAAACTTTTACTCTAACTAAGGCCTCTAATTACCACCTAGTCAAAACCTATGCAAGAATGTAAACCATCTATATGTGCAACTAAGGTTTTGCTAGGTGTGTTGCTATCTCTACCACAAAAGAGTTTTGCAACCTATGATCCAAACCTATCAACTAGCCTATCAACTAAGCTAGGAAAGGTAAAGCACACAACAAGGTAGCAAAGTAAATGCGGAAGCTAAAGAGTGAGGTAGAGATGCAAACTCCCGTCGATGACTCTGCTATTTTTACCGAGGTATCGAGAAGCACGCAAGCTTCCCCCTAGTCCTCGTTGGAGCCCCTTGCAAGGAATCCCTTGCAAGGGCCAAGCTCCCGGTCGGGTAACTCCGTGGATAGCTCCGGTCCTTCCCCACGCGCAAGTGGGTCTCCGGTTAAGCCACTCGTGGCAAAGCCTCTCCCGGATGCTCCCCGCTGTCTCCACTATCAAGCTTCCGGCCGAACCGCCGCAGGCCTTGTTCCCTTCGATACACGGTGGCGGCCACACCACAAACGCGGTTGGTGTGGTCTCGCAAGACTACAAGCCCCTCCGATGTACAACAATGGTGCGCGCAAGCACCGAGTAGCAAGAGGTATGCAAACCTCACTAAGCACTAGGCCTAAACCTAGAGCAAGCGCATGAGCGGTGGTCTAACTAGCCTAAGCACTTCGCAAAGCACCTACACTAATCACCATGTGAATCACTAAGCACTATGCATATGGAGGCACTAATATGGTGTAGCAACACCATTGGTATGTTTCCTCACTCCTCCACACCTCATTTGGCCGGTTAGAGGTGGTATATATAGGCCCCCAATCAAATAGAGCCATTGGAGGGGCTGAAATCAACTTTCTGTAGAGTATCGGACGCTACAGTGATGGCATCGGACGCGTCCTATGCTCATGTGATGAGTAGCCGTTGGAAAACTAGCCGTTAGACCTGTTTTTCGGGGGCATCGGACGCTACAATAATGCATCGAACGTTGGCATCGGACTCTACCATCATACTATTCATTCTAGGCTGATTTTAGAGGGCATCGGATGCTGCATCAGACTCTGGCATCGGACTCTGCATCGGAGCGTCCGTTGCTCCTTTTCTAGTGAGACACGCTTTCGTATTTTGGGCATAACCTTTACCTCCGAACTCCGATTTTGATGATCTTGGACTTTTCGGAAAGCTAATGAAATTCTCTACAACTTTATGCTAGTGCCATGTCAGTTTGAGAAATTCCAAAATCATGAGACAGTTCCAATTCAATCAGCTCTTGTCTCGGCTTGAGCGGGCATAACTCTTAGCTCCGAACTCCGATTTCGATGATCTTGGACTTTTTGGAAAGCTAATGAAATTCTCTACAGCTTTATTCTAATGCCATCTCAGTTTGAGCAATTCCAAAGTCATGAGACAGTTCTAATTCAATCAGCTCTTGTCTCGGTTTGAGCGGCTCAACTTTATTTGCGTCTGGGCCTCTGTTTCTTCTGTCTTGGACTTTGCTTGATCTTTATAATCCTTCAATACATCTTGTAGGGTCTTGCTTGAGGTGTTGATCATTTGATCACCATATTGCCTTCGTCCAAGTCACGTTTGCACCCTATTGGACTATAAAACAAACACTTGCAAACATATTAGTCCAATTTGGTTATGTTGATCATCAAACACCAAAATCCAAAGTTAAATGGGTCGAGGTCCATTTTCCTTACACTGGCCACACTGCCTTGTTTAGTTGCCAAAAATTTTTAGGAAAAGTTCCTATAGCACTTTCATAGTTATTTGACAAACTTTGTATAAACATGGACTAACTAGACAAAGAAGATATGTCTTGATATTTATAGATAAGCTTTATAATTAGTTTTTTTACCTACATTTAATGCTCCATACATATGTCTAAAGATTCGATGTGACGAGAAATCTTGAAATTTTTTTGGAAGTTTAGGTCTAGAACCTAGTCTTATACTAGAACTAGAATAGAGAGAGAGGAAGAGATCAAGAAGGAGCTCCGGCCTGTCGGATCAACTTCTTCATCTTGTACCTGCGGATTCAAGTTCATCTTCAACTTGCTTCAGCGATTGTTTCGGTAATCAATGTCTATATTTAAGTTTGAGCCATTGTTCTTATTATTCTTAAGGTTTATGACTCTCTTTTGAGTACTTTAATTCTAGTCGCGCTAGAGTTAGAGTAGTTGGATAGTGTAAGCGTGGTGCTTAGACTTGATAGCTCATAATTGCCCCCTATAACGTCGGTAGTAGTGGTTGTTCGCAAGGGTGACTCTTATAGCCTTGTTGATTCTTCTATGGTCCACTTACCCGTGTGTAGGCTCGGTAGAATTATAAATTTGCATAAAAGACTCTGTTTGTGACCTTTTATGGCAACTTCCCCACTAAGAATAATATAAACATATCACTCTTAAATTGGAATTAGACAACCTTAGTGATCCCCTCTATACTTCTAGATTCTCCATCCTTGTTAGCTACTCAGGGGTTAGACTTTAAGACTTAACACTATTGAACGCATCTTGGCCCCTAGTGGGTTTCAGTGATTGGATGAAACACAAGATTACTGTGACTAACGTGTGTTTTGCAGAAACAGGATTGAGTTAGGTCACGGTAATGGCGACGATACGGGCATATGGAGTTCATGTCCCCTGGCGATGGATATCGTTTCGGTTTTCAAAGGACGGACGACGAAGACGATGGTAGACTAGGCTAAGTGTCATATGGTGTTGGAGGACACTTAGGTAGTCTTAGGTCTTTGTTTTTCCTTTGGCCGTACTATAAAGGGGAGCGTGAATCAGTAGCTTGACCTAAGATGAGTCTATTGAGGTAGGTGTGGTGCACACTTGTTATTTGATAACCCTAGGTAGCTCAGAGAGATGCCTTATGTCGAGAGGAACAAAAGTCGTTTAGGCCGCATCGCGATCCGAGTTCGTTTTGGCCTTGTAATAGGCATCGGATGCTGGCCAGGTGGGCATCGGAGGCTCCGAGGCTCACCCCGACTAGGGTTTAGTCTAGTGCGTGGCATCGGAGGCTCCGATGTTGCCACATCGGATGCTCCTATGCCACTGTTCACTTGCGAGTGAACTTAGGGTTGCATCGGACGCTGGCATCGGATGCTGAGGGCCAGCATCCGATGACCATCCAGTGAGGTTCCAGAGAGGGTAAATCCGCATCGGATGCTTCCGATGTGGAGGCATCGGATGCTGCCCAGCGTCCGATGCTCCTTTAAACAGTCTGACAGGTTGTACAGTCGACCGTTGGTCGAGGTCACCGGAGCCTCCGATGACAGGCATCAGAGCCTCCGATGCCCCCGCAGAAAGCCTGTTGTGTGTTGTTTTTGGATGACCGGTTGGGGGAGTATATATAGTCCACCTCCTCATCCATTTGAGTGTTCTTGCCACTTCCATCTGCTGAGAGACACATTGTGAGTGTGAGATAGTTCAAGAGCCCTAGTGAGGTTGAGAGATTTGCTAATTGAGAGAATTAGACACCTCCTAGTGAAAATTGAGTAGCAAGTGTGCATCCATCCATCTCTTTGGCCTTGTGTTGGTCAAGTGAGAGTTCTAGCTTGTTACTCTTTGTGATCGGCATCACCTAGACGGCTTGGTGGTGATCGAAGAGCTTGGTGATCATCCGGAGGCTTTGTGGATGACCCAAGTCAAGTTGTGACCGGTTGCGAGCGATTCACCGGGCCGGAGTGGCGAAGAATCAGCTCGTAGTGAGCACTTGATCCTTGCGCGGATCAAGGGGGAGCGATACCCTTGCGCGGGTGCTCCAACGAGGACTAGGGGGGTGTGCCGACACCTCGATACCTCGGCAAAAAGATCGTCGTGTCATCTCTACTCTCTTTACTACGCATTTATCTTTGAGCAATTCAATTCCGCATTTACTTGTTGTTCTTTCATAGGTTGAATTGCCATGCTAGAGTAGAAATGGTTTAGTGATAGTCTTTTGTGCGGTTGTTTCTAGTCAAACACACTTCTAGGCACTAGGGGGTTAATTGGGGCTTGATAGGTTTTAATTCTTGCAAGAAGTTTTAGAAAAGCCCAATTCACCCCCCCCTCTTGGGCATCTTGATCCTTTCAATTGGTATCGGAGCCTCGTGCTCTCGATTTAGGCTTAACCGCCTAGAGTTAAGATGTCTGGAGGTGATGGACCACCTCCCATGTTCGAGGGAGACGACTTTCCATATTGGAAAATCCGTACGGAGTCGTACCTAGAAGCGGTTGATGTTAAATGCCGCGATGCCGCGATCACCGGCTTTGCCAAGCCCAAGGAAGGCACAAGCCTCACTCCTAATGAGGAGGAAAATGAAAAATGGAATGCAAAAGCCAAAAACATCCTTTTTAGAGGCATTTGCAAAGATGTGTTCAACCGTGTCCGGAACCGAAAAATGCCCATGATCTATGGGAAAACATTTGTGCGCTCCATGAGGGAACCAAGAGTGAGCGTGAGGAGCGCTATCATCTAGTCATGCAAAAACTTCATTCTTTTGATATGCATGCTAATGAAAATGTAAATGAAATGTACTCACGGTTGAATGTTCTTTTAGAAGAGCTAAATGTACTTGGCCTCACACAAATGCAACCATCCAATGTTGTGAGGAAGATCCTTTGTGTCCTTCCAATTGAGAAGTATGGACACATTGTGACGGTGCTACATCAAGGCGATCTTTCCACTGCTACACCAACCCAAATCTTGGGAAAGATCAATGCGCATGAGATGTACATGCACATCACACCAAGTGGTGGCTCCTCCACCGACAAGAAGAAGGACTTGGCCTTCAAAGCTAGCCATGACAAGAAGGGCAAGTCCAAGGCTATTGAGGTGCATCATGAGAGCTCAAGTGATGAAGAGGATGACTCCAACATCGCTCTCATGGTGAGAAGAACCACCAAGATGTTGAAGAAGCTTCACAAGAATGGAGTCAACTTTGACTCAAGAAAGAAGAAGTTCTTCACAAGTAGCAAGAGGAGGCCAATCTCCGAAATGGATTGCTACAATTGTGGTGAGCTTGGCCATCTTGCTCATCAATGCACCAAGCCCAAGAAAGAGAGCTACAAGAACAAGAACAAGGGCAAGAAGTATGAATCATCTAGCGAAGATGAGAAGAAGAATGAGAAGCCCTACAAGAAGAAGGATGGCAAGAAGAAGCAATACCACAAGAAAGGTGGCAAGGCTTACATTGTTGGTGATTGGCTCACCGACATTGACTCCTCCGGTGGCTCATCAAATGAATATAGTGATGATGAGAAGGAGAAGGTGGCCGCTCTAGTCATTGGCTCCTCTACACCACCACCACCACCGTCGCCATCATCATCTACACACCTATGCCCTATGGCTAAGGGTGACCGGAAGGTACAAAGCGATGATGACTCTAGTGATAGTGATAGTGATGGTGAATTTGAGGCACCTTCTTATGATGAGCTTGTTAAATTGCTAAACAACTACTCTAAAATCATAAGAAAGACTAGAGCTAAAAATGATAGGCTTGTTCATGGTAATGAAGCTCTTGTTGAAAAATATAACAATGCTACACATGCTAGTGATGAGCTAAAAAATGAACTTGCTACTATGTCATCTTCCATCAAGGAGCTCAAGTCCTCTAACAAGGAGCTCAAAGCTAAAAATGAAAAACTTGATAAGATGCATAGTGACTTTACCACTAGTTATGCCTTGCTCAAAGAACAATACACTCAAGTGAAGGTTGACTATGATACTCTCACCATTGCTTATGAATGCTTTCACATGAGACACATGATGCTCCTAACCTTGTTGTTAAGTGTGACATAGCAACATCTTGTGAGGACTTGGTTAGTGAGCATGATGAGCAAAGAGCTAGTGGCAAGGGCAAGAATGTGGTTGTGGCCGATCACTATGATGATTATGTCAAGATCAAGAATGAGAATGCAAAGCTCAAGATTGATCTAGAGAAGCTTGCAACCACAAAGCAAGTCATTGTTGAGACCCAAGATGATGATTATAGCATGTCACTTGAGCTAGACATGCTAAAAGAAGAGAACAAGAGATTGAAGATGGAGAGGGATTACAAGATGACACCATTTCAATTAGAGCTCCAACAAGAGAATGACAAGCTCAAGAAAGAGAAGGAGCACCTCACCACCGGGTTGAAGAAATTCACCAAGGGTCAATGTCTTCAAAGTGAGCTTCTCATGAACACCGTAATGAAGACCAATAGAAATGGCATTGGCTTCCTTGAAGAGAAGATGAAGCAACGCAAGAGCATCACAAAGCCAAAGAAGAAGAAGATTGGGAGATGCTATGAGTGTGGAAAAGAAGGACACTTTGCTCATGATTGTGAAGAGCCAAAACCCACACCCTTGCCCAAGCATGCTAGACCTTTTGCTTTCAATGCTCACTACATGCTTAGACAAGACTCTAGTGGCAAGATGAAAGTTATGTTCATGGGGCCTCCTAACAAGAATAGGCCAAAGCAAATTTGGGTTGCAAAGTCACTAGTTGAGAAGGTTAAGGGACCTCAACAAGTTTGGGTCCCAAAAGCTCAAGCTTGATTTCTTGTGTGTGTAGGTGAACTACAAGACCGGTGGATCTCATTGGGTGATTGATAGTGGTTGCACACAACATATGACCGGTGATCCCCAGATGTTCACCTCACTAGAAGCGAATGTCAATGACCAAGAAAAGATTACATTTGGTGACAACTCAAAGGGCAATGTCAAGGGATTGGGCAAAGTGGCAATATCAAATGATCATACCATCTCCAATGTGCTTCTAGTTGCATCATTGAGCTTCAACTTGCTATCCGTTGGGCAACTATGTGATCTTGGCTTTCAATGTTTGTTCACCGACAAGGAAGTGGTTGTGACCAAGAAAGATGATACACAAGTGATATTCAAGGGCTTTAGATACAACAATCTCTATCTAGTGGATTTCACCTCTGAAGATGCCAACTTGAAGACATGTTTGTTCACTAAGCAATCACTTGGTTGGCTATGGCATAGAAGATTGGCTCATGTGGTAATGAACACTCTCAACAAGCTATTAAAGAAGGATTTGGTTAGAGGCTTGAAGGATGTCAAATTTGAGAAGGACAAATTGTGTAGTGCATGTCAAGCCGGCAAGCAAGTTGCAAACACTCATCCAACCAAAGCCTTTGTATCAACATCAATAGAGTTAGAGCTACTTCACATGGATCTATTTGGGCCAACAACATATGCTAGCTTGGGTGGAAATCTCTATTGCCTAGTGATTGTTGATGACTATTCAAGATACACTTGGGTATTCTTTCTTCATGACAAATCCAAAGCAACCCCTTCATTCATGAAGTTTGCCAAGAGAGCCCAAAATGAGTTTGACTTGAAAATCAAGAAGATAAGAAGTGACAATGGAAGAGAGTTCGACAACACCCACATTGAAGAATATTGTGATGAAGTTGGGATCAAGCATGAAGTCTCCGCAACATACACACCACAACAAAATGGGGTAGTTGAGAGGAAGAACCAAACACTAATCACCCTAGCAAGAACAATGTTAGATGAGTACTCTACACCGGAAAGATTTTGGGCGGAAGCAATCAACACTGCTTGCTATGCATCAAATCGGTTGTTCCCCCATCGTCTCCTTGGCAAGACCCCCTATGAGCTACTCAACAACAAGAAACCGGATATATCTTTCTTTAGAGTGTTTGGGTGCAAATGCTACATCTACAAGAAGCGCCAACACCTAGGGAAGTTTCAACGCCGATGTGATATTGGTTTTCTTGTTGGTTACTCATTGAAATCCAAAGCATATCGAGTATTCAACCATGCCACCGGGATGGTAGAAGAAACATATGATGTGGAATTCGATGAATCTAATGGCTCTCAAGGAGAGCATGAAAATCTTGATGATGTAGGTGATGAACCATTGAGGGAAGCAATGAAGAACATGCCGGTTGGAGCCATCAAGCCTAAAGATGATGATGATGATGTGCAAGTCATTGACAAGCCATCCTCATCCAATGTACCACATGATGATGACAAAGATGGGAGGAATCCATTTGAAGATACTCATGTCTCCCATGATCAAATGGTGGTACAAGCTCAAGATGTTGATGCTCCACAAGCGGCCCCTCAAGTGGTTGATCGAAGGACTACTCCTCTAATACAAGCTCATCCTCAAGATCTCATCATAGGGAGTCCAACAAGGGGTGTAATGACTCGATCTCAAAAACTTGCTTTATTTATTGAACATCACTCCTTTGTGTCTCTTGTTGAGCCTACCATTGTAGATGAAGCTCTAGGTGATCCGGATTGGGTGAATGCTATGCATGAAGAATTAAACAACTTCACCCGCAACCAAGTTTGGACACTTGAAGAGCGACCCAAAGGTGCAAGAGTCATTGGAACAAAATGGGTGTTTAGGAACAAGCAAGATGATCAAGGCAAGGTTGTTAGAAACAAGGCAAGGCTAGTGGCAAAGGGGTTCTCTCAAGTTGAAGGTTTGGATTTTGGAGAGACCTTTGCACCGGTTGCAAGACTTGAAGCCATATGTATCCTCCTTGCATATGCATCACATCATGACATTAAATTATATCAAATGGATGTGAAAAATGCATTTTTAAATGGCTTCATAAATGAACTAGTCTATGTTGATCAACCTCCCGGGTTTGAAGACCCTAGATATCCTAATCATGTTTATAGGTTGTCCAAGGCGCTATATGGGCTCAAGCAAGCCCCAAGAGCATGGTACGAGCGCCTCCGAGACTTCCTCATTGAGAAGGGTTCACCATTGGGAAGGTCGACACCACACTATTCACCAAGAAGCTTGATGGAGAGATCTTCATTTGTCAAGTCTACGTTGATGATATCATCTTCGGGTCAACAAATGAAGCCTATTGCAAGGAATTTGGTGACTTGATGTCGAAGGAGTTCGAAATGTCCATGATTGGAGAGCTCACATTCTTCCTAGGCTTCCAAGTCAAGCAATTGAAGGAGGGGACTTTCATATCTCAAGAAAAGTATACAAAAGACCTCCTCAAGCGCTTCAACATGGATGATTGCAAGCCTATCAAGACTCCAATGCCAACAAACGGACATCTCGACCTAGATGTGGGAGGTAACCCGGTTGATCAAACTCTCTACCGTTCTATGATTGGTAGCTTGTTATATTTGACCGCATCTAGGCCCGACATGATGTTTAGTGTGTGCATGTGTGCTCGCTTTCAAGCCGATCCTAGGGAATCACATCTCATAGCGGTGAAGAGAATCCTTAGGTACCTAAAGCACACCCCAAGCATTGGCCTTTGGTATCCCAAAGGAGCTAACTTCCAACTCATTGGGTATTCCGATTCGGATTACGCGGGTTGCAAAGTAGATAGAAAAAGCACATCCGGAGGGTGCCATTTCCTTGGGAGATCACTAGTTTTATGGAGTTCAAAGAAGAAAAATAGTGTGGCCTTGTCTATCGCTGAGGCGGAATACATAGCCACGGGTGCTTGTTGTGCACAAATCCTTTACATGAAACAAACCCTTTTAGACTATGGTGTAGTTCTAGAAAGGGTACCTTTGTTGTGTGACAATGAGAGCGCGGTTAAGCTTGCTAACAACCCGGTTCAACACTCTCGCACCAAGCACATAGATATTCGCCATCACTTTCTTAGAGACCATGTTTCAAAGAAATACATATCCTTAGAGGGAGTTAGAACCGAAGATCAATTGGCGGATATCTTCACAAAACCTTTAGATGAAAACACTCTTTGTAAATTGCGAAGTGAGCTTAATGTGCTTGATCTAAGTAACTTTGTCAAAAGGTGAAAGAGGGTTGTTTTTGCATTACATTGTATCATATGCCATGTTTAAATTATGCTATGCACATAGGCTTGTCAGACGTGGTTAAGATAACCACCCTAAAAAGCGTGTGAAGAAGCTTACCCATGAGCAAACTTGACAAGCAACCTAGATTCAAATTCCGTATTGCATTGCATATGCATGTTTGTTGCTTTGTCATTTCTTTTTGGTTAAGCTTTGAGCAACCGCTATGTTCGTCCACCGCTAGGGGGAGCATTGGAAGCTCCTAATGGTTGAGACCCCTAGTTTTGGTGGCCACATGTTGTCTCCTCGGGTTTTTATCGCCTATTTTACCTAAAAATGATATGTAGCCTATGGCAAACTACCTATAAAATTGAGGGTTTACGCGAGGATACTCATACTAGGTTCCAACTGGTGTTTATTTGCCTCTTATTTGAGTTGGAACTTGGTTGGGAGAGGGAGCCGCAACGGAGATCTTCAGAACTGCTCAAAATGCTGCATCAGAAGCAGCATCGGATGCTGCATCGGAAGCTGGCCCAGCATCCGATGCCTGCACTGTAGACAGCCCTGGCTGGAACAGTGTTTTGTCAGCATCCGATGTGTCCCACCGGAGCCTCCGGTGATCCATCGGACGCACCCCAGCATCCGATGCCAAGGCATAGGATGCTTCCGATGTGATTTTGGCCGTTCTAGAGCTCTCTGGACAGGCATCGGAGCGTCCGATAAAAATCCATCGGTGCTTCTGATGCCCCTTTAAGCGGCGCGGTCAGTTCTTCTATTGACATCTGGGTCCCACTCGTCATTCCACCCTTCGTCTTCCTCGCGCCCTCGACCGAACCCGCGCCCGCCGCCATCGCGCCGCGCCCCAAACCCTAACCCTACTGCTCGCCGGCCGTCGCGCCCGCCCGAGACCCCGTCGCCCCGCCGGCCGCCGTGCCTCGCATCGCCGGCCGCAGCTGCTTCGACGCCCAGTCCCCTGCCACCGCACCCGCGCGCGCGCGTGCCCGCTCCCATCCGTGCTCGCCGGAGTTCGCCGGCGTCCCCAGAGCTCACCAGTCGACTTGCCGGAGCTCATCTTCCTCGTCCCCGAGCCCGTCCTCCTCTCCGGCGACTTCATCCCCAGCCGGCCTACTGTCCCAGTGAGCATCGTCGTTCTCCTCCCTACCTCATGCCCTTCAGGTGCTCGATGAAATGTTCCAAAGGCCGTTCCCGCTGTTTTTGACCCTTGTTTCACTCCACTCCCTTGTAGTCCCCCTTGGTGTGAGGTGTGGGTGCCCAAACGTCGATTCTCATATCTTCTAGCGTTTGGTTCGTCGATCGACAGGTAGCGATGCCCCATTCCAATTTGTATCTCCGTGCTTTGCTTCCATAGGTCTCGCTCATCTCTAGTGTATATGTTTCTTATATATATCCCGTCTTCTCTATGCAGCGAGTCAGTGTCTGAGGCAGTTGTCAGCTTGGCCGTTGGACAATGTCAGATAACCCGGGGCCACCCCCGCGGGTAAGGATCGAGGCCAAGCCTCGCGAGTGACAGCGCAGTTGGGTGACAGTGAGATAGGGGGAGTCTTTGTTCACTGGTTTTCTTCTCAGTCTGGGTTGTCAGTTTGCTCTAGCGGCAGTAGTTCTTTCAGCGGCAGTCCACCTCTCTTCAGCGTCAGTATTCCTTGTTCTTGTCAGCTATGCGCTGCAAGAACGTCGGCGGTGCACCAGGGGACTCTCTCCCCGTCCCCCCCTTCCGGACAAAGGCCTGGGAAGGGGAAGCTGATCACGCGCAGGAAGCGCTCCAGGGAGCAGAGGGAGGCAGACCAGGCTCGAGAGGTTGCAGCCGCCGCAGAGCGTGCTGAGCAGGGTGGCCGTACGGGCGGACTCAGGATTGAGGACCAGTTGTCCCCCGACCAGCGCCGAGCTGTTGAGGAGGTTGAGAGGTTCCACCACTCTCTGACTGGCACGCTTATTGCTGCCGGTCGCCGGACGACGTTCACGTCTCCGGGTGTGGAGCCCGAGAGCTCAGGGCAGGGCCAGGCAGAGGCCGAGCCAGCAGAGGCTGAGGCAGAGGAGGAGGTTCTTGAGGAGGTACCCCGGTGCCGGTCCACTCGTCGTAGGACAGCGGTGCCCCCCTGGCCCGACGTCCCTCTGCGGGGAGCACGTGCTCCGTCGAGGCGTGCGCCCCCGTCGATCCCGCGTCTGGACCTCCGGGCAGCTACGTGTTCACAGATTCAGACTCTGAGGCTAGTCCCAGTTGAGCAGTGGTTTCCGCGGGAGAGACAGCAACAGGCAGGCCCAGCGTTCTATACAGTGCTGCAGGAGGACTTTTACCAAGGTTACAGGAACGCCGGTATTTCCTTACTTCCTCAGCGAGTTTGTCCACTGGAGGCAGTCGTCACGGCAGCTGGAGAGCAGATTCGCCCCATTCTCACTTATCTACCTGGTCTGGCAGACCTTCTGGGGCGGTCTGGATCCTATGTTGAGGACTGGGTCTTTCAGTTCTATGCTTCACTGTGGGTGCACCCGGACAGAGAGACTATCGAGTTCGCGTTTGAGGGGGAGCACTACAGACTATTCTCTTCAGAGATCCGGAGTTGGTTTGGAATGAGACACTCCCAGACCCGGATCCACGACCTGTGCTACGACAGGACGGAGCCACCCCGCCGCCCTCACGGTGGTGCCCAACCGTCGACAGACCTGGTTCGCCCCTACTTCACCGAGCCGTTCGGTGAGGGTTCGAGTCGTACGCCTAGGGATCTCACCCCTACGACTCAGATCCTCAACGCGATTCTTCGGCGGACCTTACTTCCCAGGGTGGGCTTCGGAGAGGGTCTTTCTCGCCTGCAGCTGTGGTTACTAGCGTATATGGTCAGGCAGCAGGAGATCGACGTCTGGGACGTCATTCTGTGCGAGATAGAGGACACCGTGGCAGAGGGCATCAAGGCCCATCGGCAGCTACCATATGCTCATTGGATATCCTTCATTCTTTGGAAGGTAGCTGTCACTACAGGGAGCCGTCTAGCTGAGTCTCTCACCCGTTCCGCGACCGTGTTCCCCGAGTACAACATGAGTCAGCTATTGGGACACGGTCGGGATCGCAGACAGTAGGAGCAGCAGGCCCCGTCTAGTTCACGCCAGAGACCAGAGGTTCCTGAGTCAGCTCAGCAGTAGGACGAGACAGTCCGGGCCCTCGCCGAGCAGGAGCTAGCAGCGCTCGAGGGTGGTGACACCTACGTCGTAGAGGACCCCACTGACAGCTCGGACGAGGACTACCAGCTCCCGCCCCACTACCAGCCTCGCGCACACGACTCACAGGCCGCGTTGTCTGGTACTGCTTCCTCCGACCCAGCTTTACTTGCTATTCTCGCACGGATGGAGGAGGAGCAGAGGACTGTCATGCAGGATGTACAGAGGTTAGCCCAGGAGCAGTAGCGCTTGGCACAGCAGTAGGCTCAGGAGCGTTCAGATGCCCTGCAACGACAGATGATGGCTCTACAGCAGCAGACCTTGAGCTTCATGGAGCGACTCGCCAGCGGACCTCCCCAGTGGCAGTGGCAGCAGCCTCCCTCACAGCACCAGATCTAGTGGCAGCCACCAGTTCCTCCGCAGTCGCAGTAGTTTGGTCCGCAGCCGCCACAGTTTTAGCAGCAGAGCTCCTCCCAGTTCACCTCCTTCACCACTCCGCCCGGAGGAGCTCCTGTCTTCAGTCCCTTGCGCACTGGCTTCACGCCACGTCCGACAGAGTCCCTATTCGCGATGACTACCACAGTGACGCAGGACTTGTCTGCCACCTTTAGTGAGCTCACTGGATTTCCTACTTCAGATCTTCCGGATCCAGCTCCGATGTCGACAGCTCCAGTGACCTCCACTACTGAGACTCTTCCGAGCTCAGTCGCGTCTTCGGAGCAGACAGAGCCTGTCCAGTCAGAGACCACGACGACCGTGCAGACTGAGTTACCTCCAATACACGAGCTTATGCATTCAGATACTCAGGCTGACATAGCTATAGAGACTGCGATAGAGCTAGAGCAGGCAGAGCAGTCAGTGCCCGAGCCGACCCAGATCGCTTCTCAGCAGCTTCCAGCTTCAGAGGGTCCGCAGGCTACCGGCGCTTCTTCTTCCAACTTCAATGAGTTTCTTCGGCAGTTTGAGTTTACTCAGCACACTCCGGAGACGGCACCTGACGCGTCTGCACCACCTCCGCCCTCCGACGCTTAGTTTGGCGCTTGATGCCAAAGGGGGAGAGTGGATGAGTATAGCGATAGGGGGAGCGTTGTGAGAGGGTTTTGCGTCTTTTGATGTGTTATGTTCCTCATGCGCTCTTTACTTATTGCATCTTTTGGCACTTTGGTTTGTTATATACTTGTGCTATGGACCTTGTGACATGTTTGTGCTCACTATGATATATTATATGGCATGTCATTTCGTTTCGCTCAATACTTGCGCTTAATTCTCACTTGTTATGTATATGAGCTCTTTTACTCTTGCACTTGCTATTCACTCTAACTTGTTGAGTGCAGGATGATGGCATGATATGTATGAGCTTGCCCCTAATCACTTTCTCTTATTCTTTGCAAGTTCATACATGTCATGATTTAAAAACCTCTTGTACCTATACTCGTCTCATGTTGTCATCAATCACCAAAAAGGGGGAGATTGAACGCATCTTGGCCCCTAGTGGGTTTCGGTGATTGGATGAAACACAAGATTACTGTGACTAACGTGTGTTTTGCAGAAACAGGATTGAGTTAGGTCACGGTAATGGCGACGATACGGGCATATGGAGTTCATGTCCCCTGGCGATGGATATCGTTTCGGTTTTCAAAGGACGGACGACGAAGACGATGGTAGACTAGGCTAAGTGTCATATGGTGTTGGAGGACACTTAGGTAGTCTTAGGTCTTTGTTTTTCCTTTGGCCGTACTATAAAGGGGAGCGTGAATCAGTAGCTTGACCTAAGATGAGTCTATTGAGGTAGGTGTGGTGCACACTTGTTATTTCATAGCCCTAGGTAGCTCAGAGGGATGCCTTATGTCGAGAGGAACAAAAGTCGTTTAGGCCGCATCGCGATCCGAGTTCGTTTTGGCCTTGTAATAGGCATCGGATGCTGGCCAGGTGGGCATCGGAGGCTCCGATGCTCACCCCGACTAGGGTTTAGTCTAGTGCGTGGCATCAGAGGCTCCGATGTTGCCAAATCGGATGCTCCTGTGCCACTGTTCACTTGCGAGTGAACTGAGGGTTGCATCGAACGCTGGCATCGGATGCTGAGGGCCAGCATCCGATGACCATCCAGTGAGGTTCCAGAGAGGGTAAATCCGCATCGGATGCTTCCGATGTGGAGGCATCGGATGTTGCCCAGCGTTCGATGCTCCTTTAAACAGTCTGACAGGTTGTACAGTCGACCGTTGGTCGAGGTCACCGGAGCCTCCGATGACAGGCATCAGAGCCTCCGATGCCCCCGCAGAAAGCCTGTTGTGTGTTGTTTTTGGATGACCGGTTGAGGGAGTATATATACTCCACCTCCTCATCCATTTGAGTGTTCTTGCCACTTCCATCTTCTGAGAGACACATTGTGAGTGTGAGATAGTTCAAGAGCCCTAGTGAGGTTGAGAGATTTGCTAATTGAGAGAATTAGACACCTCCTAGTGAAAATTGAGTAGCAAGTGTGCATCCATCCATCTCTTTGGCCTTGTGTTGGTCAAGTGAGAGTTCTAGCTTGTTACTCTTGGTGATCGGCATCACCTAGATGGCTTGGTGGTGATCGAAGAGCTTGGTGATCATCCGGAGGCTTTGTGGATGACCCAAGTCAAGTTGTGACCGGTAGCAAGCGATTCACCGGGCCGGAGTGGCGAAGAATCAGCTCGTAGTGAGCACTTGATCCTTGCGCGGATCAAGGGGGAGCGATACCCTTGCGCGGGTGCTCCAACGAGGACTAGGGGGTGTGCCGACACCTCGATACCTCGGCAAAAAGATCGTCGTGTCATCTCTACTCTCTTTACTACGCATTTATCTTTGAGCAATTCAATTCCGCATTTACTTGTTGTTCTTTCATAGGTTGAATTGCCATGCTAGAGTAGAAATGGTTTAGTGATAGTCTTTTGTGCGGTTGTTTCTAGTCAAACACACTTCTAGGCACTAAGGGGTTAATTGGGGCTTGATAGGTTTTAATTCTTGCAAGAAGTTTTAGAAAAGCCCAATTGTTGGTATAAATTAACGCACACTCTACTTTATCCGCAAGCGCACAGATAACATCTACCGATGTAGCACTTCACCAGAGTAACCCAGTTTTAATATCGAACCCAAAGGAACGGATAGTGTTAAGTCTCAAGTCTAACCCCTGAGTAGCTAACAAGGACGGAGAATCTAGAAGCATAGAGGGGATCGCTAAGGTTGTCTAATTCCAATTTAAGAGTGATGTTTATATTATTCTTAGTGGGGAAGTTGCCATAAAAGGTCACAAACAGAGTATGAGTCTTTTATGCAAATGTATAATCCTACCGAGCCTACACACGGGTAAGTGGACTATAGAAAAATCAACAAGGCTATAAGAGTCACCCTTGCGAACAACCACTACTACCGGCGTTATAGGAGGCATTTATGAGCTATCAAGTCTAAGCACCACGCTTACACTATCCAACAACTCTAACTCTAGAATGACTAGAATTAAAGTACTCAAAAGAGAGTCACAAACCTTAAGAATAATAAGAACAATAGCTCAAACTTAAATATAGACGTTGATTACCGAAACAATCGCTGAAGCAAGTTGAAGATGAACTTGAATCCGCAGGTACAAGATGGAGAAGTTGATCCGACAGGCCGGAGCTCCTTCTTGATCTCTTCCTCTCTCTCTCTTCTAGTTCTAATATAAGACTAGGTTCTAAACCTAAACTAGAGGGGTAACTAGTCTTCTACTTGAAAGCTGGCTCTTGATTACAACTAGATGAACTAGATCTAATTCTAGATGAACTAGAAGAGATTCATCTAGAGGGACCTCTACTTCTACATTGGAACCCTAATTTCTGATGCGGAGATGAATAATGAAGATGGAGATGCCTGGAGAGGGGGGTTTGGGGCTGCTTATATAGCCCTGAGGGATCAACCGCGGCCGTTGGATCAAACCGACTTCAGGGACGGTGGAGATGCATCCTAGGAGGCGGTGGAGGAAGCTTGCAGAAGACGGAAGCCAGCGGGCCCGGGGGGAGACCGGTCGGTCATAGGGTGGGACCGGTCGGTCCCACCTGGTAGCCTCTCGCGGTGGTCGACCTCCTGGTGTCTTCTTGCGTCCTCTGGAGTCTTCTAGAATAATCCTGACGTGGTGGTGGCGTTATCTCCCGTCGGTTTCCTTCTATGGGAAGCTATCGGTGCTGATTTCCTGTTTTAGTCCCTGCAGAATCATAGTTCACCAAAACTCGTGGAATATTGTCAGTTGAAACCCTAAACCTTTGTTGGTGATCAAATTCTTGCCCTTTTCATATTTATTTATCCCTTAATTATGGTAGATAACCAGTGTCAACAACTCCCCCAAGCTTACCTTTTGCTAGTCCCTTAGCAAAACCAAAACTTAACAATGGATCAGGAGTTGCTACTATATCTTCACTTCCAACAAGTATACCTGCTGTTAAACAAAAATTCTCCGAAACATATCATGTTATTCTTCATGGGGCTTATTACTCTTACCTTAGATCCTAAATAATTGAGAGATTGAACAATCGAATCAAGCACTATGTCTCTAGTTCTTTCACTTCACCTTTATCCCGGAGTTTTAATTAATTTTCAAAAGCATTAATACATATGTTGTCAAATTAAATAATGGATCCAAAGAGAAAGTCAACCAACCATTGAATCAAGAAGTGCATGTGTATGGAAAAATGAAGTCGGATGCTCTTTTGAATATATTCACTCTCTTCTGTTTATCAGAGACATATGGCTATCAGGCTAATTCTACTGTCGGGCACGTGCCCATTTTTTCTGACATTTTTTTTTCTTTTTTTTTTCTTTTTTTTCTTTTCGAGGTTCCGGACACTTGTCCCTTTTTATTTCCTCGGGATCTATCTTTTTGAGGTTTCAGACACTTGTCCCTTTTTATTTCCTCGGATCTTTCCCTTTTTTTTCTTTTCTCTTTTTTTTTTCTCTCTTTTTTTTAATAGCCACATGCTTCCAACAAACTTATAAGAGGGTAGCAACAGATAATTATGAGCATTTATGCGGAAGATGGATGCAATGTGTAAGTGATCTCAATTCAATGGCAAGATAACATCTCACAGGGTCACAAAGCTTAATTTAACTCAATGCAATTATTAGTCATATTCATATTTAGAAATCTCCGAAACTTTAGTGTTGTTTAGAACAAGATAATAGCAGCTCAGATCATCACATGTCATATCCCAATTACCTAGACCTTAGATTAAGTATTTGCCATCCATGTATTTAATTTTATTTTAAGGTGTCATTATTAATTAGGAGAACTCATGCTTTGAAGGCTAGGTACTTGAAAGAAATTAGATAGAGCAACTATTCATCATTTCCATGCAAAAGATTAGAGAGAGAGGGTTCTTCTTTTATTATTAACTTCTTAAAACAATCTAAGCAAACTTAACATAGTATTTATTTAACCTAACACACTTTATTATAAATAACTAAGATAATGAATAAGACATACCTGGATCACGAAGATAACGGGGGTGCGTCTCCCCCAAGCTGGTTCCCTTAATAGCGTTGAGCCTTCATGTGCTCATATATTTTTGTTATTTTCTTTTTAAGGGTGAGCCTTCGTGTGCTCACATTTTTTTGGTGTTTTTCATTTTATTTATAGAATGAAAAACTTAAGAGGATAAAGATACTTACGTGGATACATGGGGTGCCTTCCCCCAAGCTGAATGTTGACGTAGTTGTTCGATCTTGTAATGTAGCAGACTGACAGAGCTTTGATTGAGGTTGATGGTTGTTGAAACAGTGCTCCAGTAGTGGATGGAACATTCACTTGCTCGTCAGCTTTTCTTGGCCTTTTAAATCCTGTGAAACTCAAATAGACAACAAAACTTGTGGAACAGATTAAGCATTAGCGGTTGGCCACTCAAGCCTTAGTTGTGCAGAATTTCAGTAAGATCTCTTTCTCAATATTTTTATGTTTTTATATTTTTATGATGCAAGAGAAAATGCAACAGGATGAATGTATGCATATTTATTTTTAGTATTATTATTATTATATATTTTTTTATGCCACCATGGTGAACATTCCTGTGGGTTTTTACACACCATAGAATTATTCACATGGGGCTTCATGGTTTATGATGTAGTGTAACAAATGCAATATTTTTATTTTCTTTTCTAATGCAATGCAGAAATTAAAATGTTTGTGAATTAAATATGATGATGTAATGAATAACTAAGAATTAAATATGAGAAATATGCAGGAAAATAAATATGAGGATAACTACCGATTTTTACCTTTTGGCGAAGGTTCGGATATTTAGGTCCGACGAACCGGACCTTCCCTTGGTTTAGACCTCCCAAGGTATGCCAGACGTTTGGAAAGTTGTTATTGATTGTACCTCTTAGGTGCAGACATTTTC
This sequence comes from Coix lacryma-jobi var. lacryma-jobi, assembly GCA_009763385.1. Taxonomy (NCBI): domain Eukaryota; kingdom Viridiplantae; phylum Streptophyta; class Magnoliopsida; order Poales; family Poaceae; genus Coix; species Coix lacryma-jobi. The sequence continues at coordinate 152,173,154 of CM019827.1, read as the reverse complement.
TTCCATATTTTCTTGGTCTGAGTCTTCACTTCCTGTGGTTCACTGTCTTGAGATTTCTTTCCTTTCTTTTTCGGGGACAGTGTCGATAGCTTCTTCTTCGTGATTGACCTCTCTATTCTCGATAGCTTTGTCTTCTTTGGCTTTGAGAGCGGCGTATTTCACTTCTATTCTTCTTGGGTGCTTCATTGGGCATTTAGTTGATGAAGTTGCATCGTGCTTTTTCTCCAGGAAAGTGAAAATGGATTTCCTCTTGTAAATGATTGCACTTGTAGCGTAGAGGAATGGTCTTCCTAGGATGAGGTGGACATCATTGTCTTCTCATGTCGAGGATCAGAAGTCTGTGGGGACTTCATGACCTCTAATTTTGACTACGACATCTTCCATCATTCCTTCTTGTTTATGCCTCTTGATATGGTGTCACTCTTGTTCTTCGTTAGTCCAACAGTTTGAAATGAAGCGTTAATTATGGAAGCTGGCAGCATCTTGCTCAGTGTTCATGTTCTTGTAGATCTAGGATCTTCACTCTGTAGAATTTAGGAGTTGACAAACTTCGCCCTGTTTGCTCAAGAGTGTATCCTGCTCATAAAGACAAGGTAGAGATCAAGTGCATGGGCTCTGTTGGTGGAAAAACACCAACAGAACCAAAAGTTTTGTTTTATTCCTCTCTAACCTTAGGCACATTGCACAAGACAAACTTGTTGTTTATGTGTTCTATTCAATCTTAACATGAGTGATAGGATCAGAGGATGAGCATAAAAGTAGCATCTTAAAATATTTAACAGATCAAGTTACTTAACCTAAGGAAGGATAATCTATGCATAAAGTGTCGATCTTTTCATGATTAAGATATATCATCTTCCAAAGGTTAGATGCACAATATTTTAGCTCATTTAGTTAAAACAGTGATATTCAAGAGAGTAAAGCTATGAACAAAGATCAAAGGACTGAACATGTTGAGTTGATTAGGTTGGATCAAGTGAGATGCAACTTAAACATGTTTAGTTCTTTATTTATGTTCATACTAGAATCAAGAAGAAGCTTTTAAAGAGATGGTTACTTACCTTGAAATATTACTTTGTCATTGGAAAGTGATTGTGCTGAACCATCTTGTGGAAACTTCTCTTGTCTAGCTGGTTGTTGTTTATGAATGGCTTGTCTTCTCTTGTTTGTCTCACAGTATGATTGAGAGGAGGAAGATCACATTGGAATCATCTTTAGAGGTATTGACCTTCCTTCTCTTGTGTCGACTTATCAGTGAAGGTGCATTGTTCCTCGAGTATGTTGTCTAGGATCCTCTCTCTTTCTTGTATTAATTTTGTACTATGAGGATGTAGGGACAATTCCGCATTCTTCTCTTGTCAACCTTTCTTGTTTTCCTTTAATCATTGGGTTGGCAAGAGACTTGAATTTAGAGCTGCTACTCGAGTGCCTCCATGAGAGTCTTTTGTCTTGTAATGTCACAACTGAGACTTGTTCTCTCAACAGTGTCTAGATGATGGAGATCATATTGGCTATTCTTCTTGATTTGCTAGCTCAGGTACTATCTCTCCATCTTCTAACTCTTATGGTGCAGTGGCTTCATCCTTAATGATGCCCTCCTCAATTCTTGGCAGTTGGTTCTCCCTTCGACGTCTTCTCTTGGTTCTCTGTGGCTGCTCATAAGTGATGTAGATGTTGAAGATGCAGCGAAAGATCCAAAAGTTGACTTCTCCATGTCCGGCAAAGATGATAACATTGATGGTGTTCAAGAACGATCTTCCAAGAATTAGTGGTGAATCATACTCTTCTTCTCGGCTGGGATAGCATCTAGTGGTTTGTATTGATCAAAGTGGTGGGTAGGAGATCAATATGTTGGAAGTTGGGTTTCTCCTTCCTCCCTTTGATTGTGAAACACATCTAGACAACAGAATTGTTTCTCCCAGGCTGGCTTGTGATGTAGATGGACTCCCAACAACATGTTCATGTGTTTGACTTGTAGATCTTGCTATTGTTGTAGTGGTACCATCTTGTCTCCCAAGCTAGCTCTTGATTAGAAAAGAGGATAACTTCCCACTTCTTGTCTTGATGTCTTGGGCAATGATGGTTGCAGACATAGGTTGTCTCACAAGTTGCATCCTGTTTGTCATCAGTGCCCAAGCAAGACTCAAAGCTAGGCTAGCACCATTTGTGATCTGAGAGTATGTTTGTGTGTCTATGGTTTGAGTTTTGGATCTTCAATGTTCACACCAAACCATGGATGAACAAAATTTCTCTCCTGCATAATGTTAGTGGACATATACCCGAAGGATTGCAAGAATTTGAAACATGGGTTGTTGTCCATAACTTATGTATTTTGCATCTATGCTAATAAAAAGATGTTTTTAGGATTGTTTTAGCATAGACTATTATGTGTTGGCTGCACTTTAACATGATTCAAGGCAAAAGATAACTTGCAGTAGAAGACAAAATAAATAAACTTTGATACTCACAGTTCTTTCATCCATGATGAATGAGCTGAGTCTTCATTGTGCAAGAGTTGTTGAAGTTCATTATACGCCTTGCTTCATCTCCAGTGTGAGTTCATCGCCGAACTTTCCCAAATTGATATTGAAAGTTTGCCTGCAGGGGTTAGTCCAACAAAATAGCCAACATCCACTATAGCATACTGTTGGCTCAGAAACCAACCTAGACACCACGTCTAATTTGATTTAAGAGGGCATTCTAACCTAAGCATGCTTAAATTAAAAGGCCTTTGAAAGCAAGATCACCCACTCCTAAACTAGGCACCATGCTTCATTTAAGAGATGTATGAAAGTACTTCAAACCTAAACATATACTATAGCAAATAAAGGTAACATGAAGGCATTATAGAGATTTACTCAGATGAAAGAGCATGATTAGTGTATGAGCATATCTTAAAGGTAGGGACAACCAACATAGCAACATGGCAAGAAATATTCTTAGAAAAGTCTATTCCTCAAGCTTAGATTTTGCACAAATCAAGATTGGATGAATGTAATTCAATGTTACATGATGATTGGTTGGACATACCTTGTGTTTGTTGTTCCTTCGTTCTTTTTTGCTCCAGACCTGGGAAGGTTAGTGACAAAATACCCGAAGGAATATTTTCACAATTATATTCCTATGCTCATTACAAGGACAGTGCAACAGAAATGTAGGCATAGCTAATAACCAGATATTATGATGGGGTATAAGGATTCTACTGGTTATAGCTTGTGCTCATGGGGTAGTGATAGATAAGAGTGGAATTCAAAAACAACATTCATAATAATGAAAACAAAAATAATGAAAAGACTGGGACAAAAAAGGAAAAAGATAAAAGTATGATTACAAGGTTAAACTAAGACTTAAGATGATCTATCGTTCCCCGGCAACGGCGCCAGAAATGCTTGTTGGTATAAATTAACGCACACTCTACTTTATCCGCAAGCGCACAGATAACATCTACCGATGTAGCACTTCACCAGAGTAACCCAGTTTTAATATCGAACCCAAAGGAACGGATAGTGTTAAGTCTCAAGTCTAACCCCTGAGTAGCTAACAAGGACGGAGAATCTAGAAGCATAGAGGGGATCGCTAAGGTTGTCTAATTCCAATTTAAGAGTGATATGTTTATATTATTCTTAGTGGGGAAGTTGCCATAAAAGGTCACAAACAGAGTATGAGTCTTTTATGCAAATGTATAATCCTACCGAGCCTACACACGGGTAAGTGGACTATAGAAGAATCAACAAGGCTATAAGAGTCACCCTTGCGAACAACCACTACTACCGGCGTTATAGGAGGCATTTATGAGCTATCAAGTCTAAGCACCACGCTTACACTATCCAACAACTCTAACTCTAGAATGACTAGAATTAAAGTACTCAAAAGAGAGTCACAAACCTTAAGAATAATAAGAACAATAGCTCAAACTTAAATATAGACGTTGATTACCGAAACAATCGCTGAAGCAAGTTGAAGATGAACTTGAATCCGCAGGTACAAGATGGAGTAGTTGATCCGACAGGCCGGAGCTCCTTCTTGATCTCTTCCTCTCTCTCTCTCTTCTAGTTCTAATATAAGACTAGGTTCTAAACCTAAACTAGAGGGGTAACTAGTCTTCTACTTGAAAGTTGGCTCTTGATTACAACTAGATGAACTAGATCTAATTCTAGATGAACTAGAAGAGATTCATCTATAGGGACCTCTACTTCTACATTGGAACCCTAATTTCTGATGTGGAGATGAATAATGAAGATGGAGATGCCTGGAGAGGGGGGTCTGGGGCTGCTTATATAGCCCTGAGGGATCAACCACGGCCGTTGGATCAAACCGACTTCAGGGACGGTGGAGATGCATCCTAGGAGGCGGTGGAGGAAGCTTGCAGAAGACGGAAGCCAGCGGGCCCGGGGGGGAGACCGGTCGGTCATAGGGTGGGACCGGTCGGTCCCACCTGGTAGCCTCTCGCGGTGGTCGACCTCCTGGTGTCTTCTTGCGTCCTCTGGAGTCTTCTAGAATAATCCTGACGTGGTGGTGGCGTTATCTCCCGTCGGTTTCCTTCTATGGGAAGCTATCGGTGCTGATTTCCTATTTTAGTCCCTGCAGAATCATAGTTCACCAAAACTCGTGGAATATTGTCAGTTGAAACCCTAAACCTTTGTTGGTGATCAAATTCTTGCCCTTTTCATATTTATTTATCCCTTAATTATGGTAGATAACCAGTGTCAACACCAATTCACCCCCCCCCTCTTGGGCATCTTGATCCTTTCTACTATCTATTCCTTTGGGTTCGATATTAAAACTGGGTTACTCCGGTGAAGTGCTACATCGGTAGATTTTATCTGCGCGCTTGCGGATAAAGTAGAGTGTGCGTTAATTTATACAAACAGCATGACAATTCATTTATGAAAAGACAATAAGTAAATTACGGAATTGAATTGCTCAAATGTAAATGCGAAAGTAAAGAGAGAGAAATGACTCAGTGACTTTTTCCCGAGGTATCAAGGTGTCGGCACACCCCCTAGTCCTTGTTGGAGCACCCGCGTAAGGGTATAGCTCCCCCTTGATCCGCACAAGGATCAAGTGCTCACTATGAGCTGATTCTTCGCCACTCCGGCCCGGTGAATCGCTCGCTACCGGTCACAACTTGGCTTGGTGAAAGGTCCTAGTTTGGTTTTGGTAATTGAGTGACAACTTTAGGTGGACTAATGGTGTTTATGTGAGATACACAGGTGATAAGTCCACAGGTGATCATGTATGAGCAACATATGCCATAGAGGTGTAATGGCTTGAAGGATGTTGTAATGCTCATACATGTGATGAAGAATGAGCTTATTGCATATGTGACATGACATGTGGTCATATGGCTAAGATGGTGAAGATCAAGGCAAGACTTGGCTTGATGGACCGGTTGCGGAAGTGAAGGGCAAGTTGGAGGCTTTGAAGCCGTTGGTACCGAGTGTCGGGAGGCTTGAGCAAAGACTTGGCGCCGAAGGACCGAAGCAATGGCGAAGAGCAAGTGAGGTCAAGATCGATGGACCATGGAGGCCATGTGATGATATGAAGTGGATCATATCATTTGATATAGGTTGGTGCATGTGTTGCATCAACACCGATGGAGTTGGAATGGAGTGCGCAAGGCAAAGGTATATTCGTAGGGCATTTCATTTCACCGGTCATAGGTGTGTAGAGAAGTTGATGACCGGGTTTAGGATAGATGGCCGTACTATCAAGAGGAGCAAACTTGTTTGCATATCGGTCATCTAGTGCCACTTGAGCGATCTAACATTGTGTTGTTACTAGGATCGAGTAGGCGTGGTGAGTGCAAGTGAAAATCCTTTGAAAAAATGATTGTCAAAATGCTAACACACATGCACAAGGTTGTATACACTTGATGGTGTTGGCACATTTGCAAAGGAGAAGAAGTTGGAGAAGTTTTGGAGAAAACTTTGGTTGAAAAAGAGAAGTGATGGTTCTTGGGTTGGAAAACTGTATTGATCCTTTGTGCTTTGGATCATGCGTTCATGTGGGTTGTGTAGCCCTCTGAATAAGCTTTCCAAAATATCCAAGATCATCGAATTCCGAGTTGGGAGCTAAGAGTTATGGCCGTTCTCGTGGGAGGCTTTCTGGAGGGTGGCGGACTGTCTGCCATTTTAGTGGCGGACTCTCCGCGGTCCTCGGACGTACCGATGGGGATGCATCAGACGCGACGGTCGCACTGTTCTCGGGTTGACAGGTGAATAGCGGACTGTCCGGGCCTATAAGGGCGGACTGTCCACCGACTAATTTTTCGAAGAACAAGGTTGCTCGACAGGTTCTGTGTAGGCTGTCGATTTTCAACGGCGGACTGTCCGGGCCCAAGGGGCGGACTGTCCGGGGTGACCGTTGCAGCTCCTAACGGCTAGTTTCGTTATAAGGGCGGATTGTCCGGGGTTATAAGGGCGGACTGTCCGCAGTTCAAATTTCAGCACGATTTCAAACGGCTAGTTTGAGGCTTCCCTCTATAAATAGAGGTGGTGGCCGGCCATTTGACATGTTGGGCACCTTGGGGACTTAGTGTCCTTGTGTGAGAGTGCTTGGGAGCCCTCCAACTCACTTGGGATTAGTGCTAACCATATCCGCTAAGTGAGAGAGCGATTCTAGTGCGGTGCATGAGAGATTGCAATTGTGGCACTAGGTGATCGAGTTGCAAGCCAGTGGTGCTTGTTACTCTTGGAGGTTGCCACCTCCTAGACGGCTTGGAGGCTTGTGTGTGCTCCGTGGTAGCACGCTCGGAGATTGAGTGGTGCTCCGGAAGCGACTGCTTTGTGAGGGGTATTGTGCTCACCCCGCGGGAGATCGTGAAGAGCAACTCTAGTAAAAGAGAGACGTGAAGAGCGTCAAGTGGTTCGGCCGGGTCGAGTGCTAGAGCTTGTGGTAAGCACTCCTTGGGGAGAGTGTGACTAGTGTAGTCACCACTAGCAAGAGGACCGACGACAACCTTGAGCTTGTCTCAACGGGGACTAGCTTGGTGGCAACCAAGTGAACCTCGGGATAAAATCACCGTGTCAACATTGTCTTCATCTTCTCGGTGGTTTGCTATCTCCATTCACTAGCTTGTATTTCCATACTCATACTTGTGCTAGTGTTTAGTTGTTGCTCTTGTGTAGCTATCTAGCTTGTGTAGCTTAAATAGTTGCTCTTGTAATTAGTTAGCTTGTGTAGCTTGCTAGTTACCTTCTTTGCTTGTGTAGCTTAGAAGTAGATCTCTTGCGTAACTAATTGGCTTGAGTAGCCTTCTTAGTCACATTTCTTAGTTTGTGTAGCTAAGTATTTTGAGCTCTCTAATTTGGCTTGTGTAGCCTTGTTATTGAGCATTGCTAGTGAGCTTAGGCTTTATGCGCTTTGCATCACTAGATTGATTAGGAGCTCCCCGGTTTGATTAGAGTACTAGTTGCATAGGTTTGTGTGACCTTGCAAGCTAGATTGATTAGGTGAGCTCTAGCTAGCCTAGCACCTTGTTTGCTTTGTTTAGGATCTTTTGTAAGGTGCTAAAGTTAATAGGTAGAGGGGTGTAGTCTTGGCTAGACCGATAGTTTTAATTCCGCATTTGTTTCGGTTAGCCGGTGAGATTAATTTTAGAAAAGACTATTCACCCCCCCCCCCCCCCCTCTAGTCCGCCATCTCGACCCTTCACTTGGGTCATCCACAAAGCCTCCAAATGATCACCAAGCTCTCCGATCGCCACCAAGCCGTCTAGGTGATGCCGATCACCAAGAGTAACAAGCAAGAACTCTCACTTGACCAACGCAAGGCTAATGAGATGGGTGGATGCACACTTGCTACTCTTTCTTCACTAATGAGGTGTTTGATCACTCAATTATCAAATCTCTCAACCTCACTAGACCTCTTGCACTCACTTGCAATCACAATGTGTTTGTCAACCTTTCAAATGAGCAAGAGAGGCAACATGAAGGAGGTGGAGGCATATTTATACCCCCCAACTCAAAACATGCACGAAGGGGTAAGTCCAGCCAGTTACACACTGACCGGACGCACCTGTCGGGGTGACCGAACGCGTCCGGTCAGTGTCCAACGACTAACTGACTTTAGCACCGACACCTGTACGAAGTCGTGATCGGACCGTGACATGCGTCCGGTCACCTCTGATCGGACGTGTCCGATCGCACATTTTCCTCTCTGGAACCTCTCTGGACGGGATCGGACTCACCCCCCCTAGTGCGTCCGATCACTCGCTGACTAAGCGTCCGGTCGAAACCAAAAACTGACTTCAGCGAGTTGCACTGACCGGACGCATACCCTAGCATCCGATCAAGTGCACTCCAGCGTCGGGTCACATTTTGAAGTCCAAAACGACTTCGGTTTGTGACGCTCCCTTCACAAACTTTCTTTCTTATGATCTTTGGGACATTTCTATGCTACCTAGGGCTTTGGTTAACAAGTGTGCACCACACCTAACTCAAAAGTCTCACCTAGGTCAAGCTACCCATTCAAACTCCCCTTAATAGTACAGCCAAAGATAAAACAATGACCTATGCTACTCTAAGTGTTCTCCAACACCATATGACACTCAGAACTAGCCTATCACTGTCTTCGTCGTCCATCCTTTGAAAACCGAAACGAATTCCATCAATATGGGGACATGAATACCGTAGTGCCCAATCGATCATCATTACCATGACCTAACTCAACTGTTTCTGCAAAACACACGGTAGTCATAGTAATTTACCATTGTCATCCAATCACCGAAACCCACTAGGGGTCCTAGATGCTCACACATACCCCTCGGTAGACTGTCGACCATATTTTGTCGACAGTTGGTGCGCCAAGTAGGGGGTGTCTGCTATGACACCATGGTTCACCAAGCGGTCATCTCCCCGACTCCATGATCCTCCCCAAGCCCGACACCTCCTTCCAGATCGGATCTATGACGTGGACCACCGATCGCGCCGTCCTCGCTCCGGAGATCGTGGAACCCGCGCAGCTTCCTGCGCCCGACGTCTCACCGTCAACCTTTCGTGCCATCGTGCCGGCGCTTCGCGCGTCAAGATCCATCAGCTGCGACGACCTGGTCGAGGCCATCGACCGGGCCAACAAGAGGATCACTGACTGCATTAACGTCATTGAGACGGCTCGGCCGCAGCTTTCTGGCTGTCCTCGTGACCATCGCCAGCACCAACGTCATACGTCATCGGGAGTGCCCAACATGCTCGATGATACAAGTCGAGATGCAATTAAGTCAACCAGAAAGAAGCTAATCATGCACACATTGGCGGATCCAGGGGTGGCTAACAGCCCCCCATTGGCTCAAAAATACACATAGCATTTTAGTTCAAATTAGTCTAATTTGTCTTTAAATTAGTCCAAAATCTCCTGCGGCTTAGAAAAATAATAGAAAATTCAGTTCAAATGACCTTAAAATCTACCAAAAACCTCTTGTGGGCCAAAAATACAAAGAGAATTTCAGTCCAAACTCGGCTCTCTATGTATTTAGCCCCCCTCGTGAACCGATTCTGGATCCGCCACTGCATGCACATGCACGTGCACATGTACACGCGCGAGTGTATCACGAAGGAAAGATTCCTGCTCCAACTCCAATATGAGATCAAAGCATCCCGTCCGACTCCATCAATGAAGCGAGCTATCTACATCTGGTCTACTCGGACATCGTGACATCTACGGTTACAAACGCATGTTCAGCCCAAGCAGCTCACCCGAGCCACGTCACCCGAGAAATATGATTCGCCCACGTCGTGTTGCGCCTTTTGCTTGTTTGTTTCTCCGTCGTACACGCCGTGTTCTCTCTGTCGTACACGTCGCCCGACACATTCTAGGCCACTGCTTCCAGTTGCCAGCACACCCAACGGAAAAAAAACCAGCTCCTCAGTGCCCACCGAAGCGGGCAAAAAAAAGGCTTTTCCCTTGCTTTCGCGTCACTTTCCCCTCCCGAGTCATCGTCGTTTCCTTCGCCGTGTCCCCACGGTGTTCTCCTGCCGCTGCTCTGCGCCGCCCCGTCTAGCACCCATTGCGGCTCCGCGCCGATCGGCGACCCAAGCAGGTCGCGGTGCGAGGGGTCGCCGCGGTTTCGCACAGCGCCGGCAGCACACCACGGCTCCCTCCGCGAACTTCGCCGTCTAGCCTGCTCTCTGGATCATTTCGGGGTTCGTCGGCACGGCGCGCAGTGGTATGTGAACCATGCCTTTGCCTTCTTTGCTTCTTGGTTGCACGCCTCCTCACCAAGGGTTTACTGTTCGAGAGTACCTCCCACATACCCCGCGCAGCCATCATCTTGCGCCTCTGCCTGCTTGGTTGTCTGCTTCGCTAGGTTATTGCTGCATAGAGTTTACTGTTGATTCAGTAGAAATTACTTCACTGCCGTCTGGATCCACCCCACAGTTGACCGGATTGTTTCCTGATCTCCCTTACGCGGTGCTCTGCACACATGCCTGAATGGATTGATTACGGCAACAAGTTTAGCGTGCACTGATTTAATTACAAAAAAATACATGTCTGCACAATGAGTTGCTTACTGTAGGCCTCGCGTGCTACTGTCAAATAATGTTGTGCTGCTCTTGATTACCATTCTGACTCATTCTATCGCAGGTCCTCGTGCGTCTCCGTTGTGTTTATCCTCGCCTGACTTAACTGTACCTATTGGGTCAATCTGCAACCTCATGTTGCATTGGCCAGGTATGCCCAGCTATCGTCTAACAGCATCATTCGTCTGCACATCACTACATACCTATTTTTTCTATATGCAACTAGTGTCGCCTCCTAATTCTTTTAACAAATGTACAGCTTAGCTGTTTTATCTGCTTGCTTGTGTTGCCTTCCGTGCTTCATAACTTTATTATTGCTCATGGGTCTCGGCGTGCCATTTTGGACTTCTTTCATGCCTGCATACTTATGGTTCTGGCCTTTGCTACTGCAGATTGTCATCCTTTTTAATTACCTTTGCCTTCATCTCAGCCAGACTACTGCTCGGTTAGTGGCTGTCGGCGCTCCATCTCATTGTTACAGAAAGAGGCCTTGGTGTCACTTCTTTTGTTTCAGGTATATTGATATGATATTAGAGTTAAATTCTTCTTTTTAGCAGTGTGCACATATTCTTATTAGTGTCTGCATGTATTCCACTTTACATTTGCAAAGCTTTTAAACATGCTAAAACATACAAACACTTGCAACACTTGCAATTTCTTGGCGTGCTTATTCAGATTGTTGTTTTGTTACTACTTTTTTGGTCTGCTCATTTTTCGGCATCTCATGTCATTCGCTACCTACAAAGCTCGATTGCTAATCTACTATGTCACCTTCCTATTTTTAAAGGGCCCTCCAATGACTCTCTACCCTTTTTTATTCTTATGCTAATCTACTATGTCACCTTCCTGTTTTTAAAGGGCCCTCCAACGATTCTCTACCTTTTTTATTCTTACGCTAGAATCAGCAAGAAACTCAAAGCCACGATCCAAGTAGCCTCAGCGAGGATGAACCAGTCACCGACTCCGACCCAGCATTGCAGCCCAAGGGTAAAAAGTATGTCCACGGTCACTGCTAAAAGGTACATGCAACAGACAGCAATCATACAAACAAGATAACACTGTTATTTAATTATATTCAATAGGCGCAAGACTGGTGCCTCAACTAAACAAAACAAGGAAGGTATCCGAAAAAGTACGTCCGACAAAACACCAGACATAAGTAACCACAATTCATGTACTCATTGTACCACGCATTGCCTTATATTTTATCCCCAATGCCCATACCTTGCATTCCAAATTCTCGCTCATACTATGTTCGACACACAAAATCCCCTTTCAACTATCTCGTTAGATCAGTCTGCCACTCCATTAGTTTGTTCTGCACATCCACATAATGCATTGATTACCTGAAATTTTTACACACTGTATATTGCAATCATATTTTCTTTTACAGGCACTCAAATGCATGCAACAACAAACAAAACTGAAAATCAACTTGCAGTTTACAATACTTAAAGTAGCTTTCCCCCCTTCGTTGGTTGTTGATCAACATTACTGGCACATTTTTTTTAATTCTACCAAGCACCACCAATCGCTGACTTATCTAGCTTGCTATTTTGCAGCAGTTTGAGGACACCAACTTACTGTACCTGTAAATTTCTACGAACGTTCAACGCTATTACCGTATGCAATCTTTATCGTCCCCGTTCCTGTAAATTTCTGGGAAGATACTAGACTAGTATGAAGAACCTTTAGCATCACAACTTATAAACAAACATTATGTAATGCACGGACTCTCCTATGTAATCCAAACGTGCAGTCCTAGATACCATAAGTTTAACAATATCATACCCTTGTATATAATCTTCAATGTCAACTCTTATGTACTAACCTATATTTTTGTACTACTTAAGCTATACATCAGGCTATTTCTAAACTATACATCAGGCTACATATAGAACTATCTTATCAATTATTTACCAGAGTGAAAATAAAAATAAATTAGAAAAAAGACGGCTGCTGCCTTTTAGCCTTTCGCCTCCTCCCCGCTCACCTCCGCGGAAAGAAATCCCCCAAATCTTATCGACTCCAACGATGCCGCCGTCGACGAAAGCCCCGCATTCTCCTTCCGCCGACGATCTCCTCACCACGGGCGCGGATGCCGCCGCAGCCGGGGCTGTGGTGCCATGGGCGGCGTCCAAGCAGGGTGTCGACGGCGTCAAGAAGCAGGGGGGAGACGGCGGCAAGAAGCGGGCGGCCGCGTTCGTGAGGGTGTGGTCGGAGGCCGACGAAGTCCGCATCCTCGAGGGCCTCGCCGCGTACGTCGATGCCCACGGCGCTGAGCCGCGCCGGTCCCAGCTCCACGCCGCGCTCGATGGCTGCGGCCTGGACAAGTCCGAGTTCACCGTCACGGAGATCTACGAGAAGGTGCGGCGGCTCCGGACCAGGTACGCCAACCTGCGCTCCGCCGGGGTCGTGCCGGTGCCTGCAGGCGGCGATGAGGCGCGCAGGTACGAGCTGTCCGTGGCGATTTGGGGCGACGGGCCGCTCAATGTCACCAAGAAAGTAGGCGCCGGCCGCGGCAGCAACGCCAGTGCCAATGCCAATGCCAACGCGGCGCCAGACACACGCGTGCGCAGGGGGGTCGAGGAGCTGCAGGAACTGTACCCCAGCCTTGCCTTGGCAGTGGAGGGGATCACGGACAACGAGTCGCTGCGGCCAATGCTCAAGAGGGGCTTCCAGCTTATCAGCGACGAAAAAGCACGTGAACTGGATGCCAAGATGAAGAAGCAGATGCATAAGGAGGCGCAGATGAGGCTGGACCAAACTGCTTTGAGGAACAAGGTACTTGAAACGCTTATCAGATCCATGGATTGACAGGGCTTCATCAACGGTGTTAAGTATGGTGGGTAACAGTGTCTAGTAGCTATATATCTTCTGTGGGAAATGAACTCTGGAGGAATTAGTCACGTTTATTGTCGCCAAGTAAGCTTATATAGACTCTAGTAGGAGGAGGAGGAGGAGGATGACAGATTTTGTATTTGGTGTCATCAACCCTTTAGTATCAGTGGTCCCTTGGTGTGTCAATGGCAAAACACTGGCAAGCATGGCCTAAGTCCTAGAAGAACATGTTTTAAATATTTGGCTAAAACATCTTATTATACTAGTGGTTGGATTAGTTACTAAATTAAGGTATAGTACTTTTTTGTCTGTCACACAGAAAGATATTTTACAAATCTGGGGGTCAACTTCACTCCTATTTCCTCTTAATACATATAGGCGACATGCTGGTGTGTGACCCTGTTAAGTTCTGTCACTAATTAATAGGAATAAACATGAACCTGCTACGTTTACTTGGTGCATGGTTATCATCCACCTGATTATGAACTTTTGGAATTTATCCTAAAGTGATCATAATTATAACATTTTGTCCACCTTATAAAAAAATAGATATTGTCCTGCCTTTGCCATCAACTCAAGGACCAATACTAGACACCAAAATGTGTGTATTTGGTACTTCTAATCAGAACAGCAGTTTGTCTCATTGTATCACTCCAAACAATGCATATTATGAGAGATCATTTTGGTGTTCACTTTGTGTTTGTATTCCTAATATTTTTTAATGTACCCATAGTTCACCACATCTTCGGACGATACCTAAATCAGTGGACTAAAACAAAGCATGCCAACAAGCTTGTACCTGCACTGCATCTGTAATTCTGAATACATTTGCATGGTAATATGATATGCAAATCTTGAATTCGAACCACAACAATCTCGGTGGCTACCAGTAATACAAATGCTAACTAAACTACATGCGGGCATGAATGTCAGGTTCTTATTCTGAAACAGAGTGGCTATCAGTTTCAGTCTGAAAAACATAAAAAAACACCTATCGTTCTTGTGCGCTCAACAGTTATTATTAGATGGTCCTGGTTTTATTTAAAATAGTTATTACTTTGTGTCTTGGTTAAGTGGATGAAAAACTGCTGTCCTGTTAGAAGTTAATTACTATCCTCTTGAAGGGATATGACAGACTGGAATTAGCTTCGGCAAAAATGATATCACTTTTTTGTTTTTTTTTCCTCTCCCTTTTTTTCCCTTGTAGAACCCTAGTTCTTCCTCCTTTAGTTTACCCTCTTTTCTCCCTCAAATTCTCCAATTACTCAGCAGATTGTCAGGATTTCTTCCCAGGATCCTGTTAATGAAGGTGGCAGCAACAGTTGTAAAAGATGAACTACAATGTACTTATGTTTGGATGGATATTGATGGGTAGATGTAACACCCCGGGGTTTTAAATAATTAAAATTAATTAGAATTTAATTAGGAAATGGCAAAAACCTAGGTAGAAAAAAATTATTAATGATATGTTGCATTTATACCGTTGCATATTTTTATTTGGGTGAAAAAGAATTTATTAAATTTGAATTAGACTGAATCAATTTTAATTCTATTTAGAAAATAAATAAATGAGTTTATAAAATTTTATGAAAATAAATTCAAATTTGATTTCTAAAACCTAAGAAAATATTTCTAACATTTTACAAAGATTTATTTGATTTTAAATAGATTTGAAACTTGGATTTCAAAATGAATTTGGAAAAGATTTTACAAAAAGAAAATGGCAAAGGGGACTCCTCTCTCCCAGCCCGCTGGCTCTCCTCTGTCCTCTCCATCTCCATTTTGCTCAAGGCCGAAGCCCACTTCCACCTTTCCTCACTCGGGCCGAAACTCCCCTTTCCCCTTCCTAGGCCGCGGGCCGTTCGGCACCGCTCGGCCCAGCCGGCAGCTCCCTCCCCTGCTATCTCTATGACAATCGGAGCGCCCCACCCGGCCGACGCCGGCGAGGTGCCGCCGTCGGGAGCTGCTCCCTACGTGCACTGCCTCGGAGGATACCATGGCCATCCAACCGTCGATGGGTGGCCCAGATCGGCTTTTGACCGTGGTCAACCGGGTCTCCTTTGACTGTCCCGTCAGCATCCTCCCTCCAATCCGTGCACGCCACGTGGCCGTCGAAAGCCACCTAGGCCAAAGTTGACTAGTGTCAATTACTTCGCTCGTCCACGGCGACCTGTCGCAGATCTCTTTGGCCCTCGCAATGCCTCGACTACAACGACGATCCGTCTCCATCAAAGCTAAGTATTACTAGATAGGTTGGCGTGCTTTTAAAGATGGCAGCGGATCGGGTTCGGGGCGGATATCCGCGGATTTCGGGTTTGCGGGTTTCGGTTTTGGTGCTGGTTTTTCGCCCACGGATTTTCGGGTTCGGATACCCGAAATACTACGGTTTTGGTGCGGATCTTCAATCTGACCCGTGGAGCTCCATCGGGGCCCCGAAATTATAAGCCCAACAGAAGCCCAGCTGCAACCCTAACAATATAACGCTGAATCCACACCACCCGCACCCAGCCGCCCGCTCCCAATCCTCCGACGCCCTCACGCCCGACGCCCCTCGCCCCTCAGTCGCGTGGCTCCGCGGTCCGCGCCCCTCAGTCGCGACTCGCGACGAGTCGCCAGCGGCCCAGCGGCCAGCACTCCTCTGAGTCTCCGACGGGCGACGATCGCGACGGCGGACTCCCGGCGGCCGGCGCACGGCGCCCGTCCGGCTCGCCCCTGCCCCGCCCCCTTCCTGGAGTCCTGGCGCCCCTCTCCCTCTCTTCCTAGTTCCTACCCCGGTCCGGCAGCCCTGCAGGGGTAGTCGCGCGCACCCAGCAGTGCTGCACGCAGGTATGGCACTAGCAGCATCTCTTCCCCTTCCTTGGATTGGATCTCGAATTTCATGGCGGTGCTTGAGATCCACCTAAAAACGTGAATAAGCAACCCTAACCCTAACTATTTTCCCTTTCCCTGCCTTTTTCAGGAAGTGAGCAATGTCGGCTCCTGGTGCTTCAAGTGGATCTCAAGCTGCTCCTGCATCTCAGTCTGTGGGTTCTCGTCCTCAAACTCGTCCACATCTTGCTGCCAGTTCAGCAACGCCACCATCCAATTCAGCTGCACCGGTATCTGATTCTGCAACTTTAGGTAATACTAATGTGGATGTGGTAGAGGTAGAAGATGATGTTACTGTTGGTAGTAAGAGGAAGCTAAGATCTGAGGTATGGAAAGAGTTTGATTTGATTAATGTAAATGGGATTTGGAAAGCAAAATGTCAATGGTGTAAGAAACATTTAGGTGGCGAGACAAGAAATGGTACAACTCATTTGAAAAATCATCTTGCTGTATGTTCGGACAGAGCTTCTAAAAAAGGTTTAAAACAGTCCACTATTAAATTGTCTACAAACCCACGAGATGGCACTGTCACATTAGAGAAGTATGTGTTTGATCAAGATGTTGCTAGAAAAGAACTTGCTTTAAAGAAATGGTGCTTTGCTGTACCGGTTGAGGCTGCTTTAAGCGTCCTTTGTTTTTTTTACCTCTTTGATGGATATTTAAGTAGGCTCATCAAGGGTGACACTAAGAGCAAGTATAATAGTGGGCTGCAAGAAGGCTAAATTCTAAGGTGGAAGAGAGAAAAAAAGGAGAGAGAAGAGAAGTGAAGTGAGTTGTAAGCTTACAGCCAGCTTGGACACAAGAACCAATACAGTTTGTGAGAGAGACAAGTGAGTCATATAATTATTGCAAAGACTTGATCATTGTATGAGTGGGTTGTTAAGATTGTTACAGCTAGTAACAGACTGTATTATTAAACTTGCTCTAAGGGTCTCTTTGGTAGGCCTTTTGGCAGAAGCCCAACCAAAGAAGTTGCTTTTGGAAATAGCTTTTCAAAAGTAGGTGTTTTTTTATTCATTTTTAAAAGTTGTTTTAACTCTGCTTTGACTTTTAGCTTTTCAAAATAGATGAAATAAAATCTTTTTTATAATTGTTTAAAGAGAACATAATGATATGAGATATATATTTTATACTTGTTTAACCAAACAACTTTTAGTTTTTCTACAGCTCACAGCCCACAGCAGCTTTTCCCCACACCCATAGGTCAACCAAATAGACGCTAAATGTTGTAGCTACTTTGAATGGAGCATCAACCTGCAATGTTATTGTCTTTTAGATTCAAATGAACTTTCAAAGAGGATTAATAAATAATATATATTGATGGTTAGTATATCAAACCATTTTATATAGAAAGTATATAAACTGTATTATAAATCTATCCTAAATATAGAAAATTGACAGGAACAATTTACTAAACTGAAATGTGGTAGAAGGATAAAACAAAGGACCATCTAAAAAATAAATTTAGGAAGCATATCATTTTTAGGAACACATTAATATTCACCTCAAGAAGTCAAATTTGTAAATTTGCATGCCCTTAATTTCTTGAGCTCCAAGAATTGAGATATGAAAAACAAAGATGAGTTGAAATAATGATAAAAAAAATTTAAAAAAAAATGAGTACTAAAGGGTAAGAGCGCTTCTCGCTATGCTGATTTTAGCATTCCACGTGTTTTCATTATTATTTTGGTTGAAAATATAGGTTAGAAAAGCTTAATGACTCCTCTTGTTTGTACCCACTGTAGAGACACGTAGTATGTATGGTACGACCAGCTCTTAGGGGATAAGTATTAAGGTAACTCTAGCGTATGATCTAAGGAGGTGCAAAGAAGAGAGAAATAATAAAGTACAATATGTGCAATATATTGGACGAAGGGTGCTAGCTTAATATTTGTAAGAACTTATAGACTAATTTGAGCATCCAATGCATAAAATAAGAAAGAATAGACGCAATAAGTTTACTTGGCTGGTAGATGATCATGCATGCTACTTCCTCTATACAGAAAGATAGTTGTCTAAGGTTTTGTATAGGTCAAATTTTTAAGTTTGAATAAGTTTGTAGAAAATATTAACAATATTTGCATGTCTAAATAGGTTTATTATGAAAATATATTTAATTATTGATCTTATAATATTTATAATGTATAATTGTCAGTGTTTTTACCCCGGGGGTCTGACACCAACGAGTAATATGATCGCGTGCTCTCTTCCTGCATGGTGACACATAAGGATTTATCCTGGTTCGGGCAAAGAAGGCCCTACGTCCAGCGGGGGAGGAGGTTCTTGTATTACTTGCACCTAGGTGCTTGTACAGGGGCAATACAAGCTCAATGAGCGTGGACCGGAGTCCGGACTCGTGTGTGTGGATTCGTGTCGCGCAAGCCTGTGCGTAACCGTGTGCTTGTGTTCTGTTTCGTCGTCCCGTGGACGCCTGCGCGTGAAGGGCCCTGGTGTCCTCTTTTATAGACCAAGAGGAGGCCAGGGTTACAGGAGAATGATACAGGAGTCGGGATGTACAATGCCCAGTACGACGGAGGGTAGGAATTATGTCTTGTCGAAGATACTGGAGCCGACGTGGGGGTTGCTGTTGAGGCGTCCTTGAAGCGTGGCCTCCATCCCGGACGCGGACGTGGAGGCGTGGCGACGTGGAGGCCGTGCAACGCCCATTCCGGCTCGTACAGGACGTGGCAGAGTCTCTCCGGGTCTTGGGGTACCTGTCCTCCAATAGCATGAAAGCAGTTAGGGCTCGAGGGGCGCGGAGCCGGCCTCGAGGTGGCGCCTACGGGGGGCTCGAGCCCCCGCAGGTATAGGCAAATCCCAGGAAACCCGATCGCACAGTGGGTAGCCAGGCCTCGAGTCGTGACTCGAGTGTGCAACAGTGCAGGGTATGGCCGAACAGTGCTGTACTGATGCCTTTTTGCCCATGCTTGCGGTGAAAAAGGAGATTTGACTCTGCCCTGGTTCACTGTGGCACACGTCGGGTTCTAGAGGACATGACCGGAGTAGATGAACGCATTAAATGCGTAGTATGGGATTGGCATCCGATGCCTGGTGCTTCTCGAAGGTGGCATGATGTGTCTCGAGGGATAGGTTACCGTACTAGTGAGGCTCGAGGTCCCCGCGTGGGGTCTCGAGGAGCGGTGCAGGGCTCGAGGCCTATGTGCCGGGGCTCGAGGGGTAGGCTGCCATGAGGCGGACAGTAAGGCTTCGGCGGCCCTGGGCTCCCTGGTGATGGGCCGGCGTTGTAGGCCTTGAGGGGTTGGCTTTTCAGAAGGTCAGACTTGTTAGATTTGTTATTAATTGGTGTTCTAGGTTTAACCTATTTGTTTTGCGTTGATTGGGGGTACCCCTCCTGTGGTCCCCCGACAATAATAAATATTAGTGGTCTCTTATATGTATTTGGTCATAGTTAAAATATCTAATTTCTCAAAAAATAAGAAAATATTTTTTTATAAGATGGAAGGAGTAATTAATAGGAAATAGTATTTTATTTTGAGGGGATCCTTCATTAGAAATTTAAGTTAGCTATATAACAATTTGAGCTAAAGAATAATCCCTCCGTCTCAGGATATAAGACATGCACGTATTTCAAAATTCAAACTTTATTAACTTTGACCAATAATAAGTCTAATAAAATAAAAAATATATAGTATAATAATGGTACCATTAGATTTATCTTTACGAATACTTTCTAATGATATTTTTGTTGTTTCCATTAGTTATATAAAATAATATAAATTAATGATCAAAGTATAATCTTGAAGACCGCACCAAGTCAAATCGCGCCTTATATCCTGAGACGGAGGGAGTAGTTTATAGTCTATGATACTGCTAGTATCAAAATCTTATACCAGCTAGCCTATGGCTAGAGGTTTTTGCTTTGGCCACCGCCCAGCAGAGCGCGAGAGCCAAATAATTATTGAAGAAGCTATTACGCAACAAATGTTGAAAGGCCACGAAATCTCCCGCGGTTATAGATTTTTATATATTTCATTAATATTTAAAATAAGGGAAAATTACTACATTGCCCTTGTTTTAAAGTCCAATTGCATGTTTGCCCCTGTTTTTTTTAACTTTGCATGTTTGCCTCCGTTTTTTGTCTTCCAATTGCATGGTTGCCCCTGTTTTATTGCAAAACTACCCCTGTTTTTCATGTTTTCAGGGCATCTATGCAATTGGAAGACAGAAAATAGGGGCAAACATGCAAAGTTAAAAAAAACAGGGGCAAACGTGTAATTGGATTTTAAAACAAGGGCAGTCTTGCAAATGACCCTTAAAATAAATACTTTTTTTGATCGCTATATATTGTTGATGTTTCTTCATAATTCTTCGCCAACCACTCTAAGAGTGCCTCTAACGTCAAATTTGCACCATACATACCATCCCAAGGATGACGTATGCGATTTTCCGAGCAGTCATGTTTACACTCGTGCTCCCCAGAGACGACCCTGTCTCCGGCTCCTCCCTACATGTTGAAAGCCCTAGTTTGGTTTTGGATAATTGATGAAACCTATTTTGGTCTAATCCTTTTGTGAAGCATGTGTGTAGCTAATGGAAAAGGATTATGACCAAGCCATTGGTGGAGTTAGCAAAGTGGCAACCATGGAGGATGGTGGTGGCCACAAGCACTTAAGTGATCAAGTGCTCTACCATTGGTGAAATGAAGAAGAGAAAAGATGCCTTGCTCAAGTGGTAGATTATTTCTTTCTTTTAATCTTGAGTATAGGCAAGCCGGACTATCAAGAGGGATATAAATTAGGCTAGCTAGATGTGGTGAAAAGTGCTCATGACGTCTAACTTCTAGTGCCACCTTGAGCGATCTAACTTTGCGTTGTTGCTAGGATCGAGTGGCGTGGTGAGTGAAGTGAAAATCCTTTGAAAAATGATTGTGAAAATGCTAACACACACACCAAGTCAAATTGCACATTTAAAAAGGAGAAGGTGTTGGAGTTGATTTGGATCAACTCGGAGATTGGGTCTTAGATTGTATTTCTGTACTAATTCTTTGTGCTTTGGATCTTGTATTCATGTGAGTTGTGTAGCCCTCTGAATAAGCTTTCCAAAATGTCCAAGATCATCGAAATCGGAGTTCGGAGCTAAAAGTTATGGTTGTTTTAGCGCGGAGGCCATTTTTGGCCTAGAGGTAGTACCGCCATAGGGCCGGTACTACCGACCCCTCCGCGAACAGATCGCATGCTCTCTGTTTTGGGCCATATTTGGCCTAGAGGTAGTACCGCCATAGGGCCGGTAGTACCGACCCCCGGTCGGTAGTACCGGCGATCGAAGTCGTTTTTCAGGCTCTCTGTGTAGATCTAGTTTTGGCCTAGAGGTAGTACCGCCATAAGGCCGGTAGTACCGACCCTACTACCGACCCCTCTGTAGGCAGCGCACAAACTCTCTGTTCGGAGGAGTTTTTGCCTAGAGGTAGTACCGCCATAAGGCCGGTACTACCGACCCTCGGTACTACCGATCTTTGGGGTCAGTACTACCGACCGTGGCACAGTTGACTTGTTTAAGTAGCCGCTTGGCCGGCTTCTAACGGTCACCTCTCCCATTCCTTGCGCCCAAAACACAAGAAAGAGAGCTCCCAAGTGTTGACTAACCTCCTCTCCCCCCCCCCTTTGATTCTAGAGTGAATCTCTTGCAAGCTTTGAGCTAGGGAAGTGAGATTAGAGAGTGAGAAGCATCGATCTACGTCTTGAGCACTTGGATCCAACATCTCTCCGGCTTGATTTGTGTTCTTTACTCTTGAGTTCTTGGAACTCTAGCCGGTTAGGTGTTCTTCGGTTGTTGCCCGTGATTGACTCTTTTGCGAGGGCACTCCGAAGTGTTTGTATTACCCTCTGATTCTTAGTGAAGAAACTCAACTAGCCTTTGTGGTTGATTGAGTGAGGCAAGGAGGTGAAAGAGACTCCAACCTTCGTGGTCACCTCAACAATGGGGACGTAGGTGCTTCTTAGTGAAGTGGCCGAACCTCGGGTTAAATCTTGTGTCTCGTGTGCTTGTTGATTTCGCATCTTTGGAGATTTCGTTTGCTCTCGTGTTCTTCGTGTTCTTCCTCCCTCCTTTCTCATTCTAGGTGTGGGAAGGCTCGATCTACTCTTTGGGGAGGAGCCACTATTTGGACAAGGTATAAACTTCATCTACATCTCTTAGGAAAACCTTGGTATAAGCTAGATTCAATCTTGCATCTCGTTCATCCCGATTTCGTAGCTGTTCCTAGGTTGTCGGTAGTACCGACCCCTGGAGCCGGTAGTACCGGCCCCTATAGTCGGTAGTACCAACTGTGTGATCTGATATCTGTTTCGAGCTTTGAGTTTCAGGATTCTAGATTTTTAAATAGGCTATTCACCCCCCCCCCCTCTAGCCATTCGGACCTTTCACACGTGCATGCAGCTCTGCGCTCTGCGTTATGAGTGGTCGATGGCGGCTCCTCGGTGACACTCTTACGCGTGCCTGGGCTCCGCGCCTCACGCTCTAGAGTCATCGGCTAACCGGGGTTAGCGACTCAGTTACAAACAAACTTTTCAAGACAATGTATACACATACATCTAAAAATAATACTCGTTGTTCACGTACATAGCTGATACCAGCCGAGCTGCCTATGCTATTTCTTCACCGCTGGTTTTTCTCCATATTTTATTTATACATCATCATATACAACCATTCTCTATATTTATTTTTCAGGAACACGGTTTGGTCAACGAGCTTCTTACGCTTGAGGACTGGATCACTCGGGAAGAAGATCGTCGTCGACCAGGTTCATCGACCTGGCCTTCGCCTGTCGCCGACCAGGCTGGTCGACCTGGCCTTCGTCCGTCGCCGACCAGGCTCATCAACCTGGCCTTCGCCCGTCGCCGACCAGGTTCATCGACCTGACCTATGCCCGTCGTCGACCAGGCTGATCGACCTGACATTCGTTCGTCGCCGACCAGACTCGTTGGCCTGGCCTTCGCCCGTTGCCGACCAGGCTGATCGACCTGGCCTTCGTCTGTCGCCGACCAGGCTCATCGACCTGGCCTTCGCCCGTCGCCGACCAGGTTCATCGTCCTGGTCTACGCTCGTTTCGTCGCCAACCAAATTCATCTACGCTTGTCACCGATCAGGTGCAAAACTGCTCGGTGCTCGGCTTCATCATCAACAATGCTAGGGACTCCCTGGTGTTCGGATTCTTCGTGCAAGCATTGCCAGCTGAGCTGGGGACTCTATTGGTGGTCGGACATCTCGTTAGTGTGCATCAAGTCGTTCCATGTTGTTCAGATCAGGGCGCTGATTTTTGACAACTCGTCAGAGCACTTGCTAAGTACATTACTGATAACCTGAAGACTTTTTTCGACCATGTGAAAGCCCTAGTTTGGTTTTGGTTAATTGATGAAACCTATTTGGTCTAATCCTATTGCTAAGCATGTGTGTAGCTTATAAGAGAGGATTATGACCAAGCCAGGTGGTGGAGCTAGCTAGGTGGCAACCATGAAGGATGGTGATGGCCACAAGCACTCAAGAGATCAAGTGCTCTACCATTGGTGAAACTTGAGAAGAAGAGAAGAGATGGAGCAAAGAGGCCCGAAGGCAAAGGTATAATCTATAGGGCTCTTTGCTTTGGTGATCAAGACACTTAGCGAGTGTGATCACATTTAGGATAGATAGCCGTACTATTAAGAGGAGATAATTCACGGCTTATGCGGTGTTCAAGTGCCACTAGGTGTTCTCTAACATATCGATGCTATAGACCTAGTGAGTGACTAACAAAACCATTGGAAAATGCTTTGTAAAATGCTAACACATGCGCACAAGTGATGGAACTCTTTGATGTTGGCACATGAGAGCAAGGGTAGAGGTTAGATTGTGAAAGATGCCAAGATAGGGGCATCGGACGCTGCTAGCGGCGGCATCGGACGCTGGCCAAGAGTCTGATGGCAAACCCTAACTACTGACTGTTGTCGAGGTAACATCGGACGCTGGCAACGGACGCTGGCGATTCACTGTTGCAGAGTCCGATGATCATGACGTGGCGCAAGCGTGTTTTCCAGGGTGCATCGGACGCTGGCCCGCGTCCGTTGCCAACCCATCGGACGCGTCCGATGTATTCTGGACCTCTCTGGAACCTTTCTGTTGTGTCATCGGACGCAGGGGTTAAGCGTCCGATGTAACCGTTCCGGCGCGTCCGATGTGGCGTAGAAAAGAGCTGAATCAAGCAGTGGCATCGGAGCGTCCGATGCCTGGCATCGGCGCGTCCGATGCCACTTTAACCGTGGCGCGAAGTAATATGACCGTTGGGATCTAACGTGCAGATTTCATATCAGGGGGACATGTGGCTCCATCCGGAGCATGATCATCGGCGCGTCCGATGACCCCGATTCCAGCCCAATGGCTAGGCCGACTTGTGTGGTCTATTTAAGGGGCTTGGCCGGCTTGCTAGGTTTCACCCTTGCACATTCTGATTCCTAAGCATACTAGTGAGCATTGGCAAGCCTCCCAACTCATCTCCTAAGTTGATTTGATCAAACCAAGTGAGATTGAGTGATCTAGTGCGTGATTTGAAAAGAGTTCAATCTAGTGGCACTAGTTCTTCGCATCGGCATTGAGTTCTCTTGTTACTCTTGGCATTTGCCGGTGCCTAGACGGCTTGGAGGTGTTGAGGTGGTTGATTGGCAAGATTGGTGATTGTTCTTGGCCACCACCGTTCGAGATTGTGAGAGGTTTTGGAGCCTCACCTCGCCGGAGCGGCAAGAGGCATCCTTAGTGGATTGCTCGTGTCATTGAGCTACCTCACTAGCGGTAGATTCTTGTGGCGCTCTTAGTGAGCTTGGCTTTGCGCCGATTAGCCACCGGGTCACCTAGTGTTGGTCGACACAACGGGGAGTAGCGTGCCGGCAAGCACGTGAACCTCGGGATAAATCTTGGTGTCCCGTGTGCTTATTATGATTGCTTTCACATCTTGGTGATTGGTCTTCATATTCACATCTTGGTGATTGGCATCACGAGTGGACTTCACCGGTGATTGGCTCTCTACTAGGCGATCCCGAAGGCTCGGTGAAACCACCTCTATCTTGCTCATTTACTTTGTGTATTTACATTGAGCTATTTCTCCTGTGTTGATACTATCCTTGTTGTATATCTCTTATTCTATTACTTGTGTAGCTAGTTGTGATTAGCTTGCTTAGTCTATCTATTGCACACACTTGTCTCATATACTTTTTGTATATCATACTTGTACTAGAGCTAGATAGCTTTATTCCGCATTTGATATTAGCTCTAGTTGATTGTGTGACATAGAAATATTAGGTAGAATTTGTGGATAGGTGGCTTGCAACACACTATTAGGCTAGCACAAGAAGCTTCGCCATTTGTTATACTAATAGTGTTTGCCTAAGTAATTTTGTAGATTTTTAATTAGGCTATTCACCCCCCCCCCCCTCTAGCAAATTTGGACCTTTCAAGTGGTATCAGAGCCGTGGTCACCGTTTGTTTGAGGCTTAACATCCTCCGGTGTTAAAATGGCTTAAATCAACTATATGGGGAAGCCACCACATTTTGACGGCACTAACTTCGATTGTTGGAAGAGGAAGATGTGCGCATTCACAAGAGGAATGAATAGAAAGATTTGGGAAGTGATTGAACATGACTTTGCGGTAATTGACACCGCAAGTCCCACTCCAAGAGAAGAAGAGAAGCTTCAATGGAATGATGTGGCAATCAACTTGTTCTATGAAGCATTTGACACAAAGGTGTTTGAGCAAATCAAGGACCTTGAAAGAGCAAGTGAGATATGGGAGAGATTGGAGGAAACATATGAAGGCACCAAGGCGGTCAAGGGAGCCAAGCTATATATTCTCAAGGACAAGCTCGCCATGTTCAAGATGCAAGACGATGAAAGCATACCGGAGATGTTTCACCGGTTGCAAGTCATTATCAATGACTTGAAGGCCTTGGGAGAGAAGGTAGAGGACAAAGACTTTTCTCACAAGTTCTTGAGATGCTTGCCACCAAGGTTTGACACTTTGGTGACTATCCTAGTGAGAGAAGGATTGGATACGGTAACCCCAAACCAAGTACTAGGTGATGTGGTCACACAAGACACATACCGTGTGGAAAGGAATGGGGGAGCCCAAGAAGAAGAAAAGAAGAAGAGGACCGTGGCATTCAAAGCTTCATCTTCCAAGAGCAAGAGCAAGGGCAAGGCAAAGAAGGAAGAAAGTGATGATGAAGCTAGTACAAGTCCAAGTGAAATGGATGATGAAGAAATGGCTCTCTTTGTGAAGAGGTTTGGCAAGTTCATGAAGAAGAAGGGCTATGGAGCAAGAAAGAGAAGAGATTCAACAAAGAGCACAACTAAAAGGTGCTATAGATGCAAGAGCAAGGATCACTTCATTGCGGATTGTCCACAATCTAGTGATGATGAAGATGATCGCAAGAAGAGCAAGAAGGACAAGAAGGAGAAGAAAGAGAAGAAAGAAAAGAAGAAGGGTGGATCCTATGTTGTGACATGGGATAGTGATGCTTCCTCAAGCGATGATGGTGATTCTAGTGATGATGAGAGGAAGACCACCAAGAAGAAGGCTATGGCTAGTCTAGCTATCTCAAGCAAGCCTTCTATCTTCGACACTCAATCGACGTGCTTCATAGCTAAGGCCACTAAGGTATCATCCGATGAGAGTGATAGTGAGAGTGAGAGTGATGATGATGAGGAATACTGAAAGGAGGACCTCATGAGCATGCTACAAGATGCTCACTCTTACATTGAGACTAAGAGGAAGGAGTGCAAAGAATTGCGCAAGGCCAACAAGGCTCTTGAGCAATCCTTTGATGAGCTCAAGTCTACTCATGAGAGGCTAGAGGAAGCCCATGAGAAGCTTGATCAAGCTCACACTAGGCTTAAGGAAGCCCACTCCTCCCTCCTTGATCAAAGTAAGATTGAGGATGTTGTAGAGACATGCAATGTAGGAATTACATGTGATATTCTTGATGAATCTTTTTATGCTCCTATTATTGTTGCTCCCACAAATGCATCATCATCATCTAGCTCAACTAAAATGCCTACTTCTACTACATGTGATTCATCATTAGTGGTAGAAAATGAGAACCTTAAGAACAAGGTGTATGAGCTCACTCATGCTTTAGGCAATGCCTATGGTGGAGATGCCCGCTTGCTTAAGTGCTTGGGTAGCCAAAGATGTCCACTCAACAAGGAGGGACTTGGCTATACCCCTAAGAAGGGCAAGGCCGCTTTTGCTCCTCACAAGACTAGTTTTGTGAAGAGCAATGGTCCGTATTGCTACAGTTGCAAGCAATCCGGGCATATAGAGCAAAATTGCTTTAACAAAAATAAGAACAAGAACAATGCTCATGCTTTATCTATTAGACTTGATTCTTGTTACATGCTTACAAAGGGCACTAATGGTGTGAAGGCTAAGTACATTGGTGCACCCATGGTTGGCCCAAAGAAGAAGGCAATTTGGGTGCCCAAGAGCTTGGTAACTAACCTTGGAGGACCCAAAAAGGTTTGGGTACCTAAAAAGAATTGATCTCTTTTGTAGGTAAACTATAAAGCGGGAGGAAGGCATTGGGTGCTTGATAGTGGGTGCACTCAACACATGACCGGTGATGGAAGAATGTTCAAATCAATCAACACTAGTGGCAATGATCATGCGAATGCTATCACATTTGGTGACAACAAGAAAGGCAAGGTTAAAGGCTTGGGCAAGATTGCAATATCCAATGACTTGAGCATCTCCAATGTGCTATTAGTGGAATCTCTCAACTTCAACCTATTGTCCGTGGCACAATTGTGTGACTTGGGTTTCAAATGCATATTTGGTGTTGATGATGTGGAGATAGTAAGTGTTGATGGAAGTGATGTGATCTTCAAAGGATTTAGATATGAGAATCTCTATTTGGTGGACTTTGATGCTAGTGAAGCTCAATTGACAACATGCTTATTCACCAAATCAAGTATGGGTTGGCTATGGCATAGGCGTTTGGGACATGTTGGAATGAAGCAACTAAAGAGGCTAGTGAAGCATGACATGGTTAGAGGACTAAAAGATGTTCATTTTGAAAAGGACAAGCTATGTAGTGCATGCCAAATGGGAAAGCAAGTTGGAAACACCCATCCAAGCAAAGGAATGATGAGCACTACACATGCACTTGAGTTGTTGCACATGGACTTGTTTGGACCAACTACATATGCAAGTATTGGGGGAAACAAGTATGGCTTCGTAATAGTGGATGACTATACAAGGTACACATGGGTCTTCTTTCTCGTTGACAAGAGTGAAGTGTTTGGCATATTCAAAACCTTTGTCAAGAGAAGTCAAAATGAGTTTGATAGAAGAATCAAGAAAGTGAGAAGTGACAATGGGAGTGAGTTTAGGAACACAAGAGTTGATGAACTATGTGATGAATTTGGAATCAAACATCAATTCTCGGCCAAGTATACACCTCAATCCAATGGGATAGTCGAAAGAAAGAATAGGACACTCATTGATATGTCAAGATCCATGCTTAGTGAATACAATGTGAGTGATTCCTTTTGGGCCGAAGCAATCAACACGGCATGCTATTATAGCAACCGGCTCTATTGTCACCCTCTATTGAAGAAGACACCATATGAGCTCCTAAATGATAGAAAGCCCAACATTGCATACTTCCGGGTCTTTGGGTGCAAGTGCTACATATTAAAGAAAGGCACAAGACTTGGCAAGTTTGAAAAGAAGTGTGATGAAGGGTTCCTACTTGGTTACTCCACTACAAGCAAAGCATATAGAGTATGGAACAACATATCAAGAATAGTTGAAGAAGTCCATGATGTTGAGTTTGATGAAACCAATGGCTCACATGAAGAACAAGATAATCTAGATGATGTGAGAGGAACACAATTGGTGGAAGCTATGAAGAACATGGACATTGGTGATATTAGGCCAAAGCAAGTGATTGATATTGAAGATGACAAAGAACAAGTGCTCTCTCCTTCAACCATGCATGACAATGATATTGCAAGCTCTAGTGGTTCTCAAGATCAACAAAACGCTAATGCAAGTGCTCAACCGGAACTAGTGCTCCAACCAACACACATTGCAAGAGATCATCCTTTAGATCAAATTGTTGGTGACATAAGAAGAGGTGTGCAAACAAGATCAAGATTGGCATCCTTTTGTGAACACTACTCATTTGTATCATCTATTGAGCCAACCAAGATTGATGAAGCTTTGATGGATGTTGATTGGGTGAATGCAATGCATGAAGAGTTGAACAACTTCACCCGCAATAATGTTTGGGAGTTAGTGGAAAGACCAAAGAATACAAATGTAATTGGCACAAGATGGGTCTTCCGGAACAAGCAAGATGAAGATGGCATAGTTGTAAGGAACAAAGCAAGATTGGTTGCACAAGGGTACACTCAATTGGAAGGCATTGACTTTGGAGAAACCTATGCACCGGTTGCTAGATTGGAGGCCATAAGAATCTTACTTGCATATGCTTGTTCTCATAACATCAAGCTCTATCAAATGGATGTCAAGAGTGCTTTTCTCAATGGATTCATCAATGAGCTAGTGTATGTTGAACAACCTCCCGGATTTGAAGATTTGAAGAAGCCCAACCATGTGTACAAGCTCAAGAAGGCATTATATGGGTTGAAACAAGCACCAAGAGCATGGTATGAAAGATTGAGGGATTTCTTGTTAGCTAAAGGGTTCAAGATTGGGAAGGTTGACACCACTCTCTTCACCAAGAAAATTGGAAGTGACTTGTTTGTGTTGCAAATCTATGTGGATGACATCATTTTTGGATCAACCAACCAAGACTTTTGTGAAGAGTTTGGAGAGATGATGGCTAAAGAGTTTGAGATGTCTATGATTGGAGAGCTTAGTTACTTCCTTGGTCTACAAATCAAGCAAATGAAGAAAGGCACATTTGTTAGTCAAGGCAAGTACATCAAGGACATGCTCAAGAAGTTTGGGTTAGATGAAGCAAAAGCAATAACCACTCCAATGGGCACAAATGGACATTTGGATAGCGACTCTAGTGGTGACATGGTGGATCAAAAGCTATATCGGTCAATGATTGGAAGCCTACTCTATGTGACCGCATCAAGGTCGGATGTCATGTTTAGTGTGTGCATGTGTGCAAGGTTCCAAGCTTCACCAAGGGAAAGTCATTTGAAGGCAACCAAAAGAATATTGAGATATTTGAAGCACACTCCAAATGTTGGACTATGGTATCCCAAGGGCTCTCAATTTGAATTAATTGGATACTCGGATTCTGATTATGCGGGATGCAAGGTGGATAGGAAGAGCACATCGGGCACTTGTCAACTGCTTGGAAGATCACTTGTCTCATGGTCATCAAAGAAGCAAAATAGTGTTGCACTCTCTACCACCGAAGCCGAATACATATCCGCGGGTAATTGTTGTGCACAATTGCTATGGATGAAAGCAACATTGCAAGATTATGGAGTCAAGTTTGGACAAGTCCCATTGCTATGTGATAATGAGAGCGCCGTCAAAATAGCCACCAACCCGGTACAACATTCAAGGACAAAGCACATTGACATAAGACATCACTTCATTAGAGATCATCAAGCAAAGAAAGATATATCTATTGAGAATGTGGGCACCGATGATCAACTTGCCGATATCTTCACCAAGCCACTAGATGAGAGAAGGTTTTGCAAGCTAAGGAATGAATTGAATATCCTAGACTTCTCCAACATGAGTTGAATGCACCCCCACTTATGACATGCCTCTCCTCCAAGAAAGCAAAGGTGAAATTGTTTGGCATGTGCATTCATTCTTATTAGGATTGTGATCTAGTTCATATAGCCATCACATTGCTTATTTAGGCTCATTCATGGTAAATCAAATGACTTTGAAGTGTATATGGTACCACTATTGCTTCTATGATTGACTTGATCTAGTGGTAGCATATAACTTGTTTGTGAGCTTGTAACTCTAGTGTTTGATCTAGTAAGTGAGCAATAGGTGTTTAACCAACGTGAGTAAGATAACTATTATAAGATGTGTGAAGAAGCTTACTCTAGAGCAAACCGTGTTAAATATCCTATGCTCATGAGCTAGATTAAGCCATAACTTGACTTAGTTTGATCCTTACATGTGAATCTCTTAATGCAAAGTTTGTCTCCTTTCCTTAAAACTTGCCCCACCTTTTATGATAATTGTTGACAAAGGGGGAGAAAATGATGCAACAAAGCTAAGATAAGGGGAGACAACACGAGAGGAGTGGCAACAAAAATGAAAAACATGCTAGATTTCAAGTGGGATCGGAGCTTACAAATAGGGGGAGCAAGCTCATAAACATGATTGTTGCATTTTGAAATGTGCATATTCATATGTTTGATTACAATACATAAGCTATTTAATTTGATATCCATGCTTATGTGGTGAATGCTAGTGTTAGAACATGATTGATGATATGACTCACTAGCATGAATAAGATGATAACTAGACATACTTATATTTTAGTATTTTCAAGTGGTTCAAGAGCCTTATTATTATGTTGATCTCACAGGGTTCTTGAGTTTTGATGTATGTCTAGTAACAAATGGTGCTAAGGATGGTATAACATGTGCACTCCGATAGGTATCACGCTTCAAAGGTCCATTCTTATGCCTTAGCATCATCATTGGTAGTATTGCTCATCCACATTTCATAATCATACATATGTGCCAAATTTAGAACCAAACTCTATAGCACATATGTAGGGGGAGCTAATACTATCAATGTGGTTACTCAAATTTAAATCACATATCTTTGTATAGGTTGTCATCAATTACCAAAAAGGGGGAGATTGAAAACCCTAGTTTGGTTTTGGTTAATTGATGAAACCTATTTGGTCTAATCCTATTGCTAAGCATGTGTGTAGCTTATAAGAGAGGATTATGACCAAGCCAGGTGGTGGAGCTAGCTAGGTGGCAACCATGAAGGATGGTGATGGCCACAAGCACTCAAGAGATCAAGTGCTCTACCATTGGTGAAACTTGAGAAGAAGAGAAGAGATGGAGCAAAGAGGCCCGAAGGCAAAGGTATAATCTATAGGGCTCTTTGCTTTAGTGATCAAGACACTTAGCGAGTGTGATCACATTTAGGATAGATAGCCGTACTATTAAGAGGAGATAATTCACGGCTTATGCGGTGTTCAAGTGCCACTAGGTGTTCTCTAACATATCGATGCTATAGACCTAGTGAGTGACTAACAAAACCATTGGAAAATGCTTTGTAAAATGCTAACACATGCGCACAAGTGATGGAACTCTTTGATGTTGGCACATGAGAGCAAGGGTAGAGGTTAGATTGTGAAAGATGCCAAGATAGGGGCATCGGACGCTGCTAGCGGCGGCATCGGACGCTGGCCAAGCGTCCGATGGCAAACCCTAACTACTGACTGTTGTCGAGGTAACATCGGACGCTGGCAACGGACGCTGGCGATTCACTGTTGCAGAGTCCGATGATCATGACGTGGCGCAAGCGTGTTTTCCAGGGTGCATCGGACGCTGGCCCGCGTCCGTTGCCAACCCATCGGACGCGTCCGATGTATTCTGGACCTCTCTGGAACCTTTCTGTTGTGTCATCGGACGCAGGGGTTAAGCGTCCGATGTAACCGTTCCGGCGCGTCCGATGTGGCGTAGAAAAGAGCTGAATCAAGCAGTGGCATCGGAGCGTCCGATGCCTGGCATCGGCGCGTCCGATGCCACTTTAACCGTGGCGCGAAGTAATATGACCGTTGGGATCTAACGTGCAGATTTCATATCAGGGGGACATGTGGCTCCATCCGGAGCATGATCATCGGCGCGTCCGATGACCCCGATTCCAGCCCAACGGCTAGGCCGACTTGTGTGGTCTATTTAAGGGGCTTGGCCGGCTTGCTAGGTTTCACCCTTGCACATTCTGATTCCTAAGCATACTAGTGAGCATTGACAAGCCTCCCAACTCATCTCCTAAGTTGATTTGATCAAACCAAGTGAGATTGAGTGATCTAGTGCGTGATTTGAAAAGAGTTCAATCTAGTGGCACTAGTTCTTCGCATCGGCATTGAGTTCTCTTGTTACTCTTGGCATTTGCCGGTGCCTAGACGGCTTGGAGGTGTTGAGGTGGTTGATTGGCAAGATTGGTGATTGTTCTTGGCCACCACCGTTCGAGATTGTGAGAGGTTTTGGAGCCTCACCTCGCCGGAGCGGCAAGAGGCATCCTTAGTGGATTGCTCGTGTCATTGAGCTACCTCACTAGCGGTAGATTCTTGTGGCGCTCTTAGTGAGCTTGGCTTTGCGCCGATTAGCCACCGGGTCACCTAGTGTTGGTCGACACAACGGGGAGTAGCGTGCCGGCAAGCACGTGAACCTCGGGATAAATCTTGGTGTCCCGTGTGCTTATTATGATTGCTTTCACATCTTGGTGATTGGTCTTCATATTCACATCTTGGTGATTGGCATCACGAGTGGACTTCACCGGTGATTGGCTCTCTACTAGGCGATCCCGAAGGCTCGGTGAAACCACCTCTATCTTGCTCATTTACTTTGTGTATTTACATTGAGCTATTTCTCCTATGTAGATACTATCCTTGTTGTATATCTCTTATTCTATTACTTGTGTAGCTAGTTGTGATTAGCTTGCTTAGTCTATCTATTGCACACACTTGTCTCATATACTTTTTGTATATCATACTTGTACTAGAGCTAGATAGCTTTATTCTGCATTTGATATTAGCTCTAGTTGATTGTGTGACATAGAAATATTAGGTAGAATTTGTGGATAGGTGGCTTGCAACACACTATTAGGCTAGCACAAGAAGCTTCGCCATTTGTTATACTAATAGTGTTTGCCTAAGTAATTTTGTAGATTTTTAATTAGGCTATTCACCCCCCCCCCCCCCCCCCTCTCTAGCAAATTTGGACCTTTCACCATGACACCACGTGACTGAGTCACCTACTGTCAAGCTCAGGGACTAAGTGGCTACACTTCACCTAACGGTGAATGTAGTGCTTCTACTATGGCTTACACTCCTTATTGACTAAGGAGTCTAAGTGTGAAAGGTCCTAGTTTGGTTTTCGTAATTGAGCAACAACTTTAGGTGGACTAATTGTGTTTATTTGAGATACACAAGAGATTAGTCCACAGGTACACATGTGATGAAGGAGCTTATTGCATATGTGACATGACATGTGGTCATATGGCTAAGATGGTGAAGATCAAGGCAAGGCTTGGCTTGATGGACCGGTTGCGAAGGTGAAGGGCAACTTGGAGGCTTTGAAGCCGTTGGTACCGAGTGTCGGGAGGCTTAAGCAAGACTTGACGCCGAAGGACCGAAGCAATGGTGAAGAGCAAGTGAGGTTAAGATTGATGGACCATGAAGGCTAGTGATGATATGAAGTGGATCATATCATTTGATGCTAGGTTGGTGCATGTGTTGCATCAACAATGGAGGAGATGAAATGGAAGCACAAGGCAAAGGTATATTAGTAGGGCATTTGATTTCACCGGTCATAGGTGTGTAAAGAAGATTATGACCGGGTTTAGGATAGATGGCCGTACTATCAAGAGGAGCAAACTTGTTTGCATATCGGTCATCTAGTGCCACTTAAGCGATCTAACTTTGCGATGTTGCTAGGATCGAGTGGCATGGTGACTGAAAGTGAAAATCCTTTGAAAAATGATTGTGAAAAAGCTAACACACATGCACAAGATGGTGTACACTTGGTGGTGTTGGCACATTTACAAAGGATAAGAAGTTGAAGAAGTTTTTGGAGAAAACTTTAGTTGAAAAAGAGAAGTGAGGTTCTTCGATTGGAAATCTGCTTTGATACTTTGTGCTTTGGATATTGTATTCATGTGGGTTGTGTAGCCCTCTGAATAAGCTTTCCAAAATGTCCAAGATCATCGAAATCGGAGTCCAGAGCTAAGAGTTATGGTCGTTTTAGCGCGGAGCTCAGGCTGGTAGCGGAAGTACCGTTTGACGGGCGGTAGTACCGGTCCAGGGGGCGGTAGTACCGGTCCGGGGGCCAGTAGTACCGATCGGGGCTCCGGGAGTCCCGTTTCGTGCCTAGTTTCTTCCAACGGGCGTCTAAGGGGTTGACCGAAAGTACCGGTAGTTGACCGGTAGTACCGGCCCTGTGAGCGGTAGTACCGGTCAAGGACCGGAGGTACCGCTCAAGAGAAGTAGCCGTTGTGCTGGAGTTCGAAGCCGGGCGGTAGTACCGGCCTACGGGCGGTAGTACCGGCCCGCTAACCGGTACTACCGGTAGTGCGCACCGGTAGTACCGGTGGTCTTCGTGGAGCTCGGGAAAAAGTGGGGAACGGCTAGTTGTCTTTCCCCCTTCTATATATAGTGGTTGAGGCCGGCCGTGGGCTGGTTGCGGTGAGCACTCCAGAGCTTTTGTGGCTTGTGTGGATGTGCTAGAGAGCCCTCTAACTCGCTTGTGCTTGCTAGTGCGCGAATCATTGCGAGTGAGTGATTGCTAGTGCGTTGCTTTGAGAGATTGCATTGAGTGGCACTAGGTGATCGTGTTGCAAGTCGGTGGTGCTTATTACTCTTGGAGGTTGCCACCTCCTAGACGGCTTGGTGATCGAGTCTCTGTCGTGAAGCCCGCGTGAAGATTATGCGTGGCTCTGGAGAAGGATTGTGAGGGGCATTGTGCTCGCCCAGCGGGGATCGCGAAGAGCAGCTCTAGTGGATTGCGCGTGTCATTGAGTTACCCTCACTTGTGGGTGAGTTCCTGCGGCTCTCGAGTGTTGAGCTAGGTGTGGTGCCTATTAGCCGTCGAACTGCCAAAGTGTATGGTCGACACAACTGGGACTAGCTTGGTGGCAACCAAGTGAACCTCGGGAGAAAAATCACCGTGTCAACTTCGTGTTCATCTTCTTGGTGGTTTGCAAACTCCATTCTCTAGCTTGTATTTACTTGTTCATATACTTGTGCTAGTGTAGATTGCTCTTGTGCTTCTAGTTAGCTTGTGTAGCTTCCTAGTTACCTTCCTTGCTTGTGTAACATAGAAGTTAATCCCGTGAGTGACTAGTTGACTTGTAGTCTTGCTAGTCACATTGCTTAGTTTGTGTAGTTAAGTTGAGCTCTCTAATTTGGCTTGTGTAGCCTTGTTATTGAGCATTGCTAGTGAGCTTAGGCTAGAAGATTTTGCTTAGTGGCATGTGTAGGAGCTCCCCAGTTGATTGAGTACTAGTTGCTTAGGTTTGTGTAACCTTGCAAGCTAGAATTGTTTAGGTGAGCTCTAGATAGCCCGGCACCTTATTTGCTTTGTTTAGGATCTTTTATAAGGTGCTAAAGAGTATAGGTAGAGGGGTGTAGTTTTGGCTAGACCGATAGTTTTAATTCTGCATTTGTTTCGGTTAGCCGGTGCGATTAATTTTTAGAAAGGACTATTCACCCCCCTTTAGTCCGCCATCTCGACCCTTCAAAGTGGCTATACTTCGTCGAAGATGGAGAATTTTTATAATTTTATCTTGAGCCCCTTACATCCTTCTGGTAAGCCTTACTTGGTCGACATCGATTTTACCTGCTCGGATCGCCAGTTAAGCTGGTCGACGTCAACTTCACCTACTCGGACAAGCTCAAGACGGCGTCGCCAACAGGATCCAAGTCGCTCGGGGACTGAAGGGTCGAGATGGCAGACTAGAGGGGGGGGGTGAATAGTCATTTCTAAAAATAATCGCACCGGCTAACCGAAACAAATGCGGAATTAAAACTATCGGTCTAGCCAAGACTACACCCCTCTACTTATACTCTATGACACCTTACAAAAGATCCTA
The DNA here is from genome assembly GCA_009763385.1 of Coix lacryma-jobi var. lacryma-jobi. Lineage (NCBI taxonomy): Eukaryota > Viridiplantae > Streptophyta > Magnoliopsida > Poales > Poaceae > Coix > Coix lacryma-jobi. The sequence continues at coordinate 152,136,151 of CM019827.1, read as the reverse complement.
AACAAAGCAAATAAGGTGTCGGGCTAGCTAGAGCTCACCTAAACAATTCTAGCTTGCAAGGTTACACAAACCTAAGCAACTAGTACTCAATCAATCGGGGAGCTCCTACACATGCCACTAAGCAAAAGCACAAAGCCTAAGCTCACTAGAAATGCTCAATAACAAGGCTACACAAGCCAAATTAGAGAGCTCAACTTAGGTACACAAACTAAGCAATGTAACTAGCAAGACTACAAGTCAACTAGTCACTCACGGGATTAACTTCTATGCTACACAAGCAAGGAAGGTAACTAGGAATCTACACAAGCTAACTAGAAGCACAAGAGCAATCTACACTAGCACAAGTATATGAACAAGTAAATACAAGCTAGGGAATGGAGTTTGGAAACCACTGAGAAGATGAACACGAAGTTGACACGGTGATTTTTCTCCCGAGGTTCACTTGGTTGCCACCAAGGTAGTCCCCGTTGTGTCGACCACACACTTTGGTAGTTCGGCGGCTCATAGACACCACACCTAGCTCGACACTCGAGCGCCACAAGAACTCACCCACAAGTGAGGGTAACTCAATGACACACGCAATCCACTAGAGTTGATCTTCGCGATCCCCGCGGGGCGAGCACAATGCCCCTCACAATCCTTCTCCAGAGCCACGCACAATCTTCACGCGGGCTTCACGACGGAGACTCGATCACCAAGCCGTCTAGGAGGTGGCAACCTCCAAGAGTAACAAGCACCACCGGCTTGCAACACGAACACCTAGTGCCAACTCTTGCAATCTCTCATGCACCGCACTAGAATGGCTCACTCGCTATTGATTCGCACACTAGCAAGCACAAGCGAGTTAGAAGGCTCTCTAGCACATCCACACAAGCCACCAAGGCTTTGGAGTGCACTCGGCTCAGCTCAGCGGCATGTCCACAACCGGCCTCAACCGATATATATAGAAGGGGGAAAGACAACTAGTTGTTCCCCACTTTTTCCCGAGCTCCACGAAGACCACCGGTACTACCAGTTAGCGGGTCGGTACTACCGCCCGGCTTCGAACTCCAGCACAACGGCTACTTCTCTTGAGCGGTACCTCCTGTCCTCGACCGGTACTACCGCTCACAGGGCCGGTACTACCGGTCAACCACCGGTAGTTCCGGTCAACCCCTTAGACGCCCGTTGGAAGAAACTAGGCACGAAACGGGACTCTCGGAGCCTCGATTGGTACTACCGGCTCCCAGATCGGTACTACCGCCCCCCGGACCGGTACTACCGCCCCTGGGACCGCTACTACCGTCCGTCCCCCGGTAGTTCCGCTACCAGCAGGAGCTCCGCGCTAAAACGGCCATAACTCTTAGCTCCGAACTCCGATTTCGATGATCTTGGATATTTTGGAAAGCTTATTCAGAGGGCTACACAACCCACATGAATACATGATCCAAATCACAAAGGATCAAAGCATATTTCCAATCCAAGCACCATCGCTTCTCTTTTTCAACCAAAGATTTCTCCAAAACTTCTCCGAGTTGATCCAATTCAACTCCAACACCTTCTCCTTTGCAAATGTGCCAACACCACCAAGTGTACACCATCATGTGCATGTGTGTTAGCATTTTCACAATCATTTTCAAAGGATTTTCACTTTTACTCACCACGCCACTCGATCCTAGCAACATCGCAAAGTTAGATCGCTCAAGTGGCACTAGATGACCGATATGCAAACAAGTTTGCTCCTCTTGATAGTACGGTCATCTATCCTAAACCCGGTCATAATCTTCTCTACACACCTATGACCGGTGAAATGAAATGCCCTACAAATATAACTTTGCCTTGCGCATTCTATTTCATCTCCTCCATTGTTGATGCAACACATGCACCAACCTAGCATCAAATGATATGATCCACTTCATATCATCACATAGCCTCCATGGTCCATCGATCTTGACCTCACTTGCTCTTCACCATTGCTTTGGTCCTTCGGCGCCAAGTCTTGCTTAAGCCTCCCGACACTCGGTACCAACGGCTTCAAAGCCTCCAACTTGCCCTTCACCTTCGCAATCGGTCCATCAAGCCAAGTCTTGCCTTGATCTTCACCATCTTAGCCATATGACCACATGTCATGTCACATATGCAATAAGCTCCTTCATCACATGTGTACCTATGGACTAATCTCCTGTGTATCTCACATAAACACAAGTAGTCCACCTAAAGTTGTCACTCAATTACCAAAACCAAACTAGGACCTTTCAATCTCTCCCTTTTTGGTAATTGATGACAACTCTACAAAGATATGAAAATTAAGCTTTTTAGGATTCTATGTTACTTATCCAACATTAAGACCATATGAGAGAATTTGGATAAGCACCATACAACCTGACTTTGTAGTGTTAACTCCCCCTACATGTGTGCTCAAATGGTTTGGTTTCAAGCTTGCACACATGCATAAATATCAAATTTGTGGAAGTGTTAGCACTACTAAGTGATGCTAAGGTATACAAAATGGAAATGTACCTTTGAAGCGTTTATACCACATTTTAAATCATCCTTAGCATCAACCTTGCTAGAAACAAGTGAAACTAGATACCACGTGCGATCAACATTATAAACAAGGTTCTAGTTACCACTTGCTACACTAAGACTATACTCTAAATACCAATAGAAGGAAAACAATCATCATCCAAGTCTTAGCTCTAGCAAATATTGCACACAAGCATATAAGAATTTAGAACATATGCAATGCAAGCAAGCAAATGTAATGCACAACCAAATGCATCAAACATGTATTCATGAGCTTGCTCCCCCTACTTGTGTGCTTCTCTTGTCCAAGAGTTTTGATCCTTCTTCATCATCCCTTTTGCTCTCTCTTGATCTATGTCCATCTTCTTTTCTTGTTTTCTCCCCTTTGTTCTTGACATATCATAATTGACATATCTTTGCCACAATTTCTCCCCCTTTGTCACCAATGACCACAAAAGGTATGCTTTTCTTGATACAAACGGTTGACACTAGGGTAGATGGTTGACACTTGAGTCTTGTATTTTTTATGTACACCACCATATGTGTTGGAATGACACCATGTGTAGGATCTTTGACCTTGATACCAATAGGTGGGGCACCTCCCCTATGTCATAGCATGGGTCATCCAATTGATAAGCTTGAACTCTTGTTGGTGAGGGATGCTTTGCTTGATTTGATCACTTAAAGTTGAGGATCACTTGAAGTCTTGTAGGATACCACTTGAATGAAAGTTTAAACTTGATATCCATTTGCATTGTTGTCTTCTTCTTGAACTCTTGTCATCTTCATGAGCTTTTCTTTTGTGACTTGAACTAGCAAATTTGCACAAGATATCTAACTCGGTTTGCTCTAGAGTAAGCTTCTTCACACATCTTTCAATGGTTATCTTACTAACGTTGAATTAGACACTTAAAAATGCTCATCTTCTAGATCAAGTACTTAGGTTCACTAACTCATGAACAAATCCATATACTAACCACTAGATCATATAATCAATCAAGCAATAGTGGTAGGCTACGAATTTAAACTTTTCATTTGTTATGCATGATCCTATTGAGCATGTACTATATGCACTAACCGCATACTAGTAAGAGATGAAATGATCATGCACATTACAATGATACCTTTGCTATCTTTGAGTAAAGGATAGTCATTAGATTCTAATTAAGCTCAGCAATAGCAATGTGAAGTCCATGGTGAAGACCAATAGGTACCAATTGATAGAACAAATCTTCACCCATATGATCAAGTGCACTAGCTTGACACTTGTATGTTGTAGCACTTGGACTTCACTTTATTTGACATGGCATTGGGATATAGATTGCACTAGGCTTCATTGCTTGACACAATCATATGATGATCAATATGAATTCAATTGAATCAAGCCTCCAATGCCGATGGTACCTACAATCAATCATCCACTTTTTGATGGTACCCAAACTAGTTTGGGTCCTCTCAAGTTAGGAGCAACATACTTAGGCATTGCCTTAGTATGAGTAGCGGGATGTTTTGCAATAGCAACCAATGAGGTACCATTGTCATCCTTTCTAAGCACAATATTATCATTAATTGAGATGGGCTTAGAAGTGTTACCTAGGGGACATGAATTAGCCATGTGTTCCCTTTCCCGGCATGAGTAGCAAACTCTCTTGGATTGAGCCTTTTCTTCCTTGCTCATGTGTTGCTTCTCATTGCCTTGCCTCTCATGAGTTGCTTGAGCCATCTTCTCAAGCTTGGTAGGACACTTCGAGGCAAAGTGTCCCATATCATCACATTTGTAGCACTTGATGTGAGCCAAATCTTTCTTGCTCATCATCATCTTGGCATCTTGGATATGAGTTGGATGCCTTGCTCTTCCGCCCCTTCTTGTTTTCTTCTTCTTCATCAAGTCACCATCATGATGGTTGTTCTTGATTTGAACTTGGGGCTTCTTTTCTCGTGGCAATACTTGAGGCTTCTTGGTTGGTCAATGCTTAGCAAAGTGTCCCATTTCATGGCACCGGTAGCACATGAAATAAGATAACTTCTCTTCTTCTTGCTTCTTCATTTCTTTTTCATTTCTTCTCTTGCCCCATCTCTTGCCTTTGACATTGCTCTTGTTGAAGCCAATGCCACTCTTGTCACCATAGGTTCTTTGGTTGTTCAACATGTGCTCAACGGTGACTTTTGAGTTGTAACACCTCTCTAACTTGTTGCTCAAATTCTTCACTTCACTTTTGAGATCATTGTTCTCCTTCAAAAGGTTAGTCTCACAAGACATAGAAGTAGAACAAGCATCTATATGTGAAGAACATGGCATAGATAACAAATCATCACAAGAGGTGGATACATGCTTCTTGCCTACATCACAAGGGTCAACAATATTATGTGATTGATCATTTGACCCAAGTGATGAGCTCTCACTAGTTTTAGTTTCTTCATTAGAAAGATTCTTAGTGAGAAAAGCATGGTCTTGTACCAAGTTGTCATGAGCAACACTAAGTTCCTCATGAGTCAATTTAAGCTCCTCATGTGAATAAGTAGTAACATAAAGTAGATGCTTTTGTTGTTCACATGTGTTTTTTAGAAATGAGTTTTCATTCTCTAATTTCATTGTTTTAGCTTTCTCATTTTCTAAAAACATGGTCATGCTAGCAAGTCTATCTACAAGCTCATCATATGAATCAACATGATCAACCACATTAGATTTTTGTACCTTTGTGTCACCTTGTGACATGAAGCAATGTGGTGATGTAGGAGAGCTTGTAGTAGCACCACGATCATCAATCAAGCATGAGCCATCAACATCATCAAGTGTGCTTGGAGTAGAATCATTACTTGCAACACTTGAATCATCACCATCAACCTTGTCAAGTGAGTTTGTGGATTGATCATCATCATCATCACTTGACCATGAGGTGGAGCACTCCTCCACAACCACCAAGTTGTGGTCATGCTCAACATCCTCATGCACAACTTCCTTTGATTCATCATTCTTGAAGTTGCCATCGTCCCATGTAGAAGAGTCACCGAAAGTATGCTTCACTGACTCCCACAACACATGGGCGGTTCCTTTGTGGTTCACCTAGCCAAAACACTCAGAGCTCATAGCATGAATAATAAACATGAAAGCTTCTCCATCAAGATCAAAGAGAACCTTTTGAGCTTTGGTGAGATTCTTATGGTCCAAGACATGAGTGAGACCACTAGTGACAATCCACCAAAACTTTGGACCCTTTGCACGAAAATGATCAAGCATATGACGTTTCCACCGTGCAAAGTGTGTGCCATCAAAAATATGTGTATCACACACATCATCTATCCCACTAGACGCCATCCTCTCGGGTCGGTGAAGACCACAAATGAGAGACCTCGCTCCGATACCAATTGAAGGGTCGAGATGGCGGACTAGAGGGGGGGTGAATAGTCCTTTCTAAAAATAATTGCACCGGCTAACCGAAACAAATGCGGAATTAAAACTATAGGTCTAGCCAAGACTACACCCCTCTACTTATACTCTATGACACCTTACAAAAGATCCTAAACAAAGCAAATAAGGTGTCGGGCTAGCTAGAACTCACCTAAACAATTCTAGCTTGCAAGGTTACACAAACCTAAGCAACTGGTACTCAATCAATCGGGGAGCTCCTACACATGCCACTAAGCAAAAGCACAAAGCCTAAGCTCACTAGAAATGCTCAATAACAAGGCTACACAAGCCAAATTAGAGAGCTCAACTTAGGTACACAAACTAAGCAATGTAACTAGCAAGACTACAAGTCAACTAGTCACTCACGGGATTAACTTCTATGCTACACAAGCAAGGAAGGTAACTAGGAATCTACACAAGCTAACTAGAAGCACAAGAGCAATCTACACTAGCACAAGTATATGAACAAGTAAATACAAGCTAGGGAATGGAGTTTGGAAACCACTGAGAAGATGAACACGAAGTTGACACGGTGATTTTTCTCCCGAGGTTCACTTGGTTGCCACCAAGGTAGTCCCCGTTGTGTCGACCACACACTTTGGTAGTTCGGCGGCTCATAGACACCACACCTAGCTCGACACTCGAGCGCCACAAGAACTCACCCACAAGTGAGGGTAACTCAATGACACACGCAATCCACTAGAGTTGATCTTCGCGATCCCCGCGGGGCGAGCACAATGCCCCTCACAATCCTTCTCCAGAGCCACGCACAATCTTCACGCGGGCTTCACGACGGAGACTCGATCACCAAGCCGTCTAGGAGGTGGCAACCTCCAAGAGTAACAAGCACCACCGGCTTGCAACACGAACACCTAGTGCCAACTCTTGCAATCTCTCATGCACCGCACTAGAATGGCTCACTCGCTATTGATTCGCACACTAGCAAGCACAAAGCGAGTTAGAAGGCTCTCTAGCACATCCACACAAGCCACCAAGGCTTTGAAGTGTACTCGGCTCAGCTCAGCGGCAAGCCCACGACCGTCCTCAACCAATATATATAGAAGGGGGAAAGACAACTAGCCGTTCCCCACTTTTTCCCGAGCTCCACGAAGACCACCGCTACTACCGGTTAGCGGGCTGGTACTACCGCCTATAGGCCGGTACTACCGCCCGGCTTCGAACTCCAGCACAACGGCTACTTCTCTTGAGCGGTACCTCCGGTCCTTGACCGGTACTACCGCTCACAGGGCCGGTACTACCGGTACTTCCGGTCAACCCCTTAGACGCCGTTGGAAGAAACTAGGCACGAAACGGGACTCCCGGAGCCTCGATCGGTACTACCGGCTCCCAGATCGGTACTACTGCCCCCCGGAGCGGTACTACCGCCCCCCGGACCGGTACTACCGCCCTGGGACCGGTACTACCGTCCGTCCCCCGGTAGTTCCGCTACCAGCGGGAGCTCCACGCTAAAACGGCCATAACTCTTAGCTCCGAACTCCAATTTCGATGATCTTGGACATTTTGGAAAGCTTATTCAGAGGGATACACAACCTACATGAATACATGATCCAAAGCACAAAGGATCAAAGCAGATTTCCAATCCAAGCACCATCGCTTCTCCTTTTCAACCAAAGATTTCTCCAAAACTTCTCCGAGTTGATCCAATTCAACTCCAACACCTTTTCCTTTGCAAATGTGCCAACACCACCAAGTGTACACCATCATGTGCATGTGTGTTATCATTTTCACAATCATTTTCAAAGGATTTTCACTTTCACTCATCACGCCACTCGATCCTAGCAACATCGCAAAGTTAGATCGCTCAAGTGGCACTAGATGACCGATATGCAAACAAGTTTGCTCCTCTTGATAGTACGACCATCTATCCTAAACCCGGTTATAATCTTCTCTACACACCTATGACTGGTGAAATGAAATGCCCTACAAATATACCTTTGCCTTGCGCATTCCATTTCATCTCCTCCATTGTTGATGCAACACATGCACCAACCTAGCATCAAATGATATGATCCACTTCATATCATCACATAGCCTCCATGGTCCATCGATCTTGACTTCACTTGCTCTTCACCATTGCTTTGGTCTTTCGGTGCCAAGTCTTGCTTAAGCCTCCCGACACTCGGTACCAACGGCTTCAAAGCCTCCAACTTGCCCTTCACCTTCGCAATCGGTCCATCAAGCCAAGTCTTGCCTTGATCTTCACCATCTTAGCCATATGACCACATGTCATGTCACATATGCAATAAGCTCCTTCATCACATGTGTACCTGTGGACTAATCTCCTATGTATCTCACATAAACACAATTAGTCCACCTAAAGTTGTCACTCAATTACCAAAACCAAACTAGGACCTTTTCAGGGACTAGTGGGGATATGACCCCCATATACCCTCACGGCTATACATGGGCCCCACCATCCGAGATAACCCAACCCATAAGATGAAGATGTGCGGCACACGACGTGCAAACACGACATTATAATAGTACTAAATAGGCTACTTTACTTGTAAACATGTCCCTTCAAAATATATAAGGGGGAGCAGGGGTCCTCTGAGAGGACAAGCCAGATCTAATCTCACCATATAATACAGCCACCAAAACACATGACGTACGGTATCACGGTGACTTGCCGGACCGAACCTGTCTAAATCGTCGAGTTTGTCCCTGTGTTTATGCTTGAGTAACCGTCTCGCACACCTCTTTATACTAATCTACTACCTTGGACATACCCCTTGGTAGACTATCGACATATTTCGTCGATATTAACACAGAGGTGCGATGCTTAGAATGACAAGGATTATAAATTGTCAACCATCCTTTTAAACTTTTAAGGTGGTATCAGATCCATCAACTATAACTCCTCGTATGCCATATAGACCAACAACATAATTACTACAAGCTTATGCGGGCCGAGGCTTGTGGTAGATGATTCCTTGTAAGTCTTTCTAGCCGTATAGATTATAACTTTTAGTATACCTTACGAGGGTTCCTTTTAATACTTCTATATAGATAAAGGTTTTCTTTGACAAGACTTATTATGACTGTGGCTATTTTGTAGGAGTGATTTGTTATGAAAAAAAATATTATTTTATGGTAAAAAATGGACCTGTCTAGCTGAAACCCGTGTGTTTTTAGTACCAGCAACACATGGGTGTTTTCTGCCTACAAAACACACGAATTTGAGAAGACAAAAATCTGTGTGTGTTTTTGGTGCTAGACACACAAATCTGGGCAGACTAGGAAACAACACAGAATACGAAAATCCATGTGTTTTTTCTGTAATTGCACACAAATATTGTACATGAACAAAAACGTGTGATTTACAAGGAAACAACACACAAATTTTGTCTTTGTCCGAATTGTAATCTGTTACAATTGCAATGTCAATTACAATCTGACCCACCAGACGAGTAATTACTAGTTTGCAAAGTAATTTCAAATAAACACATACACCTGTGCCTTATCACACACATACACACAAACAAGTTAAACAAATAAACATACAGATCTTTTCCTGTGGGATATGGCGAACCATTTCATTCCCTAAGAACCAAGGGATCTACAGAAGCCAACCTATCAGATCTAAGATACTGAGAGGAAAACAATTTTTTTCTTTGGAAGGACAGGACACAATTGTTTTACTATGGAAGCACAATCACCAATCACAAGAAACAATTTTTTTTCTATGGAAACACAAGACACAAATTTCTTCTATAAAACACAATCACAAATGACAGATCACAAATATGGAGCTATGCACGGCACAACTAGGCATCATAACAAACTGGACAGGGAGGTTTGCAAGATATCATGACAACCATACAAGTTGCTGGGAAAAAAATTACAAGATATGCAGCCTACACAATATTTCTTGACAATGCTGCAAATAGGATAAAGTTACTTTCTATCCTAGGAAGCAGAAAATATATCATGACAATATATCATAGGAAGCAGAAAATTAATATTCATACAGGGGTAGCACCAATGCTGGCTAACATAAAATGAATATTCACGGCAATCTGAAACACTAAACAAACAAGAATGACAAAGTCAAAAATAATGTTCATAAATAACAATCTGATATAAGGAGAACTGTCACAGAACATGCAAAAATTGAAGGAAAAGCTCTGCTCTACTCACGTATAGTAGGAGAAAAGAGCAAAAATCAGATTACAAAGGAAATTCAAAGAACAAGGACTACAAGTCTGATTCATACCTCATCAGCCAAGGTTAGTACACGAATATTTATATATTGCACATGTCAAATACCATAATTTTAGTATTTTACGTGTGTAATTTACTGCTTATAAATGTGCAATCAAGAAAATGGTGCTTCTACGTAAAGGACGAAAGATTATTATAAATGGTGCTTCTATCCCTCGTCACAAATAACATACTAAAATTTTATTTTCTATACAAAGACAAGGACAAAACGTGGTATGTGTTGGCACAAAATAGAGTTAACAGATTATAATTTTTTCTATGGAAAGAAAATGACAAAAATATGGTATATGTTGGCACAAATCACAATTAACAGAAAAAATGTGGAACGACAAAGACAAATATAATGAGTGTGCTTTAGGACAATTACAATATGAAAACAATGGTTAGAGCTAGCTTATAAGCTAGCCACTGTGGCTGCCCTAATGCTTCACTCGTTCTAAAATTCTAGGCTCCATAGATCCACAGATACACAGAGGGCACCAGTGTTAGCTCCATAGATCCATGAACAGAAAGCAAAAGGAGCAAAATAAGTACAATTAGACAGCCCATTAGGTGGTATCTGAAATTAACAATAAAAACAAATAAAAAATAGGTTGGACAAATTAGAAAAGAGATACTCCTTTTTTTAATACAAACACAAATATAAAGGACAAGAACAAACATGAGGTGTGTGTTGGCACAAATCACAAGAAATAATTTTTTTTCTATGAAAGGACAAGAAACAATTTTTTCTATGAAAGAACAAGGACAGAAATGGCATGTGTGTTGGTACAAATCATAATTAACAAAATTCAAAGTGTGTTAGCACAAATCACAAGAATTTTTTTCCTTATGAAATGACAAGAACAAAAATATGATGTTTGCTAGCACAAGTCACAAAAAATAAAGGAAAAAGTGTTTTAGCACATATCACAAGAAATATTTTTTTTCTATGAAAGGATAAGGGCAAAAATTTGGTGTGAGTTTGCACTAAATGGTGCAGAAAGTCACTGCACTAAAAGACAGTTAAGCACACCTTTGTCTTAGTGCATGACTGCATCCATACTACAACCGTCTCATAGGCATTGCACATTGAATCGCTCCAATATGTCCCTATGTTGGTGCATAAGGACTATAAGAACTAACAGATGTAGATCTTTTTTAAGGGAAATGGGTACCGGATGTGATGACAATAGGCTACAACTTACTCAAATTTCAGAGCTACAATTGCATATGGAACAAATACTTGTTGCAAGAAAGGGAGGATAAATTGTTGACTGACTATCAGAAGAGTGAAATAGCAAAAAAAAAATATTAAAAGGTGCAGTAGCAATACTGATAGGCCCAAAAATGAAAGAAATTTAATGGAAGTTCTGCTTTCCCCAAATTATATCTTTGAATACAATAAATTACACTAAAGGAATCAATGTAATTATAAGAATAAGGCATTGTAATTCTAACCATTTCAGTTATGCTAATCAAAACTTGGTTCTCTCAAAAATGCATGCATGGCACATTGCTTAGAAGAGTAAGAGATTCAGATCACAGATAACTTGTGCTCACATTGGAAGCCTAGCAAACAATAAACATATATGCCAGATTTGTCATTTGAAAAACATATGGAACAAATAATTTCTATGGATTATAAAGCACGGATAACCCATGCTGATAGTGGAGGCCCTCCAAATATTACGCATGCATGGCATATTGCTCAGAAGAGTAAGAGATTCTACAAATTAAGTAGTTCTATAGATTCCATAGCTCAGATAATTTAAAGTAAAGTAAAAGCCCTCCAAATACTAGACATACAATACAAATTGTTAGTCCATAACCTCCAACAACACCCGATTAACTGCTAACAAAATATGTGCCAACATGAACAAACAGAACTAGATGCAACAATAATACATGAACTATTCATTGAGAATCAAGGGGCGTACAACTATGAATTTGCTCAGTGGAGTAAAATAGAGAAACAAAGGATCCCAAATACAAAGCAACTGACACCAAAGCAACTGAAACTTGATTTTGTTTATTTGATATTCCAGATTGTTTATATGAATTTCATATTCTACATATATTTTTCTATGGATTACATATCCTAGGTAACTCATGATGAAAATGGAAGGCCAAGAACAAACAAAAATATATTAGGATATTACAGATTGTTCAAGTCAGATGAAGGTGGTTTGAGGCCAGGCTAATCAATGAGAATTCCACAAATCGACATGAATCGACAAGAGGAACAACCAAAGCAGCAAATCCAACACAAATCTGACCTCCATATCAATGCGAAATGGTTGCTCAAACCCTAGGTCAGACAACAAAGCCAAAAAATCCATCGATCCCCAAACACATAGCTCAAATCCAGTGGACCCTAACAACAAAGATTTTAAGAAAACGAAGGGAGCAAAAGCAACGAACCTTGGAAACTGAGGGAATCACCTCTCGCCATTGAAAAGTGTCACGAGGAAGAAGATGAGGGAAAATGAAACAACCACAAAAGCTACAGGCGTGTGACTCACAATTTTGGCGCTGAGAGTGGGCCCTGCATGTCAGCGTCAAAAGGAACCTGCACAGATCAAAAACAGATCAGACGCTCGATCATTCATCCAGCGGCCACAAATCACAAGTAACAAAGTTGTGGTGTGTGTGCTAAAAAAACACATTAAACAAGGACAAGATGTGTTAGCACAGATCATAAAAGATATTTTTTTCTATAAAAAAACAAGGACAAAAATTTAGTGTGGGCTAACACAAATCACAATACACAAATAAACATTTTACCAAAACCTTTAATGTAATAAATTAGCTATGCACTGCGAAGCCTCGAAACAAGCAAACTGCTAGTTAGTCCACATTCCCAGCTCGCTCAGAAATTGTAAGCATCCCGTAAATATAATTGAGAAAAGGAAGCAAAGTCCCACCTCTTAACTTATTGTTAATGAAATTATATTATATAACCTTCAAAAATTCCAAAACACATATATGAAAATTGTACATTTTGGATTGTGCAAATTGTACTTGTTGTTAATATAATTATATCGTATATGTATATAAATATAAAATTTGGCTCATGCATGTGGAGCCTGCTAACAGTACAATTAACTTGTGCTACTGAACATGTCTTTTTGCAGACAGAGAGGATGCATCAGTGGCAACAAAAATATAACAAAAGTACTCTAGCTGGTTGTGGTCTCCCCATACAATCAACGTTTCCTGCACAACGCACGTTCGACCATGACAAAAGTACTCTAGCTGTACAAAGTTAAGAAGCTACAACATAGACCACACTAGCATTGCATTTACTAGACACACATCTCATCCAACCATGCACAAGAAAAATGACACAATGCAGGCTGCCCCGATGTAAAGGAAGAAACTAAAAGGAAAAAAGAGGGAGAAACTATATTGAAGTTATGGTCCCCTTGAATATTGCAGAAGAAGTGAGGCATGCAACATCATCGCTGCAAAATATAGTCATAGCGCACCGTGTTGCTCCAAGAACCAGAAAAATAACAATGGGACAAAGCCTGGTGGTCACTTACATGCACAGCTCAATCCAGTGACATACATGAGGGCAAACTGTAGGTTGCATACATACAGTAGTACAACGGTAGCTATTAAGAAAAAAATTAGTTTTTAGTTATTACAATATAACAGGCATGGTTCATGGGATGAAATCTTAAAGCTGAAAATGTGCGACATTATGGCAAAAAATCAATGGAAGACCTTAGACCTAGCACTAGGTGTCGATTAAAATTTGAAGTCCCCCCAAATTATACCTTAACATAAAATAGTTACATGGCATGAGGACAAAGTGTGGTCTAGTACAGAAACTTGTATACTGCTTTTGGTATGGCTGCACTATTTTTAGACTAGTTACATCTTGCACATTGACAATCAGTTTTCACCAAAAAAAAACAGATTACAGTCTGTGCAGACAAGATAACAAGTCACACTAGAGATGAACCTCAAGTGCAAAACATACCAGAAGCATAGGATAATTCAAGAACAGTAACTAAGATCTCAAGATCTCAGATGATCATAGTCACATGCATTCAGTTTTTAGAAAACAGATAACAGGTATGGAACAAAAACAACATCATCGGTTTTAGACTATGTTTTATTACTGTAATCACCACAATTTTTAGAATTTTAATAACTTCCAATAACAACATGTCAGCATACCTTACCATAGATATTAAAATATTTAAAAAGCAAAATTGAGAAAAAATGACTTGAACCAAACTAAAGTAACAAATAGTTTGAAACACTAGGAGTCCAATGATAGGCAGATGTCGAACAACCATGATGCTAATTGAGTTAGAAATAAATAAACAAGCCTCAGGCCGGTCATCAGTAACTTTAGGGAACAAAGCTATTAGCCACGAACAAGCCGTCACAAGCATAAGTTCAGATGCAGTAAAGCAAACTAAATAAGCTGCATGCATCACATTTATGTCCTGCACTTACAATGACAAATACAAACTGCGTGCGGCAGACCTGAAGCCTCTAGTACAGTTACCGATAGTCTAATACTGAGCCAACAAGGACACGACACAACACCACACCCGGCGTAGCTAGGCAGGGTCATTCTTTGTTTCTTTCCAACTAGTTTTACATACACATACACAGACTCACACTCTGACAAAGACAATTGGCAATGGATGGATTCCATCAAAGCCGACAAACTGAATCTGCACAACACGCATGTAAGATATGCACACACTTCAACCATAGGAAATTCATTGCACACTCAACTGAGTGCAAATTAACATCATCACACTTGGATAAGAATGAAAACTTGTAACTCAGAATAACATTAATAAATTTGCACACTCAACTGGCTGTGCAATACCTCTTGTATCGGCTCAAAAAAATGTAGACTGGATCACACGTTGCTCATAGGTAGAAAAAATCAAAATTGACCATAGGCAACTCATCTAGGATTGCGTTAAAATAGGCCCTCAAAGTCACAACCCAAGCAACCTAGACAAAGAACGGTGTGCACCAGTAATTCAGTATATGTTGTATCTACCATTATTTGGCACCTACAAAGAAGAGCCCCACAACCAAGGACCATAGCAGTGTACCCATGTCATGTTCTACCATTTAACTGATGATTTGTAACTAAGGCTGGAACAAGAACAACACCTTCCTGTAAAGAAAACTGTATTGTATTATCCTCATTGCTTAGATAAAAAAATCAGAAAAAAAACTGCACGAATAAGGTATACCTCGACTTCCTTGATTGCAATTTTGACTTTCAAGACCAACTCATCTTCAAGATTCTTAAGTTTATCTTCAGCATAATCTTTAAGATCAGCCTGACACTCGGTGCAACAGAAAATAAATGCAGGATCTCAGTGGGCCATTTTCACCACATTTGGAGAAGGCATCTGCATTGAGATCCATGGCTGTCTTGAAATGACCAACATATTTAAGAAATTGTAAGCAACAAAAGTCAGCAGAAAGCATAAACAGAAGACAGTGAAAATTATTTTCCACTGCAGCAACAAGGTCAGATGAGATCCACTACAGGAACTAACTATTCTTTCCCCAACAACCTTCCCTGCAGAGGCTCGCAGCATGCGAACTAGATTTGTTTCATCCATGTCAGTAAGCACAATTGCAGGATTTTTATCAAGAAGCACAGAAACCATACACCTCCAAGCCTACAAATTAAAATATTTCAGTTGCATCAAGGATGACTCACCGACAACAATGCATGATAATTCTTTCAAGGATAAAGTAGAGTATAGTTTCATCGCCTTCATGTCATCTCAAATAGTCCCAACAAAATTTCCCAAAAGCAAGTAAGCAACTAGATCACATAATCACAGAGTTCGCCAAGCTAAACTAATCTAAAAGCCAACCATTCACCACCAAGAGGCAATGAGGCTACAGTTTCTCGTGCACATCAGAAACCACTGCGCTGGCACAACAACGATGCCAAATTGGAGCACAACAGCAGGGCGCCCAGCAGCTAAACTAAACCAAAGCGAAAGTTCAGAGCCCACGCACGCAGTTCAGCAGAATGGGGAGAGCGAGGGAGAGAGATGGACAAGTCACTGACCGATGAGTGGCTTGTTCTCCGGGGACGGGGCAGCGGGGGCGGAGGTCGCGTGCTTCCGCTTGGAGTGAGGGCGACGCGAGCCCTTTCGCTTCGGCCACATCCTCGAGGTCTGTGTAGTGCTCCTCAACAGGCAAATCCAAATCCAGATCGACACGAACATCGACAAACCCTAAGAATCGCCATTCGCCTCTCGCCGGCAAGGGACGAAGCGACGAGGAAGAAGACGGGAAAGGGAAATGAAATTGAGAATGAAATGGCAGCACCGACAAGTGGACCCCCAAATCAGAGAAACAAGGAAACAAATTGCGGTGCGATAGATCGGACAGCAGATACAATGACCCATGTCAGATCGAACAGTCACAAAATTCATGTGCTTCCAAACAAAAAAACACACGAGCATCGTATAGCAATTCCGTAAAAAATAGAACTGATTTTGGTTGATAAGCTCAAGTAAAAATAGCGGTACTCCCTGTATAAAAAAACCAATCATAATCTAAGTAGATTTATAGAAAATAGTATCAATATTTTATACCTTAAGTAAAATTATTATAAAAATATATTTCATAATTAATCTAGTGCTACTAGATATTATGCATTCTAATAATATTAGCTTTACTCGATTAAATTTGGAACTGTTTTGCTCGATAAACAAGGCTTCAATTCCTTTTGTTGGATGGAGGGAGGTAGTACGGAGTAATAGATAGCCCACGCCGTAGAAGATCCAATTCCAAGGCCAGCTAGAAGCAACAGCAAAGAACTCTCACTGGTCAATGCGACACTGCCGCCACTTTCCCCACGCCCCTTCCCCTTCGCCGCGTCCCAGGAGCCGAAACCCTAGCCAGCTTGCTCATGGCCGGGGCGGCGGCTGTGGCGCTGATGGTGGCGGTCGCGGTGCTGTCGCCTGCCTACGTGGCGTTGGCGTCCAACTCGGAGGGCGATGCGCTCTACGCCCTGCGGCGCGCGCTCGCGGACCCCCGAGGCGTATTGCAGAGCTGGGACCCCACGCTCGTAGATCCCTGCACCTGGTTCCACGTCACCTGCAACCGCGACAACCGCGTCACCCGAGTGTGAGCTCCCTGCCCCCCTCCTCGGTTCCCTGACATCACGCGCCCGACTGCTCCTGTTAGCCCTGGCTCCGTTGTTGAATGTGCTAGTAAATAGTAATGCTATTGGGTTCGTAGGCTCATCCCAGGGCGCTCATGTTTTTGCAAGTTCTGTGATAGAACTAAGCATTAACCAACCCAATAAATTTTGGCTGAGTGGCTGACCACTTGTTTGTCAATAATAATACTCACCCTAGTCATGCAACTGTGTCGCCGGTTCCTAATGGCCCTGGACCTCCTTGTCTTGTGACATTTCCACCTTTTCAAAAAAGAACACTCACTTTAAATGGTAGTTTTACCCTCAATATAACTGTCAAAAGTATACTCAGCTAGATAGATTTTTTCTTGTATGTTGGTTCAAGCTCTACTGTAACCACATGCTCATGGCATGCTTAGAATGATGCTGATGCAAACTGTAGCTTTGGGTTTACCTGTTGCTTGAAGCTGCCACTTGCACATAAATTGCCTACTGCTACATTATCAGGTCTAAAGGCCGCTATCATATATATTGGGTTGCTGAAAGCAATTGCTCCATGGAAATGGTTTCATTTAATGCAGCTTTCGTATGACATCGTTTTATGTTGCAAACTAGGAGCACCTTCTTTTTTGTTTTTTCTTTTGTTTTTTAATGACAACAGGGATCAATCAATTGGTTACTTTTCTCTTTATAGAAAACAAAGAAATGACCAGACACTGACACATCATTGCGCTGTCTATACAAGTTCATATCACATATAGTACATCACAATGTATGAATATATGCCTGGGTCACTAAATTTTTCATACAAATATTTGAACACTGTGTAGTAGAAATGTATAATTAAGCACCAGCTACATGTATGATGTCAAGCTAACATTATGGCACAACTGTACAAGGGTGTATGGAATTGCTGTGCTGCTGCTGACATAATGTGTCGTAACTTACCAACAAATTGCCTCCATGTTCCTAAATCCTAATTGGAATCTTATGGATTTTCCCACTCAAATAGTGCTGGGTCAACCAGCCACATGTATTTGTCTTTGCATTTGTCTGTATGAAATGAGTATGACATGGCCACTGGTTATATTCTATTTCCTTCATTAAGTACATTTCTATCTGATACTTGTGTATCTTGTAGGGATTTGGGTAACTCAAATTTGTCAGGCAGTCTTATCCCTGAACTGGTCTACCTTGAGCACCTGCAGTATCTGTGAGTCTGGCAAAACACTACTTTTTATTTTTACAGTCAAGGTCTGCATAAAGTTGACTTGCAAAATAAGATAAAATACAATAAAAAATGCTATGACAACAGATAAACAAGAAAAATGTCATATTCAATTTGCATTTGATGGTGAGTGACATATAGTTTCAATTCCTTGACATGCCAGAAGTGTAACTAGCTTAATCCTTCATCCATGGTTTCATTTGTATTTCCCATTTTCCCTCATGAAATTTTGCTCAGAGATTTTTCAATCATGCAAGGAGAATTAACATATGCTTAATGCATATATGATTCATGTGTAAGCTGTGAAGGGATCCTACTGAGATTTGTGCTAGAGATCAGTTATTAGTGAAGTTCATTTAAATAGATTTTGTGGCAGTCTCTGAAAAATTAGAAAAATAGCACTTCTCATGGTCTCACATCAAACTAGAATATCATGCTTGGATGTCGAAACATTCTTAAATTCATTGTAGCTAGTGGATTTGGAATTGGAACTTGTTATACTGTTGTTGCTATGCTAACACATTGCGTTCACCAGCAAAAGAACTGATTGAATATTTGAGAACTGCCCATCTCTAATTTTTAGTTCATTTCATTGCCTAAGAAACTACAAATTGCTCAATAAGTTTAATTAAGGGAAATTTATACTATCTGATACTTTATTGTTCCTTATCTGTGGTAGGTGTGGGCTTACATAGGATATTGTATTACAAGATCTATCTTACCACATCATATTCCATTGTTATAATTCCTTTATGAAGGGTAGTAGAAAAGCACTGTAGCTCTTAATTTTGAACTTTTAAGGAGCGATGCTGCTGATATTTGAATGCATAGAAAGTAAACCAATTTAAGAAGCTGGCAAAATGTCATGTATTTTTTTTAACATGCATGCAGACTTCCTTCCATTTGTGCCTTCATGTCTGCAGTTTAGCTGGCTGGTATATGGGCATTGTTCAATCCCATTTGTAGAAACCAGAGGTGTAAAACAGACACTTCAGTACATCAGTAGTTTTTTCATGAATTGCTTGTTTACAGCTGTTGTCAACTGATATTTAATTTCTCAGCCTTTAGGTGGTGCATTATGATACAGAAACAGTTTCATCGTGTTTTATTGTATATATATGCTAATCTTTTAGTTAATCCTCTGACACTGCACTGATCAACCATTAAATTCTGAATAGTGTTTCAAAATCCACTGTGGTTGTTGCATTGCTATAAGTGCTCTGACATCATTCTTAAATCTTAATTGTTGCAGAGAACTCTACAAAAATAATATTCAGGGCACTATCCCAGCTGAGCTTGGGAATCTGAAGAACCTAATCAGCTTGGACCTGTATAACAACAACATCACAGGGACCATACCAAAAGAACTTGGCAAGCTAAAATCCTTAGTGTTCCTGTGAGAACTGATACTTTAGTTCGAATGCAATGCAACCATAGCTTTCTACCTTTACAGTCTGGCACTCGGTTTCATTTTAATCAATGTTTTATGTCATCTTTTCACGTTCTTGCATTGTAGGCGACTTAATGATAACCGCTTGACTGGTCCAGTTCCACGAGAACTGACAAAAATCTCTAACCTCAAAGTGATGTAAGTCTTTCAGCTTCCTGTTATGTATTTGCTGAATTGCATGTCTTTCTTAACATGTTAACTTCATTCTGTGTGTGCATGCTTCCAGAGATGTCTCAAACAATGATCTTTGCGGCACAATCCCAACTAGTGGGCCTTTTGAGCACATCCCATTGAGCAAGTATGATCTACAGACTCCTTGTAAATTTACTATTAAATACTGATTTTTGCCTTCCTGTCTTTCTGCATATTCTTATTTTAGAGAACAAGGACCATTAACATGTAGCCATGCTATATTCCGACGATCTTAAACTAACACACTTGAATTTACAAAGTTGTTTTATGAGGAACCTCAGTTAAGTTTATGTCTGATATAAGGTTTGCAGATATATTTTATGTTTCTGAATGTTAGATAGAAAAATATACTCAGTATCTACCGTGATCTTTCATGGATTATAGTATCATACCATCTGTGCTGCAGTATCAGACTTAGATGTATAATGATTGTCCAATTGATTTATTTATATGTCAAATGAAGTTTAAGTGACACATAATATGGTTTGTGAAGTGTTTATTTCTTATGATTTCTTGAGGACACATATGAACTAGTTTCACTTGCTCACTTGGCCGCTGTCACTTAGAGATAGCTGTAATGAGATTATCTGAAACTTTACGAATCACTCAAATAATTGACTTATCTATATGCAAAACAAGATAAGCAAAACAAATGTGTCCTACCCATCGTCTTTTCTAAACCAGCTGCCGCACTGCAGCTTCGACAATAATCCAAGGATGGAAGGCCCGGAGCTACAAGGGCTTGCAACATATGACACGAACTGTTGAAGGTGCCAAGCAGCTCATTGCACACGTGGCATGGACATCATCTCGGATTAAAACTTTATTGGAGCACCTGGTAGAAAAGAATGCCAGATTGCCAGGTAGCCCTGGTATTGGTAGCTTGTAGCTTGCCTGCAAGTAAAAAGGCTGGATGGCAAGTGGCAACCCACGCCCGTGTAGATAGTCTTATCAAAGTCTTGTAGCTCAGTTGAGACCACTGATGGACCAGTAAAACGACAATGCAATGTACCGTATGGTTTATCTATGAACTGGAACCGTGTAAAATGTATGTCATTTGCTATTTTGGTGGTTTCAGTTGATTTTCGATTCGGTCTGTAATGCACTAATGCTTCCCCTCGGGATACCCAATTTTTTTTTCCTTAGGATAGCCTCGTATACTTACTGAGGATTCATCTCTGAGGAATTCGATTCCTATGGTCAAACATTTCAGGTTGAACTTCACTTCATCTTTGAAAGAAATACCAAACAGTGGTACAAATATTATAACAATTTGCCATAGTAAAAACTGAGCCCACAAATGGATAATTATTCGTCAAAAGTTTGCACTAGTAGTAGCTCCTCCATGTTTCCTTATTTTGATCTACGTTGGGCTGTTACAGGAAGCTATTCAAGAGGAAAAAATCGTAAAGTCAAAAAATACTACTGTGTATGATGAATCTTTCTACTATGCTGTACATGATACCTATGCTCAACACAATATACAGTGGCATGCCCGGAAGGGGTGCATTGCTCAACTCATCTATGCGTCATCTGGTCTCGTGCTGGGATGTGGAGACTTGATACTTCTCTTGCTGGGCATTGCATGTATTGATATCAGATGTACGAATACCATGTTGCCCTCATCCAAGAGCTGAGCTGCACGATGACACATGTTGACATGTTGTTGTGTCCAGGGGTTAAGTTGTCGAACCGAAATGAATTTGTCATTTCGAACTGTAAGCACACTATGTACACCGGCCCTTCAATCAAGAATCTTCTCGCCAGTTGAGAATACATTCCATACCAAAGTCCCTACCAGATAAAGCACTACCGATAACTCAAATACGTTATCCCAAGAACCTGCATGTTTTAGGTGGAGTTCATCAAGCGAACTGGGTTTTAAGCATTGGTTGCTAGTGTGCAACGCACGAGAGTGAGATTAAGCCATACCATGCTGCAAGATGTATCCTGTTGCTGCTGTGCCAAATACACCGGCCAAGACCCCGGCTGTGTTGGAAAGACCAAGCAGTACACCCTGAAAAATAGGAGGAGACCAACGATTAGTGCCTCATGGATTCAGTTACATTTAGGGTAAAGTCCATGTTTCAACCTTCAACAGTCCGATTTTCAACCCTAAACCACAAAACCGGAAACTAGACACCCCAACTATCAAAACTGAAGCAAACACAACCCCATAGCAACTCCACCTTGGTTTTCATCCCACGTGGTGCTTGCATGGAGTGTTTCGAATGTTAGAACACAGTTTCAAAATTGAACTTTCATGGTAGTTGGAGGTTGAAATCTAGATATTTTTTTCACATGTAAGTATGTAACACAATTCTATTAGGGTGACATCCAGATTTCAACCTCCAACTATCATGGAGGTTCAATTTTTTTAACCTTCAATTCTGAAACTGTTAGCTGACGTGTCAAGTGGGGTGAACACCAGGGTGGAACTGCAATGGGGTTGTGTTTTGTCTGGTTTCAAGAGTTGGGAGTATCCAGTGTTCGGTTTTGTAGTTTAGTGTTTGACTTTGAAATCAGACTACTGTCATAGTTGAAGGTTGAAAATGGGCTTCACCGTTATGTTTAAGGTTCCAGAATTTTGCACACAACAATAAAGAGGTTAGGATTTGCATGAAATAAGACATTCTATAGAACATGGAGGAAGAGATTACTGCATATCGAGGGCCTATATCTTGATGGTTTGAGTATAGACCAGACTGCGAGAATGCATCGGTTCCCTGACATTGGAAAGAACATAATGCAATCAACATGTTATGCTCAGAACACAATGGTAAATCTTAAAGAAAGGTTGTTATATGACACTGTGTTGTTCTCTAACCCTAAAAAATGGCCAATATGGATAATTACCTGGCTACAAGCCATGCACAACACTGCCATGGCAGGCGAGTCGACATGGCTTAGTTGAGTTAGAAAAAATGCTGGTCCCAAGAATCCGATTGATTGCATGATCTGTCAAACGTGAAAATACATAGGACACAATAATTGAAAGAAAATTCTTCAGTATGCATGAGACAAAAAATCAGCAGGCCACTGGATGAAATTTCATCATCCAGAATGCATAGTGATTACTCACTTTGTTCATCATACAGATTCAGTTTGATGGTTCCGTGTAGAGCGTAAAATTCAGGATTTATCTAAAATCTGGTGCCCAATTTTATTTTTATGTTTCTCGAACAACGCAGGAGAGCTGCGTGTCATTTCATTAAGATAGAAAGGTGCCCAATTTTGTGAAGTTGAAGACAAGGGAATACTTTACCTTCCGAACAGTTGTTACAGATACTCCTCTACTGACAAGTGTGTCTGCAATCCAACCACCAACATTTGCAGAAACTGCCATTGTGAACCAGGGAAGAACACAGAAAAGGCCGGATTCCATAAGGTTGAATTTCAGAACCTATTTTCAAAGCAACTTTTTAATGCACAAATGGTTAAAGCTCATGATCTCAAGGTGGAAAATTTGATGTTTAGTAGTACCTGGTTGTAGTATGTGGGCATCCATGTGAGTAAAATGAAAGTTCCCCAGTTATGGCAGAAATGAGAAACTATAAGTGCCCAGACAGGTGGTTTTGATAATATTAATCTCCACGGAATTGTTTTAACAGGCTCGCCTACTGTGCTCTGACTGGCAATAAGTTTCTTTTCTGCAGCGCTGATTCCAGGATCTTCAAGTGGGGAACTATATGCCTTAAGAAGAAAAGTGCAATAAAATTAAAAAATGATACAATGAGATCAGAGGACAATATTTGCATCACTGGAAGACTTTCATATATATAATGCAACACCTGAAGATAAGAATACCTTGGTTGCCCATGTCGTGACCCAAACAACCCCTAGGGACCCGAATGAATAGAAGACTGATGGCCAACCGAACTTATGTATCAGCAAGGGGGAAAATGCTAGTCCTGTAACTGACCCAAGGTACATTCCACTATACACAAGAGACAATGATCTGCTCCTCTCTGATACAGGAACCCATTTCGATAGAATATTGTTCATTGCAGGCATGGCAACCCCCTGAGGTAAGAATGTATATGTTTTATCAGACAAGTGTATCGATGATGTAAATAACAAAGCATGCAGGTTTAAGCAACTGAAAGAAGTTCGTCAATTGCCATAGCTGGGTAAGGGTAGGATGAGGTTCTCAACAGTGAGAGAACAGGACTGCAGGAGTGCATAGCTCTCTGTGAATCTATTTTTTCAAAGGTCTACAATCACTAACTTAAGCACAATAATCATTTTAAGGAAGCAAAGGTAATTCGTTCAGGTAAAAGGAAGAAGCCTATGGGAGAAGTCACTCTATGTTGAACTCTACTATCACTCATACCCTCAGGAAGTTCTTCAGCTTGGATGATAGAGGAATTGGCGAGCTGCGGTATATCAGTGAGTAATCGAGGCTTACCTCACCAATTCCCATGAAAGCTCGCACCACAAGAAGAAATGGCAAGCCAAGCTTTGCTGCAATAGGAGTAAGAGCTGTAGCTATGGACCACCAAACCACACCAAAACCAAGGACGGTCTTTCCTCCAACGGTATCTGCCCATATTCCTCCAGCTATCTGCAACGAAAACGGGGATAAGATGATACAGTGAAATCTGTGTTTCTATAAATACAGAGTTCTCGCACAAAGAAACAATTTCTGTTACCGACCTGAGTTAGGAGGTAGCCCCAGAAGAAAGATGACTGGATGAGACCAACAGTCTGTGGGTTCCAACCATACTCTGCGGACATAGGCAGAATAGCAATGCTCATATTCACCTGCAAACGATGGTAATATAAATGTCTCACAAACAAAGTGACACTAGAGTTCATGCACTCCTTGGTCTCATAGTAAGAAGTGCAGAGAGCAGGGGTAGCAGCCTAGCAGGCAGTGACACGTACGCGGTCCATGTTGCAGAGTAGGAATGCGGAGAAGCAGAGGAAGACGATGGCCCAACGCTTGGGGAACTGTCCCTGCTCCTCCTCCCTGGCTCCCTCCTCCGCCGCCGCCGGCGCCTCGGAGAGCAGAAGCCTCCTGAGCGACGCCAGCAGCGCCCCGGCGTCTCCACCGCTCCCAGACGCGTCCGGATCGTTGTCATCGCGGCCGCGGCGCCTCCGCGGAGGGGTCTCCGGCTCCACGTCCGTCCCCCGCAGCGCCCGCGTCCTGGCCCTGGCCTCGGCCCGGACCCGCGGCGAGCCGCCGGTCCCGCGCAGGTGGAACGGCGGCGCGGGGCAGGAGAGCGGGAGCAGGTGGAGGAGCATGGCTGCAGAAGGAGGGGGAGAGAGAGAGGGGTTATGGCGTGCGCGCGGGGGCGGTGACGGTGAGCAAGCGGCGCACGCGCGGCTCCCGGTGGTGGCGGAGATTTTTTTTTCTCTCTCTCTCACTCCCTCTCTCGAGCTGTAGGCCTGTAGGCTGTAGCCGACTGCGATTCTTCGGAGCGGGGTGTGGCCGACTGGCCGCCGCGGCCGCCTCGGGATACGAATGGCTAGCGCGCGCCGGACACGGCTCGGGAATCTGGGCGCCTCGTTGTATCTGCCTACCTGGCGGCTGACGCGTGTTGGCGTCCAGCTCCAGCCGGTCACACAGTCAGACGTTGGGCCTCTCCTATCTGTCTGCTGGAGGGAGATGCCAGTGGGCCGTTGCCGGGCTGTTGGACCAAGAAACTAGTGGGCCGTTACCGGGCTGTGCGACCCATATCTAGAGGAAAGACCAGTGCTGCAGTCAGGCAGCAGCAACCTACGGTTTTGGCTCCGTCAGGCAGGCCTATCAACTTGATCGGTTACATCATCAATCAATCCTACGAAATTTGGCTCAAAAAAAAAAAATCAATCCTACGAAATTTAACAAGGTACTCCCTCCGTCCCTAAATAAGTGTCGTTCTCGTTTCTTGAGAAAAAACTTCCGGCAATTATATATTAAAATATATTAATATTTATGCTAAGTAATTAGTATCATTGGAAGGATCTTTACATCTAGTTTTTTAACAAAATTATTTGGAGATATAAATATTGCACATATTTTCTACAAATTAAGGGGGTGTTTGGTTCCCACCCCCTAAAGTTTAGTCACTAAAGTTTAGTGGAGGTGACTAGAGTTGTAGTGTTAAAAATGACTTTTAGTAGGGGTGTTTGGAACTTTAGTGACTAAAAGTGACTAAACTTTAGTGGCTAAACTTTAGGGGGTGGGAACCAAACAACCTCTAAGTCAAACATGTGGCACGCACACCAACAACGATACTTATTTAGAGACGGAGAGAGTATACATACTAGGACATACTGGAGCCGTGTGTTTCTTGCACTCTCGTGACACAAAAGTGTCGCTGGCTGGTGGCGGGAGAGAGCAGCCGCCACGAGGGGGTTGCAGTCGATCTGGACAAGACAACAAGATGTGAGGCTTGACGTTCCGGCCCGGCCTCTTCTCTTTTCTCTCTGAGTAGTCATCGGTGGCGCGTTCGTTCGTCGTCGGTTCACTGTATACGGCGGGCCCTATTTACATACTATCCTAAAAGAATTTCAATTATCATATCGAATATTGAAAGATATATATGAAGTATTAAATATATACTGATTATAAAACTAATTTATCAGCCACAATCTTCGCGAGACGAATCTATTGAACATAATTAGTCCATGATTTGACAATATGGTGCTACAACAAACATATGCTAATGATTGATTAGTTAGGTTTAATAGCTTTGCCTCGATAAATATTGTGTTGTGGTATAATTAGTTTTATAATTATCCTATTTTTAATAGACTAAATTAGTGTGGCAACATTTAATGCAGCCTGGGTGCGTGCACCAGATCATCGAATGCTGCTTGGCGTTCGTTTTATTCTCGTGTTTGTCCTATCCATCGATGACTTCTGCCCGGGGCTAGACCAAACAGAGCAGTCACGGAGCAAAAAGGTTCGAGGAGAGGAAAACTAGCTACTTCTGAAGGCGGCGGCAGCGGCGGCTATGAACTACTAGGATAGTATGGTATGGTCGGTCATATAGAGTACTAAATAACTATGCGCGCTTTGCCGTGCAGCAATATATACCGTAACTATATTGGTTAGTTGTTGTATGTTGATTTCATCTTCTCATGTCACTGCTCGCTGGTCGTGGGTAACCTTTTCGGAAAGAATGAAAGAATCTTATGAACTCGTGTAGCGCGGCCTCACATTATGCTACCTTATTTAATTCCTCGTCCAAAAACTTTTCACCTATTACATCGAATGTTTAGTGTTGGTTGCATACTTGCCCTACCTCCGCACACGTGCGGGGGAGTGACGAAGGTGGTCAATTGTCTGAACTGGACTGAAAGTATAACAGGAACCGAAACCAGTGCGAAGGTTTAGGAAGGCGAGGACAAAGTTTAAGGAAACGAGAACAGTGCGTCTGTGGCTCTATTCCCCAAAAACGTACCCAATACACTGTTCACTTCCCCGGTATTTATAGGGGATACCAAGGGGTGCTGACCAAATTACAAAAGGGTACAGAAAAGATTCCTCTGCGTTGTACACACAGGAGGGCAGAATCGTACAAACACAACTAGGCCGAAACCCTAGCTTGCTCTACGCGCGCCCGCCGCCGCTTGGTTCGTGATCACCTTCGCTGAAATGCGGGGCTGACCTCCGTCTTGTGAGGATATCCAAACTGTTGCGAAGCCCGGGTACCTTCGCCTCCCACTAAGGCCTGGGCCTCTTGGCGAAGGTACGCGGCCTCACGAAGATTGCTCCCAGCGCCCTTCGCGTCCTCTTCCTGCCAAAACTTACAAAGCCACTACGAAGGTTGGGTTAGCACTCGAGGGTCAGAATAGCGATTCGAGGGACTTAGTAGATAGAGAGGTGGGGTTTTCCGAAGGTACGCGAGACGTGCGGGGGTCATCTTGTTGAGTCAGCGCGCGTGGCACCACTGCCGAGGGTCTCTTCCCCCAACATTTAGATATATGCATTAAATAAATATTAAATATAGACTAAAAATAACTAATTACATAAATTGCGATAACTTTGCAAGACGATTTTTTAAGTCTAATTAGTTCATGATTTGACAATATTGTGCTACAGTAAATATATGCTAATGATGGATTAATTAGTCTTAATAAATTTGTCTCATGGTTTTCAGACGAAATATGTAATTTGTTTTTTATTAGTCTATTTTTAATAGACTAAATTAGTGCCACAACATTCGATGTGACACCCAAAACATTTTCATCCTCCAACTAAACACCTAGTATCTGATATTTTGGGTAATATCATTAAACAACTTTGGAGTATTTCACCAATAGAGAAGGAAAATTAAAACTACCTCCCATCGTCGGTTGTGAAAAAATAGGCACAGGTAAAAGTGTTAAATAAAATGCGTTGGTTAAATGTTTTACTATTAATCCGTGTTAGTCAAACTTTTTAAAATTTGACCAATTTTAAAGAAGAGAGTAATAATATCTATGATATAAAATGGATGCATTATGAAAATATATTCTATGATATATGTAATGATATGAATTTGGTACTATCAAGCTTGATAGTTTTTTCTAGAAATTCGATTAAAGCTTGAAAAATTTAACTTAACCACTTTAAGAATTAATTCTTTCATGGACAAAGAGAGTAGTATCTAAGTAACATCATTACATAATATTAGAGTATGAGACTGAGCAGACAAATAAACCTATCTCATTGCTGGTCGTGAAAAATTGGCAGGGCAGAGATCGTTGGTGTCCGTCACACGTTAAGCTGAAATTAGCGAAGCACAACACAACACTCACGTGGCGACCACATGATGGCCGAGAGCTAAGAGCTATCTTATTGTGTCAATTGTCCTACGCGTATAGATTTGTATATATTATTGAACGCGCTACTGTCACACCGGTTTTTTAATAGAAAAAGATATCTGCAAAAATCTTAAAAGGAAAAAATAAAAAAAATATAAAAGAAAAGAAAAAAAAATAAAAAAATAAAAAGTTGCTACAGTAACCTGACCCGAGGGCGTCAATCCTCCCACGGGTATAGACTATTTATTACAAGCACAACTGTCCTTTGACGGCCAAGGATTTTGGACCATCGTCGTCGTATCCTGCTGCTTCATTCTCAAAAAGTCGTTTAATTAATAATGGTATAGGAGTAGTATACTCCCTCTGTCCCTGAATAAATCGATTCCTAGAATCCGTGCCGGTCAAACTTTTTAAAGTTTGACCAACTTTATTGAAAAAAATAAAAATATCTATGATATAAAATGAACATATTATGAAAATATATTCTATTATGTATCTAATGATACTAATTTGATATCATAAATCTTGACATACTCCCTCCATACCCATATTAGTTGACGTTTTAGAAAAGATTAGAGTCAAACATTGGGAATATAAATCATCAATAACTATTAAGTTTCTAAGTTTACAAATATAAAAATTATATAAATAGATTTGTTTTGAAGAATACTTTTATAAAAGTATACATATATCACTTTTCTATAAATATTTTTATAAAAATAAGAGGTCAAAGTTGTGTTTTGAAGACCGTGTCGCTGTCCTAAACGTCAACTAATATGGGTATGGAGGGAGTATTATTTTAAAAATTCGGTCAAAGTTTAAAAAGTTTGACTTAGGACAACTCTAGAAATCTATTTATTCAGGGACGGAGCAAAATCTATTTATTCAGGGACGGAGCGAGTACAAAACATACGACGACACAGAGCTCAATAAATAAATGTAATTAATATGGCAGGTGAGGTGACGATGTGTTAAGGAGTAGCACGGCTGATACAATAAGCGCCCTAGCTGCATACATGGAACGATGCAGATTGCAGACATGTCTACACAAGTTTTGTTATTCCTCGTTCTTTTCTTTCTTCTAAAAGAAGTCTCCCCACGTATGTACGTGTGGTTACTGGTTAAAAAGAGGTGTTTGGTTTCACCCTCCTAATATACTAGCTTGATAGTGCGCGCTTCGCTACGCAGGCGAAGATTAAATTAATAAACATATAATATCAAAAGCATCTAATTATAAAATAATTTATATTTAGGAGGTGTTTATTTTTTTGACTCAATTTTAACATGTGTAACATTGAAATGTTATGGCACTAATTTAGAGTAGTAAAAATAGGCTACTAATAAAACTAATTATACAAATAAAGACAAAGAATAGTAAAATAACCTATAGGAGGAGGAAAAGACAAAAAAGAGGAATGAATAGTAGCGCTACGGAAAAAGAGAAATGAACAGTAGCGTTACAGTCTCTGTAGCTGTGAAAGCTCTCAAAAACTTATAGCTGAGAGATACTATTATGGGTGCACTGACATCACACCGTTTTTTGAAAAGAGAAAAACCTATGCGGAAGTTTGTTAAAAAATATGTGCTAAATGAAAGGAAAAGAGAAAAAAAAACTCGTGGTTCAGGGATACTATTATGAGCGCTCTATGAGCACGCTGGTTTTTTAAAGGAAAAAACCTATACGAAAGTTTTTTAAGAAACCTATGCTAAAATGAGAGAAAAAGAGAAAAACAATAACCATAAAAGAAAATAAAAATGAAATAAACAGTAGACCAAGACATGAAGATGTAAAAAGTAACTCCCCATTAAGAATATTATTATATCTTATAGTACTATTGAACGCGCTACCGCACATCGGTTTTTTTTAACGAAAATCATGAAAAAAAGAAAAAAAAGAAGAAAAAAAAGTAGAAAAGAAACATAAAAGAAAAGGAAAAAATGAAAGAAAAAAAAACTACAGTACATCAAGCGCTGGGAGGCCGCCAATCCTCCCGCGGTCATAGGTTTATATTATGTAATTAGTTTTGTTAATAGTATTTAATACTCTAAATTAGTATTAAACACCCGATATGATATCCCAAAACTTTTTAATTTGGAACTAAACAATCTCTAAATATATCAGTCACTATATAAGTATAAAACACAGCAAATTGAGAGGGCGTCGTCCCACAATTAGAGTTTGTATTATTGGACGTGCTATCGTCACACCAATTTTTAATAGAAAAAGATGCCTACAAAAATCTTAAAAGGAAAAAGTAAAAAAAAAAACATAAAAGAAAAGGAAAAAGAATAAAGACAAAAAATAAAAAAAATTGCTACAGTACCCTACCCCGCGGGAGGGCGCCAATCCTCCCGCGGGTAGAGGTTGTATTATATAGCCCTTGTCAGATTAAATATTTGGTTATCAATGACAAAATATTAAATATATACTAATTACAAAACTAATTGTACAGATACGGGGCTAATTTGTAAGACAAATTGAGTAAGGGTCTGTTTAAATCTCACCCACTAAACTTTAGTCACTTTTAGTAAGAGCTAATTGTAACATTCTCGTTTAGGCCGCCCGCCTCATTTAGCATAGCTCTTTTCAGCTCTAGCTCAGACTCCTTCATTCTGAGACATGCTATTGTAGCAAAGAGGTATTTTTCTCTCCCCTGAATGAACTGTGAAGCCATCTTTTCTTGTTTGACCGGCTCTGGCTCGCCGTTGTCTACGATGCTAGCTAAAAGAAGTCTGGCAAACGAGGCCTAGTTCTTCATCCGAACTAGTTTGTTAAAGTACTCCTAGTTCAAAAAAAAAAAAACTAGGATGATTATGTTCATTAGTTAGGTTTCCAACTAATAAGTAAATGATGATATGGTATTGGAATCAAAGAAGAAAGATAAAAAAATAGTTTTTTAGATAAAAAAAACTCATTATCTCTACATTGGAGATAAAGATATAGTAGATACACCCTCCTTTTTTGACCGGAATATATACAAAATAATATTAATAGTTACGGTGCATAATTAACATATCATTAGATAGATCGTTGGATCTATTTTCATAATAATATTATTCAAAGATTAGATGTTGGTAATATATATTGTCTACAGATTTGTCCAACACGTTTTGCACGCAGAGGGAGTAGATGATGGAGAGAAGATATATAACTAGACATAAAAATTATTTATTATTTATTTTTATAAAAAAAACTATGTATTGACCTCGTGGTTTTTGTGAGTGCAGGCTGGCTGATAGGCTAGCCTGGGTCACTGGTGTTCCGTTGTATAAGGTCACCGTGCGAGGACTGGCGCCGGTGCACGCACGCACGCATATGCCACCACTGCACTGCAGTGTTCATCATATTTTCCCGGCCCTATATATCGTGGCTGGCTGGAATCGAAGAAGGAAGTTTCGCGGAAGCGACGCACCGGATGCATGGACGCGGACGGATGATATGGATCCATTCGAGGCGGGGCGGGGGCGGCCTAGCTTGTGCTGTGTATATGTACGTGGGCCCTGGGCGTGCTACGTACACGGGTCGACGATGATTGTGTCGCTCGCGTCGCGTACGGCAGCCGGCCGGCGGCGTGTAGCCCTGGAGAGCGAGAGTGAAAGTGAGCCGCCCTAGCTAGCTAGCAATGGAAGGTCGTCGTCGTCCCCCGTATGTACGTCCGATCCGTCTACTGGATCGATGGCGACACGTACGTATGGGCGGTTTATTTCCATCCGTCAGATGGATGGGTCGATTCGACAGGTCGTTTTCCGTTTCCGCGCGCAGCCGTGCCCCGACTGGCGACTGCGCTGCGCGTCGATCGGTCACCTTTCGTTCTCCGCATGTGTGCATCGTACCTCCCTCCATTCCAAATTATAAGATGTTCCAAGAATTTTGGAGAGTCAAAGTTTTTCAACTTTGACCAAAATTATAGAGAAAAATATAAAGATTTATACCATCAAATATACATATTATGGAAATATAACTAATGGAGAATCTAATTGCACTTAGTTGATATCATAAATATTATTATCTTATTATATAAATTTGGTCAAAGTTGAAAAACTTTGACTCTCCAAGATTCTTGGAATGTCTTGTAATTTGGGATGGAGGGAGTATCTAGTATTGTAGTAGTATGCAGCGACACAAACTTGAAACTCCGGCCTCGATCTGGGTCCTGATGAACCGTGATGGACCAGAGTGCCTGCCTGCAGTGCTGACCACTCAACACGAATTCGTGATAAGAGGCGGGCGGGCGGGCGGGCGGGCGGGCGCCGCCTCGTCCTCGTGTGGCTCCGCAATCCGCATTAGTATATTGCAGGCCTTGCTTATTGCCTTGCTGCATTGCATTGTATTTAAGGCCTCCCACTCCCACGCGTTAGACGACGTTACTGCTTCACTGCATTTGCTAGCCACTCTTCTTCAAGGCCCGCGCCGGCAACAAGGGGCCGTTTCATCAGCACAACCATATACACATACACCGATAGTAGTAGCCACCAGATCGAGACGAGACCGGCGGCCTGTGCGCTGTACCTGTAGGTCGTCGATCGTATCGTATAGCTAGCTACCTTCTTCGATTCGTTCGTCCTGTTCCGGCCGGCCAGGCTCGATCGAGCGACGACCGAGCACGGAAACCTAATATGGCCGGCGGCGATGGCGGCGAGAGTGGTCATCCGGCGGCGACGGCGGCGACGGCGGCGTCCGCCCCGCTGCTGACGAGGAGGAGGCCGCAGTACTACGCGGGGTGCCCCGGGTGCCGACTGGACGAGGCCAACAAGACCAACACCGGCGTCCCCTACCTCAATTTCTTCTACATCTGGGTCGTCTGCCTCACCGCCAGTATGTACTACAGTACTTACTGACTTACTGTGTGCCCGCCATACCACTTTCTCGCCTTCTCTCGGTTGCTTCGTTTTCGTTGGTTCCGCAACCGCGTGCTGCACTGCGGCTATGGCGTTACACATACTCTAGCTCCGGCCTGCATGCAGCCCTTTTTGTTTGCGTACCAGTACCACTACTACCCTATCTTCTTCAAGTCCACTGTAGTATTTTATTGTATTATAATTATCCTACCGGTACACGGCTTAATAAAAAAGATTGCTAGAGGCGGTTTAATATATTACTATATTATTACATTTATATATTTATATTAATTAATTATTATATTATATTTTCCTACGAGGGATATTAATCACGAAATGTTTTTTTTTACAAAATGTATTTGACACATTAATAGAAATCCTAAAGAAACGGCAGCCAGTACTAGCGTAGCAGAGCGCCCAAATTAAGAAAAAGTAATAATGTAGTACGTACTCCCTCCGTCCAACAAAACATGCAATTCTCGCTTACCGAGAAATCAAACATTTCGAACTTTGACCGAAATTATATAAAAAAGTACTAACATTTTGTATACAAAAAATATACCATTAGATTAGTAATAGAATATATTTTCATAATAATTTTATTTAACGACATAAATACTGATATATTTTATTATAATCTTGGTCAAAGTTGAGTCAATTTGACTGACACGGATCCTATAATTGCATGTTTTTATGGACGGAGGGAGTACTACATTCATTTCATTATTTTTCTAGAGTATGTTACTAGAATCGATTCCTAGAATCCGTGCCGGTCAAACTTTTTTAATTTTGACTAACTTTATAGAAAAGAGTAATAACATCTATGATATAAAATGAACATATAATGAAAATATATTCTATGATATATCTAATGATGTGAATTTGGTACCATCAATCTTGATAGTTTTTTTTTAGAAATTTGGTCAAAGTTTAAAAAGTTTGACTTAGGACAACTCTAGAAATTGATTCTTTCGTGGACGGAGGAAGTATACTCCCTCCGTATCGTAAATAGAAGACGTTTTGGAAAAAGGTTTCGGTCAAACATTGGGAATGTAAATCATGAATAACTTTTAAATTATAGAGTTTAAAAATGTAAAAATCATATAAATAAATTTATCTTGAAAAGTATTTTCATAAAAGTATATATATACCACTTTACAACAAATATTTTTAAAGAAATAAATGGTCAAAGTTATGATTTGAAGACCATGTCGCTGTCCTAAACGTCTTTTATTTGGGATACCGAGGGAGTATTACATGCACGAGCAGAGCAATTGCGCCAATATGCCACTGTCAGGTCGCGAAAAGTTGAGGTCGCGGTGGCCGGATGGCCGCGTGGCTCCACCTGATTCCACACGTTATTGCACTATTAATATCAGTTGCAGCTCTGCACTACGTACTCCAGCTAGGAAGCTGTCGGGGCCATTTCCATTATTTTTTTTATCTAAATAAATCAGACACGTCTTAATTTTTATCTCAAAGAATAATTTAATTTATGATTTTTTCAATAAAGTCAATGCATATATTGGATTAAACTAAATACTTATATCAAAACACACAGATATACTAGTAACACACCATATATATTCTACGATATGTATCATTATATTTTTTTTTGCAATATAATAATCTTTTAGATTACATCTCGATTTGTAATATTTTTAGTGAACTTATCAACTCAAAAGAATTTGAAATTGACTAAACATAGAATTCTCTGTTTTTTCCATGGAAAAAAGGTAGGTATATTGACTTCAACGTCGTTAGATTGGATTGCATGAAGTGAGGGTCAAATTAGAGCGTGAGAAAATGAATTGAAAACGTTCAAGAGACGTGCACGCGCGCGCTAAGCTAGCTATCTTTGTTTGACAGAGCTTTAGTTCCAAACATAGAGTAGCTCTGATCTAAGTTCCTATATATTAAACCATCTGGTAGAGCTTCAGCATTAAAATAGACCTAAATATAATTATGAAAATATATTTAGGGATCAAACCAAAAAAAAAGAACATAACTTTCTTCCTCCCAAGCGCAGCCATAGCTGCGCATTGTGTTTGTGTATGGGTGGGCACGGCCATGGCGAGACATCCCGTGCGGCACACGGTGGGGGCCAAGCTAGGCTAGCCTACCACTTGGCACAGAATCAAATTTGCACGAGAGGCTACACTATGGTTGGTTGCACGCACGAGAGGGCGTGTTGGACTCGGCAAGTGGCGGGGAGAATCAAATTTGCTGGAGCTGAAAGGTAGATCTAAATTTTTGTGGATCTGAAGTTCGCCAAGTTGAAGCGTTTGTCTGGACAAATTGAGAATTTAGAATGCGAACCTGCATACAAGCTCTGCCTACTACGAAGGTGAGAATATATATATACTCCGTATATTTAAATCATCCCGTGCAGCACACGGTGGGGCCAAGGGGCTAGCTAGCCGCCTACCACTTGGCGGAGAATCAAATTTGCACGAGAGATGCACTATGGTTGTTAATTAATACGGAGAAGTATTGATTATTGTTCGACTTTGGGCGCATGTGTGTGGCAACTTATTACAGTACCACGAGTTTGATTATCGATGAAGTTGTACTATCTTATTCCTATATACAGTAACCAAACACACAAAGACACAGGATCAGCCCCCCTTGAGACCGCCACCTAAATTTAGCCAAACAAACGACAAGAACCCGAGAAGCGAGGAAGAAAAAGCTCCAGAGGCCAGAATTCCTACTAACGCATCACATCTCCGATTGGTGAGGCACCGGGAAAAAAAAAACTCCGATTGGTGAGGACGACGTGCACCACCGCGCGATCGTCCTCACCAAGGAGTCGCTAGCTATCCACAGTTTCCTGACGACGACGTGCGTCAGGTGCTCATCAGCAGAACGACCGCCATGGCCACCGGCGTCGGCGAGGCGTCGTCGCTGCTCGTCGTCGGCGGCGGCGGGAAGGCGGCCGTATGGCACGAGCACTGCCCTGGGTGCAGGCAGGAGAGGAAGGTGCTCGCCAGTGACGGGATCCCATACGCGGACTTCCTCTACATTTGGATCGGCGGCCTCTGTGCCTGTATGAATAATACGTCACGTAGCGTCCATTGTCTGTTATTCTAAATGATCACCACAATATAATATAATATAATAGACATTTCGCTGATCTGAATTTATGTCAGTCTTGGATAAATTAATACATCTTGTGTGATCATTCGGAAGAACTGTATATTATATGCATGCAGGCGCGTATCAATAAGTGTGCTCCGGTGCTTATATTCATATATAGTATATTATAGGACTACATATTGAGGTTGTTTCGTCAGGGTCGTGTTCTGTACTCAGTTTTAGTTGATATTCATTTTGTGTACTTGTTTTCATCCATCTCATCACTATAGCGTGAAAGCTACCTACTATGATTCACTGGCTAAACTTACAGTGATGTAACGTAATAGTACGTAGTGCGGAAATATTCATTTTGAACACTATGGGTGCGCGTGTTAATTACTCCCTCCGTCCAGGAAAACATGCAACTATGGGTTGCGTGCCAGTAAAAGTAGTATACGTTTGACTAAATTTTTAGTAAATATTATTCACATTTATAATTCCAAATTAATTTATTAAAAAAATATATTTTGTAATGAATCTAATGATATATATTTGATATCATAAGTATCAATATATTTTTATCTATAATTAATTAAACTTGAGATACTAAATTATGCTACTGTGCTAGAATTGCATGTTTTTATGGACGGAGGGAGTACTTGCCTCGTGTGTTTTTGGTTCAGTGACTTATATGTCCAAACCATATACATATGTCTATTTTCTTGTCAGTTTATTTTTGTACTGGATGGACTGTCAGTTTTTTTTTTTGGTACAGTGACTAATACCTCACCCTTTTCTGTTTCCAGCTCTGCCGATCCAGTCATTGTTCCCTTATCTATACTTCATGGTAGGCATGCTTCAGATCCCAATCTTTACCTTCACTAACACGCAATTGTAGAATACTTGTTCTGTTCCATAATTTGTTTAAGAAAAATACAATGGTTGCACATCAAATATTCACCTTTATTGCAATCAAACAGATCAGGGACTTGAAGGTGGCAAAAGAAGAGCAAGACATCGGATTTTATGCTGGTTTTGTTGGTGAGAAGCGTCTTCTTTAATTTCACGATTGGGATTTCAAGGCTCAGTTTCATACTCGCATGTGCATTTTCATCAAATAGTCTAGTACACCTGCTGCTATAATCATCATTTGAGACTATGGTTTATCATGCATCTGTGGTGTTTACTGTCTCACTGGCTATATTTAATTTCTCTGTTAGGGGCTACCTATTTCCTTGGAAGAACCATCAGTGCCGTGCCATGGGGCATGTTTGCTGACAAGTATGGAAGGAAGCCATGCATTGTGATCAGCATCCTCTCAGTGTATGGATCAGCTGAAGTCAAATTGTGACATAACCTTAGCATTCAATTTAACATGACCCTAGTAAATATTGTTTTGGTTCCCTTTTCAGGATTGTGTTCAACACACTTTTTGGACTTAGCACAACTTACTGGATGGCAATTGTAACTAGGGGATTACTTGGGTTGCTATGTGGTATACTAGGACCCATTAAGGTAACTAACTATATGGATTAGTTGACCAATATTTGTAAATGATATGTCTTAGGTTCTCATGGTTGCATATGCATTTTCTAGGCTTATGCTTCAGAAGTTTGCAGGAAAGAGCATCAAGCTCTGGGAATATCTCTTGTAGGACCAATCCTTTTGTGACCTTTTCAACTTTTTAAACAATTCTTAATTTTTTGTGTTTATTTTTATTTGTAACTAACTTGTGTCTGGCATTATGTCATAGGTTACATCTTCACGGGCGATAGCTCTTGTTATCGGCCCAGCTATTGGAGGCTTTCTTTCACAGGTGAAGATTATGGAATTTCGATAGCAATATAAGTTAAATTTTAAATGCTAATGAGTGCCTTAATCATGTATCCCTTGATCATAATTGACCTCTGATGTGTACAAAAGAAGATAATAACTAACAAAAATATAAATTAAAGTCAATAGTTTCATCCAACACTATATTGTAAAAATAGCCCATATATATGGGACACATTTTGTGCAGTATACCCCTTTGGTCTTGAAATGTAAGATACCAAATTATTCATTTATTAATTTTTAAAGAGAATTTAGGTGAAATAACTCACCCTAAATCATATAGTACCTTCCATTAATGTTTATTGTCAACAACCCAACCAGTAGGCTCAAAATATGGTAATCATAATACATTCTATATGCTTAAGTGAAGGTTACATGCATCATTTCCTTTACTTAGCAATCTATCCTACAGTTCCTAGGATACTTTGTATTTTAGGATGATGGAGGGAGTATTGTTTGGTTAATTTCGCACTTCTACCAGGTTGTTAATAACTATATATGATTATGGTCTTTAACAAGTAGGGTGAATATTTGAATCTTATGATCAAATGAAGAAATTGTTGCAAAGATGCACATAACTAACATTGTCTATGCTTTATATCATGTTTTAGCCTGCACAAAAGTACCCCAGTCTTTTCTCCGAAGAGTCCATATTTGGGAGGTAAATTATTTCTCTTAACATTTCTACTATATAACTAATTCTGTTTTTTGACTATTATAAACCATCAAAAATTTGCATCTAATTTTCAGGTTTCCGTACTTCCTCCCTTGCTTCGTAATATCATTACTAGCAGCAGGATCATGTATTGCATGTATTTGGCTTCCGGTATATCACATCATCGTCCCTATTACTTTCTATCTTGAATCCAAATAGTTAGATCATCTCAAGGAAAAAATAAATGAAATATGTTTGGACTTATATTCCTCCATTCAATACCTCTTTTTATAGTTAGGTAAAAGTCATTCTTTTGCAGCTTTCTTAAGATATTGAGAAAATTTCTTATAATTTTATCCCATTTTCTTAGGAAACGCTACACTTTCATGATGATGACAAAGCAGTAGAAGCTATTGAAGAAATGGAGGCACAAGTTGCTGACTCTAAATCTACAAAAAATTTGCTAAAGAATTGGCAATTGATGTCAGCAATAATCCTGTACTGCATCTTTTCTCTTCATGACACAGCTTATCTCGAGGTAATCTCTATCATATATTTTGCAAACCTTAAGATATCTTCAAAGTAAAATCTTCATTGAAACATCAATAAGGAGGATGTCTTCACTCTAGCCCTTGAACTACTAACACGATGTATATGCTAATGCTAATTAATACTCGTTTGTAAAAACTATTTCTAGATATTTTCACTCTGGGCTGTGAGTAGTACAAAATTTCGGGGCCTCAGTTTGACATCTCAGGATGTTGGTTCTGTGCTAGCATTCTCAGGTATGTGGTATTTTTCGAAGTTTTAAGCTAATAAATATTTAACATGAGAAGCAAAATATATACCATGTAAATAAAAGGAGTAAAATTAGCACATAACCACTTCTAGCAAATAGTGAAATGCTTTTGAGTATTACTTCACTATGGGTATATAAATCATTCAATGTATTTAAAATCTTTCTATCCATGTGATATTATTAGCCTTGGGATGTTAAATTATAGTTCCAGTGAAATGGTTGCACAGGTAACAATGCTATGAAGAGTTATTGTTGTTGAAATTATTTACATGACAACAATTCCTTTGATCTTGGTAGGATTTGGTGTACTCGTATACCAACTTGCTATTTATCCTTTCCTTGCGAAGTATTTTGGACCAATCAAGACATTTCGGCCTGCAGCGGTACGTGAGAAATACATCTTTAATGGTTTCCTTGTAAACTTGTAAAGAACAAAGAATCTTAATAAAATAGATAGTATGGGGGAGACAATATTCAACTGATAAAATGTGAGAAATCAAAATTGTTAGATATAGATATAAATATTAGGAAGGGGAGAATATTTATTGTTAATTATTTTTATGGAAATTGTGGGGTTTTTTTATTCTCCAACAAAAAAAATTGTGGGGGTTTCTCCAGTTATTTTTTCCAAAAGAGGTGTATGAAGCAGATATTTGTCTTTGTTGGATAACTTCTTTAATCTGATTCATCTTTTTTAGCACTAAATTCAATTGCATGTTTGGTTTGCAGATCCTGTCGATCATTCTCCTCACTACGTATCCCTTCATGGCCAATCTACATGGCCTGGAGCTCAAAATACTTATCAACATGGCTTCAGTTTTGAAGAACATGTTTGCCGTGAGTCAAATTTCTTCCATCTTTTTTATCTCCATCGACAACTAGCATAGAGAAAAAAAAACATTTCTGATATAAATAAGCATTTCCAAATTATAGTTTGGTGAATCTTCTGACATGTATAACTAGTTGAGTCATTCAAAAGTAAATTCTATTACGAACAAATGTTAATGTATTATTTAAATGAAACAGGCTACTATTACAATCGCGTGCAACATTCTACAGAACACTGCAGTGGTATGTACATATCAATCATGTTTGGCAAGTTTGTTTGTCTCAAAACTGTTATCATTTTTCTAGCTTATTACTTCTTCTGATAACATGTGCAGACACAAGATCAGAGAGGTGTTGCTAATGGCATCTCTGTTACTCTGATGTCCATGTTCAAAGCTGTAGCTCCAGCAGCAGCCGGAATTCTGTAAATACTCTTATTTTTATCTTTTATATATGGTTGGAAAGTTACTATTAGTGTCTAGAACATTAAGATAATGGATTAAATTTTCTTAATTCATCTCTTGACTTTTTTTATAGGTTCTCATGGGCTCAGAAGCACACAAGCGGACTGTTCTTACCAGGTAGACAACTCATACATGGCTCCTCCAATTGTGCCATTTTTTTCCTTTACTTAGGATTTTAGGAAGCTAAGTATAATAACTAAGTGCATATATTGGTTTCATTTACAAAAAATGCAGGAGATCAGATCTTGTTCCTAATGCTAAACATGGTTTCGGTCATTGGCCTGGTGCTGACGTTCAAGCCATTTTTCTCCCTGCCAAATTCAACGAGCCATTCATAACTCTGCATATATGAAGTTTGTTCCTGTGAATTATATCCAGGGGTGGTAATGGATCAGGGCCCTTATCCCTCCTTCACATTTCAACTTGGCCCTTTTCAATTTTAGTTCAAAATTATATAATATTACGGCTCGATCCTTATTGAGCCAAATCTTTAAATTTGCTAGGCTAAATTAGAGGGCCCTTTACCACCCCTAATTATATCAGGGCACTGTCTTCTGATTACGGTCAGGTTGTGAACTGCAAGGATTCATGCATTGTATTAGTCCATACTTTTCGGCTTATGGTCATGTAAAAGGTTCTCTGAGTTTTTTGCATAGACACCAGAGGACCAGATGTTTTGTTGATTTCATAAGTTGGAAACATGATCTTGCTTGAAATGATCCTGACTTCTAGTAGAGTTATTATGGGTTAAACAATCTGGATTCTATGTGGGTCAGCTGTCGATTGGGGGCAAACAGTACAGTATACGTAGGAGCGTTTGGGCGTGGCCTTAGATCAATTCATCATCAATTTGGCGAAACCGTTATGATGATCTGTGATCCTATCAGCACCTTTAATCCTT
This sequence comes from Coix lacryma-jobi var. lacryma-jobi, assembly GCA_009763385.1. Lineage (NCBI taxonomy): Eukaryota > Viridiplantae > Streptophyta > Magnoliopsida > Poales > Poaceae > Coix > Coix lacryma-jobi. The sequence continues at coordinate 152,093,848 of CM019827.1, read as the reverse complement.
GATTGATTGTACTGTATACTTTGCATCCATCGTCTAGAGAATCACGTCATCCATCGGTAAACAGCCACAAGAGACGACGGATCGGAGGAGAGAGTCCGCGCCACAACCACAAGAGACGAAGCTGCTATTGGGCCCTAGTAGGATTCAGAGGCCCGGAGGCTCTCACACTCCAGGGCCGGGCCTGATCCATGATCCGAGAAACGCTTGATTGCAGGCCCACCTGAGTCTACTTATAATTACTGCTCCTATCTAATCTGCGGTACCACAACCACTACCCCACCTTCCCCACGAGGGCACGGCGGCGTCCATCGACCCATCGAGGGTTCGAGGGAACGGATCGAGGCATGGATCAGGAACAACTAGCAGCTGGCGACGCGGCGATCCGAGGCCACCGCAGCGAGGCCGTGGAGGCCGCCGCCTTGGTAGCCTGCCGCCGAGATGAAGATGAGGCGTCGGAAGACGTCAAGGCGCAGGGTTTACGCGAGGAGGCGGCCGCGGCGGTGGTGGCCGGCGCGCGCTCTGAGGATCAGCGGCCGCGACAACCGTTCGCCCGGCACTCCGGGCCCCGCAGCGGCAGGGTGCACACCGGAGCCACCACGGCGTTGGCGCCGACCGCGCGCGTCCGCCAACATGAACAGACGGGACAAGCGCCCAGCAGGTCCCTCTTTGACGGCTGCAGCGACCGCGAGGATGTGAAGGCAAAGGATATGCGCGAGTTCGATGTGACGGCAAAGGATATGCGCGAGTTCGACCACTATATCAAAATGCATCTGCAGCAGCAGACGCAGCAGCTTCTTACTCGTCTCCAGCAGCATCCCTCTCCCTCCTCGACGGAAGGCGGCGGCGGCGAGGTGGCGGCAGCGCCGGCATCTCAGCATCTGGATCTTGAGCTCAGACTGTGAACCTACCTGACCAGGTACATGGACGTCCTTGCATGCTGAGGCTCAAGATCCATAACCGTACTGGTGATGCAACTCTTGTCGATCGACGATCTTAATGTTTTATTTGCAACATAACTATTATACTATATCGAACTAAGTCATACCTAATAAGTTGCTCCTCAAGCTCTGTAACTTGCAGTGTGTTACATACTCAAATCCTGTTGCATGCATGTTCTGATTACAATTGTTTTTCTTTTGGTATTGTTTTCTCGTTTTTGTTACAGCCGCACACGTCTTCCACAGCCCACAAGTATACTGACTAGTACCTAAAACATTTAATTTGTACCAATAACACTTTTTGGATTTTCAATGTCGTTTTTGTGAACCACTATTCATGCATCCCATGGTGCGATGTGTCGCGCCCGCTCATGGGCCGGCTTAGGGCGTGATTGGTTGCTTTTGGAGTAGGGAGCCAGGATGAAGAGTTGGTCCAGAATGGTGAGATGCAAGCTTAAATTAACTATACAAACAGTTGTGTTTAATTGTCTTTGTCAATAGTTCCCTAAATCTCTTCATAATCTTTAGTTTTTAGCAAGATGAGAAAAAAAAACCTCTCCAACAACTCCCAATCCATTTTAGTACTTGTAAATTCACTCTTGTTGCGCATAACTTTATACGTAATCAGGTCACACGGATACGAGTTTTCACCGCTGGGTCGTTCTTCCGGTTCCAGCGCCTCCTTTCACGCGCGGCTGGCTGATGGTGCCTACTTGCTGGTTGTTGATTCCTGTTGTCTGCCTGCTTTGGCAGCTGGTTGCCAGTTCTACTGTTTGCCTACATGCATGCTGATGGTACTCAAGTGCTACTGACCGGCAGATCGAGCAGGCTAGGGCAACATGAAGAAGGAGGTCGCGGCAGCGGCATAGGCACGCATGGGCATGAAGACTTTTGCGCGGAAAAAAGGACTGCACAAAAAATCTAAATGGGATTAAATTTTGATTTTTTAGGAGTGGAATATTAGGTATTATTGGAGATGAGTTTTTTTTTTCTCCCAATATCTTTTTAGGAGTTGGAAAACATAGTGTTTTTAGGAGGAAAATTTAGAAAACTCTTGGAGATGCTCTTATTAATGCAGTATGAGACGAGATCTTGTTTAGTTGTATGTATCGATCAAAGCTTTGGGTGTCTTACACATGGGCCTGTGCACCATGCGTGCATATCATGTCATCCTGCATCACGAGGGAAGGAGAAAAATAAGAAGACGGAGCCGTGCAGGATGGTGGAGAGTAGAGGAATGAGATGGTGCAGACAAAGCGTACAACGAAACCAAACACGGTAGAAGAATGAAGTGAAACAAGAAAAGAATACGAGGACAGCTTGGTTGGGTTAACCAGTCACCATTATAGAGTGTTGTCCCTCCCTGCGCCATCTCTCTTCATCTCCTTTCGTCTCTCCCCACAATCTCTCTTCTTCATCTCCCTCCGTCTCTCTCTCACACACACACCGGTTCTCAACTTGGATCCATCATGGGGATCTACAGGGTATGTCTGATATACCGCAACATACCCTACAGTCATGCCATGATGCTTACAAGCTGTTTGGTTCCACGGGCACAAATAATTTATATATCACAATTACGTACACTAGATTTTATTTACGTTAACGTTACTTTGCACCAACCAAACAGTTCGTTTATTATTCCATATAAGCTAAAAAATTATCGGTTCAATCGCACACGCACACACTTCCCTACCTGCCATCACAGTCGGCTCCACTAAATGTTTAGTGAACGTTCACCAGATTCAAATCTAGCAAACGATCAGACAGCTCCCGCAACTTTTCTTTTTTGGCAAAAAAAATTTCCGCAACTTTCTTTTTTTGGAAAGTTTTTTATTTTTAGAAAAAAATCATAATTTTTTTGAAAGCTACAAAGTTATTTGTATAACTTATATGTACAACTTATAAGTTATATGAAAAATATGAAAACACAAGAGTTATGAAATATAACTTATTTATGTACAACTTATTTTTTCGTATAATTATATATGTTTTGAATTTTTTTTCTAGTAATAACATATGTGTGCTAACTTATAACATATAACGTATTCGAGAAAGTTAAAAACTGACGAGTTATGAAACACAACTTATTTACATGTTATGAAACAAAACTTATGTATAAGAAACAATTAACTTATAATTATGCCGAAATTTCAAAACACAAAAGTTATTAAATATAAAGGAACAAATTAACTTATAGCTTATGTCAAAATTTACAAACACAAAAATTATTCACACACAAAGGAACAAATTAACTTATAACTTAAAAAAACTTAAGTACAAAAGTTATCAAACACAACTTACAGATAAGTTATTCTATCCAACCTGTGTACATAAGTTATTCAATACAACCCGTGTGTATAAAGTTGTAAGTTACAAGTTAATATACACATAAATTGCTATTAGAAAAAATCTTCAAAATATATGCAAGTGAGATCTAGTTCTACTCGTCTTGTTATATAGAACACATAAGTGCAAACAAAATTAAAAATAGATACACCGTTTAGAAGTTATAGCATGTTAAAATAAATGTTTTGTTTTTTAGTATGACATCAGCATAATGAGAAAGGAAGCAGAGATGCTACGTGGACGAGGGAGGGTGGAATGCACGTACAGGAAACGAATATCGTTGCGACCGTCTGGGTGCGCAAACTCAGCGCGTGGGACCGAACCAGAAAATGGAACGGAAGCTGCACGTGGTCGAATCGTTCGCTACAATCAAAACGGATGAACACTCGTGTTAATAGAATTAGGGTACGCATGCAATGTAACAAAATCAGTCCATATACACGAAATATATTCATAATGGTTGGAAAAAAGAAAACAGAAAAAAGAAATATTCGCAACTGCATGCGGACCACCAACCGCTTGATTGGAAAAGAAAAAAAATAACCGTATTTTCTCCGGTACGTGTGCGAGTGCGCGCGTCCAATTGAAATGGAGGAGGAGACGGACCGTTCGCTTAACTCGAAACGAGTGAACGCTCGCCGAAATGGATTTGGGCATCACAGTGGAGGCTGCTAAACAGATTTAATTTAAAATTTAATCTTCTTATTTTTCTAAGTAACTTATGTACTTAATTAATTATATATCTGTATTTTATTTGTGTATCCACGATACTAAGACCACTCACTACAACAGAATTGGATCTATCAATTGAGTTATAGTCTCGGCAACAAATTGCGTCCGGGGTTAAAGACTTTTAGTCCCGGTGGGTAAAACTAACCGGCGGTTGGTATTACCAACCCGGACTAAACGTCCTCCAACCTTTAGTCCCGGTTAGTAATACCAACCGGGATTAAAGGGTGACCTTTTAGTCCCGGTTGGTGTTACCAACCGGGACTAAAGGTCCTTTTAGTCTCGGTTGGTGTTACCAACCGGCACTAAAGTTCCTGAGTGAATTCAAAAGGAAAACGTCCAGAACTATATCACGTGAGTTGTGTAGCTCAGTTGGTAAGCGTGCCTGAGACGAGAGGTGCTTAGTTCGAATCTCATAAACATACATTTATTTTTTCTCATGGGCCCAACCGGGGCTAAAGGCTATTTCTGTACTAGTGACTAGATTAGGGATCAGTTCATCTAAATATTTAATTCCTCCAATATATTAGTATAGTTGTATCAAATGTTTAGCCAATCACATGCTTTGTATTTAAGAGACTATATCATAAATTTCGTCTAGATGATATTCTATTGATACGATTACTAACTCTGTGTGAGTCATAAAATTAAACTTTTTATTGAGAGTAGACATTCCATCCATGTTTTCTAAGTAGACGGAGGTAATATAATCGAGACTATTATGTCCTATAAAAAGTGGCAACTAAAAAGACAAGTATTATAAAAGCTAGACAAGTAGTATACTAAGTCCTTTTTACCTATATTTTGAATTATTAATAGTGCAATTGAACTATTTATAATGTAATTCATTGCAGTTTCTAGTTTAAAATTTGTATCATGGTAGTCACTTTAATCAAATTTTATTGTAAATTTTACTGTTGTTTACGGAATAAATAAATGATTTTACCAAACTGTATATGCCAAATTTTTATGTGCATCTTTCTGTTGTTGGAAACTTGAAAATTCCCCCCCTTAAGACATTGATTTTGCCAACTAGGAAGAACTTTTCTAGGAAGGCCTTCATTGCCCATGTGTTGATATGATCTTTGTTGGTGTAGAACCACTGCTTCACTTTTCTCAAAAGTGAGAATGGGAATAAGCAGAGTAGTATGATACCTTGAGCAACGTCCTTGATGACGACCATGCTACTAATCTCCAATTTTTTTTGAAGATGAGCACTAGCATCTTCATATGCCTTTCCACTAAATGGGTAGCTTGAGACTTGGCTTCAATTTTTTTTGACCATGTTGATGAGACTTGGCTTGAGTTCAAACTCGAAGTTGTTGGTTTTGAGTGTTGGTCCAGTGAAGATATTCTTGATGCTAGGAGCAGATAATTCACGCAGCGTCTTGCCAGCCATATCTTGAAGAACTGGTGTTGATCTTCCTCTAAATTGATTCTGCACTTACCCTGCATAAAATATAGAACAAAGACAAATAAGGGTAAGCCTGCTAAAGCAAAGTTATGAATCTATCACTGAGTAGCTATTTGATAATCTTTTGTGCCAATTTTGCTCATGGATATGACAAAAGTTCAAGAAGTAGAAGACAATAATGCAAACGGATATCAAGATCAACATACTCAAGTGATATCTAGACTCACAGCATATCCTTCAAGTGGTATTTTACCATACCAAGTAGTGTCTAGATCAAGCTCACAAGTGGTATCCTCAAGACTTCAAGTGATCCTCAACTTTAAGTGATCAAACCAAGCAAAGCATTCGTCACCAACAAGAGATCAAATTTATCAAGTGGATGACTCAAGCTATGACATAGTGGGAGATGCCCCACTGATTGGTATCAAGGTCAAAGATCCTATAAGTGGTACTTCATGCATCTATATGGGGTATCTACAAGTGGTACCCTAGTGCAACCCTTTGCATCAAGAGAAGCACACCCTTTATGGTCATTGATGACAAAGGGGGAGAAATTGTGGCAAAGATATGACAATTGTGAGAAGTCAAGGACAAAGGGGGAGTTAGAAGACATGGACATGGATCAAGAGGGAGCAAGATTGAACAATGCAAAAGGATCAAAATTCTTGAACAAAAGGAAGCACACAAGTAGGGGGAGCAAGCTCATGAATACATGTGTTGTGCATTTGGTTGTGCATTACATTTGCTTGATTGCATTTCATATATTCTAAATTCTTATATGCTTGTGCAAAATGTTTGCTAGAACTAAGACTTGGATGATGATTGTTTCTTTTGGTCTCTAGAACCTAGTATTAGTATAGCAAGTGGTAACTAGAACCTTGATTATAATGCTGATCTCACATGGTATCTAGTTTCACTTGTTTCTAGCAAGGTTAATGCTAAGGATAGATTAAAATGTGGTATACATGCTACAAAGGTACAATTCTATCTTGTATACCTTAGCATCACTTAGTAGTGCTAACACTCCTACAAATTTCATATTATGCATGTATGCAAGCTTGAAACCAAACCATTTGAGGAGGGGGAGTTATCACTACCAAGTCAGGTTCTATGGTGCTTGTCCTTGTCCAAATCCTATCATATGGTCTTATTGTTGGATAAGTAACATAGAGTCCAAACCAAGTTAGCAATTTACACTCATGTGAAGTGCTAGCTTGGAATAAGTGTAAATTTCATATCTTTGTAGAGTTGCCATCAATTACCAAAAAGGGGGAAACTGAAAGGTCCTAATTTGGTTTTGGTAATTGAGTGACAACTTAGGTGGACTAATATGTGTCTGAAGTGAATTACACAGGTGATTAGTCCACAAGTGATCATGTATGAGCAACATATGCCATGGAGGTGAAATGGCTTGGAGGATGTTACAAGTCTCATGCATGTGATGGAGGAGCTTATTGCATATGTGACATGACATGGAGTCATGTGGCTAAGGTGGAGAAGATCAAGACAATACTTGGCTTGATTGACCAATTGCATAGGTGAAGGGCAAGTTGGAGGATTTGAAGCCATTGGTACTGAGTGTCGAGAGGCTTGAGCAAAGACTTGGCGCCGAAGGACCGAAACAATGGTGAAGAGCAAGTGAGGTCAAGATCTATGGACCATGGAGGCCATGTGATGATATGAAGTGGATCATATCATTTGATCAAGGTTGGTGCATGTGTTGCATCAACATCGGAGGAGATGGAATGGAATGCACAAGTCAAAGGTATATTTGTGGGGCATTTTATTTCACTGGTCATAGGTGTGTAGAGAAGATATGACCGGGTTTAGGATAGATGGTCATACTATCAAGAGGAGCAAACTTGTTTGCTTATCGGTCATCTAGTGCAACTTGAGTGATCTTTCTTTGCAACATGTTTCTAGGATCGAGTGGCGTGGTAAGAGCAAGTGAAAACCATTTGAAAAATGATTGTGAAAAAGTTAACACACATGCACAAGGTGGTGTAAACTTGGTGGTGTTGGCACATTTACAAAGGAGAAGAAGTTGTGTTACACAGTAGGCAAAGGATAGGGTCAGCAGTGGCATCGGACACGCCCCTGATGGGCATCAGACGCGTCCGATACCTAACCCTAGCCTATCTGGATGCTCAGAGGGGCATCAGATGCTGATGGCGTGAGCATCGAACGCGTCGGTGGTACAACTGTTGGCTATGTCATGGTGGTGGATGCTCTGGCAGCAGGCATCAAACATTGGGCGTGTCTGATGGGTTTGGAGCAAACATGTCCGATGGCCCTGGGAGCTCTCTAGATAGGCATCAAACACTGTTAGTGGTGCATCCGATGATTTCATGTTGACACGTTCGATGGCTGTTAGAGAGCCATTAGAGTGGCCATGCGGGCATCAGACGCTGTTCCTGTGCATCCGATGGTGGCGTGCGGTGCGTCCAATGTAACATTGGTGCACGTGGAAGTTGAAGTAGCAAAGGGGCAACAACTCTATTTCATTGGGGGCTATAAATAGAAGTGGTGGTCGGCTGTGGTTGTTGTTGAGCACCTTTGGGACTTAGTGTCCTTGTGTGAGTGTGCATGGGAGCCCTCCATCTCACTTGTGATTAGTGTTAATCATATCCGCTAAGTGAGAGAGCTGTTCTAGTGTAGTGCATGAGAGATTGCAAGTGTTGGCACTAGGTGATCGTGTTGCAAGCCGGTGGTGCTTGTTACTCTTGGAGGTTGCCACCTCCTAGACGGCTTGGTGATTATGGCCTCCATGTGAAGTCGGCGTGAAGCTTGTATCGTGCTCCGAAGAAGAGCTTTGTGAGGGGTGTTGTGCCCGCCCCGTGGGAGATCACGAAGAGCAACTCTAGTAAAAGAGAGACGTGAAGAGCGTCAAGTGGTCCGATCGTGTCAAGTTCTAGAGTTTGTGGTAAGCACTTCTTGTGGGAGAGTGTGACTAGTGTAGTCACTACTAGCAAGAGGACCGACGGCAACCTTGAGTTTGTCTCAACGGGGACTAGCTTGGTGGCAACCAAGTGAACCCCGGGAGAAAAATCATCGTGTCAACGTTGTCTACATCTTCTCGGTGGTTTGCTATCTCCGTTTACTAGCTTGTATTTTTGTACTCATACTTGTGCTAGTGTTTAGTTGTTGCTCTTGTGTAGCTATCTAGCTTGTGTAGCTTAATAGTTGCTCTTGTAATTAGTTGACTTGTATAGCTTGCTACTTACCTTCTTTGCTTGTGTAGCTTAGAAGTAGCCCTCTTGCATAATTGACTTGAGTAACCTTGTTAGTCACATTACTTAGTTTGTGTAGCTAAGTAATTTGAGCTCTCTAATTTGGCTTGTGTAGCCTTGTTATTGAGCATTGCTAGTGAGCTTAGGCTTTGTGCGCTTTGCATCGCTAGATTGATTAGGTGAGCTCTAGCTAGTCCGACATCTTTGTTGCTTGATTTGGATCTTTATAAGGTGCTAGTCCGACATCTTTGTTGCTTGATTTGGATCTTTATAAGGTGCTAGAGAACGTAGATAGAGGGGTGTAGTCTTAGCTAGTCCGATACTTTTAATTTTGCATTTGTTTTGGTTAGTCAGTGCGATTATTTTTAGAAAGGACTATTCACCCCCTCTAGTCCGTCATCTCGACCCTACAAGGGGCGTCTGCCATTGACGGTTGCGGACCCGCATCGGCCACGCGCGACTGCGGAGGGGAAGGAGGAGTGGTTGAGGGAGGGATGGGATGAGGGAGGCGGGCACCGGCGACGGATCGGCTATCAGCGCCGACGACAATGGCGCGGAGGGAGGCTCCAAAGGAGCGAGGAGCAGAGGACACCCTGCCCAGCATTGCATCCTCGGCCGCTAGTCGACCTCTCAAAGAACAAAGAAGAGAGGCGATCGATGGTCACTGCACCTGTATCTGCTACTCCGGGTATCAAACTTCATCTGTAGATCATCAGATCTGATCTAAATGTTTTGTTAGCCCTTGACAAACTTAAAGTTATTCAAGTCCAACATACGTAGTACAATGACACAAGACAAACTCAATGGGTTGGCAACAATTGCACTTGAAAATGATGTTATGGACAATATTAAATGTAAAGATATAATTGAAGATTTTGTTCCAAAGAACACCAGACAAATGACACTTTTTACTAGAGGTTAAGAATATATTGGTGCGTAATATTCGCCCTTTAATCCTATAACATGAGTACCTAATTTTATATTGCAGTTTGTTACTTAGTATGTAATAAAGTATGTACTTGTTAGGTATATATTGGAATCCAAATATATCTCTACTATTTGTATTTCACTAGTATATTATAGGGCCCCATTTTCTCGGTTTGCTCTAGGGTCTCAAAATCTCTGATGTGCATAATGGTTGGAGGATCTCAACGGGAAATATTTCTCTTAGTAAACTTAGTATAATTTTGATTGATCTATTATAGTAGAGATAATAAAAGAGTATCTACCGGGAAATAGGCATCAAAAAGAGACCATAGAATGATGGAAGATGTTGACACTCAAAAGTGTCTTAAGCATATAATAGACTCCTCCACCATGTTTCTATTGCTAAAGTGGTCAGAAATCACACTTAGATCATCACGTTTAGAGCTAAGGTGAAGGAAACAGTTTTATTATTGCCTGAACTGCGAAGAACCGACTTAGCCGGGTCCCTGAGCCGACTAAGTCGGGTCCAGCCGACTTAGTCGGGTCCCAGAACCGCCTAAGTCGGATTTCCCCCTGGCTGTGCTGCCGGAGCCCGCAAGAACCGACTTAGTCGGTTTGGGAACCGACTAAGCCGGTTTTGGGTGTTCCAGTCTGACTCGGACTCTTTTAATTCCATATTTTGATGGGATTTCGAGTAGGAAACTTGGGGATCGCGACCTGAGGATGTTTCCTACTGGGATAAGACCACCCCCCTCTATATATATGAGAGGATCACGGCCGATTGAAGGATCCAACCCTTAATCGTCAAAATACACTACTCAAACCCTATTTTCTCTCTACCTTGCTGTTCGTCACGTCTCCCGGCGGGATTTGATGGCGTTCTAGGTGGCATTGCTGGTCCTAGGACATCCTCCACGTGCGCCTCCCCGACGGGTCTTCCCGGGAGGCGTTCGGGAGTCTTTTCCGCAAGAATCAAGCCCAAAATCGGCCTAACCGATCTCTAGATCGGTTTCGTCATTTTGCTTGCGTTCTTGCTGTGTTGTGGGTTGATTTGCATCCCCTTGGGCGTGCTAGCCCTGCTGGTGTGTGATTCGGATCTCCTCCGACGTCAACACACTTTTTGGCGACTCCGCTGGGGAATAAAGAAGCGACACAAGATTCAATCTATTAGCGAGATGGGAAGCAAAGACGGCGACAAAACTAACCCTAACAATCAAGACAACATCGCCATCCCCACCTCCATGGATGATCTTCCCGATGAGCTGCGCCAGAAGCTTCAGGCCAAGCTTGATGCCGACATGAAGGCTTTCTTGGAGAGCTGTACCATAGATCGGCGCAACAAGGTCACTCAGTTTCGTGAACCTACCTACGGAGAGGCTACTACCACTACATCTCTCGGCTCCGGGGAGAAGGCTAAGGATAAGGTAAATACCGAGGTACTTGACGATTCTTACCCTACTCATGCCAATTATGCTACAATGTTGGACGATCATAAGAAAGTTATAGATAATAATCTTATGACTGCAATTAGAATGATTATGACTCGTTTTGATAAGTTGGAGGGTAAGTCAGCCGATAATGCTAATGTATCGGCTGGAACTTCAAATTCTCAACAACCTCTGTATGGCATGCCTTATAATTATTATGATAATCAAAGTCTATATGCAGCGGCTAACAAAGATAAATCGGCTCTTTCGGCGTCTGAAACCGATAAGGCCGATTTAAGTAGTGTTGGCCCATCTTTGCAAATAGTACCTGTCGTTCCGAGGTCGGCGGCGAATCAGGCTTCAGCGGGACATAATACGGTTCTCCCGAACCCGCCGAAGTCACCAAGTCAAATTCCTGTGTTTAATGTTGCCTCTACAATTCCTGGTACCGATTTCAATGAAACTTTGAATCAGTTTAAAAATGAATTGTCTAAATCTATTGAGGAAAGTTTAGGTGTGCAAATTAAGTCCAATAAAAGCACATACCGTAAACCATACCCTTCACACTTTGATTATATGAGAACTCCTGATAAGTGGAGGGTACCAGATTTTCACAAATTTAGTGGTGATGATAGTAAATCAACTATGGAACATGTTGGAATGTTTCTTGCCCAAATGGGTGAAGCTAGTACTTTAGATTATATGAATGTTCGTTATTTTCCCTTATCTCTTACTGGTACAGCTTTTGCCTGGTTTACTTCATTACCATCTTGCTCTATTGGTTCATGGGCTGAATTGGAACAAAAATTTCATGAACACTTTTATAATGGGGTGCAAGAAACTAGATTGTCTCATCTTACATCGGTTCGGCAAGGGCGTGGTGAACTTGTTCTTGATTTTATTAAGCACTTTAGAGAAATTAAGAACCGATGTTTTCATTTGATGATTTCTGAAAAAGACTTGACTGATTTGTGCTTTGCTGGCTTTCGTACTGAAATCAAGGAGAAACTTTAGCATTATGAATTCTTTACTGTTAATCAATTAGTACAAAAGGCCATTGCTGTTGAATCACGCCTTACAGAATCTCGTGATGCTCATAGGTCTCATCGACCGAACGTACATGTTGTTGAAACATATTCTGATAGTTCGGATGATGAGACTAAAGAATGTTATGCGGCAGAATTCGTTTGGCCAGCTCCGAATAAATTAGTTACATGTCCTTCTCTCAAACCGATTCATAAGAATCGGAGTGAAGAAGTAAAATTTACTTTTGATTTTTCTAAATGTGACCGAATATTTGATGAATTGCTTAAATTCGGTTATATTAGAATTGCTCATACATTGTCATCAACTGAAGAGTTAAAGAGGAAAGCTTATTGCAAATATCATAATTCCTTTTCTCATGCCACTAATGATTGCAATGTTTTCCGTCGACAGGTCCAATCGGTCCTCAATGAAGGACGATTGAGTCTCACTGAGATGCAGGTGGATAAAGCTCCTTTCCCAATCAATGTTGCTGAGAAGGGAGAACCCACTATCCTGATTCGCCTGGAGCGAGCCGATACAGCTAGAGGCAAAAATGTGATTATCGGCGAACCTCGAGAAGTGCCAGAAGTTGAGAAGATCTCAGGGCGTAAAGTGATTCTTGAGAAGAATGAAGATGGCAAGAGTGTGCTCAAGATCACTGCTGCATCAACAAATCATCTGAGCAAACAGCGGCGAGACGAGACGATGGCAGCTCTGCACAGACCAGTCAGGTCTGGCCAAGCCGACCAGGCTGGTTCTGGAACTCAGCAGGGGGGCCAGACCGACCAGGTCGGTTTCCAAACCGACCAGGTCGGTTTCCAAACCGACCAGGTCGGTTCTTCTGGATCCAGCAGCCCTGGAAGTCCCGATTCGCGCAAATTACGCACTTTTGTTCCAAAGAGACCTGAAATTAGTACATGGAAATCAAATGTGGAGAGTAACAAAGGGAAGTTTGTGAAAAGACAATGCACATTTGATAGACTCATGGCTAAATATAAGAAAGAGAAGCAAAGAAAGGCCGATTCTGAGAATCGACCATTAAAAAAAAGAGAGTCTTCGCCACCAAAGCAAGACGATCAACCCAAGCAGATTGTGGTGGCTCAAGCAGCAGCTCCATTGCAGAGAGTTGCGCCTCGTGTGTCCCGTTGGGGGCCCCCAATTTCGCCACCTCCACAATGGGTCCTCATGGAGTTTGGGTGCCATATCCTTCACCAGTGCCAGTGCCTTATCAACAAAGGTGGGGGGATGTTGCTGGTCCTTCTTCACGACCTTCGGTGTTTAGCCGATTGAGCTTAGGGCAATCGAGCTATAACAATGAGGGGTCATCACAACCACCAAGGATGTTGCCAACTCGTGAGATTCCTGCTCATGTAAAAGGAAAGGCACAAGTGCAGGTGTATGTGCCTAAGAAGATCCAACTGGTTGCTAGTATTTCTCCCGAATCGAAGCCTGATCCTTCCCCATCTATCACAATCGGCTCTAAAGAGGTTACGATCATGAATAGTGATGAGCCGATTGTGATTGAGGATCCATCTCTAGCAGCAAATCAAAGGAAATCTGCAAGTGAGGTTGCTGAAGTTGAAGAGGTAGAGCGTGTCGAACGTGATCCAAAGTACTTGCAACCGAAGTGGTGCCCTCCTGGCTTATCCAAGACGAAGAGACGCAAACTTCAGCGGGCTCGGCAGGCTCAACAAAAGAAGGAAAGATTGGAGAAGATGAGGGAGGAAATATTTAATTCAACACATCCAATTTTCCCTCAAGGCGAGCGAAAGGGTGAAAAATCAGTTCCTGTCAGCCAGAAACCAACTGAGTCGGCTGCTGAGCCGACTAAGTCGGATCTCGAGCCGACTAAGTCGGTTTCCCCTGTGCTTGTGCCCAAGCCAACTGAGTCAGTTCTTGAGCCGACTAAGCCGGTTCCTGAACCGACTGAGTCCGTTTCCGATCCGACTAAGTCGGTTCTTCTGCAGTCAGTTGTCACCGATTTGTCTTTGGCTGAATCAGTTTCAGTTAATGATGTAGCAGCTCCTATGGATGTTGAGGAGCCTTTTGGGGTTCAAGATGAGGAGTTGGTGGATTATGAGCCATCTCCAAAAAGGGCAGAAGTGAATGTGGTATATTTGTCATCCGACTATTATGTTGTGGGAGATGACTCGATGACCACTCAATTCAATTTTGCTACTCAGAGTGCCATATTTCAAAAACCAGAAGACTCTATTAATCATCTCAAGCCTCTGCATGTGAAGGGTCATATCAATGGTACCCCGGTTCATAATATGTTGGTGGATAGTGGAGCTATTGTAAACTTGATGTCTTATGCACTTTATAAGAAGCTTGGAGGCACGGATCATGAGTTGATCAAGACCAACATGACGATCAGCTGGGTAGGAGGAGGTGATCCTATTCCGGCCAAAGGTGTTGCTTCGATGGAGCTCACTATTGGAAGCAAGACTTTGGCCACCGCTTTCTTCGTCGCCGAGGTGCAAGGTAGCTACAACTTGATTCTCGGATGTGATTGGATTCATGCAAATCGATGTGTCCCTTCTAGCTTGCATCAGTTTCTCATTCAATGGGTGGGAGACGACATTGAGATTGTCCATGCAGATTCATCGGCCTGTGTTGCTATGGCCGATACTCCTTCGATCGGGGGGCATGATGGAATTGCTTGTCTTTCCGGGCGTGATATTTCTGATTTTCAGTTTATTAGTGTCACTAAGGAAGGCTTTGTACCTATTTCGTTAAAGCCGATTGACAATCGGCTCAATATCATCATGTAATTTATTAATGGATGCTAATTTAGAGTGGTTAAAACATCATGTTGAACAATATCAGGCTTCTAAGATCGATGCTTGTGAGGCTATTGATGATTTTGATGAACTTGATAAATTAGGACAAGGCTTTACGTCGGCCGACCCATTGGAACACGCTGATATTGGGGATGGCTCTGTGCCTAGGCCGACGTTTATAAATAAAAACTTGAAAGCCGATTATAAAATTAAGTTAATCGAGCTTCTCAAAGAGTACGTTGATTGCTTTGCATGGGATTATACTGAGAAGCCTGGATTAAGCCGAGAGCTTGTTGAGCATTGGCTGCCTATCAAACCCGGGTTCAGGCCTCATAAACAACACCCACGTCATTTTAATTCTACTATATACGACCGGATTAAGGAAGAGATTAATCGGTTGTTGGAAGCAGGATTTATTCGTCCATGCAGGTATGCGGAGTGGGTTTCTAATATCGTGCCCGTGGAAAAGAAGGATTCTGGAAAAATTCGGGTTTGCATTGACTTTAGAGATGTTAATAGAGTCACTCCAAAAGATGAGTATCCTATGCCTATAGCCGATATGCTCATTAATGATGCTTCAGGACATAAGATCCTTAGTTTCCTTGATGGTAATGCTGGTTACAATCAAATCTTTATGGCCGAAGAGGATACTTCCAAAACGGCCTTCATTTGTCCTGTGTTTGTTGGTCTTTTTGAGTGGGTTGTTATGACTTTTGGATTGAAAAATGCTGGTGCAACTTATCAAAGAGCTATGAATTTGATCTTCCATGATTTGCTTGGTGTTATTATGGAAGTTTATATTGATGATATTGTGATCAAATCGGCAGCTTATGATCCTCATTTGGCCGATTTACGTCTTGCTTTTGAAAGGATGCGTCGGTATGGTTTAAAGATGAACCCACTCAAATGTGCATTTGGTGTATCGGCTGGTAAATTCTTGGGTTTCATAATTCATGACAAAGGCATAGAGGTAGATCCCAAGAGAATAGAATCTATCAAGAAAGTTCAAGCGCCTAGATGCAAAAGAGACTTACAAAAATTTCTGGGAAAGGTGAACTACTTGAGAAGGTTTTTTGCTAATTTGTCTGGGAAGATTATTCCTTTTACCCCCATACTTCGCTTGAAAAATGAATCTGAATTTACTTGGGGGGCAAAGCAACAAGAGGCATTTGATAAGATTAAGGAATATCTTTCGACACCACCAGTTCTTCGTGCTCCAAGGAGGGGAATTCCTTTCAAATTATATGTTGCTGCCGAAGAGAAAGTTATCGGTGCAGTGTTGACTCAAGAGGACAATGGTAAAGAATATGTTATCTCATACATTGGACGTCGTCTTCTTGATCCCGAAACAAGGTATGCCCATATTGAAAAGTTGTGCCTATCATTATATTATGCATGCTCTAGGTTGAGACATTATCTGCTATCTAGTACATGCATAGTTGCTTGCCAGGCCGATGTTATCAAACACATGTTACATCGGCCAATCCTTAGTGAGAGGATTGGTAAATGAGCATATGCACTAATAGAATATGACTTGGTTTTTGAGCCCTTGAGAACTTTAAAGGGCCAAGTTCTTGTTGACTTTATTGTTGAACATAGTATTGACCTAAATAACGAAATCAATTATATAACTTGTTCTCCATGGAAGCTTTATTTTGATGGATCGGTTTGTAAAGATGGTCAGGGTGCTGGCATTGTTATTGTTTCTCCCAATGGTGCTATTTTTGGGATGTCTTACCGATTAGAAATTATTTGCACTAACAATCAAGCCGAATATGAGGCCCTCTTATTCGGCTTGGAGATATTGCTTTCTATGGATGTGCAACATGTTTTAGCTTATGGTGATTCCTTGCTGGTTGTGCAACAAGTTACAAGGGTTTATCAATGCCTAGAGGGATCACTAAATGTTTATCTTGACAAGTGCCTTGATATTATTAAGCAATTTGCTGAATTTCAAATTCGGCATATTCCAAGGCATGAGAATTATAAAGCTAATATGTTGGCTCAACAAGCATCAGGCTACGACGTCAGTAGGCGGAATTTTCACATCAAAAAGGAACCGATGCATTGCATCAATGTTTCCTGGCTGGTCGAGCCGACCAGGTCGGTTTCAGAACCAGCTAAGCCGGTTCCACTGTGTACAGGAACTAACGAACCGGCTAAGCCGGCTCCAGAAACCGGCCAAGTCGGTTTGGCTGACCCTCCACTGTTAAATCAGCTCAGATTTCTACCTGTTGATGTTAAGGCCGATTTGGTTGATTGGAGGGTTCCCGTTGTTGCATATTTACGTGATACAAGCATTAAGGTTGATAAGAGTATTCGGCGGACTGCTTTCAAGTTTATTTTGCATAATGATGAATTATATAGAAGAACCACCGAAGATTTGTTGCTTAAATGCTTGGATGATGATCAGGCTAGAGTGGCCATGGGAGAAGTGCATGAAGGTGTTTGTGGTACTCACCAATCGGCTCCCAAGATGAAGTGGCTTTTGAGGAGGGCCGGTTTCTATTGGCCTACTATGGTTGCCGATTGTTTTCGCTACTACAAAGGTTGTGAAGAGTGCCAACGGTTTGGTAACATTCAGCTGGTCCCTGCTGCGTTGATGCATCCTATCATCAAACCTTGGCCGTTCAGAGGTTGGGGGTTAGATTTTATTGGCCAAATACATCCCCCATCATCAAAGGGACATCGCTTTGTCTTGGTTGCTACAGATTATTTCACTAAGTGGACTGAAGCGGTTCCTTTGAAGAATATGACACATAGAGAGGTGATTGAGTTCATTACTGAGCATATTATTCATAGATTCAACATTCCTCAAACATTAACTACAGACCAAGGCACTTCTTTTATGTCTAAAGAAGTGAAAGATTTTGCCGAATTATACAAGATTAAGTTGCTCAATTCATCTCCTTATTATGCTCAAGCCAATGGCCAGGCGGAATCAAGTAACAAGACTTTGATCAAGTTGATTAAGAAAAAGATTGAGGACAATCCCAGAAGGTGTCATGACGTCTTGTCTGAGGCTTTGTGGGCTCATCGCATCTCTAGGCATGGTGCTACGAAAGTTGCTCCTTTTGAGCTTGTATACGGTCAAGAAGCTGTGTTGCCTGTTGAGGTGAATTTGGATGCATATAGGCTTGCCAAACAAAATGATTTATCTGCCGTTATGTATCATGATCTTATGATGGATAATATTGATGAGGTGACAGACAAGAGAATTCAAGCTTTGAAGGAGATTGAGAAAGATAAAGCTAGAGTTGCGAGGGCCTATAACAAGAAAGTGAAATGCAAATCTTTTCAAGTTGGAGATTTAGTGTGGAAGACTATTTTGCCTCTTGGATCGAAAAGCAGCAAGTTTGGCAAGTGGTCACCAAGCTGGGAAGGTCCGTTGAAGGTGGTCAAAGCAGTGTTTGGAAATTCCTATATGCTGGAGACATTGAAAGGTGAGCGTCTCCCGAGAGCAATAAACGGGAGGTATTTAAAAAAGTACTTTCCAAGTGTTTGACAAGATGCCTAAGTGCTCTCCAAACAATGGCCGATACATGTATCGCCCTTACAACAAAAATGGCCGATGTATACATCGCCCTTAGTTACTAGATAGCCGATGAGTTGGACATCGTTGCTATTTAGTTTGTTTTTAGGTTCAACTAAAGATCATCTAAAAACAGGGGGGCATATGTTAACACTCAAAAGTGTCTTAAGCATATAATAGACTCCTCCACCATGTTTCTATTGCTAAAGTGGTCAAAAAGCACACTTAGATCATCATGTTTAGAGCTAAGGTGGAGGAAACAATTTTTCCTGGTGCTGAATCAGCCAGAGTAGGCTTAGCCGAGTTTATAAACCGGCTAGGTCGGTTTTTACAATTTCCTCCGATGATCAAAAAAACATATATGGTTTGTCTCGTTTGGAGTCCGGATGAATTAATTATGAATTTCAGAAGATTATTGCCTGAACTGCGAAGAACCGACCTAGCCGGGTCCCTGAGTCGACTAAGTCGGGTCCAGCCGACTTAGTCGGGTCCCAGAACCGACTAAGTCGGATTTCCCCCTGGTTGTGCTGCCGGAGCCCGCAAGAACCGACTTAGTCGGTTTGGGAACCGACTAAGCCGGTTTTGGGTGTTCCAGTCCGACTCGGACTCTTTTAATTCCATATTTTGATGGGATTTCGAGTAGGAAACTTGGGGATCGCGACCTGAGGATGTTTCCTACTGGGATAAGACCACCTCCCCTCTGAAAGTCCTTGTTTGGTTTTGGTTAATTGATGTCACCTAGAGTACTAACCTTTGTCATGAAGTGTTCATGAGCTAGGTCGGTACACACCAAGTGTGGGAGCTAGATGATGACCATGGTGTTGGTGATGATGACCAAAAGATGGATCAAGTGCTCCACATTTGGAAAAAGAAGAAGAGAAAAGCAAAACCCTATGGAGATCAAGGCAAAGGTATAAATAGGGATTTTGTTTTGACACTCAAGACACCATAGAGGGTGTGAGTGTGTTTAGGATCGATAGCCGTACTATTAAGAGGGGACTATCTCGGTGATTGCGGTTATCAAGTGCCACTAGGTGAATTCATACATGCATATGCATTAGGACCTAGTGTGCTAACCTCAAATCCTTTGAAAAATGTTTGGAAAATGCTAACACACTTGCACAAGGTGATGTACACTTGGTGGTGTTGGCACATTTGCAAAGGAGAAGAAACCGGAGTTGAAAACGTGTATTTCAGGCTTGACCGGACGCTGGAATAGCGACCGGACGCTCTTGACGTGCGTCCGGTCACTAGTGAAACACTGACCGGACTCTGCTGAAACAAACGACCGGACTCGCCTGTTCCACTGTTCACGAGAGGCATCGGTTCAAATAGAGTGATCGGACGCTGAGTGAGTCCGGTCAATGGTGACCGGACGCGTCCGGTCGATGAAAAACCTCTCTGGAACCTCTCTGTGTTTGACCGGACGCTGAGTGAAAATCTGACCGGACGCTAGTGAACTAGAGTCCGGTCACTACTTAAACTTCGACCGGACGCTACTGAAATATTGACCGGACGCGTCCGGTCAGTACGAAAACTGCCCAGTGAAGGGGTAACGGCTCTATTTGTTTGAGGGGGTATATAAATATGAGTTGGCTGGCTTTGGGAGGTCTCTTTTTTTGCACTCTAACATCTTGGACATTCCTTTGAGCTAAATATACTCCCTCCCACTCATCTCTTTGCTTGATAGCGCGAATCAGAGTGAGATTGAGTGATTCCAAGTGCATTTGCTTGTGTGTTTGCATCTAGTGGCACTTGGGGATCGTTGTTGCTGCGGTATTCTCTTTACTCTTGGTGGTTGCCGCCACCTAGACGGCTTGGAGCAGCGGAGGAGCATTGGCACGAGTTGGTGATTGTTCGTGGCCATCTCCCGGCGACTTGTGAGGGGTATTGTGCCTTCCCCGGCGAAGAGCCAAAAGGTAACTCTAGTAAATTGCGCGTGTCATTGAGTTACCTCCATTTGTGGGTCGGTTCTTGTGGCGCTCAAGTGTTGAGCTAGGTTTGTGAACACCTATTAGCCACCGAACCACCAAGTGGTCGGTCGACGCAACGGGGAGTAGCGTGCCGGCAAGCACGTGAACCTCGGGAGAAAATTATTGTGTCTCTTGCCTCTTTGGACATCTCCCGAAGTTTCTTGGTATTCATATTGTGATTGATCACCTCTTGCCGGTGTTGGTATATCTCTCTACCACTTGAATTACATTTTTACTTCTTGTGTAGTGGTAGGTTATCTTGCAAGTGTTAGCTCTCCAGTTCATTGTTTTTAGCTCTTGCTAGCTCACTAGAATAAAGAGTAGTGACATAGATTTTGTGTGCCTTAGAGACCATACCATACTAGAATTGTTTTGTTAGGTGGCTTGCATCACTTAGTAGAGCTAGTGCAAAAGGCTTCGCTTTGTAATTGTCTAACAAGTCTCTCTAAGTGTTTTGTAGAATTTTTTATTAGGCTATTCACCCCCCCTCTAGCCATTTAGGACCTTTCAAGTGGTATCGGAGCCGTGGTCACCGTTTGCATAAGGCTTAACAACCTTCGGTGTTGAAATGGCTCAAATTGTGTTTAACCATGTTGGGGGCAAACCACCGTTCTTTGATGGCACATCTTATGATTATTGGAAGAGAAAGATGAGAATGTATTTGGGTTCAATCAATGACAAGGTGTGGGATGTAGTAGAAAATGAGTTTGTGATTCTTGATCCTACCAATCCAACACCAAATGACTCCATCAACAAGCAATGCAACACAATGGCGCTCAACACCATATACAATGCCATTGATCCAAAGGTGTTTGAGCAAATCAAAGATCTTGACAATGCAAGTGAGGTGTGGAAAAGATTAGAAGAAACATATGAGGGCACTTCAACGGTAAAGAGTGCCAAGTTGTACATGCTCAAGGACAAGCTCACCAACTTCAAGATGAAGGATGATGAATCAATTCCGGAAATGTTCTATAGATTGCAAGTCATCATCAATGATCTCAAGTCCTTGGGAGAAAAGGTGCAAGATGAAGACTTCACTCACCGATTCTTGAGTTGCTTGCCCAAGAGATTCAAGACACTTCGCACCATCATCTTTAGAGGAGGCTTGAAGAATGTGACTCCAAATGAGGTGCTTGGTGATGTCATGACCGAGGATCAATACAATGAAGATAGTGAAGAAGTGATCAAGGAAGAGGACAAGAAGAAGAAAAGTGTGGCATTCAAAGCCACCTCGTCAAAGAGCAAGGGCAAGTCCAAGAAGGAAGAATCAAGTGACAATGAAGAAGCTAGTGACATTGATGATGAAGCCTTAGCTCTCTTTGTGCGCAAATTTGGGAAATTCATGAAGAAGAAGGGCTATGGTGCAAGAAAGAGAAGAGATTACAACAAGAACAAAGACTATGTGAGAAGATGCTACAAGTGCAAGAGCAAGGATCACGTTGTAGCGGATTGTCCCTACAATAGTGACAATGATGAAGATGAAAAGAAGAAAGATAAGAAGGAGAAGAAAGAGAAGAAAATGAGCTTCAAGAAGAAGAAGGGTGGCTCATATGTTGTCACATGGGATAGTGATGCATCATTCGATAATGAAGACTCGAGTGATGATGACAACAAGAAGAGCACCAAGAAGAAGGCACTTGCAAGTATTGCTATCAACAACAAGCCTTCTCTATTTGACACTCCATCATGCTTCATGGCCAAGACAACTAAGGTACAATCCGATGATGAGAGTGATAGTGAGAGTGATGAGGATGAGGAGCACTCAAAGGAGGACCTCATGGACATGTTGGAGCAAGCTCACACTTGCTTTGAGATGAAGAGGAAGGAGTGCAAGGATTTGCGCAAGAAGCTTAGTGCTCTTGAGCAAACCCTTAATGAGCTCAAGTCTACTCATGAGAGGCTAGAGGTAGCCCATGAGAAGCTTGGCAAGGCTCACACCAAGCTTGAAAAAGCTCACTCCTCCCTCCTTGATCAAGTCAAGGTTGAGGACATTGTTCCAACATGTAACATAGGAGTAACTTGTGATATTCTTGATGAATCATTTTATACTCCTATTGTTGTTGCTTCCACTAACTCCTCATGTAGCTCATCCACTACTACTTCTACTATGAGTGATGGTTTCACTTGTGATGCCTCACTAATGGTGGAGAATGAGACCTTGAAAAATGAGGTCAATGAGCTCACTCTTGCTTTAGGCAATGCCTATGGTGGAGATGCCCGCTTGCTTAAGTGCTTGGGTAGCCAACGGTTCTCTCTTAACAAAGAGGGATTAGGCTATACCCCCAAGAATGGCAAGGCGGCTTTTGTGACTCACAAGACTAGTTTTGTGAGAAGCAATGGTCGGTTTTGCAACAAATGCAAGCAATCCGGGCACATAGAGCAATATTGCAAGAACAAGAACAAGAATGCTAATGTATCCTCAATTCAATTTGATTCTTGTTATTTGCTTACCAAGGGTGTCAATGGTGTAAAGGCTAAGTTTATTGGTGCTCCCATTGTTGGCCCAAAGAAGAAGGCAATTTGGGTTCCCAAGAGCTTAGTAACTAACCTTGGAGGACCCAAGCAAGTTTGGGTACCTAAAAGGAATTGATCTTTTCTTGTAGGTCAATTATAAAGCCGGAGGAAGGCATTGGGTGCTTGATAGTGGGTGCACTCAACACATGACCGGAGATGCAAGAATGTTCAATTCAATCAACAAGAATGATGACAATGGGATTGATAGTATTACATTTGGTGATAATGGCAAAGGCAAGGTCAAGGGGCTTGGTAAGATTGCTATATCAAATGGCATGAGCATATCCAATGTATTGTTAGTAGAGAGCTTGAACTTCAATTTGCTATCCGTGGCTCAATTGTGTGATCTTGGATTCAAATGCATATTTGGGGTTGATGATGTAGAGATCATAAGTGTAGATGGCTCAAACTTGATCTTCAAAGGCTTTAGATATGAGAATCTATATTTGGTTGATTTCAATGCTAGTGAAGCTCAATTGTCAACTTGTTTGTTCACCAAATCTAGCATGGGTTGGTTATGGCATAGAAGACTTGGTCATGTTGGAATGAAACAATTGAATAGATTGATTAAGCATGATCTAGTTAGAGGCTTGAAAGATGTGGTGTTTGAGAAGGACAAACTTTGTAGCTCTTGTCAAGCCGGCAAGCAAGTTGGAAACACTCACCCTAAAAAGAGCATGATGAGCACTAGCAAAGCATTTGAGTTATTGCACATGGATCTATTTGGACCAACAACATACACTAGCATTGGTGGAAACAAATATGGCTTTGTGATAGTGGATGATCTCACAAGATATACATGGGTGTTCTTTCTAAGTGACAAAAGCGATACATATGCTACATTCAAATCTTTTGTCAAGAGATGTCACAATGAGTTTGAAACAACCATCAAGAAAGTGAGAAGTGACAATGGTAGTGAATTTAGAAACACAAGAGTTGATGAGTTATGTGATGAATTTGGAATTAGACATCAATTCTCGGCCAAGTACACTCCACAATCAAATGGTCTTGTTGAAAGGAAGAATAGAACTCTCATTGATATGGCAAGATCTATGCTTAGTGAGTACAATGTGAGTCATTCATTTTGGGCCGAAGCTATCAACACGGCTTGCTATTGTAGCAACCGCCTCTATTGTCACCCTATGATGGAGAAGACACCTTATGAGCTATTGAATGGAAGAAAGCCCAACATTGCATACTTTAGAGTCTTTGGTTGCAAATGCTATATCTTGAAGAAAGGGACTAGATTGAGCAAGTTTGAGAAGAAATGTGATGAAGGCTTCTTGCTTGGTTACTCCACTACAAGCAAAGCATATAGAGTTTGGAATTTGGCAGGCCTAAGAACTACAATGTGATTGGCACTAGATGGGTCTTTCGCAACAAACAAGATCAAGATGGCATAGTGGTGAGAAACAAAGCAAGATTAGTAGCACAAGGTTACACTCAAGTAGAGGGGCTTGACTTTGGTGAAACATATGCACCGGTTGCAAGATTAGAAGCAATAAGAATCTTATTAGCTTATGCTTGTTCCTACAACATCAAGTTATATCAAATGGATGTCAAGAGTGCATTTCTCAATGGCTACATCAATGAGTTAGTATATGTTGAGCAACCACCCGGTTTTGAAGATGACAAGAAGCCCAACCATGTTTACAAGCTCAAGAAGGCACTTTATGGCTTGAAACAAGCACCAAGAGCATGGTATGAGAGGTTAAGGGATTTCCTTCTCTCTAAAGGGTTCAAGATGGGAAAGGTTGATACTACTCTCTTCACTAAGAAGATTGGAAAAGACTTGTTTGTGTTGCAAATCTATGTTGATGATATCATTTTTGGTTCAACCAATCAAGATTTTTGTGAAGAGTTTGGTGGATTGATGGCAAATGAGTTTGAAATGTCCATGATTGGAGAGCTTAGCTACT
The DNA here is from genome assembly GCA_009763385.1 of Coix lacryma-jobi var. lacryma-jobi. Lineage (NCBI taxonomy): Eukaryota > Viridiplantae > Streptophyta > Magnoliopsida > Poales > Poaceae > Coix > Coix lacryma-jobi. The sequence goes on along the minus strand of CM019827.1, from coordinate 152,069,084 downwards.
TCCTTGGTCTACAAATCAAGCAATTGAAGGAAGACACTTTTGTTAGTCAAGGTAAGTACATAAAGGACATGATCAAGAAGTTTGGATTGCAAGATGCAAAAGCCATTAGCACGCCTATGGGGACAAATGGTCAATTGGATAGTGATGCAAGTGGCAATATGGTGGATCAAAAGTTGTATCGGTCTATGATTGGAAGCCTACTCTATGTGACCGCATCAAGACCGGATGTCATGTTTAGTGTATGCATGTGTGCAAGATTTCAAGCCTCACCAAGAGAGAGTCACTTGAAGGCAACCAAGAGAATATTGAGGTACTTGAAGCATACACAAGATATTGGTTTGTGGTATCCAAAGGGGTCAAACTTTGAGTTGATTGGATATTCGGACTCTGATTATGCGGGTTGCAAGGTTGATAGAAAGAGCACATCGGGCACATGTCAATTGTTGGGAAGATCACTTGTGTCTTGGTCATCAAAGAAGCAAAATAGTGTGACACTTTCAACCGCCGAAGCCGAATACATATCCGCCGGTAGTTGTTGTGCTCAATTACTTTGGATGACTTTGGAATCAAATTCAAACAAGTGCCATTGCTATGTGACAATGAGAGTGCGGTGAAGCTCACAAACAACCCCGTGCAACATTCAAGGACAAAGCATATTGACATTAGGCACCACTTCATAAGAGACCATCAACAAAAGGGTGATATTTCAATTGAGAATGTTGGTACCGATGATCAACTTGCCGACATATTCACCAAGCCACTTGATGAGAAGAGGTTTTGCAAGCTAAGGAATGAATTGAACATACTTGACTTCTCAAATATGTGTTGATGCACCCCCACTTATATGACATGCCTCTCCTTCGACAAAGCAAGGTAAAAGTTGATTGGCATACACATTCATACTTTGGTAGGACATGTTTAGTGCATCTAGTCATTCCTCACAATCATTAGGCTCATTCATGGAAATAAAATGATTATGATGCTCATATGATGCCACTATAGTTTCTATGCTTGATATGATCTAGTGGTAACATATGACATGTTTATGGGCTTGCAATCCTAGTGTTTAATCTAGAGAATGAGAAATGGAATGTTTAACCAACGTGAGTAAGATAACCATTGCAAGATGTGTGAAGAAGCTTACTCTAGAGCAAACCGTGTTAAATGTTTCATGCAAATGATCTAGATTGAACCAAATATGAAAGAACTAACTCTCTCCTAAACAATTTGAACCTTTTTATGCAAACCTTTTATGGAAATGGATGACAAAGGGGGAGAGAAAAGTCACAAAGATCAAATGAAGGGGATCAAAACTTTGAAAATGATTTTTGAGCACACAAGTAGGGGGAGCAAGCTCATGAACTTGGTTGTTGCATTTGTTTTGTGCATGTTCATATGCTTGCTTGCATTGCACAAGTCGTTTAAAACTTTTGTTTTGTGCATGTTCATATGCTTGCTTGCATTGCACAAGTCGTTTAAAACTTGATATTCATGCTTGTGTGGTGTATGCTAGAAATATATTTTGAATGATAATTTGCAAAACTAGCATGCATAGGTGGTAGCTAGATGTAATTTGTTTTTTTTTTCATGTGATACTAGAGCCTCTCATATAATGTTGATCTCATGAGGTATCTAGTGTTTTTGTAAAGTCTAGTTAACCATGGTGCTAAGGATGGTATACATTGGCAACTCCGATTGGTATCACGCTTCAAAGGTCCATTCTTTACACCTTAGCATCATTTGATAGTATTACTCTCCCACATTTCATATCTATGCATATGTGCCGAACTTGAACCAAACACTATAGCACATATGTAGGGGGAGCTAATACTAAACAAAGAGGTGACTTAAATTTTCAAATACATATCTTTGTGAAGGTTGTCATCAATTACCAAAAAGGGGGAGATTGAAAGTCCTTGTTTGGTTTTGGTTAATTGATGTCACCTAGAGTACTAACCTTTGTCATGAAGTGTTCATGAGCTAGGTCGGTACACACCAAGTGTGGGAGCTAGATGATGACCATGGTGTTGGTGATGATGACCAAAAGATGGATCAAGTGCTCCACATTTGGAAAAAGAAGAAGAGAAAAGCAAAACCCTATGGAGATCAAGGCAAAGGTATGAATAGGGATTTTGTTTTGACACTCAAGACACCATAGAGGGTGTGAGTGTGTTTAGGATCGATAGCCGTACTATTAAGAGGGGACTATCTCGGTGATTGCGGTTATCAAGTGCCACTAGGTGAATTCATACATGCATATGCATTAGGACCTAGTGTGCTAACCTCAAATCCTTTGAAAAATGTTTGGAAAATGCTAACACACTTGCACAAGGTGATGTACACTTGGTGGTGTTGGCACATTTGCAAAGGAGAAGAAACCGGAGTTGAAAACGTGTATTTCAGGCTTGACCGGACGCTGGAATAGCGACCGGACGCTCTTGACGTGCGTCCGGTCACTAGTGAAACACTGACCGGACTCTGCTGAAACAAACGACCGGACTCGCCTGTTCCACTGTTCACGAGAGGCATCGGTTCAAATAGAGTGATCGGACGCTGAGTGAGTCCGGTCAATGGTGACCGGACGCGTCCGGTCGATGAAAAACCTCTCTGGAACCTCTCTGTGTTTGACCGGACGCTGAGTGAAAATCTGACCGGACGCTAGTGAACTAGAGTCCGGTCACTACTTAAACTTCGACCGGACGCTACTGAAATATTGACCGGACGCGTCCGGTCAGTACGAAAACTGCCCAGTGAAGGGGTAACGGCTCTATTTGTTTGAGGGGGTATATAAATATGAGTTGGCTGGCTTTGGGAGGTCTCTTTTTTTGCACTCTAACATCTTGGACATTCCTTTGAGCTAAATATACTCCCTCCCACTCATCTCTTTGCTTGATAGCGCGAATCAGAGTGAGATTGAGTGATTCCAAGTGCATTTGCTTGTGTGTTTGCATCTAGTGGCACTTGGGGATCGTTGTTGCTGCGGTATTCTCTTTACTCTTGGTGGTTGCCGCCACCTAGACGGCTTGGAGCAGCGGAGGAGCATTGGCACGAGTTGGTGATTGTTCGTGGCCATCTCCCGGCGACTTGTGAGGGGTATTGTGCCTTCCCCGGCGAAGAGCAAAAAGGTAACTCTAGTAAATTGCGCGTGTCATTGAGTTACCTCCATTTGTGGGTCGGTTCTTGTGGCGCTCAAGTGTTGAGCTAGGTTTGTGAACACCTATTAGCCACCGAACCACCAAGTGGTTGGTCGACGCAACGGGGAGTAGCGTGCCGGCAAGCACGTGAACCTCGGGAGAAAATTATTGTGTCTCTTGCCTCTTTGGACATCTCCCGAAGTTTCTTGGTATTCATATTGTGATTGATCACCTCTTGCCGGTGTTGGTATATCTCTCTACCACTTGAATTACATTTTTACTTCTTGTGTAGTGGTAGGTTATCTTGCAAGTGTTAGCTCTCCAGTTCATTGTTTTTAGCTCTTGCTAGCTCACTAGAATAAAGAGTAGTGACATAGATTTTGTGTGCCTTAGAGACCATACCATACTAGAATTGTTTTGTTAGGTGGCTTGCATCACTTAGTAGAGCTAGTGCAAAAGGCTTCGCTTTGTAATTGTCTAACAAGTCTCTCTAAGTGTTTTGTAGAATTTTTTATTAGGCTATTCACCCCCCCTCTAGCCATTTAGGACCTTTCACCCTCTATATATATGAGAGGATCACGGCCGATTGAAGGATCCAACCCTTAATCGTCAAAATACACTACTCAAACCCTATTTTCTCTATTTTCTCTCTACCTTGCTGTTCGTCACGTCTCCAGGCGGGATTTGACGGCGTTCTAGGCGGCCTTGCTGGTCCTAGGACATCCTCCACGTGCGCCTCCCCGACGGGTCTTTCCGGGAGGCGTTCGGGAGTCTTTTCCGCAAGAATCAAGCCCAAAATCGGCCTAACCGATCTCTAGATCGGTTTCGTCGTTTTGCTTGCGTTCTTGCTGTGTTGTGGGTTGATTTGCAACCCCTTGGGCGTGCTAGCCCTGCTGGTGTGTGATTCAGATCTCCTCCGACGTCAACAGAAGATTAAATAATAATAATTTCAACATCACATACTACATGATGTTGATTTTTTTTTCATATCTTCGAACCACGCAACTGGTGATCTTTGTCCACAATTTGACTGAATCCACGCAATGTCCAGTGTGTTGAAATACGTCGTCCACTGGAAAGTGTATTTATTCCAAGTTTCCAACTAGTTGTACGAGCTACCTGAATTCCATTTACTTCAGTTAGTCATGCTACTTGACCTAGTCCAACTCCAATATATAATTTGCTGGACTCAACATGACACGACATTTGTATCAGCATGTGGTATTGCAGTTGGATGGTAAAGTCCAGTGAGGTGGTCAGGAAAATGCTTCAGAACCTATACATCATATTCTGTCCGAGGTCCTGTGATGATGTGCCATTCGGTTCATACAACTATACAACTAACAACAGCCAATCGTTAAGCTAATAAGTGGCATGAACTATTGGGCGGAATCAAGTTGAAAGCGACTCCAACCCTCGTTTCTTGGGGATCATTTTGAAAAGAAATGGGTTAAATGCTCTGAAACTATGAGGATTCCATGTCAGATCATCATTATATTAATGCTGCTGTTTAATCTGGGATTTAACTGAAATAAACCTTCTTTGCGAAGGTTGACCAAAGAGGAACCGAAATAAAATATGTGATATAGAACTTTTAGTGTGTCCTTCAGAAGATACATCGAATTACTTAACAATGCTGCTTTAACAACTTCGGAAAAGCACAAATCAATTGTCTTCTCTTTTGAGTAACTAGTGGACAGGCACGTGAGACACACATGTGTCTATAAAAATATTCACTCACAAAGGAGGAATTAGAGTGAAAATCTAAGAAATAATATACACACTCTAGAGACTCCATAACATCTTTCTGCAACTGCAATTCTTGTTAAAATATGGCAAAATTCTCAAACACTAAATGAATAGATTCAAATCGCTACCTTGTACACCAACAATTAAGATACTAAATAGCAATGCCGGCAAGGCTAATGTGTCTGGCGCTCAGGGCCGGCCCTGGGGTAGGGCGGAGTGTGCCACCGCACTAGGCCTCGGATTGACATAGGCCTCACATAGGCCTCACCCTATATAGTGTATTAATACTGGTATGTACTCCCTCTGTCCTTAAATAAGTGTCGTTGTTGGTGCACGTGCCGCGTGTTTGACTCAATTTGTAGAAAATATGTACAATATTTATATCTTCAAATAATTTTGTTAAAAAACTAGATGTAAAGATCTTTCTGATGATACTAATTACTCAGCATAAATATTAATATATTTTAATATACAATTGTCGGCAGCTTTTTCTCTGGAAGCGAGAACGATACTTATTTAGGGACGGATGGAGTATATGTACGTGGGCTCCTATGGCCCAATACAAGCATACGACAAGCGTGCATGCGCATGTCTTTGGTTTAGCGACTTTATGCAACGAGAAGCAGTTATTGGATGAGATCGATATCAATAGTATAATCAATGATTTTGCATCTCAAAATGTTAGAAGAAATTGTTTAAGATAATATCGAGTGCTAAGTAACTAACTTTTTTCTGTCCATTTTATGAGCTTTGAGATATTCTATATAAGTTTTTTAGTGCAGTGAATATTATCTAAATTCATGTATATTTGTGAGGCTGTATATGGAGAGAGAAATATACATAAATATTTTAGAAAATGGACGATATGGGCCTCTGTATGAGTTCTCGATCTAGGCCTCGAAAACCTCAGGACCGGCCCTGCTGGCGCTCCGCCTGTGTGCCAGTCGTGGCAACACTGGCGCCTTCCATGCTCTTTGTAGCATCACCAGAGCCTCTACTCGTTTATTGTGAAATGATGAAGCTCATCATTCATATGAAAAGAACCATGAGCTATCTCATAGACACAATTTGCTCATAATCTCCATCGCTGTGTGTTGCTTCCTCCAGTCTTACAACAAAAGGTATATTCTTCTCTGCTGGTTGTTCTGATGCTTGCTCTGGAACACAACAATAGTAGTTGGCCTTCCTATCATTGACTATAAGTTGTTGCACAATCTTCAAAATAGGGTTGAAATTATTTCAAGTCACTAAGTTCTTTGGGTGTTCCAGCAGACTGTACATAAGAGAAAATTAAATTGTGGTCTAAAAATTGGGAGCAACTGAGAGGAAACAATTGTAGTTCTTCAATACAAGAAAAGAGAAACAAAAAAGAATGTACTGCTTTACAAGCTAACTGTCAAAATTAGTGCACATCTTTCTATCTCAGCACACCCATTCTATCTGAAACTAAAACCAGAAGTTGCACTCTTGGGAGAAGTTGCACATGAAGAGTATTAGTACTTATGAAAGTCACTGGTTAATGATAGCATTTTCTCTAGCTGTGTTGTTTCACTGCTTTCATGTAGTTTGAAGATTGAAAATTAAATATTTCTGGGTGTGAATTGAGAAATAAACAACTCATGTGTTGCTCTGGATGGATGGCTGAATCATTAGCACCAAATCCAAACAACTGCAAGAGATAACTACTGTTGGTACTCACCATGACAGTGTACTGTCAAAAATACTCCCTCCATACTCGAAAAAAATGATGTTTAGGACATGATTGTGCTTACCAAGGAGTGAGTAATTAGGGGGTATTTTTCCATGTTTACCCTTATTAAATATGACTGCGGGTCTCTCATAGACAAGAAAGTTTGGTAGCTCAGTTGGTTAGGTAGTACCATCCCGAGGCTGGCGGGCACCGTTTTGAATCCCCCCAAGCCTCACAATTTTTGCTTCACTCCACTTTGCACGCTATTGTGCCATTATTGCGCAGAAAATCGAGGCGCGAGCGTGGAGTGGTGCGATTAATGCGTAGAGAACCGAGGAGCGCTGCCCATTACTAGAGAGTAATAATAAGGGGTAAACACGTCCATTGCCACACCAGGAACCGTACAACGTCGAGTATTATGGAAACACTGTGGAAGGCCAGGACATCAACTTTTTTTGAGTATGGAGGGAGTAGTGCACGACTTTCTATCTCAGCACGCCCATCCTATCTGAACCGTGACAAGAAGTTGTACTCTTGGGAGAAGTTACACATGCAGTATTAATACTTACGTATGCAAGACACTAGCTAATGATTGTATTTTCTCTAGCTCTGTTGTTTCAGTGGCTTCATGTACTTTGAAAATTGAAGAAATATTTAGGATTGAGAAAATTATAAGAGAAATGAAGAACAAAGTACACAACTCTCAGGTGTTAGCGTGTTGCTCAAGATGGATGGATGAACCATTAGCACCAAATCCAAAGAATTGCAAGAGATACTCCCTCCATACCCATATTAGTTGACGTTTAGGACAGCGACACGGTCTTCAAAACACAACTTTGACCTCTTATTTTTATAAAAATATTTATGGAAAAGTGATATATGTATACTTTTATGAAAGTATTCTTCAAGACAAATCTATTTATATAATTTTTATATTTGTAAACTTAGAAACTTAATAGTTATTGATGATTTATATTCCCAATGTTTGACTCTAATCTTTTCTAAAACGTCAACTAATATGGGTATGGAGGGAGTATGCAACTACGGCTTACATTTGACATGACACTGTTAGGCTACAGTTTCGCTTCCCATTGCCATTCAAGTATGTGTTTTGGCCATGGGTCAAGAATTTTAATCGCATGAGTCAATCATGAAGCGTCAGATGGAGAATTTGTTGGCAACTACGATGACATGACCATCATCTTGATAAACAAAGGTCCAATCTAGGAGATAAAGCGGAAAGTTGTAAAAATGTATATGACAAATGCGACAAAGTCAACTAATCTTAGTTTCCAGAAAGTGATAGGATCTTCTTGTTTCCAGAAATACAAATCACGTCCATTGTAAAGTTTTTTAGCCTCAGCCAAGACATGACATTCTTGGACAAAAGAGTGGAGTCTCCTAACAGCTTTGTACTTTTAAACATTGATTACGTACTCTCATGTGCTTTAGCTTTTCTTTTTTTAATCTAGTTACTATCTCTGTCAGTACATCATGTTTGCATGACAACATTAAAACTTACTATGCAGCAGGTGCCCATTCATGATATACAGTCCATCCTCATTTGCATTGATCCTAAATTTGAAATGGCCTGAAAAACATATAAAATCTAGAAAGATTGATGATGCATATAAGATGATATTTTGCAGCAAAGGCAGGAGCTATAAATATTATCATTTGAATGTATTAAGCCTAACCTTTAGAAAATTCTTCAAGACTTCTCATTTTCCTCAATGGAGCCTTTCTGATCCAGGAATCTTTTTATCCGGTAGCTGGAATGGTCTTCATTAGCTTGGGGTCCAGATCGTATATGGGAAGATGGTTGACATCGCCATTGGCGGTTGCCATAGTTCTATCTTGTTGCATGGTAGATGCAGTAGCCTTGCTCTTGACCTTGCAAAGTGCATTAATTAAAGCCAGATTCAGATTACACCAGCGATAGAAGGCTAACATGTGATGATGTAGTAGTAGGGCTAGTTACTTGCTGCAGCAACCTGTAGTAGTAAGACTAATTAATTGCTGCAGCAACCAAGGAATATAGCAGTCTATCGTAACTATTTATTATTATGTAATAAATGGTGAGTTGAACGTCCCTTCCTTTTGTAAGTTTGTTTATGCAAGGTCGAGGCGATGGGCGGTCGGAGGCTGACCCTCGCTCCGGGGTGGAGGTCGCGGAAGAGCGCTGCCGTGGGGGCCTCTGGGGAGGGTGGGGAGGGCCAGGACGACGAGGAGGATGGCCGTCGGCGGGCAGCGGCAAGTCGCGAAGCTCTTTCTCGGTTGGTGGAAGAGGTGGCCGCGGCTACCCGGCGACCCTCGCCGGTTCACGCCGGCTGTCCTCAGTCGCTGGCATCCCCGATCCGATCCAGGTTTTGGTCGTCCGGTGGTCAGGCGGAGGATTCCGACGATGATGAAGCCGTCCTTGACGCGGCGGCGTCCGGGGCTAGTCCGTCCACGGCGGACTTCATCCGTGAGGCCATGGACGCGGGTTTCTCCGTTCAGCAACTTCAAGAGGCAGAATCTGCTCTAGGTAAGTCTCCGGGTAGTAGGAATAGACATCTTTTACCAGAGTCGATCATATCGACGATGGTGCTTAAGAAATTGGGCTGTCCTCCCTGGCGAGGACCTCTGCCGGCTCCTCGTATCTCGCCGGCGAGGACGCTTGGTGATTGTCTGGCCAAAGCTAGGTGGAAGAAACCCAATTGGTCCGAGCCGCTGCAGGTGCACTCGCGCCATCCGCATTGGTCACCCGGCCGGTCGGACTCCCAGTCGGCCGGTGGCGTGTTGCCGGCGTCTGGATCGCCTACCGTCGAGTCTGGTGGTGGCGATCCGTCGTCGAGGGTGGTCGAGCGTTCACCGGAGTCGGTGGATGTTGGCTTTTCAAATTTCGAATTTGCGGACTCTCAGGATCGCGTAATCCCCGGTCCGTTTCCGCCGCTGTTTCAATCCGGGACCTCGGCTTTGGCCGTTTCACGGGATTGCATACCAGCCGGGCAGGAGAAGGGGATCGTACCTGATTGCTGGGGTCCAATCGTTCTCGGGCCTGGGAAAGTCTTCAGGCCCACGACCGGTTTGGTCCTGTTGTTCAGTCGCACGGGAGTCCGCCGCCGTTCTCTGAGATCCCTTCCACAGAAGTCGCGGCCGCCAGTCCCTGGTTCTCGTTCGTTCGCCGAAGTTGTCCGATCGCCTATGGCGGCTCAGGGTCCGGGTGGCCGTGGCGATGGGGGAGGCGGGCACGGCTGGGGTTTTAACCCGGGTTTCAACCCAGGTTTCCACCCTGGCTATGGCGGCCGAGACCGTGGCCATGGATCGGCGCCGCACGCCCATGGCCGAGGACGAGACCAATTTGGCGGTGGCGGTCGATTTCCAGATGGTGGTGGTCGGGGATGGCGAACCAATGGGGGCTATGGCCGCAATCATAGCCACCATGGGTGGTTCCCCAACCCTTCCCGGCAGCAAGGCGGTCACTTCCAGGGTTTCGGCCAGGCTGCCGGCCACTCCCGGGGTAAGGCGCAGTTGGGTCGGTCCGGCTACGGCGCCGGGCAGCAGCCGTTTCAGGAGCAGGGGCCGCCAGCAAGGTCTGGCCAGAGGCCTCCTCAACCGGCCATGGCTGGCCAGCCTGGTTTCCAACAGGCCGCTGTTGGTTCTCAGCCAGCAGCCGGCGGGACGGAGCCGATGCAGGCCGGCCAGTTGGCGTCCCAGCAGGCGTTCCCGAAGATGCATCCGGCTGGCGTTCACGTGTCTGCGGCTGGCGGGGGAGAAGACGGACAGCAGTCGGCTGTCTTGCGGAGCTCGGTCACCGAAGGTCCCTTGGCGCCGGGGGAAGCAGAGGAGGGTGCAGCGGCGGTCATCAAGGCGGCTAGTTCTAATCATCTCAAGAATGCAGATGCTGCTGTAAAGGGCGTAAAAGAAAATCCAGAGTCATCTCGTCAGGGAAAGACAAAGAGTAAGGGCAAACATTTTTGCTATAGATGTCATACCAAAGGTCATACCATACATGAATGCACTGCAATTTTATGTTGTGAGATATGCTATGGTGACCATGTGACAAAAGTGTGCCCAAACATAAAAAATATGAATGTTACTACTACTCCATGTGGTTATGCGGTGCCAGGTTTGGGATTCTATTTTATTCCAGCCTCTGAAAATCCGAAAGCAGTCGTGAAAGACAAAGAGGCTTTGGTACGTGTTTTGGAGGGCTCTATTACCGCCGACCAATTGGCGGTGGAGCTCGACAAACTACTTCCGGGCAAGCACAACTGGGAAATTGAACCAAAGGGCGTGGATGCCTTTATTATTTCTAATTTCCCTTCCCCTGAACTGTTGGAATGGGCAGTTAATTGGGGGGCCATGGACACTAAGGCAGTAAAAGGAAAAATTAGGTTTGAGAAAGGGGTGGAGCAAGAAGTCTTTAAATATGAGATTGACAAGGTCTGGGTGCAGTTTCGTGGCTTACCTAGTGAGTTTAGGGAATTTCCTATTATATGGGCAGTTGGAACCATATTAGGCGTTCCCCGTGGTGTGGATACTAAGTTTACCAAGAAATTTGGTAGAGCAAGGATGAAGGTGGCAGTGCTGGATCCCAATCTCATCCCATAATTTGTGGATATTGTGATTGGTGATTTTGTATACGAGCTACAGTTCAAACTAGAGGAGGACCTTGATGGCAGTGAGCCACAACTCATTAATATGGACCCTACCTCCAAGGAAGGGGATGGAAATGGTGATAATAATGGTGACCCTATGGAGGAGGATGGTAACAAAGAGACGGATCAGTCTAAGAAGGATGCTGCTGTTGGTCAGCTACCCGGGACTGGCAAAGAGAAGGGTGGTACTTCTCAGCAGTCCATGGGTGAAGACCAGTTACTTCAGTCCGCTATTGAGATGCCTCCTCCACTGGGGGTCAATAAAGAGAGCCATAAACCAATAGTGCAGCTCCAACCTGATGGTTCGAAGCATTGGAAGGCTAAGCTCATGTCTCCTGTGAATGACTCTGGGGTTTCAAAGAAGTCTCCGGTAAGGGCTAATAAAAGGAATGCCGCTCTCGCAGATCAAGATGCTCTGGAGAGAGTGTCCAGCTTGAAGGCAAGAAAGAACTTGGATATTGCCTCATCTTCTACCTTAGCAACAGATACTGATCCCTCTCCCTCATCCTTTATTAATTTTGATAATTCAACATTGTTAGAGACCTCTAAATCCTTAGGAGTAGTTTTGGGGAATGATGAAGAATCTGCTTATAAATCTTTAACCTTGCTAAAAAAGTTAGAAGAGGGTAGATTGATGGAGCGTGCTGGGCCAGCATCGGTTTTAAACAAGACAGACATAGTTGATGATTCGTCTTCTGTGTGTTCTTTAGATAACTGTTTAGATATCGATGCTCTTAATGTGATCTGTTCGGAGATAACAGAGTGCCTGGGTGATGGGGGTTGTGATTCTGTGAATTTACAAACCCCCTTATCACAACTTAAGAGGCCTAGGAAAAAGGGAGAGGTTTGGGGAAAAAGTTAGTTTAAATGCGGGGTATTTTTTGGAACTGTAACGGGTTCGCGGACCCAAAAAAGTATAAGTTTTTGTCAGATTTAACGAAAGAAAACAACCTAGATTTTATTGCCTTATCAGAAACAGGGAGGGCTCACTTTCCGCAATCTACTCTGAACAATATCTGTTCTGGCAGAGATTTTATTTGGCATTGTAAGCCTCCCAGGGGAAGATCTGGTGGCATGATCCTGGGTTTCCATTTATTGTATTTTGATGTTGGAGAAATTGAAGAAGGGGATTTTTTTTATTCGTTTTAAAGTTAGGGTAAAAGAGGATGATTTCAAATTCAACCTAATTTTGGTTTATGGCCCGGCACAGAGTGACTTAAAATCTAACTTTTTGTCGGAGCTGGTACGCGTTTGTTCGAAGGATACTATACCTATGTTTATAGGTGGTGACTTTAACATTATGCGTAGGCCGGAAGACAAAAGTAATTCCAATTTTGATAATAGGTGGCCGTTTTTGTTTAATGCGGTCATTGAAACGCTGAATCTAAGAGAGGTTGATCTCTCTGGGAGAAAGTATACGTGGTCAAACCATTCACAAAATCAAACTTTTGAGAGACTGGATAGGGTGTTTATGTGTACAGACTTTGAATCTAAATATCCTCGGGTAACAGTAAGTGCCCTCAGTAGAGAAATATCAGACCACACGCCACTCCTTTGTCGCACAAACGTTGGGTCTTCGGCTTATCAGCCTCAATTTAAATTTGAATTGGGCTGGTTGACGCGAGACGGTTTTTGCGACATGGTCAGGGAGGTTTGGACTGGGGTCCATGCCACATGAACCCCTCTGGAGAAATGGCAAAAAAAAATTAGACGGTTACGCCAGTATCTAAGAGGATGGGCCAAAAATATTAGTGGCGCTTATAAGAAAGAAAAAACTACCTTGTTGGATAAATTGGACGTACTCGATAAGAAAGCAGAGACTTCTGTTCTCAGCGAATCTGAATTAAATTTAAAACATGTTTTAAATGAGAGACTAGCAGAGCTACTGAGAGAGGAAGAGATTAAATGGTACCAAAGAGCGAAGGTCAAGCATTTTCTTCAAGGGGATGCAAATACAAAATATTTTCACCTGTTGGCTAATGGTAGGCATCGGAAATCTCATATTTTCCAGTTGGAGAATGGTAGTGAGGTAATAACTGGTGATGCTCTTCTCAAAAAGCATATCACTTCTTATTACAAGTCTCTCTTTGGACCATCAGAAGGAGCCATCGCCTCCATGGATGAGTCACGCAGAGACGACATCCCGCAGGTTTCCTTACTGGAAAATGAGATCCTCATAGCCGAGTTCTCTGAAAATGAAGTTAGGCATGCTATTTTCCAGATGGAACATAATAAGGCCCCAGGCCCGGATGGATTCCCACCTGAGTTTTATCAAGTCTTCTGGGACTTAATTAAAGAAGACTTGATGGCTTTGTTCTTGGAATTTCATCGGGGATCCCTAAATCTAAACAGCCTCAATTTCGGGACACTAATTTTGTTGCCCAAATCAGAAGATGCAAAAACCATCCAACAATACAGGCCCATTTGTTTGTTGAATGTTTGTTTCAAAATCTTCACTAAGGTTGCAACAAATAGATTGTCATTAGTAGCTCAAAAAATCATTACACCAACCCAAACGGCTTTTCTTCCCGGGCGGAATATTATGGAAGGAGCAGTGGTTCTCCATGAAACACTTCATGAACTTCATACTAGAAAACAAAATGGGGTTATTTTTAAAATAGACTTTGAGAAGGCCTATGATAAAGTTAATTGGGCCTTTTTACAGCAGGCTTTGAGAATGAAAGGTTTTTCTCAACAATGGTGTGAGTGGGTCAAAATGTTTACAGAAGGGGGGAATGTTAATGTGAAAGTTAATGATCAGCTGGGTCCTTACTTTCAAACAAGGAAGGGGTTAAGGCAAGGTGATCCCCTATCACCCATTCTTTTTAATATAGTGGCTGACATATTGACTATACTAATTGCAAGAGCAAAGGTAGCAGGGCAGCTCGAGGGCGTTATACCTCATCTCATACAAGATGGTTTATCCATCCTTCAATATGCGGATGACACAATTTTGTTTATGAGCCATGATGTTCAAAAAGCGGTAAACTTGAAATTCCTGCTTACCACTTTTGAATAATTATCTGGGCTCAAGATAAATTTTCACAAGAGTGAGATTTTCTGCTTTGGTGAGGCAGTTAATCATGAAGCATTCTATTCGCAGTTGTTCGGGTGTAAAGTAGGGAATTTCCCCTTACGATATTTGGGGTTGCCAATGCATTATAGAAAGCTAAGTAACAAAGATTGGCAGGTTATTGAAAATACAATAGAAAAGAGGTTGAGTGGTTGGAAAGGGAAAATGTTATCTGCAGGGGGGCGACTGATTTTATTAAACTCGGTGCTCTCAAGCTTACCGATGTTTATGTTGTCTTTTTTTTAAATCCCAAAGGGGGTGTTAGAGAAAATTGAATGTTTTAGATCGAGATTCTACTGGCAGAACGATAGCCATAAGAGAAAATATAGGTTGGCCAAATGGGAAATCTTATGTCAACCAAAAAGTCAAGGGGGGCTAGGAATTCTAAATTTGGAACTTCAGAATAAATGTCTTTTGAGCAAATGACTTTTTAAATTGTTAAACGAGGATGGTATATGGCAAGAATTAATGAGAAATAAATATTTGAGTGATTGCCCTCTAGGGAGTTGTGTCAAGGGTCGTACAGACTCCCACTTCTGGAAAAGTCTGATGAATGTCAAAGACTCATTTTTGAGTCTTGGTTCTTTTAATGTAAAGGATGGAGCACAAACTCGTTTTTGGTATGATAATTGGCTAGGTGATAGACCACTCAAAGATAAATTTCCTGGGTTGTTTAATAATGTGAGACGGAAACAAGACTCTGTTGCAAAAGTACTTAGTGAAACCCCACTAAATATTTCTTTCAGGCGAAATTTAGTGGGGACAAATCTAAGACACTGGCACAGAATAGTTGTCTCTCTACTTAATATTAACCTTACAGATCAAAGGGATAAGTTTGTGTGGAATTTACATTCATCGGGTACCTTTTCAGTTAGATCCATGTATGCTGCTTTAATTAACAACAGGGTACACGTTTCACAAGATATCTGGCAGATCAAGGTTCCAATGAAGATTAAGATTTTTTTATGGTATTTAAAGAGAGGGGTTGTTCTAACTAAGGACAATTTAACAAAGCGTAACTGGAATGAGGACGCATCCTGTTGCTTTTGCCATTCTTTGGAAACCAGTAAACATCTTTTTCTGGATTGTGCCTATGCTAAGTTCTTGTGGCGGGCGGTGTACTTATTATTTGGAATTCCACCACCACAGTCTTTACATGACTTGTTTTTTCTATGGTAAAAAAGGGGAAATAAAATTCAAAACTTGTTGTTATTAACAGCAGCTTCTGCTCTTTGCTGGGCAATTTGGCTCACAAGAAACGAGGTGATTTTTGACAAATGCAGACCGAAATCCTTCTTGCAGGTTCTATTCAGGGGAACTCACTGGTTGCGTCAGTGGGCACAGTTGCAGCGACGTGAAGATATGAGGGTGCAACTGCTCTCAGTAGGGCACACCCTGGAAGTAGCAGCTCTGCAATTTTTTAGCTCCAATGAATGGTTTTCTTCAAGTTCTATTGGTCTTGCGTAGTTAATTTTATTCCTCTAGCGTTTCTTGGTTCAGACTCAGTGTCTTGTTTAAATTCTGTTCATCTTGTCTTGTGAGGCTGCAGTTTGGTTTTGTAATAAGTGGCGTGATTCTATCCCTGGATAGATGAAGCCGGATTTTATATCCTTTATCTAAAAAAAATGTAATAAATGGTTAGAATGGCAGAAGAAAACCAACCGCCAAAATTTAAACATTTTTTAATTAAAATCTGAGATCTGCTTGACTTGTTTCCATAAGAATAAGAATGTATTTGAATCGGGGAAAAAGATCTGAATACCTTCTGCTCCTGACCGGCGACGGCGAGCCTCGCACTGGACAAACAGCACACAAACAGACTGTCACCCTGTGAAACCATGAACTATCAGTACAAAAAAAGGAATAATGTAACTCCAAAGCCCGTTTATTTGAATGACATCACACAAACAGACCAAGAGCTCTATGCAATCACTTGATACTTTCATGGACCAGCCCGCCACATCTCACCAGAAAAGATTGTGAACAGTTTGTTATTGTAAGGAACCACTTCAATGTGTAATCGACAAATTTATAATACTTGATCACCACAACAGAATAGGAGGAAATCAGCATGAAAAAACAAGGAACTGTGATGTGCTATTTGACCTTAATGTTGTCATGCCCATAGACCTCAAACTGAGTGTCAGGTTTTCTAACCACATTAGTAGAGGTTAGATCCACGTTTTTTGTTCACATGATCAACCACTGTCCCTGAGCAACACGCCAACAACACATACGACATCCATCTGTGCAAGAGTATTCAATCTATAATCATCATCATATAAATTTAAAAGAAAGTCCCCCATCACTCTATACCGTATTTGTGTGAATGCAATCAGCTTTTTACAGTCAATATATAGCAATACAATGATTAATAATAATAACTGAATGCAAGAGTCCAGATAACAAAAAATACCGGCAGTAGCAGCAAGGGTGACACTGGATCTGCGAACACCAAGCACTGATTCAAAGTTTTTCGGTTCAGAAGAAGGAAACAAGATTGACGGACACAGATGTTCAACGAACCTGTAGCTTCGCTTTTGCTTTTGATTTTTGCACCTGCTGTTCTTCATCGCACCCAGAGCGTTGGCGCACCGGGGTTGGAGGCGGCACCGGGTTGGGTGTAGGGTTGGCGCTGGGGGTGAGGGGTCTGCTATGAGTCATCTCTCTTTCGAACACAGTTGGAAGTTTGCCTGTGACTTTGGACATCAGCCCCACCATCGCCGAACCTCACCGCAATCCCTGGCGGTGCATTCCGAATTTCCGATAATAGTCAGAGTGCTATAGCAGCAGCAACAAAGTGGCGAGGAAGTCGGTAGGAGTAGCGGAGGCGTGGATGGGAACTGGGAAGGGGATGGGATGGGTACCATGTGGGAGAGCGCTGATGGAGCAATCGATTCGAATCACGAGTGCACTACTATAGAAAAACACTTTCGAGGCAGACATTTTTGATTAACCGAGGCGGGCTCCAACCGCTTCGGTGATAAGGCCTCGGTTAATCGGGAATAACCGAGGCGGTCACTTTACCCGTCTCGGTTAATCGATTAACCGAGGCGGGCGTTTATAAGGTGCCCGCCTCGGTTAATGATTAACGGAGGTGGACATTTGTAAGATGCCCGTCTCAGTTAATGGTCTTCAGAAAACAAAAATACCAAAAAATCTGCAACTTCTAAGATTTGAATTGAACCCAAGACCTCATGCTTCACAGCAATGTGTTTTCACCACTACACCTTATACTTATTCTTGTCTATATATAATACGTTGTTGTTTTATATCAATATTTCGTAATCTTATATTGAATACTAGTGGAAAGGCACGTGCGGCACGCACGTGTCTATACTAAAACAAAAAAACTTTTATAATAACGAAATACATAAATAGTTCATAATTGCACAACAATATTTTGCATATCCACAATGCAACTGTACCACAATCTGTAAAAAAGTTCTACATATACCAACTGGATTTGTTTCCATTTTATCTCTCAGTTACATAACCATGTTTGCTTGCTGCCAGTTCATAGACGCCCGTCTCCTTTTGATTCCTATAACACCACAAAGAGTCGATGAACTCACCATATCTAGTTGGAATGGAATCACACTACTTTTCACATATTTAAGTATGATACACATAAAGTACTATCACATCTGAAAATAATACAGTGATAATTGTGAACTCTGACAACCGCAGCAGCAAAACTTAGAAGGACGAGGTATATAAAGAAATGAACACAAAAGGTGTGGTTGCTATTGACAGTGGTAAGTGATCAGAATTGGTGAACCTTAAAATTAAGCTAAAGGTGGTTTAAAAAGTACTTTGCTTTCTTTAGTTTATTTTTATTCACCAAGCATTATCTAACCCATTGAATCTACCGCGGGCTTATTAGCTTTCTTGGTAAATAGTTCATGAAGAAGTTTTTAGATAAGGGATAAAATATCCGGCCTCTACATCCGAGGATGTACACAGCCAATTATTACAAAAGCATTCAACGCACGTAAAATAAAGAACAAGCCAAAGTTTAAAACTAAAACATATGACACTAGAGCAAAAGATAAACATGCTTCCACCCTCTATTTGAAATCTCCAAAGCAATCACTTCTATCTTCTTGCTTATCAACGAGAGGGTGTCCTTGGCTTGCTCATCACGCTGCAGCTGAGCCCAGGAGCGGAGCCAATACGCTCCCCTAAAAATGACGTGCGAAATAGAGTTAAATCTCATTCTATTAAAAATAACATCATTCCGGCATCGCCAGATAGCCCAGCACATGGCAGCAACCCCAACCCAAATTAAATCTTTGATATGTTTAGGCTGATTAATAAGCCAATTACCAAACATATGTCTAATAGATCTCGGTTGGGTCAAATTGGTAGCGTAAAAGATAATCCTCCACATCATTTTGGCACAGGGACAGTCTAGGAACATGTGTTGGATAGTCTCATTCCTATTGCAACAAATACATTGTTGACTCCCTGTCCAGTTTTTCCTAGGAAGGTTGTCCTTGGTTAGGACAACCCCCGCTGCAGGAACCACATAAAAATTTTAATCTTTAGAGGAACTTTTATCTTCCAGATCTTCCTATGAAGGAAAGGAGGTTGAGTATCTATAACATGAAGATAGATAGAGCGTACGGAAAATAACCCAGATTTGGTTAAGCCCCATTTAAAGAGATCTGAACCTTCCACCAAATGAACATTGGAGATCCGCGCTACCAAATTAAGCCACTCTAAAAGTTTATTATCCACCAGAGCCCTTCTAAAAGAGATATTAAGAGGACTTATGGCCATTACTTTCGATACAGTCGCATGTGGATCACGTACTATATTGTACAAAGACGGATAAATAACTTTTAGAGGCTTGTCACCTACCCAGGTGTCATCCCAGAACCTCGTATCGGTTCCATCTTTAATATCGAAAGAACCTATAGCCAAAATCTCATCTTTGATGCGCATGAGGCCTCTCCAAAAATGAGAGTCATTAGGTTTGGCTGTCACTTGAGAAAGAGTCTTTGAATATAAGTATTTTTTCTTTAGCATCGACTGCCACATGTCATCTGAGTTTAATAAATTAACCACCCATTTGGCCAATAGGCATTTATTCTGTAAATGTAAATCCAGGATGCCTAGACCCCCTTGTTCTTTAGGACGACACAAGATGTAGTATGGTTAAGAACTTTAATTTGTCAGACTCACCAGGCTCTGTAGCTCTAGTCTGATATGCAGTGCGGGTGTGATGTGTTCAATAAAATGTCAATTCTTTTGATAAAATGGACCAGAGAAGCTATCTATAGCGCTTAATCGTAGTAACACTACTGCAATTGAGAACATGTTTTTTCATAACGGGACACATATATGTTATATTGCTAACTTGTTAACTCATGCATTTTATATTCAATTAACTACTGCACATACTGAAAAGAACTTCAGTAAGCATGGTTTTAAAACATATAGAGCATCTGCTAGTTGATGATTTTCCATAGCATGGTCATGGTCTTGTTTTTTGGTTTCATAGTTTCAGGCTGATGTGCTTTGTACTGAGTGTGGTGGTTTTTCTAAGCCCCAACACTCACCCCTTTATTCTTACTTAAATAAAAAAGACATGCATTCTGCGTAGTTCGAGAAAACAAATAAGTCCCAAAAAAAAAGAAAAAAATAGCATGGATTAGTTTACTCCCTAAACCCTAAACCCATATCTTAAAATAGGTTGTTTCAGTTACCATGGTTCTATAAACAATGTATTAGCATGGTTCAGTAATCTGGGAAAAAAAAACCTGCGTCACAAAGAAGCATCTAGCTCATGTTATTACATAGCATGTTTGAGATTTCAGTAAAAAACTGAAATATTTATCCTTGGTGCCTCAAGGAATAATAGAGCCACAAGTAACTGAAATAAAAAAGCTATCTCTAAAACCCTGTCTTTCCCTCCCTCCCTCCCCTCTCCCTCTGTCTCCTCCTCTCTCCATTCCAAAATTATGAACAATAGAAATGGAAAGGATAGCTAAAATGACAGATTTTAACAATAGTAATAGTACCTTTTATAGAATCCTTTGACTCACAATTAATCTGATCATTAGCTTCTTCTCACTTCAAATGACAAACTGAACAAATGTCTAATCTTTCAAACATGGGAAAGGGAAAATGAAATCCTCTCAGTTAAAGTATGTATAGCAAATTATTTCTGTGTTTACCTATATATTCTTGTTTAGCTTCCATCAATGTAGCAAATCAG
The DNA here is from genome assembly GCA_009763385.1 of Coix lacryma-jobi var. lacryma-jobi. Lineage (NCBI taxonomy): Eukaryota > Viridiplantae > Streptophyta > Magnoliopsida > Poales > Poaceae > Coix > Coix lacryma-jobi. The sequence continues at coordinate 152,048,569 of CM019827.1, read as the reverse complement.
AAAATCTCCAGAGTGTCCAATTTCATTCCTTCCTTCTCTCTTTAATTTGGCAACAATTCGCTACAGGAATATTCAGAAGGGAACATTTTAGCGAACAATTCACAGGAGTCTCAAGTCCTTTTTGCAATATTTAGTAGCAAGCCGAATTTATCTTATTACAAAAATTACAGCTTCATCTTGTAGCTTATTATTAAACTGTAAGACATTAGAGTTTATAATATAATCAATGCTAGACAATTACAAATCAAAAACCATATACCTTCCTTTTTTCCATTTATTTTTGTGCTCTTTCCCACTTCTTATCAAGTCAATGTGCATGAGGAACCCAGCATGTGAGATAAGATAAAGAAAAAACATTAACACAAAAGAGATCATGTGCTTGAGTTGGTGTGCTAACCATGCAGCGATCGAATTACCATCATGCAGTTCTACAAAGCTTCTGTAAGTGCACCTAGCCCTTATTGGGTTTTGGTGAATTGAGTGACAACATAACTAAAGGTCTAACAAGTTTGCTAAGTGTATCAAAGGTTCAACAAGAAAAGCAAACTTGATGGTATTCCACATAGTGTTGAAATGAAGGCCAGAATTGTGTATTGTTGTATTGGAAGATCATGGAAACAATCTTGTTCAAGCAAAAGACAACAATGCAAATAGAGTTGATGATATGGCTTCTATGTTGTGGGATATCATGGCATCATGAGAAAGCAAGCATATTTGGCAAATAACAAGTGAGACATGGATTGATGATTTTGGAATGGTCTCAACAATGGGTTGCTTTTCATGAGCAAGAAGAGTTTGATAGTGAACTAGCTTTGATCAAGGCTGAAGAATGAATCAAGAATGCATAAGTGAGTAAATGCCAAGCAAAGGTCAAATGATAAGGACCTAACTCATATTGGATATATGTCATCTCTACATTGGTTTGCTTGTATGGATAAATATTTGGAGAATCACTTTGCATTGATTTGATCAAGCTAGAAGTATGAAGATGGATATTGAAGTGAGTGTTGAGTGTCAAGCCAAAAGGAGAGGATATAAGGAATCGTGAATTGGCTTGACCATATTAATGATGATCCATATATGTCTCTATGTGAGTCAAACTAAAGCTTGATTGATCTCAACATTCATATCTATAAGATGTTCAAGCAAGGATCACAATATTGAAGAAATGGTTTTCACTGGATGCTCAATTGATGTGACTTGAGTATGGCTTGATAGGGTGAAGATAGCAAGGAAAGGGCTTCGAGGTACTAAGCGACGGTGAAGGTCCAGGAGACCGAAGTACTATGGCTAGGGTGAAGAAGAGAGTACTTGCATTGAGTCGAGGTACTAATCAAGCTATGATGATTCATATTGTGTTGAGGATCAAATCATTAGTGGAAGTGACTTGTAGCCATGGATTGAACTCATATGTGTGGAAATGGTTCAAGTCACATGCTCAAGGTGTGCTTGCTCAAAGAAAGGAGACAAAGATGATTGCAACCCCTTTTGAAGTGATATCAAGAAGAAATGGCATATGAAGACATTGAAGACTCAAGTGGTTAAAATGGTTATATTTTCTTTATCTTGAATATAGTTATGCCGTACTATCAAGGGGGATGCAATACGAATCATAGACAAGTCTCAAGTGCTCAAAGTAACCGAACCCGAGTGCTAACATGAGAGAAAACACTTAGCACTGCACCTGCACTTGTTGATCTTGGGCTTGTTCTCTGCAGGGTTAGATAGCCCTCAAAATAAGCTTTCCGAAATGTCCAAGATCACTAAAATCGGAGTTCGGAGTAAAAAGTTATGGCATTTTTCGTGAGGTCACCTGTGCTGTTTCAGGGAGCTGCGGCAGTGCCGCTCTGTTGAGCGGCAGTGCCGCTCTGTTGAGCGGCAATGCCGCTCCCCGGCAGTGTCGAGCTAAGTGCGGCAGTGCTGGGCCTGTACAGCCAGTAACGGCTAGTTTCTGACCTCTAACGGCTAGTTTTGAGTGTGAGGGGTATATATACCCACCCCACGCCTCCAGAGCTGGCTGCTGGTGCCCAAAACACTTCTAACACATCCCAAGCCATTTGGGAGCTCTTCCCAACCCTCTCTTTGTGAGAGTGACATGCTTAGTGCATGATTAAGTGTTGGGGCTATGTGATTAAGAGCTAGAGAGCAGATTAGAGCCTTCCAAACCTTGAGCACTTGTCGGGCTTCGTCGATCTTCGTTGTGCATCTTTTACTCTTGGAGGTGAAGCCTCCTAGACGGCTAGGCGTCACCCGACGAGCTCCCATGCTTGTGGTGAGCAGCGGGAAGTTTGTAATCCTCTTGTGGAGCTAGTGGAATTACCCCTCACTTCAAGGATTTGGTTCCTTGGCTTGAGACCGAGGAAGAGTTGCAAAGCTCTTGACCTAAGTGGTCATCCTCAACAACGTGGAGGTAGGCAAGCCTTGGTGGCGAGCTGAACCACGGGATAAATCACTTGTCTCTTGTATTTACTTGTGTTCATTCATCATACTTGTGAGCTTGTGATTGATTCTAGGATTTGGCCCCGATCTACTTCATACAACATATTTGGCTTGGTTGAGTTGGTTCTGCAGGTTCAGGAAACCAAGAGCAACACTTCTATTCATATAGATATGGTTTTCTGTGCCTAGTTTTTGAATTGCAGGCTCGGGCAGTTTGTTGGCGCGGTAGTACCGGGCTGAGGCCGGCAGTGCTGGGGTGCGGCAGTTCCGGGCTCAGGGCGGTAGTGTCGGGCATCTCTAACAAAGTTTTGAGCTGTGATTTTAAACAGGCCTATTCACCCCCCCTCTAGGCGACATCAAGGTCCTTTCAATTGGTATCAGAGCCTGAGCTCTCAATTACGGGCTTAACCGCCTTGAGAGACGATGTCGACAAGTGAGGAAGTATCTCTAGAACTTTTACTTTCCGATGGCTCAAATTATGCATCTTGGTCCGCTAGTGTGCTTACTGTTTTTAGGACCATGGGTCCTCATATCGAGCAGATTGTTGATGTGAGCATTTCACCTTCTAGTGATGATTTGACCTATCTATCTAAAGAGGAAGTGAAATGCTTACAACACAATGCTCAAGCCTCTAATGTCTTATTTAGTGCTTTGAGTGAAGATGTTTTTGATGCCGTCATATTTGGAGATGGTGAACCTCTTGAGGATGCTCATGTCATTTGGACCACACTCAAAGAAAGATATGACAAGTCCAAATGTGATGAGAAGATGCTCTCATTGGAGGAACCACTTGAGGAGTGCTCAACTTCACCAACAAATGAAGAGCCTCAAGTGATTCTCCCAAAAGGCATAGCTGATCATGCCACAACCACTCCCTTACCAACATATGTGAAAGGTAATGAAATGGTGGGTGAGAACAAGGATTATACATGTGGTACTTCTACTTCCTATAGTTCTTGTGAGACTAACATTTTGAAGGAAGAAGAAGCTTGTGATCGGTGGAGGCCAAGTGATGAATCCACTTCACCAATGTGCTCAACTATTCATGCCACTTCTCATATATGTCTTATGGCAAAGGGTAAGAAGGTAAAATCAAAAGCCAAGCCTTCTCCACCTCCTAGTGACATCTCTAGTAGTGATCTTAGTGATACTTCTAGTGATGATGATTCTAGTGATGAAGAAATAAATAACATAACTAAAAATTTGGATAGAAAGACCAAGTTATTTATTTCAAAGCTAATGGAAGACTTAGAGGCAACACAAGCTGAGCTAGAATCTAGAGAAAAGACTCTAATTAAACAAGAGGATCTTTACATTGCTAGCGAGGAAGCTCTTGCATTGGAGAGAAGTGAGGTGGACACCTTGCACAAGGCTTTGGCCAAAGAGCAAGATGTCCATGCTCTCATAAAGAAGGATCATATTACACTCAAGGAAAAGTATTGTAGCTTGAATGACAAGCACAAAGAACTTGAGGAGCAATATAGCCTTCTTTGGGAGAGCAACTCACATCCTTCCAAAGCAAGTGATGTCTCTACTCCCTCCACTAGTCAAGGTTGTGGAAAATGCTTTAATCTTGATTTGAATATTTATGCCACTAACCTTGCTAATATGGAGGCTATGAGAAAAGAGATTGCTAGGCATAATGAGATCATAGAAAAAGAGTGCATGGATGGCAAGACTCAAAACAGTGGCAAGTAGGTGGAAAATAGCTCTGAGTGTGCTCAGTCCATGATCAAGGGCAAAGTTGGTACAGATCAGCCTGCACAGATGGTGGCACAACAACAGCCTCGAGCAGCACAGCCACCCAAGGGCGGCAGTGCCGCTCCCCACAGAAAAGGGAAGGCTACCACTTATGCCCCTGGTCAGGTCAAGCTCATGAAGAAGGTCTCCAAATTAAAGCAAGATCCCTAGAAAGCAAAGAAGACTCCCATCACTTGCTTCAAGTGCAAGAAAGAGGGTCACCATGTAAGGGATTGCTCCTTGAAGAAAGAAGCGAATGTCATGAGCAACATTCAAGAGAAGAAAAAGATGGCTCATGGCAAGTGCTCCAACATGGGACACAATGCCTCGATGTGTTCCAACAAGGTTGATGACCAAGCCACACATCCAAACAAGAAGATAAGAAGAAGTAAGAGGAAGTGTTATGAGTGCAATGAGAAGGGTCATGAAATTGCATCATGCCCCTACATGAAGGACAAAGGCTTGATATCATCAAGAAAGAGGCTAGTAGCAAGGTAGCAAGCAAATTGCAAGAAGACAAGACTAAGAATAACAAGACACGCCTATGCTACACTTGTAGAGGAAAGGGACACCTAAGTGTGGAATGTCTTATGGGTAACACTCTTAAGCCTAACTTGTCAATTGATTCAAAATTGCTTAGGAGGCCCAAAAATGACACTTGTGCTAGAAAGGTGATTGGTTCACCATATACTAGCACAAAGGCCATTTGGGTGCCTAAGTCTCTTGTGACTAACCTTGATGGACCCATCTTGGTATGGGTACCAAATTGTGCTTAATAAGTGTTGTAGGTACTTGAAGGTGATATGAAGCCTTGGGGTGCTTGAGCAAGTTTTATTGAAAATATCATCTCATGCTATCAATCTTATTCATATTGACTATTCTATCAAGATTGACCCAAGGATGAATTGATGGATATATCTCTAACTTCATACTCATCTCGGTAATAAGTACCTAACCCTTGCTAGCTAGCCACTTGACTTGTGTAGTCTCTAGTAGTTCACAAATATATGTGTATGCTTATGAATTATTAGGAGTGGCTAGAGTACTTTGAGTTCAAATGAATCATCTTTCATATGATGCTTTTAATGGCTCTCTAGTAGAGCAAGATCTTATTCATGTTGTAGGTAATGAGGAACCACTTTGTGAGACAATCAAGAAAATGCCCATTGGTGATATAGGACCACAAGAAGTTCTGGGTACAAAGATAGGAGATCCTCAAGCTACTATTGCACCAAATTCCGCTGACATCTCTAATATGGTAGTGCCATGCCTCAGAGCGGCAGTGCCGCGCCTCAGAGCGGCAGTGCCGCCCCTATGCAGACAGTAGTGGCTGAGATAAGTCCAAGCCATGGATGAAGTATACAACATGATGATGAGCAAAGTGAAGATGAAGAAGCCACCTCATCCATTATGTTTCAAGAAGGGTGGTAACATCTAAATCTCAAGTGCAATTTATTTCAAATCTTATCTCTTTGTGTCTTGTGTAGTCACTTAGGGAAAGAAAGCACTTGAGGATATGTATTGGTTGTTGGTCATGGAAGAAAAGTATGATTGGAATTGAATTGATCAATCACAACAAGCAACATACATGACTTGGTGTTCTTTGTGGACCTTAAACCAAGAATTTCAAGAAAGCTCAAGTAGAAGCACTTATCACTCAAATCTCAAGAACTCTCTACTTGATGAAATCTTGTCATAAGGTAGATTGGCAAATTCTCATTCTCATCTTATGACCATCTACATGCTCAAATGGTTGTGAGTATTTCTTGGCATAAGTTAAATTTGATTATTCTATTGTTGCCATGACCTAGACATAGAGTAAAATTCCATGTTCTTAAATGAATAGAGTGTTATGTGAGAAATTCAAATACTTAGAGCACTTATAAAAGGGGGAATTTACTCTATGACTAGAGTTGTGAGACTAACCATTTCTCTAAGTGATTTATGTAGTCTCACTAAATAAGAATGTGTTTCTCAAATGGAGTGTGCTATCATATCAATGTCATCAATCCAAAACTATGTGATGTATTCTCTGTAGCTATTTTGGAATTGCTTCATCTATGTTAGCCATTCACCATAATATAGCTTAAATCTACCCTTCGGACTTAATTAACCAACCATGCACATTTACATTTCCATTCCACTCAAAAGAGTGTGCATGAGAGATCAAGGGAGATTTAATCTATGTTATGAGGTTTCTCTATGTTGGTAGCCCACTTGCCTTCCACACATAAAGGATTGCTAAATGAGAAACTAGTGCTTGTGTTACTAATACCTCTTTTGTTGAGCTCATTTACAGAAAAATTAATCAGAAGAGGTTGTGCTTATTTAGTTGGATAAAACATAAGTCCAAAGGTTACTCTTCACCTAAAGCAAGATGAGGTTGGTAGAAGTCGGAGTGTGTTGACTCACTCTCAAGATGTGGAGGCTCCTCATGACGGAGATAATCTACAACCTACTGCTGATGTGCGAGCAGCAGTGCCGCTCAGCGAGCAGCACTGCCGGGCCATGAGCAGCACTGCTGCGCCGTGAGCAGCACTGCTGCACACCTCCACACACGGCAGCCGACAACAGTCCATTTTGTGGACCTAGAGCATGATGTTGAGGTTGAGGTTGAGTTGGATATGCTATATTGGAAGAACTCATAATACTACAAATATTGATAAGAGGACTGAATGGTAATGACATCTTTTTTTTTTAATAATGGTAATGACATCTTGTGAGTGTTCTTATCAACGTGTTTCCCTCTTTGCGCGTTTTTTCTCACCGAGCGACTGCAGACCCACGCGCACGTACCCGCAGGCAGTTTTTCTTCCTTCTCTCTGCTTCGTTTCCCCACGGTGGTTTTCTTCTTCATGAATCACGCTTCGTAGCCTGTCTCCAGACGCCGCCGCTGCCCCATCCGTCTCCATCCCTTCGATCTGTGCTACCCCATCCATGGCCGACGGTGAAGGCGCAGGATTATAACCAAGCCAACGCGGCATGCTCCGTCTGCCCCATCCCCATCAGTGCGGCGGTGGTCAACCCCGATTCTTGTCCCTAGCATTTGGCATCCAACCCCGACTGAATGGTAATGACATCTTGGAAGAACTCATAATACTACAAATATTGATAACAGGTGCACAAAGTTGTAGATTCTATTGAGAACTATAACTTTTGTGTAGACCATGTCAACATATGAGATCATTTGATAAGTTTAAATTTCAAATTTCAAAATCTATGCACTTATAACAATATTTTGGGACTCTAAACAGTTTTAATTCAAAAACTTTTCAACTACAAAGTTGTAGATCTTGTCGAGGGCTATAATTTTGATATAAAGTTTGTCTTCATCTGAGTTCATATGAAAGAATTATGAATCATTTTCTGTTACAGCCATTAACCGAGGCGGACACATTAAGATGCCCGCCTCGGTTAATGGATTTACCAAGGCGGACCCTTAAAACGTCCGCCTCGGAAAATAGTTGATTAACCGAGGCGATTGCATTAAGGTGACCGCCTCGGTTAATCAATTAACCGAGGCGGACACCGGATGCCCGCCTCGGTAAATATTAACCGAGGCGGGCATTGGACGCCCGCCACGGTTATTTCAAGACAGTGTCTCGGAAAATCATTAGTGTAGTAGTGGTGGAGGCGACGACTACGTTGATGTCGTTCCTGGACGCAGGCCACGCGACGATGACGGATCAGACCGACGGGTGAATCACCGCCGACAGGAATCCTAGGACGATCGGACCGAAAGTTTCCCGAAGACCGAACAACCGATGCGGGCGAGGACCGAGGAGGGTAGCGAGGAACATTGCGGATGCGACACACATCTGGAGGAGAAGCGGTACATTCACACGAGTGGGAAGGCGGAAGCGGCACGAGGGAGGAGGGTGTGGGCGGTTACGGCGGGGAGGGGGGATTGGAAACAGATGGGCAGTCGCGCAGGGGAGGGCGGCGGGTACGTGGGTACACGGAGGGTGGGTAGAGGCCGACGACGGTGAGAAAAAACTCAATAAAAGACATCCGCGAGTGAGAAACCGGTGTCAATGTAAATGTTTTTTGACAGAGTTTTCAACTGGGTCCGCTTGTCAGAGCAGATGAAAGATTTAGATACGCTGGATCTGAGTTTAAAGTAGATCTGAGGGATCAGAATCAAGGTGGGTAGAAAATATTTGGGTGAGAAACTATTTCTAATTCCTTCACTCCTTTATAGTATAGAGTAGAATAGAATATAGAATAGAATAGATAGATAGATAGATTAATTGTTTTATTCCCGTGTTGTAGTTGTTGGTTAACTTGAACTTTGAGGAGCACTACTGCAAGCTCATTCTCATGACCTTCTGGTAGGTATATAATTCAAGTATACCTTAAAAGTACCTATGAAGGATTCTAGTTTCGAGTTATATTGCTACACGTGCTTTTCTTCATAAACACAATGATGTTTCTGAGGCTATTGAACCACTAGCTGTCTCCCTTCACCTAATCTGTTTATATCCAGAAAAATGGACCTCAATTTCGCTAGCAATTTATAGCTAATACCATGTATAATGTTACGATCAACTTAGCAGCTTACAGAAAAATGCACATTCTATACTGTTACAGTCACCTTGATTTGACCTTTTTTTTCTCGAATACGCAGGTGATCCGTATATCATTGCATTAAGAAAGGAATATGGGATTTCCCTTGAAGACAGAGGTTACAAATTTTTTGTCTGTCGTTTTTTTTTATCTTTTTCAATCAATAACTACTGCTCTAGTGGCCCTAATTCCAAAAATTAAGCATTCACTATTATGCATGCTGATGCATGAAACTAATTCTTACTATATGAAAAATCCATTGCATGATGCAGGAACATGTTGGGAATTGGGATGCAGAAGTAGTGAAATCATCAGCAAATATATTTGGGTGCCTTGACAGTTAAGGGAGCTGCTGAAAACAATTGACATGTTCTTTGAGCTGATTCATAAATCTTCAGCAATCACAAGCTATACACTACATGATCTTTTCCATAGAATGGAGCTGCTGAAAATGTACATCTGGTTTCAAAAGAATCATGAAACGACAGTGATTACAAAGCTATAGTATGTGGAAAGAATTTGTGACTTGGGCTATGACATGTCTTTTGAACAGGAGCGCAACATTAGTCTCTGTTGCACAGGCATCGTCATACCATTAAGTTGTTAGGGTCTTCCATATATCCTACACTGACATGTAAACGTGGAACATCCACTGAACTTGAATTCAGGTTGTATCACAAACTGAATCGTCAACTATACTATACAAAGGGTCATTCATCTGAGGCTGAGCAGAGAAGATGAATATTGAATCATTCTGCCTCCAGTAGAGAGCCTTCAGTTGCCTGCAGGTACGAAACTAACCACGTAGAGTGGCAGTACGCCACCCGGCTCGCTTGTCTCCCAGATTATGTACCAGGTTGGGTCGCCCAGCTCGTCAAGCACAACCCCGCTCTGGAACAAAGGGCTGCTGGGTGAGTCCTGCTCTGATCCTGCTGGCACCATCTCTCTGGTACCCAGCGCGAGTGCGCACAGCAGCAGCATGTGCTCCGGCTGGCCTAATGCCCCAAACACCGAAACCAAGGCGCTGGAAAAGAAAGAAAGAAAGAAAAGGAACAGCAAGCCATGAATTGACATTTCTTATTAAGAACACAATTCAGACTCAAAGAAGCAACATGTACAGCAGCAAGCCATGAATGGATGTTACTAATAACAGAATTCAAACTTAAACAATTAAGGAACCAGGATTAGAAATAACCTTAAGAACACAATTCAAACTTAAACAAAGGAATAGAAATAAGCAAGTGATAGCACTTAACAGCAGAAACAAAGGAATAGAAATAAAGCAAGTGATAATGTACTTAAGAACAGAACTCCACCGATCATATCAGACAGAGACAGCTAATGCTACACTACTATATACTACTCCCTCCGTTCCAAATTATAAGTCATTCCAAGAATCTTGGAGAGTCAAAGTTTTTCAACTTTGACCAAAGTTATAGAGAAAAGCACAAAGATTTATGACATCAAATATGTATATTATGAAAATATAACTAATGAAGAATCTAATAATATTTAGTTGATATCATAAATGTTATTATCTTGTTATATAATTTTGGTCAAAATTGAAAAACTTTGACTCTCCAAGATTCTTGGAATGACTTATAATTTGGAACGGAGGGAGTAGTACGTGAAGAAGAACAATAACAGATTAACAGGTGTCATCGTCACCTTTTCAGTAACCTGCTCATGGAGGCTATATGCACGCCGCGTCCGTGCGCCCTCTCAAAGCCGAGACTCTGCACCCGCTCCCAGTTGGTATGCAACGCTTCATCTACGAAAGCCCCATGCTCGACAAGTTCGGCCTCAGCGCCGTACCAGCCAAAGACTGGCCTCTGCACCTGCATCCGCTCGCAGAAAGGGTCCATGGCGTGCAGGCGGTGGAAGCATCTACGGACCGCAGTGATGACGAGCCTCCCTCGGCAATACTCAGTGAATCGCTGCCTGACGACGTCCTCGTCCATGCCGAAGATGCGCGCGCTCGCGAAGACGCGGTACTGCTCATCCACCCAGTACATGCCGACGGTCCTGAGCGGGGTCCCCTCCTCATCGACCTCGACGCAGATCTTCCTCAGGAAATCCAACTGGATCCTTCGCCCGTCCGGGAGCGCCGCCTCGATGGTCGCGTGCGTCCTGGCGCTGAAGGCCTCGCGGATCAGCGCCGTGGTCCCCGTCCCTGAACAGCGGACCGACGGTTTCAGGCGGGCCATCGCCGCCGGCCCCATCCTCCTCATCACGATCGGCAAGCAGGACGATCGTCTCGAGGGGCCCGCTCCGCTGGAACTCACTCCACTGCAGGAGCAGATTGGCCGGAGACGCCTCGTAGTCGGGGACGCTCAAGGGGAGAGCGTGGTTCTGCGGTAGCAGGGCGACGCCACCGCCCATCTGCTCGATGAACTGGTCTAGGTCGATGACGTCCTCGTCCTCGTCGTCCATGCCCTGATCGACCGCGGCGTCGTCACCCTCCACCACGTCCTGTTGGAGTTGGAGGGCACCGTCCTGCTGGTCCTCGTCCTCCATGGCCTGCTCGAGCCCGGCGTCGCCTCCCGCTTCCATGCCCTGGTCACCCTCCATGTCCTCGCCGTCCTGGTGGTCCTCGTCCTCCATGGCCTGCTCGAGCCCGGCGTCGCCCGCCTCCATGCCCTGGCCATCCTCCATCTCCTCGCCGTCCTGCTCCTCCATGGCCTGCTCCAGCCCGGCGTCGCCCGCCTCCATGTCCTGGATGGCGCCGTGGTCGCCGTCCTCCATGCCCTGATCGATCCCCGCGTCTCCGGGCTCCATGATGCCCTGCTCGAGCCCAGAGTCGTCATCCTCCGCGTCCTGCTGGAGGGCGTCGTCCTCGTCCTCCATGTCCTCCTCGAGCCCAGCGTCGCCCGCATCTATGCCCTGATCGATCCCAGCGTCGTCACCCTCCATTCCCTGCTGGAGCGCGCCGTCGTCGTCGTTGGGCGGCGCGTGGGCACCGTTATCACCGTCCATGAGTCCGCGAGGGAGACCCGACCGAGACGGGGAGGAAGGGACCTTCCGTTCCGCCGCTGAGGTGAGATCAGGGCCGGGAGGAGAGGATTGAGCACCCGTGCGCGGCGGGCGAAGGGCGAAGCCGGGGAGAGGAAGAGGAGGAGCAGAGAGCCGATGGCGGTGCTGGGGCAGGGGGCTTTTTCCTTTGGCAGAGCGGGCGCCGGGCGGGGGTATTTCGTATTTGACTTGGGTCCGAAAGGCAGCGCGGCCGTTAGGGTTTGGATCGATGCTGCGTGGGCGTGGCGGTGCGAGGGCGCGTGAAGCCGTGGAAGTGGAATGATCCGGCGAGGGCCGGGCTATCCTCTACAGCATGCTCACTTAGGCCTTGTTCCGGTGTTTCGGATTGGAAACGTCTGTTTTTCTTCCCGAGCCAAAACCAAGTGAATCCTACTGGTTCACTCAAATTTGATCCATCTCCATTCTAGACATATGCTAGTCCCTTTTCATTCAAAAAAAAAGGAGAGGAAAGGCCGAGATTGAACAATTTTTATTCCAGACTGTAATCCAACCAAACAACCATTCTTGGTCCGGCTTGACTTCGATACGGGTCATTTTGATCTGGGTGGAACAGGCCACGTTCTGTCGTTCTGGGCTGTTTCGGCCAAAACGAACAAGGCCTTAGACGAGTGTCAGTGTATAGTTTCACTTCTCGGTTTCCAACACTATGAAACTAAACATGAAGTACGTGTCTCTCTCAATGTCTAGTTTCATGACACAGTCTCATATGACTATTTTAGCATCTCGTGGGTCCCACCGGTCTTTCTTCCTATCTCTCGGCTCCAGACTTTCGTCACCCAGCCTACATCGCCCGCACCTCCCTCACCACCATGTCCTCACGAAGTGGCATGACTGTGACTCATCATTCGCCTCCGCACAACCGTGATTGCTTGGGAGCGCTCCATCCCCGGTGGCCGGAGTCTCAGGCTTGAGGCCGCGGCTGGCACCGTCAATGCCCCCTGGTCTGCTCCTTGGCTGAGGGTGCGGACGCCCGGGCCTCCGCTGTGTCTGGCTCCATCTCCAACTCCTCTGTGCTCCATCGATCTCGATCTAGATCAAGACCTCAACTGCCAAGGTCAGCGATGCGCAGGCCGCGGTAGAGGATCTGTGACGGAACGACCCTAATCCCATGGCCCACGTGTCCCTGTCAACCTCTGACAGCCGAACCCATGTTCCATGTGATTAAGACCTGTTCGCCACCGGGCTACATCAGTGCCCAATGTCCGCAGGATCATCTCACAATTCGGTTATAGCATTTCATACTTTTACAAATAACATCGGAATAAAGAGCGGAAGACTTAAATAACATTAGTTTTACAAAACAGGGTTCCAAATAGAAATTAAGGTGCAGTTATTACAAACCAAGTTCTTGATAATAGAAATAGACATAGGCAACATAGTGGAGAACAGCAAAGATACTTATAATCACCCAGCCCGAGGGTGTACAACTATTCTTCGGCCTCATCGGCCTCTTCCTGGACGATGGTCACGCAGCAGGGTGCAAGACACATCGGAGACTCTGTCATACCTGCAGCATGGGTAACAAACCCTGAGTACTGGGGTACTCAACAAGACTTACCCGACTAAAGAAAAAGGGAGAAGACTCAGGAATGAGAGGCTTAGGGTAGTCAAGGTAAGGCTTAAGCAAGATCAAGTATTTTGCAGGAAAGCATTTTTTGTAAACCTTACTTTATTTTGAAAGATTCAGTTTTCCTCAATTCTTCATCATTCATGATTCATTTTACATTTCAAAACATTCCTAGTTGAGAACCACTCTCCGTTGACAGTCAGTGGACCAAGTCTCCATAACCGAGGAGCAACGTTAATCCGGATAAATAATACTCAGCTGAGGATCCCTATCCACACTGCATATGTAGCACCCAAGCTTGCATATGCCAACTCGTCTACCACGATTCCTCCAAGATTGGACCGGTCCTACGCCACCCGGAAGTACAGTACACCACTCCTTTCCAGGTACGACGACCACGTGGGTACATGCTACTTCCGCCATCTCTCCACTCCCAGTGCGCGGTTGTCGGTCCCAATCAAGGATTTCTCGGAGCCAGAGCTTTCCGAAGTATGTGAATAGTTACAAGTCTTGACCAGCAGGCCCCCATACGGATGGTCCCTAATTTTCCAGCCAGAACTATACCTTGGTTATATCTCACCCAAGCGTAATAGTCCCGTCAGTTTTTCAACCCTGTCCCGGTCGGTGTCAACTGTTGAGTCCCGGACTACAACATGACGGCACCGTACGCTCGGACAACCTCTCCTCGCTATTGACTAGGTACGGATCAGATACCTAGCCAACAGCCGGGGAGTAAGACCAAATTCCCATAAACATTCCTTAAGTGATCACACTTTTGAAATTGGCATTTTATTGCAAAGTCTAATTCAATAAGCATTGCTAAGCATTTTTCAAATACTTTTGAAAAGCAGGTATCGGGTGTATCAGTGGTCAAGGTGGATAGTGCATCAATTAGGATAGCACACAACTCCTATAAACCTAATGCAATAATTTAACTCAAAAGCATTTAGGGAAATCATTTTATAAATTCAAGGAAAGGGTTAAATGCACCGGGGCTTGCCTTGAAGAGCAAAGAGGGCAGGCTCGAAGGCGGCGGAGCAGTTGTCGGAACTCGGGGTAGCCTCGGGACAGGTTCGTCGGCGGCTGCCTCGATCTTGACTCCTTCTTCGGTGACTATACGAATGCAATGATGCATGCACATGAGTATGCTAGCATGAACAATGCAAAACAGGACATACAACATGAACCCTAATCACTTTCTCTATTTTCCTTAATTATTTAAAAAGGTCATTTTCTGAAGTTGCTCCAAAAATTACCAATTAATTACATAAGTTCATTATGGTGTAGATAGATGGTAAAACAAATTTCATAATTTTTGGAGGTCATTAAGATGCTCAAATAATTCCAGACATTAATTAACAAAAGGCACTATTTAACAATTAAAGATAAATGCTCAAAAATCAACTTGTTCCAAAAGACTTCAAAATTTCACCAGAGACTAAACATGGCATAGGAAACTCACACAAATTTATCTCATGATTTTTGGAGTTATAAGTAATTTTCTAAAAATCCAAAACTATCCATTTATTAATTAAAAGAGGGATTTTACATTTTTAAATTCTTGCAGAAAAGTCAAGTTTCATATTTTTATAAAATACTACACAGTGCAAGGAGCATACCATAATTTATCAGGATTTAAGAACAACAGATTAATTCACACAAAAAAGAGAAAACAGAGCACTATTCACATCTTTCAGAAAAAGAAAAGAGCACTGTGCTCCTTCTATGAAGGGCTCGGCGAATCGCGCGGCTCGGGCGAATCGCGCGGGGCTCGGGCGAAACGGGCTCGGGCGGGACGGAAAGCGACTGCTTCGTCCGAGGCCTGGCCCGGAGGCTCGGGCGAAGCGGAGAGCATGCGCTCGCCGAGGCTTGGCTCGGGCGAAGCGGACTCGGGCGAGACGGAAGCAAGCGTCGTCCGAGGCCTGACTGGGAGGCTCGGGCGAAACGGAGTGGAAGCAGAGACCGGAGGCTTCGGGTGCTTACCACGGGTCGGAGGCGGGCTCGAGGGTGTGGCTCGGGAACGTGCTCGAGGTTGAGGCTCGAGGCTGAGGCTCGACACGTGCTCGAGGGTGAGGCTCGAGGAAGGAGACGACCGCGGCGGCACTCCGGCGAGTCGGCGATCCTGCGCAACACACGAGACCGCAAGGGCCTGGTTAAAGTCGCACGGAACCAAGGAAACTGACACAGGGGTCAGGGGAAGATGATCGTGGCCGGAGAGGGAGTATTTGACAAACCCGAGTTCACCGGTTTCCGTCGGAGTTTGGGAAGATGAGGTTACGCCGGGCGATTGGAGGCGGGGAGGTGAAATTGAGGGGTGGGAAAGCTTCACGAGCTCAAGGCGGAGCTTTCGGGCTAGGTGGTTGAGAGCGGCGGGAGCTTCGGAGTGGTCTGGCCACGGCGGCGGGGTGAGTGCGGAGCTCCGGCTCCGGCGGCCTTTTATAGCCGCGGCCAGGGGCGGTAGAGAGCACGGGATGGTGTGGATGAGCTCGGACGAGGCGTGCGCACTCGATTGCGAGCCGGCGGAAGACGGCGTGCGCGCAGGGGCCGGGTATGCGTTCGCCGGCGACGGCCACGCGGCGGCGTCGTGCTGGGAGCAGTGGGGGACGGGGCGGAGGTCAACTGGCGCGCGTGCGGGGGCGGCATGATGGCGCGGGCGCAGGCGACAAGTCGGGGGCGGGCGTGCGGCTGCCAGGCGCGGCGTGCGCAGCGCCGGCGCGCGGCCATGGCCGGGCCCCCCCCCCCTCTACGGTGAGGAAGATGAACAGGGCTAGGCCCTAGGGTTTGACTTTTGGCTGATTTCTGTATTTTGCAAATTACTTCCAAAACTTGAACTGAGCAGCAAAAACTCAAAACACCAAAGTTGTTCAGAAAAAAGAGATCTACAACTTTGTCAAAAAAAATATTTTCAAAATCCAAATAGTTTTTTGAATTAAATACGAAATCAGAAAAGGGGACACTTTTAGGATTTGAATAAATTCAAAATTACTTTTGATTTTACATTGAAAGTTGGAAATCTGTAAATATGAAAGTTGTTCCTTTTATCAAACCTACAACTTTGCTAATATAACCTTTTTCTGAAACTCAATAGTTTTTAAATAAATTTTGAAAACTGAAAAGGGACAAAAACTGGAATTTGAATGAATTTGGATTTACTTCAAACTTTGTACAGAAACTTGAAAATTTGTAAATACCAAAGTTGTTTCTCTTGGCCAGATCTACAACTTTGCTTTTTGGACCAACCCAAATTTTGAATAATTTTTGAATTACAAAAAGAGGGATAAAATCCAGGGTTTGGAAATCAGGGTTTTGCAAAGGGATTTGAAATCTGATTTGGTTTTTTAAACTTTGGCCAACACAACAAAACTTCAAGACATCCAACTGAACAAGAATTACACAAAGCTAGGCACAGAGGTGAAATTACCATTTTTGCCCTTATAGGAAGATTTGGGCTTTTAGGGTTTTTGAAAAGAGATTGCTACACAAGTACTAAGCAAACATAAATGCAAGGCAAGAATGATTAATGACTAATGATGATGACATGTCAGGTTAATTACAGTTAAAAACACCAGAGGTGTTACAGCCTTCCCCCCTAAAAGAAATCTCGCCCGAGATTCCACGTCTTAAGAAGGAAAAGGCAAAACCTTACATCTACAGAGATTCGAGAAAGTCGGGATAGTTTTTTGCTAAGAAGTCTTCGGATTCCCAGGTGGCTTCTTCTTCAGAGTGCTGGTTCCACTGGATCTTGTACCATCTTGTGGTGGTTCTTCGGGTAACACGATCCTTGTGGTCCAACACGCGAACTGGATACTCAGTGTATGACAGATCTGGTTCTAGCTCAACGCCTTCAACTTCAACCACATGTTCAGGTACTCGGAGACACTTCTTGAGTTGAGAGACATGAAACACATTATGAACTGCTGAAAGATGATCGGGCAAACTTAGCTTGTAAGCGACCTTGCCACAACGATCCAGAATCTCAAAGGGACCAATGTAGCGGGGTGCTAACTTTCCTTTGACTCCAAAACGAGTGACTCCTTTGGTGGTGAGACCTTCAGGTACACATAATCCCCGATCTCGAACTGCAGAGGTCGACGTCTCTTGTCAGCATAACTTTTCTGTCGAGACTGTGCAATCTTCTGTTCTCTTGTATATGCTTGACTTTCTCTTCCATATCTTTTTACTAGGTCAACTCCAAAGAATTCCCTTTCTCCGGGTTCAGACCAATTGAGAGGTGTACGACAACGGCGGCCGTACAGTGCTTCAAAGGGTGCCATTTTGATGCTCTCTTGGTAACTGTTATTATATGAGAACTCTGCCAAGGGCAAACAGTCATCCCAAGTATCTGCGAAGGTGAGCACACATGCTCTCAACATATCCTCTAACACTTGGTTGACTCGCTCAGTTTGTCCATCTGTTTGCGGATGATATGCCGTACTATGCAAGAGCTTGGTTCCAAGTGAGGTATGGAACGCTTTCCAAAACTTTGCGACAAACTGGGTACCACGATCAGAGATAATGCTCTTGGGTATGCCATGGAGTTTCACTATGTGGTTCTTGTACAAAGTGGCATAAGTGGGGACGGTGTAACTGGTCTTCACTGGCAGGAAATGAGCTTGCTTAGTGAGGCGATCCACGATCACCCATATGGAATCAAAACCTCTTGATGTCTTGGGTAGACCATTGATAAAGTCCATACTGATATCGTCCCATTTCCAAGCAGGTATAGGTAAAGGTTGCAATTCTCCTCCGGGCTTCATGTGCACGGCTTTGACTTTCTGGCAGGTATCGCACTGAGCGACATACCGGGCGATCTCAATCTTCATCTTTGTCCACCAGAATTGCTGCTTCAAATCCTGGTACATTTTGTTGCTGCCGGGGTGGATGGAGAATCTAGTCAAGTGTGCTTCATCAAGGATTAACTTTCTTAACTCAGGCACTTTAGGAACTACTAACCGATTCTTAAACCATACTACTCCTGCATCATCGATCCTGAAACAATCAGCCTTTCCGGATTGGACCTTTTCGATGATGTGCTTGATTCCAGGGTTATCTTTCTGTGCAGCGATGATCTGCTCTCTGATAGGGGTTTCTATTCTGATATTATTCAGAGTTCCTTGTGGAATCATTTCAATATTCAACTTTTCCAGCTCAAAACACAAGGAAGAATCATAGGGTTTCATCATCAGACAGTTGCAATAAGACTTGCGACTGAGCGCATCGGCGACCACATTCGCCTTACCCGGATGGTAATGCACTTCAAGATCATAGTCCTTAATTAACTCAAGCCATCTTCTCTGCCTCATGTTCAGCTCTTCTTGGTGAAGATATACTTCAGGCTCTTGTGATCAGTGTACACATTGCAGGTACTGCCCAACAGATAATGACGCCATATCTTCAAGGCATGCCCACTGCTGCTAACTCGAGATCATGAGTTGGATAATTTTCCTCATGTCGCTTAAGCTGTCGGGAGGCATAAGCGATCACTCGACCTTCTTGCATCAAACACAGCCCAACCAGTACCAGATGCATCACAGTAGACATCAAAGGCTTCTCGATGTTCGGCTGGGCTAGCACTGGTGATGTAGTTAACAATTTCTTCACGTTTGAAAGGCTTGCTCACAAGCTGGTGACCAGACAAACTTCACAGAATTCTTTACTAACTCAGTGATAGGCTTGGCGATTCTTGAGAAATCTGGAATGAATCGACGATAATATCCTGCCATTCCCATAAATGCGGACTTGATGAACAGTGGTAGGTGGCTTCCAATCCAGAATGTCTGCCACTTTACCAGGGTCAACTGACACACCTTCAGCGGAGGACATGACCAAGAAACTGTATCTGATCTAACCAGAACTCACATTTACTGAACTTGGCATACAGCTGATGCTCTCTGAGACGGGATAGAACGATACGAAGATGTTCGGCATGATCTTCAGGGGTTTTTGATAGACAAGGATGTCGTCAATGAACACGACCACGAATTTATCAAGCTCTGGCATGAACACAGAGTTCATGAGGTACATGAAATGAGCAGGGGCATTGGTCAAACCGAAGGACATGACCAGTACTCATATAGGCCGTATCTGGTGGTGAAAGCTGTTTTAGGAAATATCTTCAGGACGAATCTTTATTTGGTGGTAGCCAGATCTGAGATCGATCTGGAGAATACTTTGGCTCCAGCTAACTGGTCAAAGAGAAGATCAATACGAGGCAAGGGATATTTATTTTTGATGGTGACCTCATTGAGTGGGCGATAATCAATGCACATTCTGAGAGTCTTGTCTTTCTTCTTTACAAAGATTGCAGGACAGCCCCAAGGAGACGAGCTTGGGCGAATGAAACCCTTGTCCAACAAATCTTGTAATTGGATTTTAGTTCTGCCAACTCTCTGGGAGGCATTCGATAAGCTCTGCGGGATATAGGAGCAGTCCCGGGCTTTAGCTCTATGGCAAACTCAATGTCACGGTCAGGAGGCAGACCAGGCAAATCCTCAGGAAAAACATCAGGGAATTCACAAACCACGGGGATGTCCCGGGTTTCCAAAACATAGGCGGTGTTTATTTGAGTGGCTGCTGGTTTTTGAGGCATTGGAAGTTGGAGAAGGAGTTTGGCGGTACTGTTAGGAATATCCACTCTCACAACTCTATTCAGGATGTCGATCATGGCTTTATACTGACACATCCAATTCATGCCTAGGATGACATCTATCTCCTGATCATAAAGCACTATCATGGTGGTGGGAAATACATGTTCCCCAACCTTACTGGTATACTGCGAACCACTTCCTTAGTACTTATACGCCCTCCAGGCGAAAATATGCAGAAACTTTCTTTTAAATCCTCAATTGATATTTCATGCTTGATGACAAAAGTACGACTGATGAAGGAATGCGATGCACCAGAATCAAACAACACAACTGCAGGGTGATTGGCAACAGGAAACCTACCGATCATGACGGGCTCCCCTTCTGGTATATCGCTGACAGCGTTGTAGTAGACTTGCCCGTGCTTCTTGACAATCTTGCCCTTCTGAGCATGCTGCTGCTGTGCACGGTGCTGCTGCGGCTGAGATCCTCCAGGATTCTTCTGAGCATTCTGGGCATACCTCTTGGGCTTTGGGCACTCACGAGACCAGTGACCAAGCTGGCCACAGTTGTAGCAGGATGGTTGTAGGCTGTTTGTGGATGGTGATGACGAACACCTGGGGCGTTCGGCTGTGTGTGGCACTCTGCTGGTTGGCATTATGGGTGGTGGCCGCGGTACGACGACCACTTGCTGGTTGGGGTAAGGTAGACGATTGTGGTGGTGGCTGGGTGATGATGATGATCTCTGGCGTTTGTGACCGCCAGAGAAGCTGCTTGACCCTGCTTTCTTCTTCTTCTTCTTCTTCCTGGTACTGGCGATTGCTTTCTTCAAAAGCAACAGCCCGGTCAACAACATCGTGATAAGACCCAGTCAGGTTATTGGACAAGCTCCTGCGGATCTTTGGGTGCAGTCCTCTGAGGAAACAATCCCTCTTCTTCTGATCTGTGTTGACATACTCTGAGGCATACTGGCTGAGATGATTGAATTGACCCACATACTGCATGACTGTGGAGTCTTTCTGTTGGAGAGCCAGGAACTGATCAAGCTTCATTTTCATTAATCCGGAAGGATGTGATGAGCACGGAAAGCAGTGCGGAACTCTTCCCAGCAGGTCAAACGATGACCTTCTGGCTGGGCAGCCAACAGGTTGGCGTTACCAAGCACTTGCCGGACCACGAAGCTGCTGTTGAAGCGAAACGGGGCTTCTGGATTTCAGTGCAGTTGATAAGACCAAACTTCTGCTCCATGGTGCGGAGCCAATCATCAGCTTCGAGGGGGTTCATCGGCCTTAGTGAAGACCGGTGGAGAGTTTCGGTGAATTCCACATAGGGGGTCTCTTGGTTGATGTTGTGGCGACCACGGTGAAAAGTTCTGCTGTCCTTGGTTTTGAGCCATTAGGTTGGCAGCGGCGGCCCAGGCTGCAATGGCATCTGCTAGGGTAGCTGGGACAGGTGGAGGGTTTGGGATGTTGGCATCATCAGAACCTCCAGCTCCAGTGCGAGTGTTCACAGGCATCTGTTAAGCAACTTGGAACTTAGCATTCATAGATAGGGTTCTGAAAACACAGACTGATAGCTTCTTCTGATACAAAAGACTGATGACTTGATAAGGTGACTGACAGTGATACAGACCGATAAAGGGAAAAGATGCGAAAAGAAAGATACATGCCAGACTTGGCAACAGACAGACTAACGCCCCCAAACCTAGACTAAGGTTTAGGTAAGCGATGGTACAGACACTACGAGTCTAGTCGTCGTCGATGATGATCATGTCTTCATCGTCGTCTTCTTCGAGGATGAGCTCAGGCTCCTCCTCCTCGTCCTCGTCTTCAGCGTAGACATCTTCGACAGGTTCAACTTCTTCGTTCTCGCCTGGCCCTTGTTCCACTTCTGGTTCCTCCACTACTCCGTCCTCAGGGTCTTCCATAACCGGGGGTACCAAGGGGTGGAGTTGATCATACAGCTGATGCACTTCCTCATGAAGCATATCATTGAACTGTTCAATCTGAGCTGTGTACTGTTGCAGTCCGTGGAGCTGGGCTCTGGTAACGTCCTCGCGGGTCCAAGCATCATTGCGCTGCTCGATAGCGCGAACCGTGTTCCGGTTGGCCTGCTCCAGGGAAGCTCGTGCCTCATAAAACTCCAGGCGTGAGTGGTAGAAGTCATGCTCCAAGTTCTTCAGCTCAGCCTTCAGATCCTTGATTTCCTCCTTCAGATTCTTGCGTGCGGCGGGGAAAGCGACGACCGTTGGAAGATTCTCCAGTCTCCTCCCCAGCGCGTGGTGCCAGCTGGTGGCGTGGCACACCATGCGGTCCAGTCGACTTGCGGGCGGTCAGCTTGATACGGGCCATGTCTGGATAAGAGAAGATGGATGAGAAAGGCTAGCAAGAACAGGTAAAGGCATACTACCCCAAGAACTAGAGAGGAAGTTAACTTAAGTGATTATGACAATGCATGAATCGTTCCTACGGAACAAAGCAATGCAATAAATAAAAGGTACATAGGCTTAAAACATATTGCTCCACTAGCTAGTGTTGCCATATGAGAGACAAGATGAGAGAAGCAATTTGGACTCAAAATAGTCAAGTTTGGTTTTGTTTGGACTCAAAGGTCTTTTGAAGTTTTCGCAAAAACGAACACTGCAACGTTAAAGTGAGATGCTCCGATACCACTCTGTGACGGAACGACCCTAATCCCATGGCCCACGTGTCCCTGTCAACCTCTGACAGCCGAACCCATGTTCCATGTGATTAAGACCTGTTCGCCACCGGGCTACATCAGTGCCCAATGTCCGCAGGATCATCTCACAATTCGGTTACAGCATTTCATACTTTTACAAATAACATCGGAATAAAGAGCGGAAGACTTAAATAACATTAGTTTTACAAAACAGGGTTCCAAATAGAAATTAAGGTGCAGTTATTACAAACCAAGTTCTTGATAATAGAAATAGACATAGGCAACATAGTGGAGAACAGCAAAGATACTTATAATCACCCAGCCCGAGGGTGTACAACTATTCTTCGGCCTCATCGGCCTCTTCCTGGACGATGGTCACGCAGCAGGGTGCAAGACACATCGGGACTCTGTCATACCTGCAGCATGGGTAACAAACCCTGAGTACTGGGGTACTCAACAGACTTACCCGACTAAAGAAAAAGGGAGAAGACTCAGGAATGAGAGGCTTAGGGTAGTCAAGGTAAGGCTTAAGCAAGATCAAGTATTTTGCAGGAAAAGCATTTTTGTAAACCTTACTTTATTTTGAAAGATTCAGTTTTCTCAATTCTTCATCATTCATGATTCATTTTACATTTCAAAACATTCCTAGTTGAGAACCACTCTCCGTTGACAGTCAGTGGACCAAGTCTCCATAACCGAGGAGCAACGTTAATCCGGATAAATAATACTCAGCTGAGGATCCCTATCCACACTGCATATGTAGCACCCAAGCTTGCATATGCCAACTCGTCTACCACGATTCCTCCAAGATTGGACCGGTCCTACGCCACCCGGAAGTACAGTACACCACTCCTTTCCAGGTACGACGACCACGTGGGTACATGCTACTTCCGCCATCTCTCCACTCCCAGTGCGCGGTTGTCGGTCCCAATCAAGGATTTCTCGGAGCCAGAGCTTTCCGAAGTATGTGAATAGTTACAAGTCTTGACCAGCAGGCCCCCATACGGATGGTCCCTAATTTTCCAGCCAGAACTATACCTTGGTTATATCTCACCCAAGCGTAATAGTCCCGTCAGTTTTTCAACCCTGTCCCGGTCGGTGTCAACTGTTGAGTCCCGGACTACAACATGACGGCACCGTACGCTCGGACAACCTCTCCTCGCTATTGACTAGGTACGGATCAGATACCTAGCCAACAGCCGGGGAGTAAGACCAAATTCCATAAACATTCCTTAAGTGATCACACTTTTGAAATTGGCATTTTATTGCAAAGTCTAATTCAATAAGCATTGCTAAGCATTTTCAAATACTTTTGAAAAGCAGGTATCGGGTGTATCAGTGGTCAAGGTGGATAGTGCATCAATTAGGATAGCACACAACTCCTATAAACCTAATGCAATAATTTAACTCAAAAGCATTTAGGGAAATCATTTTATAAATTCAAGGAAAGGGTTAAATGCACCGGGGCTTGCCTTGAAGAGCAAAGAGGGCAGGCTCGAAGGCGGCGGAGCAGTTGTCGGAACTCGGGGTAGCCTCGGGACAGGTTCGTCGGCGGCTGCCTCGATCTTGACTCCTTCTTCGGTGACTATACGAATGCAATGATGCATGCACATGAGTATGCTAGCATGAACAATGCAAAACAGGACATACAACATGAACCCTAATCACTTTCTCTATTTTCCTTAATTATTTAAAAAGGTCATTTTCTGAAGTTGCTCCAAAAATTACCAAATTAATTACATAAGTTCATTATGGTGTAGATAGATGGCAAAACAAATTTCATAATTTTTGGAGGTCATTAAGATGCTCAAATAATTCCAGACATTAATTAACAAAAGGCACTATTTAACAATTAAAGATAAATGCTCAAAAAATCAACTTGTTCCAAAGACTTCAAAATTTCACCAGAGACTAAACATGGCATAGGAAACTCAAAAAATTATCTCATGATTTTTGGAGTTATAAGTATTTTCTAAAAATCCAAAAATCCATTTATTAATTAAAAGAGGGATTTTACATTTTTAAATTCTTGCAGAAAAGTCAAGTTTCATATTTTTATAAAATACTACACAGTGCAAGGAGCATACCATAAATTTATCAGGATTTAAGGAACAACAGATTAATTCACACAAAAAGAGAAAACAGAGCACTATTCACATCTTTCAGAAAAAGAAAAGAGCACTGTGCTCCTTCTATGAAGGGCTCGGCGAATCGCGCGGGGCTCGGGCGAATCGCGCGGGGCTCGGGCGAAACGGGCTCGGGCGGGACGGAAAGCGACTGCTTCGTCCGAGGCCTGGCCCGGAGGCTCGGGCGAAGCGGAGAGCATGCGCTCGCCGAGGCTTGGCTCGGGCGAAGCGGACTCGGGCGAGACGGAAGCAAGCGTCCGTCCGAGGCCTGACTGGGAGGCTCGGGCGAAACGGAGTGGAAGCAGAGACCGGAGGCTTCGGGTGCTTACCACGGGTCGGAGGCAGGGCTCGAGGGTGTGGCTCGGGAACGTGCTCGAGGTTGAGGCTCGAGGCTGAGGCTCGACACGTGCTCGAGGGTGAGGCTCGAGGAAGGAGACGACCGCGGCGGCACTCCGGCGAGTCGGCGATCCTGCGCAACACACGAGACCGCAAGGGCCTGGTTAAAGTCGCACGGAACCAAGGAAACTGACACAGGGGTCAGGGGAAGATGATCGTGGCCGGAGAGGGAGTATTTGACAAACCCGAGTTCACCGGGTTTCCGTCGGAGTTTGGGAAGATGAGGTTACGCCGGGCGATTGGAGGAGGTGGGAGGTGAAATTGAGGGGTGGGAAAGCTTCACGAGCTCAAGGCGGAGCTTTCGGGCTAGGTGGTTGAGCGGCGGGAGGAGCTTCGGAGTGGTCTGGCCACGGCGGCGGGGTCGAGTGCGGAGCTCCGGCTCCGGCGGGCCTTTTATAGCCGCGGCCAGGGGGCGGTAGAGAGCACGGGATGGTGTGGATGAGCTCGGACGAGGCGTGCGCACTCGATTGCGAGCCGGCGGAAGGACGGCGTGCGCGCAGGGGCCGGGTATGCGTTCGCCGGCGACGGCCACGCGGCGGCGTCGTGCTGGGAGCAGTGGGGGACGGGGCGGAGGTCAACTGGCGCGCGTGCGGGGGCGGCATGATGGCGCGGGCGCAGGCGACAAGTCGGGGGCGGGCGTGCGGCTGCCAGGCGTGCGGCGTGCGCAGCGCCGGCGCGCGGCCATGGCCGGGCCCCCCCCCCCCCCTCTACGGTGAGGAAGATGAACAGGGCTATGCCCTAGGGTTTGACTTTTGGCTGATTTCTGTATTTTGCAAATTACTTCCAAAACTTGAACTGAGCAGCAAAAACTCAAAAACACAAAGTTGTTCAGAAAAAAGAGATCTACAACTTTGTCAAAAAAAATATTTTCAAAATCCAAATAGTTTTTGAATTAAATACGAAATCAGAAAAGGGGACACTTTTAGGATTTGAATAAATTCAAATTACTTTTGATTTTACATTGAAAGTTGGAAATCTGTAAATATGAAAGTTGTTCCTTTTATCAAAACCTACAACTTTGCTAATATAACCTTTTTCTGAAACTCAATAGTTTTAAATAAATTTTGAAAACAGAAAAGGGAACAAAAACTGGAATTTGAATGAATTTGGTTTACTTCAAACTTTGTACAGAGACTTGAAAATTTGTAAATACCAAAGTTGTTTCTCTTGGCCAGATCTACAACTTTGATTTTGGACCAACCCCAAATTTTGAATAATTTTTGAATTACAAAAAGAGGGATAAAATCCAGGGTTTGGAAATCAGGGTTTTGCAAAGGGATTTGAAATCTGATTTTGGTTTTTAAACTTTGGCCAACACAACAAAACTTCAAGACATCCAACTGAACAAGAATTACACAAAGCTAGGCACAGAGGTGAAATTACCATTTTTGCCCTTATAGGAAGATTTGGGCTTTTAGGGTTTTTGAAAAGAGATTGCTACACAAGTACTAAGCAAACATAAATGCAAGGCAAGAATGATTAATGACTAATGATGATGACATGTCAGGTTAATTACAGTTAAACACCAGAGGTGTTACAGGATCCCTCGAGCTCGCGGAGAGGATGGAGGAGGCCTTCCCGCGGCTTGCGGTGGAGGAGCCCCTCCCGCGGCGTCAGGCAGCGAAGGAGCCCGCTCGTGACGCACTGCGGCGGAGATCCTCGGCAGAGCCACACTCATGGCCGGCGCCCACAACCGCTTGCTCCTGGTGCGGAGCTCGCGCTGGCGGAGGTTGGCCCGTGGAGGCGGAGGGAGCTCGCCCGCGCGGGCGGCGCGTTCGCGGCAGAGGGGCTCGCGCGGTGGTGGCGCTCGCCCGCGCAGGGCCTCGCCTCACGGTGGAGCGGCCCGCGCGGCGGCTCGCCCTGGTGGAGCGGCTCGCTCGGCAGAGGCGCTCCGCACGCGGCGGCCTGTTCGCGGCGGAGCGTTCGCCCGCGCGACAGCCTCGTTCGCGGCGGAGCGGCCCGCACGGCGGGTCGCCCGCGGCGGATCGGCCTCGCGCATCTGCGGAGGCGCTCCCTGAAGACTGCCTTCCCCCTCCGATGAAATGCGAAGGTTTCTCAATGCGGGTTTCGTATCGATTTCACGGTGTTGGAAACGCTGCTCGGTTCGTGTCGTGGGGATGAAACAAATCTCTTCTCTCTCCTGCTCGTTTTATTAAAAAAGTGCAGGTTTGCTGATGTGGCACAGTATTAAATGTGCATGACACTTCCCATGAAACCCCATTGTGACTGATCTTACGAGAGAACAAGTTGTCGCCAATCTAGCGAGAGTCGCTTCACGAATTTCTGAACCAACTGGATCCAGGCAAGCAGATGCTATGGAGTCCAGACGCCGTTGAGAAGACACGAACGCCGACGATAGTGTGGACTTGGTCGCTGCCGCTTGGCGCAGATGAGGCACAAGCTTGGCCGCCGTGCCTGGCGCGAGCAAGGCTACCGCCACTGAGCGGGCGAGGCGCAACAAAGAGCAGAGAAGGGTGGCGCGGCCGGGCCTAGACATAGGCGAAGGTTGATGGGGTGGTAGAAGAGAAGAACAGTCCGACCATCGTGGCATCTAGCATGGCACCACCATCGGGTGAGGCCGAGCCTGGGTTGTCATGCAAGGAGCAGGGCAACACCACTTGTCCACCAGTGGTGGCCTAGTGGGATGCAAATCACGGTGACCAGTTTAGGGATCTAGAATGATGGGAGGTAGACCAAGACGGTAAGAAGGAAGCTATAATAACCAGCAAATGTGACCAAACATGTCTATGCATTGTAACTCAGGCTGGGAAAAAAAAACCGAGACCGAAACCGAGACCGAATAGACCGAAACCGAGACCGAATAGACCGAACTCTTGGTCATCGGTCATTAGTTCGGGCGTGACATCTTAAAAATCGACATTTGCTTGCTTGAGTTTGGTCGTCGGCGCTTAAAAACCGAAATACCGAACGGACCGAGGTAGCCCAGTACACTCTGGTATTCTTCCCACAGGCCTAGTGCACTAGAAGGCCCATCAGCCCATGCATATAATACTAACGTGTGTACACACAAGCTAACAACGCTATCCTTATCCATTCATTCACGAAACCAGCCGACTCCTTGCTCCGCCGCCGCCAAAAGCCGCATCGTCGATTCGTCGTCTCCGCCGCTCGTTGCTTCCAGCTTCCTCCGTGCGATGGCGAGCCCCTTCCTCCGTGCGATGGCGAGCCCATACCTGAGACTCTATTATACTCTAGCTCTTCTCTCTCTCCTCAAGTCTCAGCTCAGATCTGAGCAGCAAGACGTCGTCGCGGTGCCACCAGCCCGGCAGACCGCCAGCGTCGTCGGGAGGTGTCGAGGTCAACCCTCTTGACTACGCTGTACATGGTGCTAGTGACTGCTCTGGTGAGTGCTCAAGACATTGATTTGGATGGCGTCGGCAAATCTGGAGAGGCGAAGGATGCACCATGCTTGGTTGTTCGCCGTTCGGTCACCTTCGGTTGAGACCGAAGACCGAACCGATATTTCGGTTGACCGAATCATTGGTTACTGATTTGTTTAGGAAGTAGTTCAGTTCTCATTTGGTAAAGACCGATATTTTTAAAACCCGATTTACCCGAACCAAATTATCGGTCTAGACCGAACGCCCAATTGTAACGCAAAGGCCAGATCACCAGGCTTAGGCATCAGAATTAAAAAAGTCGGTTTGATCCAAGGGCTATCAACACATTTCACATAGATTGGACTATTGGAGGGCCCATTGTCATACTCAAAAAGGAAGTTACTGACTTAAACAACCATCTTTTGAGCATGGAACCGCCATCAGGAGTCCATCCAAGCCGTTGGTTGGTAAGTTGGTTGAAATGGACCCTCAGCCGATGCCCAAGGATGTCGCTCGATGCCCAAGGAAGCTCTACCGCCATACTCAATAGCCTATAAGTACCCCCATATAGCATGGCCTCTAGGTGCTATAAATAGTTATTTTGAGCTCCATTTTTAATCATCTCATCATGCCAATCAGTCATAGTAGCAAGGCAAAGCTCTATAGCTCTACTACCAAGAAGTAGAAGATGGAGTGAGAGTGAGAAGGTTAGGGAGCAGCTCCCACTTGTGTCTTGCCAGATGAAGCTCTTCTTCGAGTGAAGTCCGACATCTTCTGTGGTAACTCTAGTCTTTTGTATTACTTTATATTATTATTGTTTACGGGTTTCACCGCTTGGTGCTCTGACTCATAGCTAGGATCATAGACTTGAGTTCATAGATTAAGCGTGGTGCTTAGGCTATAGTTTACCTATGTTTACGACTTGGATAGATTGTGATAGGTGGCAGGTGGGGACAACCATATTCATTCTTTATATTCTACCATATTAGGTCTAGTTATTAAATCGTAGGGCTCGTGGTACTATTGTGTCTAATCAATCCTTTGGGTGAGGTTAAGGCAGGTATGCCCCCAAGTAAACAATCATGATATAACCTTCCTTAGTCTTGTCTTAGTTCATAGAAACCACGAATATCCTCTCTACCATTATCAATTACCTTGCTCTATCCTTGGACGCTCTTGTTTCTTCACTAGTTCACTTCACGTTCTTCATGAAAATTCGATACTTTGAAATACTCTCAGATGAAAACTACATTGACATTTGACGCGTGTTTGTGGATTTATCTGCTAGCTATATCTAGTGTCTAACAGGTTCAAGGTGAATTTGATGGAAAAAGAAATTTTTACTCTAATATTAAGCTAGCATATATGTCCATGCGGTAGCAACAGAAAAAAGAAAACTATTATGTCCATAGAAAATAGGAATGAGAATGGTACGTATGCATTTTTTCACTTAATGTTCTATTTGCAGTATCTTAGTTTACTGTTTGATTAGTTACTACTGGTTGAACTAGTTAAATTTTGCTTTTAGTCAAATAAAAAATGCATCAGTAACTTGGTGGTACGAATCTTTTGTTTTTTGCCATATTTTTCCTCGTTCTTGACATCACACTTAAAAAACTTGTGGAATTGTAGACAGTATTAGGCTCCGAAAAAATGGGTAAAAGTTGGAGCAAGCGGGAAACGTACAGAATCCAAATTGTGTAGAGCACGCACGTACTCATAACTCAAACTACGGGCTGATCAAAATTGTCGGAGAAGAAATTTTATTTCTAATATTGAAAAATAAATATAGATATAGATAAAATATATATGACATGTGGATCCTATGAGTGTTAAAGCAATAATAATACCTTCAAATTTTTTACAATGGTTGAAGAAGCGATGAGAAGCAATGGAGAAAATATAGACGTGTCTATGACTTTGGGCCCATATGAGGCGAAGGCAATGAGAAGCGATGGTGAGCGAGGCGATGGGAGGCAATAGGTGTGTCTATGATCGGTGGGCCCCTGTACATCACATTGCTTCTCATCACCTTTGAAATTAGGGGGATTAGGACTCCGAATAATGGAGTGGTAATTCCATTATTGTAGTTATTTTTTTATGAAGGGTAAAATGGTAAAATCATATTTTATTTAAAAAGTGATGTTTTGAGTAGTATAGTTAGGATGTATAATCCAATTAGTATAGTTAGATGAATATTTTTCTTCGGTAGTATAGTTGGGGCAATATCGTTTGCTAGGGTTTGTTCTAGGGTTCGCTCGACCATCTCCACCGCGTCGATGCGTCGTCCATCCTCGCCGCAGCATCGGGGTCGGCTACTAATCATCAAAATCATACGTCGTCCTTGGATGACGATGAGGAGGACGAGGACGCGGCCTCCCAGAAGAACATGATTCAAGCAGCAACCGCCTACATTTTCTATTTCTTCTTTCTTTATCTACTTCATTGATCTTGGTTGTAGGCCTTCAAAGTAGAAGGGAGGACAACAAACGTAGTGATCAGTGAAACTAAAAAGAATCAGATATTGCTCTAAAGATAACTAAACCATTTACACGTTGGTAGGTTTTGTACCTTTGTTGATGACTAGTACAATTCTGCCATATCATACCTTAAAACTCCTGTACCCTCATTCTATTTATACCGGTCATGGCATACTCTTGACAAAAGATAGCAAAACCAAACCTCCTAGATGGATTCACTTGACTCAACTGGTTGCCATACCAATACCAAGCAAGTGGTACATTACTCCAATTGTGATCCAGCCTTGCCTTCGTTCTACTGCTCGGAGCGAGCGGATAGGGAAGAAGGGGGGGTGTGGGCGGCGGTAGAGATGCCATTTCAGCTGGATGCGTGGAAGCTTTCTAGCACTTATTAATTCAAAGACGCGAAGCATTTAGAGATGTGTGAAAACTGGCATCCACACACCTCCACCACCAGGCCTCGCGGACGCCGCCCCCCGGGGGACGAGGACCCGTCGTCACCACGCACGATCTGCACGTGGCCGCCGTCGTACACTAACAAGGAAGTATGATTTCGCCGCTTCTCGCATCCAGGTGCTGTAGAAAATTAGTTCATTCGGGGATACATTTGCAATTAGCACTATCGGTTTGCAGATCTGAAGCTGAATGACAGTTCCGTTTGCAGATCTGAAGCTGAATGACAGTAGCATGGAGGATGCTACTGCTAGATTCTATCTCATATTGTATCAGATCATAGTTGTTGTGGTTATTCTGCTGCTAACAATGTAGTACAGTATGTGCTAGCTATTGATGGTTTGTGAGAATCTGCCTACAGTTTTGTGCAGTGGCACTTTTTTATGTGTTATCATAATGAAACTCCTGTATCAAAGCATGCACTAGGTTCAGAGAACACGTTAAAAATTTGAAACTGAAATGTTGTTCGAAGTTCTAAACTCCAACATGTACATTCAACCATGCACAACACTGAAAGTAGCATCTGAAAAACTACAGAACAATAGAGTACATTCAAGTCCAGCACATAGTAATAAGCAAAAGAAAGGGCTAAATGCTGGATAAGAGGGATGGCATAGCTGAAACTGATCCTAAGGATCCAAAGTCTTCCACAGCTTAACTTAGATCCTTCTGAAGCAGGCTGCTGTCTTCGTTAGTGAGCTTTCTTGGCTTGGACCTTGCATCTAGCTCCATGTGCTGAAAACCCATGGGTGTATGAAGTCTGGTGCTCCTTCTAACCTCATCATCAACAACTGGATTAGGCCTCTTTCTTGATTTTCTTGGCTTTGATTCCTTAGGAGCATGAAGCAGTAGGAGCTGTGAATCTGGTTCTGTGGCAGATGCATCTTGCATCACCAGATCAGACTGGGTATCTGAAATGTCCTGGATCACCAGATTGGGCTGCAAGTCTGCAACAGGTGCCTCTGGTATGAACTGATTGATGTCTTCCTCCCTTATTCTGATTAGCTGAGGACGAGGAGCAGATGGGGCTGAAGAGGGAGAAGCTTCCCAGTTGTCTCCCCACATTGGGTCAGCAATGAGACATCCTTTGTGCACTTTGAACCCTAAGTGGGCTGGCTGTTTCTGTTGCAGAGCAGACCATTTAAGCTTGAGACTGTGGAAAGAGGCCAAAGAATTTGGTATAGTAGCAGGCAGGCACAGGAACTGCTGCTGGTGTGCAGCCTAGAGAAGAATATCCTGAAGCAGCATCTGAACTGATGGCACTAGGCCAATTGGGCCAAATTGTTGATGCAGGCCCAGTTGATTTGCATACCATCTGATGGAGTAGTCACTCTCTGGTTCCAAAGAAGTCCCTAGGTAGGGGATAATAGCTGAAGACATGTCCACCGAAGGCAATTCCATTGTGACAGGGGGGCCTTGTGCTCTGAAGAAATTAAGCACATCAGAGCTGACTGACTCACTAACTTGAGGGGCATCAGGGTGTTGAAGCATAGCATGTTCAACAATAGCATTTGCCTGTGCCAGAACATGGTTGAACTCATTCTGGCCCACAGCTTCTTCATGCTGAGGCCATTGTGGCCAGCCATTATTCAACAATTCAGCAGGTGCAGCATCTTGAACAGGCTGCTGCCAGCCTTCATCTATGTTGCTTGCTCAACTTCCTGAAGATTATGAACATTTTCCCAAAATTCATGGCCATCATTGTGCAGTTCCCCTGGCAGAGGGTGAGGATTACCATTTTCTGGAACAGGGTCCTCATCACCAGGCATATTGTTGTCATTGTGATCTACATTAAGCACAAAAACTAGGACTGACCACGACTGCCCAAGTGCACCCATCTGGCCTGGCTTGCATAGCAGAACGCTTCTAGGGATCTTGGTGACATCAAGGACAGAGCATCTCACCAGTACCCGGGACTTGTAGTTCTCATTGCTAGGCAGAGTTAGAACAGAACCAAATAGATTTATAGCCTGCTCAATATAATGCCTGGACTGATAATCAACCGGAAAGCACAGAAATAACACCCAACATGTTGATGTGAACGGACAATCTCTCAGGTTCAGACCTCGATCGTGTTCCCCTAGAGTAATCTCTCTACCACCAGGCAGTACAAAGGGGCTCTGGTTGACCATACCTTGCTTTGCAATGATAGAACGAAATCTTAACAAACAAAGCCCTAGTGAGGAGGGGCAAGCAGATTCAATCCGAACGTGGCGGACCTCTTCAAAGTACTCTACGAATTCGTCAATTGCATCATGGAGTGCTTGATGATTATGCTCCGGAGCAGGATGAAGAGTTGCGATAGCATACTCATCGTGACGACGGGGAAGGTTTCCAGAGAGGATGACCCGTCCTCGAGCAGGCCGTCCCTCGATTTCTTCGGCAAGCGCCGGTGCGGGGATTTAATCCCAATCTTCTCTTTCCTTCTGGAGCTTTCGCATCGGTGGCAGCGTTCGATCTTCCACCAGCGTTCAATCTTCCACCACTGTGCTCGACACCAAGCGCCATGGCGGTGAGGCGGTACCCGCTCGCTCTCCCAGACGACATGTTGGTCGAGATCGTCGGGAGCATCGCCGAGACGTCGACGCATCCGATGGAGGACATCTCCAGCCTGCGAGCGACGTAAGTGCGTGAACCCCAGAACACCAACAATGCACCTTCAGCTCGGTGATGAACTGCATTTGTGTTTCTTGCAGATGCCACGACATGTGTAGGGCGTGCAAGGACGGCGCCGTCGGGAGGCGGTGGGCGCTGGAGCGGGAGGAATCGATGAGGTGGTTCCACAACGACCGCTACCTCGCTCTCGTCGACAACCTGGCCGCCGCCAACAACCCGGAGGCATGCTTCGTCCTCTGCGTCACGTTTGTATTCGCGAAACGGTGCCCGCCGCTCGGCACTCAGTGGCTTAAACGGGCCGCAGACGCCGGGCACAAGGCGGCGGCTTACGTTCTCGGCATCCTTCACCACGGTTGCAAGGAGAAGGAAGAAGCCGAGCGCTACATTAGGCAGGTCGAGGGCGAGGGCGTCGTCAGATTGAAGCAGGCCAGCGGCCTAACGAACCGGGAGTGCGCCAAGTACCGCGTGCACGCCATCAAGGTGGTCCATGATGTGACATGGAAAGTGGCCGGAACAGTCCCATTGGGGGCACTGCCGCCCGTAGCACCGGCGGACGAGGACGGAGGTTGCAGTGGCAGCGGATGTGGCGTGCCGGAAGGATGGGCAAATGACTACGTTGTCTTTTGTAGCGAAGCCTGTAGGATTAGGCAGGAGTATTCTGTGTTCTTTTCGCAGGTTCCTAAGTAGTGAATGAATAATCTTTGCTTTGGTCTGTGTATGCGATGGATTTTGCTTTGGTCTGTGTAACGATGGATTTACAAGTGCTTGCATTATGGATCAGTAAGTACTTTGTTAGGCGATTACTTTGGTTCTGTTCATGATTTTGTGTTGGTACCGTTGGGGGCATAGTTTTTCATGGATTTTATGAATCAATTTGTGTCCAACTTTGGTGTCTTACATGTACGGATGACAAAAGAAGGTAGTTTCAGTGGTGGACATGTTCTTAGGCTACTTTCAGTGTTGTCTACTTTTTCCATACAGTTGGCAGTCAACCAATAGAACTGGCAGATTGGAGTGTTAACAGAGTAATTACTCATCCATACAATCAATGAGTTTTCCATTAGAAGTCTTAATACTTTAGAAATCAACAAACAGAGTAATTAGTCATCCATACAATCAATGAGATAAGAATAGCATGTCATTGCTTTGTTCCCCAAATAATTGTCACAATATTTATGTAATTGCTAGTATGAAAAATTTGAAATTATACAAATATGGCCAGCCGCCTAGATGGTCTCATCGAACTCCCATGGAACAGGTGCCTGCATCTCCTCCTATTTTTCAAGTCAATCAGAGGATGATATAACATCAGTGCCTGGTGCTTGCTCAATGGTAGCTAGTTTTGAAGAGGAATCAATACTCACGTCCGGGGCTTGGTCTTCATATCTGCTCACTAGGTACAAATGACAAATCTTAGTCCCCTGTTGAGCATGAGCACGCACCATTTCGTTTACAGTATCTGCTCCGACAATCTTTACCAATGCAGTTGATGGCTCACTCCCAGGAGCAGGTTTGAGGTAGTACACCTCTGCGTCTCTTATGTATCCATGGTAGGTCAAAGCATCCATGAATACATCAAACTGAATAGAAGTGGCCGACATTACAATTGAGAACTCTCTCAAATTTGCTCGAAGGTCGTATTTCTCTAGATCTGAATAAAGTTCCTCTACTTTGAAAACCTTAAATTTCATAACCACATCCTGCATGTAGGAATTACACCAATAAGGAATAGTTGAGCACAAGGAGTTGTTATACAAAAAATTGTATCAAAATTTCGTATACTGGGTGACAGTAGTTGTCCACTGCTATCGAGAAGTACCACCGTGGCATAGAAATCATATCACCTGGCACCTTAAAGACCAAAAGTTGAAGGCATTAAGATCAGTGTGCATATAATGCAGAATATAAATTAACAGAGTAACATATTAACCTGTACATTCATATTAGCATGGCCTTCCTGTTGTTGGATCAAGGGAATCAGTTTCTCAATAAGGGACTTCAACTTTGACCGTTCATTCTCCCACTCAACCAGTTGTGCTTGCTTGATTAATCACGAAGTCCGATCATTTTTTCTCGCTCCTTGTTTATGCTGTCATCATATTCTTCACGGTCTTGCGTAATACTTCATCTGCAACAACACGTTCCTGTGCTATCATCCGGTCAAAGAGAGCACGCTGATCAGATAACGCTTTCTTCAATAGGGTAGCCTGTTCTTTTTCAATTCTTTTGCCAGAGTTAGAAATTTCTTTTTGTTCGGCTTTGTTGAACTGGGCACGCTGACGCGATATGTACTCGTCATTTTGATGTTGTTGTTCTATCTTATGGATGTCAGCTTTCGTACGCTCAAGCTGTATCTTCAACTCCACATTGTTCCGACCATTCTTCATTATGGAAACCTTCTCTTCAGACTCTTGCAGGGACCTCCGAACTTGTTCCATGACACCTATGGATTAAGAATAACAACATGATCTCTTGTACTACATAATAAACAGGAAAACCAAAAAAAAATATGCATATCCATTCAGTTTTCACAGAGCCAACCAATTCAGTCAACTGTCATTCATGAGAAAAATTGTTGACATTAATACCTCAACATATTGTACGGTTTATCTTAATCCTTGGACTGTGCATACATATATAGACATCTATGGTTTTGTGACTGATGAGGTTTATGCAACACGACATTTTATATTGATCCATGGAATATCCATACATATATAGATGCATGCATCTGCTCAGTACTGATTGCATACATAAAAAATTATTGGACGTCCGTGCAATATCTCAAATATGTTCTACATCAACTGCCAACATGTTCTACCACTACAAGCACGGCAGAGCAAGAGGGATGGCTTGATTGGGAACCGTTGGATTGTCACTCGATGCAAAAAGTCGTGGAAGGGGTCTTCACGTCGGCGACGCGGTGAAGGTGGGTTTCAGTGGCAGCGACAGGTTCCCCTTCCTTCTCCAAACTCGTCCGTCTTCTCCCATCCTCCATTGACTCCATCGTCTTCGAAGTCCCCCACCCTCATTCATGAGTGACCACGCGGCCGCGGCGGGCACCATGGCCGTGCGCCGTGCCCTTGAGCGTAGCGGCGGCGGCCCTGGTTGCCCCGGTGCCTCGGAGTCGTCAAGTGGCGACCGTACTTCGGCGGCGGGTTCCCCGTCCCGTAACCGCTCGCCGATGTCTGACTACACCATCTCTGATGACTCATCTAAGCACAGTTCGAGCGCCAAGCAGACCGATTCGGAGGTATGTACCCTGATCCATTCGCGCATCCTTCCCTAGTGTTTCCTAGGCACTGCCGAAATCCCTGTTTTTCCCCAAAATTGGTGAAATTGTATACGAGGTGTTCAATGTACACATGTTTACCGGCTTATTACCGAATTTGTGTATTACATTGGTCATGAATTTTTTGGTTTCCCCAATTCTCATTTTGTTTACTAGGGCAATACAGACTCGTCGTTGATTCCTCATGCTCTTTCTGAGAACGAGTGGTCCGGGCTAGGTGTTGTCAGGGTTGCTAAGTGTGAACACGGTCGACATGCTGTTATGAAGAAGTGTTGGGGTGGCAAGCACACTGGGCGTCGTTTCTTGGGTTGCCCAGTGAAGGTTTGGCATTACTTGCTCACTGTCAGTGTGATTGTTGCTTCCAATTGTTTCCACTTTTTTTATACCTGGCCGTAATCAACGCAGTCAGAGCTTCAACAATGCCAGTTCAAGGAGTGGCTCGATGAACCATGGCCGGACCGGGTTCAAGAGTCACTGAAGGAACTGTGGAAGGAACTCAAACTCACTAGGCGCTGTGAGGCAATAGCAAATGAAGCTCTGAATGATGCCATCAAGCTCAGTCAAGTTGCAACTGATGCTAGGGTGGATCTGCAGGCTCAACTCGACCGCACAAAAAGGGTTGCTGAACGTGTGTGCTCTTCATACCACAGGAAGGCTGCTGTAGCTGTCATCGACAAGAGCAAGTTGATGTACTTGATCTACTGCCTGCTTGGAGTGATTGTCTTCCTGTTGGTTGCCCTCTTGTTCAAGTCATAGCTAGTTCAGTAGTAGCATTAGTCAGTAGCTTATGGTTGTTTAGTACTAGCTGATGAACACGTAGCCTGCTTTGATGCCATGAGATGGCTTCTTTTGATTGTGCCCAATTCAGATGGATTGGTGCACCTGTGATGTAAGGTTGGAACTTGGATGCATCTGGAACTCCAATGCTTAGTAAGTTAGCTTATAACATCTACTTGTTATACAATAGGTACGACGCCGCCTGCAACTGGAGCTGGCCCAAGCCAGGCTCCACAAAAACGGCCGCCCACCGCGTTCTGTCGGGGCCAGGCTCCAGCTGTACGGCTGGCCAGCCCAAGCCAGGCTCGAGGCCCTTCACAGGCAACCAAACAGGCCAAAATTGGCCCCCGGGAGCCTGGCTTGTGGTTGGCCAAGTAACCAAACACACCCTATATGATTGTGGCCGAGCAATTATAGGATCGCATGCCTAAACCTCCACCGCCGCCCCCTCATTCATCTCTCGCTGAATCCTCCTGGACCTCCTCCCGCCGCCTCCTTAGTCATCTCTCGTCTAATCCTCCTCGACCTTCTCCTCGTTCATCTCCGAGATGACGAAGGCAGGCGAGCCACAGGAGAGTTTCGGCAGCGGGTCCACATCGGAGACAAGCTCCTCAGGGACGTCAAAATATGTAAGTGTCCATCTCATCTCTTTGCCCACAGAGGGCGGCCTGGTCCAGATCCGTCGGAAGTACGCATCCCCCAGCGAGGCAATTGGTAATCATGACTATAGGGAAAAAACGAGGTGGTGTTATACATTCTCATTGTTACCTGGGCAATATTGACTTATCGTACGTTTATGCATTTACGTGGGTTGTCCACACACTCAGTCAAGTTTTTTATATTCCACAGGTCTTGCATTCCAAAATCGCTCAGCCACTGCGGATCGAAGACCTGCAACAGAAGGTGGTCGGCCTTACAAACAAGGTGGACGCCATGGAGGGGCACATCAAAGACCTCAAAAAGCAGATCAAAGACCTTAAAAAGATGATGAAAACTAGGCATTCGAAGCTTCACACTTAGTAATGTTTTACGGAGCAAGTCTTTGACAACAATGTGTTAGGTAGCTGGGCTGCTAGCACATGTAATAATAACGAGAGCGTGTCTTAGGCCTGATGCTATGGTATTTCTACGCTGGCTATTCTTGTATTCACTTTGCAATATCACTCAAGGTTTTCAAAGTAATGCTTTATAAATGTAACCAATACATTGAACTTGATAATAAATAAACAAAGTCTCAAACATAATACTAAGTAATAATACGACAATAGGTGATAATGACTAAGCGATAATACGACGACAGGTGATATCGCCGGCAGAAACCCTATACTCTACTCGTCGTCGTCCCTGCCTTCACGGTCCTCGTCGTCGTCGTCCTCAGACTGGCCCTCGTCAGACTCGGCCTCCTGAAAGGTCCAAATTGGCTAGAGGGGAGGGGGTGTGATAATGAACTCTAAAAATTACAAACTTGTAACACGATGAAATCGTGCTAGCAAATCGTAGGATGAGTGTGTCTACTAATCTAATAGTCTCAAATGTTTAGGCAAGAGTATAATAAAAAATATAAATAGAAATACAAATCTACAAAATACTTAGGTATTAGTATAACAAATAGCTTGTTGCGCTAGATAGTGTGTTGCAAGCCACCTATTCAACAAGTCTACTTAATATTTATGTCACTCAATCAAGTAGAGCTA
This sequence comes from Coix lacryma-jobi var. lacryma-jobi, assembly GCA_009763385.1. Lineage (NCBI taxonomy): Eukaryota > Viridiplantae > Streptophyta > Magnoliopsida > Poales > Poaceae > Coix > Coix lacryma-jobi. The sequence goes on along the minus strand of CM019827.1, from coordinate 152,008,786 downwards.
GAAACTAATGCGGAATAAAACAATCTAGCTCTAACACAAATAAGATATACAAGAATGTGTATGAAACAAGAGTGTGCACAAGATAATAGGCAAGCTAACTAAAAAAGATATATGACAAGAAGTAATATCTATACAAACAAAATAGCTCAAAGTAAATACATAAAGTAAATGAGCTAGATAGAAAGTGTTTCACCGAGCCTTCGGGATCATCTAGTAGAGAACCAATCACCAGTGAAATCCGCTCGTGATGCCAAACACCAAGAATATGAATATGAAGATCAATCACCAATACGAATGCGCAATCACAATAAGCACGCGGGACACCAAGATTTCTCCCGAGGTTCACGTGCTTGCCGGCACGCTACTCCCCGTTGTGTCGACCAACACTAGGTGACCGGTGGCTAATTGGCGCAAAGCCAAGCTCACAAAGAGCACCACAAGAATCTACCGCTAGTGAGGTAGCTCAATGACACGAGCAATCCACTAAGGATGCCTCTTGCCGCTCCGGCGAGGTGAGGCTCCAAAGACCTCTCACAATCACGATCGGTGGTGGCCAAGAACAATCTCCTTCTCTTGCCAAATCCACCTCAAAGCCTCCAAGCCGTCTAGGCACCGACAAATGCCAAGAGTAACAAGAAACTCAAAGCCGATGCGAAGAACTAGTGCCACTAGATTAAACTCTTTCAAATCACGCACTAGATCACTCAGTCTCACTTGGTTTGATCAAATCAACTTGGGAGATGAGTTGGGAGGCTTGCCAATACTCACTAGTATGCTTAGGAATCAGAATGTGCAAGAGTCATCCCAAGTGAGCCGGCCAAGCCCCTTAAATAGGCCACCCAAGATGGCCGAGCCGTTGGGCTGAAATCGCGACCATAGGACGCTCCGATGCGCGACCATCGGACGCTGCCCCAGCGTCCGATGCTCCAGATGGAGCCACGTGTCCTTCTGATATGAATTTAGCCCGTTAGATCCCAACGGTCATATTTCTTCGCGCCATGGTTAAAGTGACATCAGACGCGCCGATGCCAGGCATCGGACGCTCCGATGCCACTGCTCGATTCAGTTCTTTTCTACGCCACATCGGACGCGCCGGAACGTTAGCATCGGACGCTCAACCCCTGCGTCCGATGACACAACAGAAAGGTTCCAGAACGCTCCAAACCACATCGTACGCGTCCGATGGATTGGCATCGGACGCAGCCTAGCGTCCGATGCTCCCTGGAAAGCACGCTCGCGCCATGTCACCTGCATCGGACTCTGCAACAGTGTTTCCTCAGCGTCCGTTGCCAGCGTCCGATGCTTCTTCAACTTTTGACAGAAACTAGGGTTGACCATCGGACGCTCAGCCAGCGTCCGATGCTCCTCGGACCAGCGTTCGATGCTCCCTGAGCTTAACACTTCTCTTCCGAAATCCGCTGAATCCTGCCTCGCAAGCTCGGCAGGAGGGAGAAGGACTATACACTAGTTTCTCCCACTTCTCCACACCTCCTTAACACCCCCTTATCCCAAAAGTGCCAACACCACCAAGTGTACATCATTGTATGCAAGTGTGTTAGCATTTTGCAAAGCATTTTCAAGGGGGTTTAGTTAGTCACTCACTAGGTCTATAGCATCGATATGTTAGAGAACACCTAGTGGCACTTGAACACCGCATAAGCCGTGAATAATCTCTCTTAATAGTACGGCTATGTATCCTAAATGTGATCACACTCGCTAAGTGTCTTGATCACTAAAACAAAGAGCCCTATAGGTTATACCTTTGCCTTCGGGCCTCTTTGCTCCATCTCTTCTCTTCTTCTCTCGATTCACCAAAGGTAGATCACTTTATTACTTGAGATGCATGTGGCCGACACCATCTTCCATGGTTGCCACCTTGCTAGCTCCACCACTTGGCTTGGTCACAATCCTTTCTTATAAGCTGCACACATGCTTAGCAATAGGATTAGACCAAATAGGTTTCATCAATTAACCAAAACCAAACTAGGGCTTTCACCTCCTCCTTAGCGATGAGACGGTTGGCAACCTGCTCAGCATCAGCACGAACCATCGTGCGCCAATGCTCTTCGGTGTTGTCGACAATGCTGATTCCCTGTTTCGCAGGGACGCTAGGATCCAATTCATCGATCCTGCTCTGATACAATGCCAGGACATACTCCGCAGTGTCCGTGCGGATCTTCTTCAGGTGGCCTAGGAGTTTTTCCATGATATTGGCGATTTCGTCAAATAGATAGACGAAACTACTCACCTTTTCATCTTGAGGCCACTGGACGGTATCCAGACCGGTATCAGCTAACACCCCCCTCATCTTGCGGAAAGCCGAACGCATGACGTCAACATCCCATGAGTTTCTATCTGCAAAGGGAGCATTTAAATCAACGTCGCCCCCTCGCCTTCCTTCCATGGGCACGACGTCGGCCCCCTCATCGACCATGGCTTTGGGCCCATCCTCCGCGAGGACGTCGTCGTCCCCCACGCGTGCGCATTTCACAGAGGGCTCCCCTTCACCATGGCGGTGGCTAAGAGTTGATCTGAAGGGAGGGTCGAAGAGCAGATGGAGGTAGGTTTCAATGAAGAAGGAAACCGCAGCTGGGTTTCTTTTTTTTCCTATAGTGGCCCAATGGGGATGGCATTTCATTTATAGACATAGATAGATACTCCCCGTCCCCAGAGTATCCGCCGCACGATGGCACAACTAAAAAATCAAATAGGCCCCATCGTTTCCGCATCCACCATGTGTTCTCATAAAACGCAATGGCCGACGCGCAATCGTTCCTCATTCCACGCAACCTTTCCTTTCGCCCAGCGCAATATTCCCTCCGTTACGACGCATGCGGAGCCGGACCGAGCCAAACAAGGAAACCACAAAATCCGGTGGCCAATAAACGATTTACAACCCAGGTGCCATGAATGCCTGGCCCATGTCTGCGCCCATATATATCAAAAGACGCTAGGCATAGCACACGCAAACCCCTCTCCTTATCGTCGATACCATTCATGGCGATCCACAGTCGATCGTCTGCGAGGACCTCCGACGACATCGTAGATCCCGTTTCTGATTCCACCTCGTATCAGCTGTCCCTGTCCCAACACTCGTCTCCACGGCATTCCACCCACACCGATGACCAAGGCATGGAGAACCTCGTCCCCCAAAGCGGGCCTCTCAACTCTGGCCCGTCGCGTAACACCGGTGGCCTGCGCTCTGGTTCCACGACCACCGAGTCTTACTCGTCCAACCCTCCCTGCACTGAGGTGTAATTCTTTTGCCCGAATCCTTCTATTGCATACGACCATATCCTTAGTGCGATGACTCGCTGCCATGGTTGCGAAATTCTAACTAGGTTATTGTTTTCCACTTGTGTCTATTGTGTCGTGACATAGAGATGTAACTCTTTTGTTGTTGTACATAGGTGATGAACTTTGTGGACTGGGTTGACGATGAGTGGCCACCAATGGCAAATGAAGCTCTCAATTGGTTCACCAAGACCGGACTCGACCACATGAGGCAGCGCAAGGAGGCTGAAGAATCCCTTCGGCAAGCATGTACCATGCATGAAGAGGCCTTGAAGGAGCTTAATGATGATCACGCGAGGCGTCTCGGTAGATTGAAGGCCATTGCCTACCTTATCTGTCGTATCAACGAGATAAGGGCCAAGGAACAAAGTGAAGACAAAAACAAGACATTGGCTATTGTTTTTTGTGTTTTAGGACTGCTGGTGTCTTTTCTGCTAGGACTCCTGGTGTCTTCTTTACTGGGACGCAACCTGTAAATGTACTTAACAGAGGGTTGCCTCTAATTTTGGAAATAGTTATGGGTACCTTTATGTCAAGCACTCAGCCTTAGGTTGATGCTATGGTCTTTCTACGCTGGCTATGTTTCTCTATATATTCTTGCATTCACTTTGCAATATGCCTAGAGACAAAGGATATGGACTTAGTTAATGACAAGACAATTTTATGTTCACTCTGCACGGAGACTGAAACTATGTCAGTTAAGGCAGAGAGCATGTAGCTATGTAATGTAAGTTGGGCACATTCTCCCTGTGTTTCAGTCACTGTTTTGCCTGTTAACTGACAACACTGAATGTTCCCATTCAGTCAAATTCAGAAAAGGCAAAAACCAAAGCAGCCACCTCATTAAGTCATATGACAGGCTATGTAATCATCATAGGCAACTAACATACATTACAAAATGAGCAGGAAATCTCAGCAACTTAGGGTTCCTAAATCCTATGACCTGATTCAAAGGATTTTATTTTAGTGGGAAGCATCAAGGTATTGAGTTGTCTATCCCAAACTAATGCTTTTAAAAAGCTTCTATCAACTTGCCGCAAATCAGTGAATTAGGTGGTTTGATTCATAAACAAAAAAGTCATTGGTGACTGCCATCAAGTTCAAACCCAAATACCAATGTCAACTTAAATCACAACCAAACATGTCACCCATGCAATGTCCAAGACCATCCACAGTTACACATCACCTTGACACCTTTTTTTCATGACCCAAATGTTGCATAACTGTGGATGATGCTATAACAATGGATGAATGAGATGAGAAAACCACAGAAACACGCATACAGTACCAAAGCAGACACCTCATTCCTTTAAATAACATCATTGACCTTATTAAATCAGCTCACTACTCACCAAAACCAACATACATTAGACTGGAACCATGTGTTAAGCTTCAAATATCAAATGTAACCAAGAAAGACATGTTCGTAAGACTGGGGATATTTGAATTCATTAGCCTCAGATTTAATTGCCTTCTCAACAGACCTTGAACTTGGAGCATAAGGAACACATATCAGCAGATGAAAGAACCAACATCAAGAAAGAACAAAAAACTGAAATCATGACAGCCATGGAACCATGTGAGCCATCCAGCCGAGCCATCAGATGCTGAAAGTCAGATCAGTTGCTTCGGCATGGATGTCTCACACGGTTTGATGACAACCATGACAAGCATAAGAACAAGACAGAATTAACACAGCTCCAGTGCCTCACAAGTTCAAGGTCATCACATAATTTCATTAAGTCATATAACATGCTATGTAATCATCATAGGCAACTAACATACATTACAAAATGAGCAAAAGGAAATCTCAACAACTTAGGGTTCCTAAATACTATGACCTGATTCACTGGATTTTATTTTAGTGGGAAGCATCAAGGTATTGAGTTGTCTATAACAAACTAATGCTTTTAAAAAGCTTTTATCAAGTAGCCTCAAATCATTGAATCAGGTGGTTTGATTCATAAACAAAAAAGTCATTGGTGACTGCCTTCAAGTTGAAACACAAATACAAATGTCAACTGAAATCCCAACCAAACACGTCACCCATGGAATGTCCAAGACCATCCACAGTTAGACCCAAATGTTGCATAACTGTGCATGATGCTATAACATTGGATGAATGAGATGAGAAAACCATAGAAACACACATACAGTACCAAGGCAGACACCTCATTCCTTTAATAACATCATTGGCCATAATAAATCAGCTCAGTACTCAGCAAAACCAACATACATTAGACTGAAACCATGTGTTAACCTTCAAAAATCAAATGTAACCAAGTAAGACATGTTTGTAAGACTGGGGATATTTGAATTCATTAGCCTCAGATTTAATTGTCTTCTCAACAGACCTTGAACTTGGAGCATAAGGAACACATATCAGCAGATGAAAGAACCAACATCAAGAAAGAACAAAAAACTGAAATCATGACAGCCATGGAACCATGTGAGCCATCCAGCCGAGCCATCAGATGCTGAACGTCAGATCAGTTGCTTCGGCATGGATGTCTCACACGGTTTGATGACAGCCATGACAAGCATAAGAACGAGGCACAATTAACACAGCTCCAGTGCCTCTCAAGTTCAAGGTCATCACAGAATTTCATTAAGTCATATGACAGACTATGTAATCATCATAGGCAACATTCCCTAGTGACAGCACTTTCAGTAACATTTCCTGAATGATCACAGAAATTCGTAGTGAGAACTAGACCGAAATAAGCACACAAATTGGTAAAGGCAACTACATCAATAATTGAACAACACGAATTGAGCATAAAATAGCACAAACAAAACTGAAAAAGAACTGCAAAAAGCAAAGAGGAGGAATGAGGACACCTTATTCTTTGACCTTGAGCAGCACCTCGAAGAACCACGAGCGAAAGGAGCACGATGAGCGAGCAGACCGCCACAACGATCCACATCGGTCTGAACTCCAACGTCGTCGTCTCGTCCTCGCCCTCCAAAGAGCCCCGTTCGGCCTCCATTACTCACCCAAAACAGGGCGGCGGTGGCTACGGCATGGGGCCACGACCTAGGCGAGAGAGGGCGCCAAGAGGAGACAAGAGCGACCAGCGAGGGCTGAGGGAGGATGAAGGCCGACGACGACGGTCAAAGGAGAGAGAGAAAGCATGGCGGTGGCTAGGGCGAGGGAGGGAGCGAGGAGACAGGCGAGTGCTGGAGCGTGGAGCGGACGAGGGTCTGGGGGCGGCGGTGCGGGTCAGGCGGGGAGGGGGCGATTGCAGGTCAAGAGGGTGGGGGCCTAAATGACTATTTTGCCCTTCGACGAAAAAAATCAATACAAATTATTATAATGTGAAGGCAACGGGAGGCGATGGGAAACAATTCCAACCATAGTAAAGGTCTCTAATACCTTAGGTAGTCTTTTGTGCTTTTTTTCCTGAGAAAGTCTTTTGTGCTTTTTACATGTGATGAGTTGCCATAACATGGCAGCCTGGCAGGTTATAGCTAATTATTACGGGTGTTCTCACGAATTTTGGAGCAATAGAAAAATGTTCAGCGCGACATTCAACCACAAATCTATATAATATGACATGTAACTAGATTTACATCCTTGCGTTTTATAAGGTGAAAGCAGTCATGTATATACGGATGGTATCTAGCCATCTAGTTAATGCAAAAGCCCCTTCCCTCAGCACGTCTTCGATAATTTTTAAATAGTTAGTCTAAAAAGAATTCTATTAGCTATCAAAAAGAGAGATTAAAGAGCTAGCAATTCCAGAATAACTAGTATAGCACAATCTCCTAAACAGCTATCTGACAGCTTGAAAATCCCTGCACCACAGTGCTCTTTTTCCATTATTATTTTCAAGCCTCATCTAGATAGCCAGTATTTTGCAAGTTTCCACTGAGGGCACTCACAATGCAGACCCTACCATAAAGTCTAATTCTATTTATTATCGTTCTATTTATTATATTTTGATGATTAACAATATATTTATTGAAAAGAGAGAGAAAACAAGACTTCAAGTTTTATTTGGACTCCAAGTCTATGATATTTTCGAGGTAATAAATAGACTTAGACTATATGATAGAGTATGCATTGTGAGTGCTTTAAAGACACCATCAACCCGACATAAGTTACCCCCGACAAGGAATATTTGGGACATGACGAATATAATAAATAAATAAATTTAATATTTTTATTAAAAACTTTCATTTTTATTCAATTTGATGTTAATTCAGTGAGTGTGAAGATGTGGTCTGTTAAAAAATTTATTAATTAATGAAATATATTTGTTACAATCATGTTGTTCATTTCTTTTTGTGCGTTCTTAGAAAGTGTTTTCATGTTTTTTTAATTTTCAATTAGAGGGAAAGTCTATTTTCAGAATTAAGCTCGTAAAAGAAAACACTTTTCATCTATAACTAGGAAGTAACCCCGTGGTTCACTTGGGAGAGGAAAAAACTGCTTCGCTATCTAGCATGAAAAACACATGAAAATTAAAGTTATGATATATTTATGAGTAAATATTTTTTATACCTTGCACGAGAGTAATTTAAAACTATCAAAGTTGTATTTAATTTGGCGTACTATTGTTAATATTAACTTATGTTATGGATACTATGGTCATTGTAAAATAAATAATAGCTTTCAAATTAATAGAAGGATACAAATTAAATAGATATATATCATTTTTATTTTTATTTATTTTTCTTCCGTTGTAAAGTATGGAGATATGCGCTAGTTGTATTCTCAAAATTTGAATTCAGGTAGCAAGAAATTACAGGAGCACTTTCACCCGTACTCATCATCTATTGGAGCCGAACCCGCTTCGGCCCATCGGCTCGTGTTAACAGATGGGCCGACCCAAGAAACCTTTGCAGGCCTACCTGAGAGTCTACTACTACTAGTAGGGTACCACTACCAATCCGTCATCTATCCCCCTCCCAGTTGGCCAGTTTCCCCACGAGGGCACGGCGGCGCCCATCGTGGGAACGGAGGCATGGATCAGGCGGCGATCCGAGGCCACCCCAACGAGGCCGCCGTGGTCGCCTTCCGCCGAGACGATGAGGCGTCTGGAGACGTCGAGGCCATGGATTCACTCGAGTTCAACGACTTCGTCAGGGAGGCGGCGGCGGTCGCCGGCGCACGTTCTGAGGATAAGCAGCCGCGACAAGCGTCCGCCGCGAACTCCGGACCCCGCAGCGGTAGGGTGCGCACCGGTGCAACCATGGCGTCGTCGGCTGCTGCGCCCGTCCGCCAACATGAACAAGCGGGACAAGGGTCGGCCCTCTTTGAGGGCTGCAGCGACGGCGAGGATGTGACGGCAAAGGATATTCGCGAGTTCGACTACTACATCAAAATGCACCTGCACCAGCAGACGCAGCAGCACCTGCAGCAGCAGACGCAGCAGCTTCTTACTCGTCTCCAGCAGCATCCCTCTCCCTCCTCGACGGAAGACGGCGGCGGCGAGGTGGCGCCGGCGCCGGCATCTCAGCATCTGGATCTTGAGCTCAGACTTTGAACCTACCTGACCAGGTACATATGGACGTCGTCCTTGCATGCTGAGGCTCAAGATCCATAACCGTAGCCGTACCGATGATACAACTCTTGTCCGCGATCTTATATATATGAAATACTATGAATCTTTTGCATGCAACACAACTATTATACATTATATCGAATTTAGTGTTAAGCTATTAAGTTGCTCAAACTTTGTAATTTGTAGTGTGTTACGTATCAAATCCTGTTGCATGTTGTTACTTATATTCATCTGCCGGATCGATCAACACTTGATTATTTCAATTCCAAAATAGCCGCAGAACGGGTTTTGCTCGAGGCTCGAGGAGTGAGCCCAACCCAACCGCAACTCCGTCTTCACTACCAGAGAACCGGCTTTTTGGACGATTCGCAAAATCAGCTTTAGTTACCGAAAAATTTGCGTCCGGGACTAGAAAGGTCTGCCCAACGGCTCATTTGTCAGAGGGACCTTTAGTCTCGGTTGGTGTCACCAACCGGGGCTAAATATTGATCTTTAGCCCCGGTTGGTGACACCAACCGGGACTAAAGGTTTTGCCCCGGTTGCTGTAGCCCCGGCTAGGAACAGGGGCCGGGACTAAATGTCTCTCCCTATGTTTGAACTGTTCTTCCACCTTCTTCAGCTTGCCCGAGCTCTCTCAGTCTTCATTTTTCTCATTGAGTTCTTGCTTTGCTGCTTGTTTGCTCTTTTCTCCGGTGATTTTTGTTTGTTAACATATCTCCGGCGATTGATCTACTTCATCACATCTACGTCGACATCGACTCGTTCAAAGGTTACTAGCTTCAGTTTTTCATACTTTTAGCTGCTATATATATATATATATATACACACACACACATATATACATATATATATACACACACACACACATATATATATATATATATACACACACATATATATATATATACACACAAATATATATATATATACACACATATATATATATATATACACACACACATATATATATATATATACATATATATATATATATGGTTTTTTAAGCTATTTTGAGTTCATTCACTTGATAGTTTAAATTAGTACCCTAAAAACAAAATGTGACCAGTTTAATTAGTTTATTTTAATTTTTTAGAGAAATAGAGATCATTTAAATCATTTGTTTACAGAAAATAGAAATATATAATACTTTAGTTTACAAAATGTGACCGGTTTAATTAGTTTATTTTAACTTTTTAAAGAAATAAAGATCAGTTAAATCATTTGTTTACAGAAATTAGAAATATATAATACTTTAGTTTACAAAATGTGACCAGTTTAATTAGTTTATTTTAATTTTTTAGAGAAATAGAGATCATTTAAATCATTTTTTTTACAGAAATTAGAAATATATAATACTTTAGTTTACAAAATGTGACCGGTTTAATTAGTTTATTTTAATTTTTTGGAGAAATAGAGATCAGTTAAATCATTTGTTTACAGAAATTAGAAATATATAATACTTTAGTTTACAAAATGTGACCGGTTTAATTAGTTTATTTTAACTTTTTGGAGAAATAGAGATCAGTTAAATCATTTGTTTACAGAAATTAGAAATAGATAATACTTTAGTTTACAAAATGTGACCGGTTTAATTAGTTTATTTTAACTTTTTAAAGAAATAGAGATCAGTTAAATCATTTTTTTACAGAAATTAGAAATACATAATACTTTAGTTTACAAAATGTGACCGGCTTAATTAGTTTATTTTAATTTTTTAGAGAAATAGAGATCATTTAAATCATTTTTACAGAAATTAGAATTAGAAATATATAATACTTTAGTTTACTGCTCAACTAAAATGCAGAAAGATGCCTGCTTGGTATGTCGTTTTCGAGGGCACCAAGCCAGGTATTTACACCAGCTGGGCCGAGTGCAGTCAGTATGTCCTCAAAGTTAAGGGAGCTGTGCATAAAAAGTACAAGTCTTTTGAGGAAGCTTCTGCAACTCTAGAGGTTTTCAACTCAAGAATCAACTCAATTCCTACTGCACCTACCCCTACCTTACCTTCCTATCATGTTGGAGTGGCAGGCAGTCCATCTTGTTGGACTGTGATGTGGGAAAATGTGCAGGTGTTGTTAGTTGCTTTGGTTGTGGCCAAGTGGATGAGGCTGCACTGTTATCTTGATGTAATAATTAATTAGACAAGTTCAACTGCTACTACTTATATGCCACCAGTGATGCTTACTAAATTTGGGTGTCATGAACTTGTTTATAAATTTGAGCTAGAAAATTAAATTTGTTAATAAGAATGAGAGATATAATTATGTGATATGTCATATAATGCAGACGATGACACGTCACTGGATGTACAATGCCGATCGTCGCTCAAAAGAGTTCATTGATGGCGTGCATTATTTTTAAGAGTGGCCGAGGCAAAGAAGCGGAATGGTTTTATGTGCTGCCCATGTGCCCTTTGTAATAATTCGAAGGAATATTCTAGCTCAAGGAGTCTTCACTCACACTTGTTCAGTCGGGTTTCATGTCAAACTATAGTTGTTGGACGAAGCATGGAGAAACTGGGGTTATGATGGAAGAAGGTGAAGAAGAACAATTAGACCCTGACGATGATATTATTGCTCAATACGGTGACTTTGGTGATACTGCAATGGGGGAAGGTGAAGAAGAGGCAGGCAGTGCAGAAGACACACTCGCTGAAGATGATGCTCTTGGTGATGTCATTCGTGATGCACAAAGAGATTGTGAAAGTGAAAGGGAGAAGGCTAAGTTTGACTGTATGCTAGAGGATCACAGGAAATTACTATACCCGTCTGCTGCAGATGGACAAAAAAAGTTGGGTACAACACTTGAGTTGCTACAATGGAAGGCACAGAATGGTGTATCTGACAAGACATTTGGACAATTATTGAAGATTATAAAACAAAAGATGCTTCCGAAGCCTAACGAATTGCCCGCCACTATGTACGAAGCAAAACAAGTCGTCTGTCCATTGGGTTTAGAAATCCAGAAGATGCATGCATGTCCTAATGACTGCATCCTGTACCATGGCAAGGAATACAAGAATTTGGATGAATGCCCTGTATGTAAAGCGTCACGATATAAGATCAGGCGAGATGACCCTGGCGATGTTGAGGGTGAAGAACGTCTCCGGAAGAAAATCCCTGCCAAGGTTATGTGGTACGCTCCTATAATACCACGTCTGAAACGTCTGTTCAGAAACAAGGACCATGCAAAGTTGGTGCGATGGCACAAAGAAGACCGTAAGGTAGACAACATGTTGAGACACCCTGCTGATGGGTCCTAGTGGAGAGCAATAGACAGAGAATTCCCAGAATTTGCAAAAGACGCTAGAAACTTAAGGTTTGGTTTAAGTACGGACGGGATGAATCCTTATGGGGAATAGAGCAGTAGTCATAGCACGTGGCCTGGTACTCTATGTATCTACAACCTTCCTCCATGGTTATGCATGAAACGGAAGTTCATTATGATGTCAGTGCTCATCCAAGGCCCGAGACAACCTAGCAACGACATCGATGTCTACCTGAGGCCATTAGTTGAGGAACTCCTACTTTTATGGAGTAAATCAGGTGTACGTGTGTGGGATGATTACAAACAGGAACACTTTGACCTGCGAGAATTGTTGTTTGTAACAATCAATGATTGGCCTGCTCTAAGTAATCTTTCAGGACAGACAAACAAGGGATATAATGCATGCACACATTGTTTTGATGACATGGATAATATATATTTGAAAAAATGTAGAAAGTGTACCTTGGCCATCGTCGATTTCTTTCTGTGAATCACCAGGTTAGAAAGAAAGGCAAGCATTTTAAAGGTGAGACAGACCACCGGAGCAAGCCTCGCAACAGAACTGGGGAAGATATACTTGAGATGATCAATGATGTGAAAGTAGTCTTTGGAAAGGGGACGGGCAGTGAACCTGTTCCGAAAGACGCTACGGGACACGCACCCATGTGGAAGAAGAAATCAATATTTTGGGAGCTACCCTATTGGCATGTACTAGAGGTCCGCCACGCGATCGACGTAATGCACCTGACAAAGAATCTTTGTGTCAACCTTCTAGGATTCATGGGTGTGTATGGAAAGTCTAAGGATACACTTGAAGCACGACAAGACTTGCAGCGCATGAAAGAACGCGACAACCTACATCTAGAGAAGACAGATGATGGACGCCATTACTTAAGACCTGCTAGCTATACTCTTAGCAATGAAGAGAAGAAAATCATGTTTGAATGCCTAAACAACATCAAGGTCTCATCTGGATTCTCCTCCAATATAAAGGGAATAATAAATATGCAAGAGAAGAAATTCCTAAACTTAAAGTCGCATGACTGAACTTAAAGTCGCATGACTGCCACGTGCTTATGACGCAATTGCTTCTGGTTGCTTTAAGAGGAATTCTACCTCCACATGTACGTCTGGCCACTGTGAAGCTATGTGCATTCCTCAATGCAATTTCTCGGAAGGCAATTAATCCACTAGAACTAGCTACTCTACAGAATGATGTGGTTCAATGTCTTGTGAGCTTTGAGTTGGTGTTCCCTCCATCCTTCTTTAATATCATGACACACCTCCTAGTTCACCTGGTCAAGGAGATTCATATTCTCGGTCCTGTGTCCTACACAACATGTTCCCCTTCGAGAGGTTCATGGGAGTACTGAAAAAATATGTTCACCAACGTGCTCGGCCAGAAGGAAGCATCGCCAAGGGCTATGGACAGAGGAGGTCATAGAGTTCTGTGTTGACTTTATTCCTGACTTGACCCGATTGGTGTTCCTGAATCACGGCACGAGGGGAGGCTGTGTGGAAAGGGGACACTAGGGAAGAAAACATATATCGGTACGGGGAACGATTATTTTAATAAAGCGCACTACACAATTCTTCAAAACTCATCAGTGGTGGATCCATATATCGAGGTAGACAAGGAGTTCCTATGATCCCAATTTCCTGGGAAGAAAGAGTTTGGATTACACGTGAGCACATGAATACTTTTGGCATTTGGTTGCGAAAAGAATGTCTGGGTGATAACAATTGATGAGTAACTATATTTGTTGGCTAGGCAACCATCATGGCACATCCTCACGTACAAAGGGTATGAGATAAATGGAAACACATTTTACACCATTGCCAAGATAAAAGGAGCACAAACCAAAATAGTGGTGTTCGCGTAGATGCCACAGACCCAAATGGGAAGAGGCAAACATATTATGGCCGCATAGAGGAGATTTGGGAACTAGACTACGCACCTAATTTTAAAGTCGCTTTGTTTCGATGCCAATGGGTGAGCGACCGGAGGCGGGTAACAGTTGACAAGGAGTATGGAATGACAACAGTGGATCTCAACAATATTTGATACAAAGGTGAACCATTCGTCCTTGCTGCTGATGTGAATCAGGTGTTCTACGTGAAAGACATGTCTACAAAACCCAAGAGAGGGAAAAATGATGAAAAATCAACAAAGAGCCAAAACGCCACATAGTTCTTTCAGGAAGAAGAAACATCGTGGTAATTGAGGACAAGTCAGATATGTCAGAAGATTATGAAAGGGATGACCTAATACCGCCCTTCAGTGTGACCAAAGATCCAAGCATCCTGCTAAATACTGAGGAGACTCCATGGTTACGACATGATCATAACCAAGGGACATACGTCAAGAAGAAGATCAGCAGTGTACCCGCTTGATATATAATTATGCTTTTAACTAATATTATGTATTACAGTTTTTGTGTAATTAATAATGATTATGGATAGTCATGGTTCGTTGATGTCGGTGTCGAAATGACTTGATTTATTACATTATTTTAGTTATGGATAGTCATGGTTAATAATGATTATGGATAGTCATAGTTATTAATAATGATTATAGATAGTCATGGTTCGTTAATATGAGCCCAAATTGATGCCCCACACGATGTGTTAGATTTTTCTGATCATTATTTTAATTATTGGAGGCCAAATTGATGCCCCACACGAGATGCCCAAAATTTTTTCCAAGTCGTAGGCCTAGTTTATCCAATAATTAATGAGTGACGGTGCGCGGTAATTCGATTAAACCAGAAAAAGTAGGAAACTATCTCCGAAAAATCACAAACTTGTTGGTTGCCTCACCCGTGCCACGTGACAGCCCAACAAAAGACAAAGAAACGTATACGAACTACACAAATTTATATTTTAAAATTAAATTATAATTTAACAGTGAATTTCTCTACCGTGCATTTGGACAATAAAAGATGAACAACCCAAAATTTAACGTTCAGATAATGCAATGTGACGGAACCTCCTGGATTATTAAGGCCCACGTATACTCGTCCTTGTCTTACAGACCTCAGACAGTCATATACTGTGCCCCAATAGCCCAAAAGACCCACCACGTGTCATCGGGTAACCCGTCTCATCCACGTTTCCTTACCTTCCCAGGATCATTGCAAGAGTCATTGCAGTATTACAACATTTCACAAATAATATACATCGGAGAAGAAAGAGCAGAAGTATTACACCATAAGTTTTACAAACTAGATGTTCAAACTTATGTCGTTATTACAAACCATAGTTTCAAACTTTGTTCTAGATAGTGGAAGTAGCATTACTAAAACTGTATAACACACAAAAAACCCCGCCTAAGGGTTGCATTACTCCTCCCCGGACAAGTCCTCCTCAAAGACTGTCACGCAACAAGCCTCAAAGCAAGGCTGCTCGTGAACGCCACCTGCAACAGGGGATTAACAAACCCTGAGTACGAAGGTACTCAACAAGGCTGACCCGACAAGAGAAGAGACGAAACAGGTATGCTGGCTTGGGTAGGCTCAACAGAATTTTTCTTTTGCATAAAAGCTTACTAAAGGAGTCCTAGATCCAAATTTTACTTAATCATTTAAGTACTTGGTAAGAACTGAAAGTGAACATTAGTGAAAGGTCATCATCATTCTTTCATAAACCAATTCCATTTTCATTCTACGGTGCGGGTCGAAAGATTGAGTCTCCTTAAACGAGGAGCACGACGATTCGAACCGATTCAACCAGATCTGGGAGTTTTCCACGATCATACGATATATGTAGACCCGTGATCACACATATACCAACCCCAACCTCGGATTCTCCAAACAAGACCGGGTCCCGCGCCACCCGAGAGTACTTGTACACCTCCAATCCGGGACTTCGACCCACGAGGGTAGCTAGTACTCCCGCCATCTCTCCACTCCCAGTGCGCGATTAGCCGTTCTCATTTAAGAACCACCAAGGCAGGGCTTACCGTAGCATATGATCGGTACTTCACAGTTTCTCAATCTAGCAGGCCAACAACGGTTAACCCTATTCGACACATCCGGGTTACCCTGCATCTAATCCAAGGATCGACGCAGGTGCCCGTCTGGCCTTAACCATCATTCTTTCTCATTATCATTCCAAAACGATAAGTATTGAAAACATTTCGCAAAAGCTTTATAAAGCAAGGCTAAGCATTTCTATCAGTGGCCTAAAACAGGTATCAAGGAATGATATATCGATAACAAGGTTGGTCATGCATCAACAGGTTTAAAGCATTTATTTGATAAACATTTTATGCATCAATTTATCGAAAGTAAGCGTAATTGTAAAACCAAGGAAATGGGTTAAATGAACGGGGCTTGCCTTCGTTAATCGAGAGAGTCTGGAACTCCTGGTAATCCGGATCAAATGGATACTCTGAAGTTTCCGGACCAACCTCGCTCGGACACTCGATCACTTCGGAAGCTACACGATAATAGAGTGCATGCTTAAGGGAATGCTTATGACATGATCATGGTAAAGATGGAAATTAAGTTATGAAGCAAACTAAACTCAAATTAGTTCAAACTTGGTACATAGTTTAGTTATGATCCAAACAGTGCACAAAATAAATTTCATGATTTTTGGACATTTAACTAGGCCTACAAAAAACATCAAAGTCCAATTATTAATTAAAAGCCATATTTAAATCAGTTTCAAAATTTGTTCAAAACTCAGGTTTTATATTTTCTTAAATATTAGGCAGCTTGAGAAAGCTACACAAAAATTTTCACAATTTTTGGAGCTTCCTACAAAAGATATCAAAAAGACAAAATCTAACACTACACCAACCAAACACAGAAAAAGGAAAACGTTTTACCTCTCCTTACTGGGCTCGGCCATCTTCGGCCTACTGCCACTGACAGCCGGGGCCCCAGGTGTCAGCGTCCTCTCTCTCCGCTTCGTGCCGAGGCCAGCGGGTTCCCCGCCTCGCGCCGAGGCAGCGGGTCTCCGTCTCGCCCGAGGCCTTCTCCGCCTCGCCCGAGACCTTCTCCGCCTCGCCCGAGGCCTTTTCCGCCTCGCCCGAGGCCTTCTCCGCCTCGCCCGAGGCTGGCAGCTAAAAGCTTCGACTTAACACGCGCCCACGTTGACCGACCTCCAACCTCATCGCCGACGAGGCCTCCGGCGACGGCGAGGCCTTCCACAACCTCGTCTGGATCTCGCGCATCGATCCCCCCCCTTCACTAGCCCTAGCACCTACACGACCTTAAGCTATCAGCGGCTATGGCGGCTCGGCTATGCTGAGCACGGCGGCGACGTGACGTTCCGGCCGCTAGGGCTCGGTAGCGACCTAGAAGAGGTTAGCACCACCTTGAGATACGCCTCGCGACCATGGTACACCCCCTAGCTTGGACAGAGACGGCTTGCATACATGCGGTCCACGGTGGCGGCCATGGCGGCTCTTGCGCCGACGGCGATCCTCGCGGACCGACCATGGTGGCTCGGTAGCGACTGAACCAGGGGAGCGCAACACATCGAGGAGCTCATGACAACTACGGTGCTCACCTTGCCTTGACTCGAGGAGCACTGGACCAAGGTTGGCGACGGCGGCGGTGATGGCGGAGCTTGCGCCGACAGCACCCGTCGTGGACTGCTCAAGTCAAAGCGTTAGCGACCTCCAAAACAAGTCGATCATGAGCCATGACACCACCCGAAGCTAAAACACTGATTGTACTGACCGGAGATTCCTTGGCTTACCGTGAGCACGACTAAGGAACTCACGGCGGCTTTCTGCCGGCAGTGAGGAAGAAGACGGTGGCGGTGGTGATTGCAAGCACTAAGGCTTGAGGTAGCTAGCTCAGGAGAAGCAGAAGAATTGGGCGAAGCAACGGGGAAGATGGAAGATAGAGATGGCAAAGACACGGCAACGGTGGGGAAGAAGCTCGTCGCAGCCGGGCGGAAAACAGAGCAGGAGGGGAGGGTGGCGGATGCGAGTGAAAAGAAGGTGGTGAAGCTCCCAGAGCTGGCCACCGCACGGGGTGACGCAGAGCGGCAAGCAGCTGCGTGACCAGACACGCGGAGCCGGGCGGAGGTGCTCGACTACGGCGGCGGCGACGCGGCGGCCAAGGGCAGAGCACATGCTCTGCTCTTTATTCCCCCCTCTCCCAGATTACTGTAGCACCGCATTTTCCCCCTTTTCTATTTCTCTAGATACTTGTACTACACTGCAAAAACTTCCAAAAACCAAAGTTGCTCCAAACTTTGGATTCTACAACTTTGTTTATGAATCAAAGTCAAATTCTGTTAGATTATGAAATAAGGTTAAAGGATCAAAAGTGGACCAAACTGAATTCAAAATTACTTTCAAATTTCCTGAACAACTTCAAATTTCACCAAAATATGAACTGTAGAGCTTGAAAAGTTGTACAACTTTGCTTTAAAACACTTGGGCTGATTTTAACTGGAAATAAGTCAATTGGATCAAAACAGTTCAAATCCATTTCAAATTGGAAAATTGAAAAGGGGACAGAACTAGGGTTTTGCAATAGAAGTAAAATTCTACTTTTGATTTTGCAATAACACTTGAAAATGGTCAATGTATGAATGTTCCTTTTGAAATTATCTACAATCTTTGATGTAGATCTCAAACTCAATCTCAAGTAGTTTTTGAAATGCAAGTTTAAAATAAAAAGGGGACCAGTCTAGGGTTTGAATTAAACTCAATAAATACTTGGAAATTTTGTACAAAAACTTTGAAAACCAAAGTTGTACCTCTTCTCAAGATCTACCAAAAAGCTTTTAGGGTCAACCCCTAAATAGGTGTAGATTTTGAGTTTAACTAAAAGGGCTAGTTAACTTATATAGGAATTTACTAATTTTCCCATTTTTAAGCTAATGATTTTACATCCTTTTGACTTGTTGAACTGGTTTCATGCCTTTACATGACTATAGTCAAATAGGATGAGCACAAGTTATTTCATAATGACATTCCAAATTAAGGTTTTGAATTAAACACAAGCATAAACAAGATGCTCACATTAGGAATAAAACTCATTTTAGTGAATGCATCTCAAGGTGAGCTAGCACATGATGCTATGGAAGCTTATGATGGCATGACAATATTTTATTCATGCAAACACCTGAGGTGTTACATCCTTTCACCCTAAAAGAATCTCGACCCGAGATTTCCTCAAACTAAACCAAAACTACTAAAGTTGTGGGGTACGGGGATAAAGATTACAAACTTTTTACAAAACTAGAAACACGTTCTAATGTCAACCTCTTTACTGTCCTGACTGTAATGGTTGCATAGAATCTGGAAACTGCTCTATCAAAATTCCTCGGTTTCCAAGTTGCTTCTTCCTCAGAATGTGACTCCATTGGACTTTATAGACCTGTGAGGAGTGTGTCGTCGAGTTACTCTATCTCGCTGATCAAGAATTTTGATGGGATATTCTGAGTATGTCATATTAGGCTCAAGTTGTACCCCTTCAACATCAATCACTTGGTCAGAACTCGTAGACACTTCTTCAGCTGAGAGATGTGAAACACATTATGAACCTCTGATAGATGAGCTGGTAGTTGAATACGGTATGCCACTTTGCCACACTTGGCCAGGATTTGAAATGGGCCCAATGTAACGGGGAGCAAGTTTTCCTTTGACCCCGAAACGATAACACCCTTGGTGGGTGACACCTTTAGATACACAAAATCTCCTTTGGCAAACGTCAAAGGTCTACGCCTTTTGTCTGCATAGCTTTTCTGTCGAGATTGTGCTATTTTCATATTTCTTTGTATGAGTTTGACCTTCTGTTCGGTCTCTTGAACTAGATTGACACCAAAGAACCATCTTTCACCAGGTTCGGACCAATGTAAAGGAGTCTGACACCTTCTGCCATATAAAGCTTCAAAGGGTGCCATACGGATACTCTCTTGATAGCTATTGTTGTATGAGAACTCTGCTAATGGTAAGCACTCATCCCACTTAAATGGAAAGTTAAGAGCACATGCCCTGAGCATATCTCTAATATTTGATTTACTCTTTCAGTCTGACCCCCTGTTTGTGGATGGTAAGCTGTACTGTGTAAGAGTTTAGTGCCCAGAGACTCATGTAGACTTTCCCAGAATTTTGAAACAAACTGAGTACCCCTATCTGAGACAATAGTCTTAGGAACTCCATGCAGACTCATAATCCTCTGAAAGTATATCTTGGCATAAGTGGACGCTGAGTAGATGGTCTTGACTGGTATGAAATGTGAACCTTGGTTAGACGATCTACTATAACCCAAATAGAATCGTAGCCCTTGGATGTTCTTGGTAACCCAACAATAAAATCCATACTGATGTCCTCCCATTTCCAAGTAGGAATTGGCAATGGCTGCAGTTCACCAGCTGACTTAAGATGAATAGCTTTGACTTTCTGACAAGTATCACATCTGGCTACATACTTTGCAATCTCAATTTTCATCTTAGTCCACCAGAATCTTTACCTAAGATCCGGTACATTTTGTACTTCCCGGATGAATCGCAAACGGGGTAAGATGAGCTTCATCCAAAATCTGCTTT
The DNA here is from genome assembly GCA_009763385.1 of Coix lacryma-jobi var. lacryma-jobi. Lineage (NCBI taxonomy): Eukaryota > Viridiplantae > Streptophyta > Magnoliopsida > Poales > Poaceae > Coix > Coix lacryma-jobi. The sequence goes on along the minus strand of CM019827.1, from coordinate 151,988,195 downwards.
CTCAATCAGGATTCTTTGGAACGACCAGTCTGTCTTTGAACCAGACCACTCCTGCTTTATCGACTCGGAAGCACGAAGTTTTGTCTACTTTGACTTTCTCCTTGAGGTGAACAATACCCTTGTTTTCTTTCTGAGCAGCTACAATCTGGTCTTTGATAGATGATTGAACTGATATATTAGACAAACTGGCCCTGAGTAATCATCTGAATACCCAGTTTTTCTAACTCGGAACAGAGAGTAAGATCTACTGGTCTGACAGTGATACAGTTGCAACGAACCTTCCTACTAAGAGCATCGGCTACAACATTTGCCTTTCCGGGATGGTAATGCACTTCAAGATCATAGTCCTTGATTAGCTCTAACCACCTCCGTTGTCTCATATTTAACTCTGACTGAGTGAATATATACTTCAAACTCTTGTGGTCGGTGTATATGTGACATGTGTTGCCCAAGAGGTAATGACGCCAAATCTTTAAGGCGTGAACGACTGCTGCTAACTCTAAGTCATGAGTTGGATAGTGTTCTTCATGACGTTTTAGCTGTCGGGATGCATAAGCTATCACCCTGCCCTCTTGCATCAAAACACAACCAATCCCAATACCAGAAGCATCACAGTACACATCAAACGGCTTCTCAATATTGGGTTGGGCTAAGACTGGAGCTGTAGTTAAGAATTCTTTTAGCTTTTGAAAAGCTTTTTCACATTTATCCGACCAAACAAACTTGACTTCATTCTTTAACAACTGAGTTATAGGTTTGGCAACTTTGGAGAAGTCTGGAATAAACCTGCGGTAATAACCTGCCATACCCAGAAAACTGCGAACTTGATGAACAGTTCTGGGAGACTCCCATTCAAGAATTTCTTGCACCTTGCCTGGATCCACAGCTATACCTTCAGCCGATAACACGTGACCCAGAAATGGAACTTCATCTAACCAGAACTCACATTTACTGAACTTTGCATATAGCTGATGGTTTCTCAAACGATCCAACACTACCCTAAGGTGTTCAGCATGTTCTGGTGGGGTCTTGGAATATATCAGAATGTCATCAATGAATACTACCACAAACTTGTCTAGCTCAGGCATGAATACTGAGTTCATCAGGTACATGAAGTGAGCTGGAGCATTGGTCAACCCAAAGGACATGACCAAATACTCATATAGGCCATATCTGTGGGTGAAAGCAGTTTTAGCAATATCCTCAGCCTTATCTTTATCTGGTGATACCTAGACCTCAGATCTATCTTGGGAAATACCTTGGCGCCCGCGAGTTGATCAATAGAAGATCAATTCGCGGCAAAGGGTACTTATTCTTCACCGTTACTTCATTGAGCGGACGATAGTCCACACATAGCCTCAATGTTTGGTCTTTCTTTTTGACAAACAAAGCAGGACAGCCCCATGGCGATGAACTAGGTCTAACATAACCTTTATCAAGCAGTTCTTGCAACTGAATTTTCAATTCTGCCAGTTCTTTAGGTGGCATTCTATAGGCTCGTCGAGATATTGGTGTTGTTCCTGGTTTTAGCTCTATGCTGAACTCAACATCACGGTCTGGTGGTAACCCGGCAAGTCTTCAGGAAACACATCCGGAAACTCACAGACTACTGGAATATCCTGAATCTCTTTAACGGTGGTTGCACAGACACTGCCGCACATCTGGTCAACGGTTTTCTTAGGAATTGGAAGTTGAATGAAGAGCTCAGAAGTACTATTAGGTATGATCAACCTGACTGTTCTATGCAAGGCATCTAATACTGCCTTCTGCTGGTACATCCAGTTCATTCCTAGGATCACATCTATATCCTGATCCTTGATTACTATCATATTAGTGGGATAAGTATGCCCGGCAAATTCTACGGGTACCTGATGCACCACTTCCTTTGTATATAACGACCTCCCGGTGTGTGTATAAGGAAATTTTCCTTTGCTTCCCCAATAGGTATATGATGCTTTTCAACAAAACTCTTACTGATAAAGGTATGCGATGCACCAGAATCAAAAATAATACGGCAGGATGGTGAGCAACTGAAAACATACCCATCATGACGGGTTTCCCCATCAGGAATATCTGCCGCTTGTGCATAATATACCCGGCCAGTCTTCAGAACGGTCTTATTCTTCTGATTGTTATTGTGGCCTGGATTCTGCTGTAGCGGTTTGCTGTGGCCGCTGCTGGGAATTCTGACCACTTTGCCCCTGTGGAGTATTTGAGATACTCTTCCTGGGATACGGGCAATTACGGGAGAAATGGCCCGGCTTCCCACAGTTGTAGCATGGGTAATTGTGGTTCTGGGGAGTCTGGGTTCGAATGCCAGGGGCATTCAGCTGTCGTGGATAATTAGAGTTCACAACAGTTTTAGCAGATGACTGCTGTGAGCTGGCTTGTTGTTGCTGGGGTGGACGGTACGATGGACGGTTATGCTGGACTGGATGGTATATGATACGCTGGCGCTTCTTATTGCCACCAAACGATCCCGTTGAACTTCCACCCTTCCTCTTTTTAGCTTCGAGATGCTTAAAATGCTTCTCCTCTGCAGATATAGCTTTATTCACCGCATCATTGAAGGAGATACCATCGTCACACATTGCCAGCATCTTCTGCATCTTTGTATTCAACCCCCTCATGAAGCTACTGCGCTTCCTTTCATCGGTGTTCACGTGATCCAAAGCATACTGGGATAGATGATTAAACTTGCCAATATACTGCTGTACTGGCTGATCCCCCTGCCTGAGGGCTAGGAACTCTTCAGTTTTCATCCGCATTACACCCACTGGAATGTAGTGAGCTTTGAAAGCTCTCGAGAACTCATCCCAGGTAACGTGGTGTCCTGGAGCTTGGGCAGCTTCAAAATTTGCCCACCAAGTTCCCGCAGCTCCCCTCAACTGTTGGGCTGCGAAAGCTGGCTTCTGAGTTTCGGTACAGTGAATTAGCTCAAACTTCTGATTCATAGTACGGAGCCAATCTGCAGCTTCTAAAGGCTCCTCAGCCTTAATAAATACTGGTGGCCTGGTCTCTGTGAAGTCTTGATAAGTACTTTCCTGGGCCTGATGATGATGTCGGCCACGCTGTCCATATGGTGCATTCTGAACTAGGCCCTGCAGCAGACGTGCATTGTCTGCTTGTGGCACGCATGAGTGCAGCAATAGCGTCTGCCAGCGTTGGTGGAACTGGGGTGCATTGGGAACACCCTCCCCATCATGAGACGAACCAGCCCCATCAGTAGCACGAGTACGAGGCATCTGCTCACAAACAAACCAAACTTTATTGATCTCTGGGTTATGATACAAAAACAGTAACTGCTTACATACTCATGTTTCATTATTCATGCATAACAGAATTGATACATGATTCAACTACTTAGGATCATGTTAAGATAGACTATTACACAGCCCTTACCCCCTAGGGTTAAAGATCCACACCTAACACTCTAGTGGGAGACGATTCACTCGTCACCCTCACTCTCACTGCCGCTGTCATCAGCAGACTCAACCATATCAGGATCTTCCTCACTCTGCCCTTCTACCTTTTCCTCATCCGTGAGTGTACCCATCTCATCTTCAGCTGCATTTGGAGGTGGAGGTGGATGGAGTTGATCATACAGCACATGGACTTCCTCATGTAACTGGTCATTGAATGCTTCTATATCCGTCACATATGCCTCCAACTCATGCCGACGGGCTAACGCGGCATCTTCTCGCTGCCAGGCAGTGTTCCGTTCTTCAAGCATTTTAGTCATGAGCTTTTCTGCATTGACTACGCTTCTGTTGGCCCCCTCCAACTTGAGTTTCAAGCCTCCAGCTTTGGCAAGTGCTAAACTCTTCTCCCGAGAGGTGGTGGCCAACTGAGACTTCAACTCACGAACCTCTGCCCGTAAGTCCTCATTGATCTCCGGACTCCTGCTGGACTCTTCCTCCTTGCGGGATGCGAGTTGGTGCATGGGTACACCATGAGGACCTATACTCTTGCGAGGTGTTTCCTTACCGCGTGGCATCCTAGTGAGATAAGATTTTGAATTAGGCAGATAAAGGAAAATACTTTTTGGATAGCAAGACAGGATTGGATTCTAACCCTTACCCAACTATACCATATACCATAAGTTGGTTAAGCTTGATGCATGAAACGTACTTACGCATAAAGCATATAAAATTTAAATTATACTCCCTTATAGAGGAGTAGAAATTTAACAACAATTTCAAGTTTAGGCTTAACTTAACATGCTGCTCCACTTAACAATCTATGATCTACTACTTAAGACAGAACATAGATCGAATAGCATGAACAAGGTAAGTCAAAAGAATTTTGGATCAAACTAGATTCAAATAGTTTTGACTCAAATCATTTTGAAGTTTTGCAACAATACTACAAGACTGCTGCAATGATCGCTCCGATACCAGCTGTGACGGAACCTCCTGGATATTAAGGCCCACGTATACTCGTCCTTGTCTTACAGACCTCGGACAGTCATATACTGTGCCCCAATAGCCCAAAAGACCCACCACGTGTCATCGGGTAACCCGTCTCATCCACGTTTCCTTACCTTCCCAGGATCATTGCAAGAGTCATTGCAGTATTACAACATTTCACAAATAATATACATCGGAGAAGAAAGAGCGGAAGTATTACACCATAAGTTTACAAACCAGATGTTCAAACTTATGTCGTTATTACAAACCATAGTTTCAAACTTTGTTCTAGATAGTGGAAGTAGCATTACTAAAACTGTATAACACACAAACAACCCCGCCTAAGGGTTGCATTACTCCTCCCCGACAAGTCCTCCTCAAAGACTGTCACGCAACAAGCCTCAAAGCAAGGCTGCTCGTGAACGCCCCTGCAACAGGGGATTAACAAACCCTGAGTACGAAGGTACTCAACAAGGCTGACCCGACAAGAGAAGAGACGAAACAGGTATGCTGGCTTGGGTAGGCTCAACAGAATTTTCTTTTGCATAAAAGCTTACTAAAGGAGTCCTAGATCCAAATTTTACTTAATCATTTAAGTACTTGGTAAGAACTGAAAGTGAACATTAGTGAAAGGTCATCATCATTCTTTCATAAACCAATTCCATTTTCATTCTACGGTGCGGGTCGAAAGATTGAGTCTCCTTAACCGAGGAGCACGACGATTCGAACCGATTCAACCAGATCTGGGAGTTTTCCACGATCATACGATATATGTAGACCCGTGATCACACATATACCAACCCCAACCTCGGATTCTCCAAACAAGACCGGGTCCGCGCCACCCGAGAGTACTTGTACACCTCCAATCCGGGACTTCGACCCACGAGGGTAGCTAGTACTCCCGCCATCTCTCCACTCCCAGTGCGCGATTAGCCGTTCTCATTTAAGAACCACCAAGGCAGGGCTTACCGTAGCATATGATCGGTACTTCACAGTTTCTCAATCTAGCAGGCCAACAACGGTTAACCCTATTCGACACATCCGGGTTACCCTGCATCTAATCCAAGGATCGACGCAGGTGCCCGTCTGGCCTTAACCATCATTCTTTCTCATTATCATTCCAAAACGATAAGTATGAAAACATTTCGCAAAAGCTTTATAAAGCAAGGCTAAGCATTTCTATCAGTGGCCTAAAACAGGTATCAAGGAATGATATATCGATAACAAGGTTGGTCATGCATCAACAGGTTTAAAGCATTTATTTGATAAACATTTTATGCATCAATTTATCGAAAGTAAGCGTAATTGTAAAACCAAGGAAATGGTTTAAATGAACCGGGGCTTGCCTTCGTTAATCGAGAGAGTCTGGAACTCCTGGTAATCCGGATCAAATGGATACTCTGAAGTTTCCGGACCAACCTCGCTCGGACACTCGATCACTTCGGAAGCTACACGATAATAGAGTGCATGCTTAATGGAATGCTTATGACATGATCATGGTAAAGATGGAAATTAAGTTATGAAGCAAACTAAACTCAAATTAGTTCAAACTTGGTACATAGTTTAGTTATGATCCAAACAGTGCACAAAATAAATTTCATGATTTTTGGACATTTAACTAGGCCTACAAAAAACATCAAAGTCCAATTATTAATTAAAAGCCATATTTAAATCAGTTTCAAAATTTGTTCAAAAACTCAGGTTTTATATTTTTCTTAAATATTAGGCAGCTTGAGAAAGCTACACAAAATTTTCACAAATTTTGGAGCTTCTACAAAAAAGATAAAAAGACAAAATCTAACACTACACAACCAAAACAGAAAAAGGAAAACGTTTTACCTCTCCTTACTGGGCTCGGCCCATCTTCGGCCTACTGCCACTGACAGCCGGGCCCCAGGTGTCAGCGTCCTCTCTCTCCGCTTCGTGCCGAGGCCAGCGGGTCCCCGCCTCGCGCCGAGGCCAGCGGGTCTCCGTCTCGCCCGAGGCCTTCTCCGCCTCGCCCGAGACCTTCTCCGCCTCGCCCGAGGCCTTTTCCGCCTCGCCCGAGGCCTTCTCCGCCTCGCCCGAGGCTGGCAGCTAAAAGCTTCGACTTAACACGCGCCCACGTTGACCGACCTCCAACCTCATCGCCGACGAGGCCTCCGCGACGGCGAGGCCTTCCACAACCTCGTCTGGATCTCGCGCATCGATCCCCCCCCTTCACTAGCCCTAGCACCTACACGACCTTAAGCTATCAGCGGCTATGGCGGCTCGGCTATGCTGAGCACGGCGGCGACGTGACGTTCCGGCGCTAGGGCTCGGTAGCGACCTAGAAGAGGTTAGCACCACCTTGAGATACGCCTCGCGACCATGGTACACCCCTAGCTTGGACAGAGACGGCTTGCATACATGCGGTCCACGGTGGCGGCCATGGCGGCTCTTGCGCCGACGGCGATCCTCGCGGACGACCATGGTGGCTCGGTAGCGACTGAACCAGGAGCGCAACACATCGAGGAGCTCATGACAACTACGGTGCTCACCTTGCCTTGACTCGAGGAGCACTGGACCAAGGTTGGCGACGGCGGCGGTGATGGCGGAGCTTGCGCCGACAGCACCCGTCGTGGACTGCTCAAGTCAAAGCGTTAGCGACCTCCAAAACAAGTCGATCATGAGCCATGACACCACCCGAAGCTAAAACACTGATTGTACTGACCGGAGATTCCTTGGCTACCGTGAGCACGACTAAGGAACTCACGGCGGCTTTGCGGCGGCAGTGAGGAAGAAGACGGTGGCGGTGGTGATTGCAAGCACTAAGGCTTGAGGTAGCTAGCTCAGGAGAAGCAGAAGAATTGGGCGAAGCAACGGGGAAGATAGAGATGGCAAAGACACGGCAACGGTGGGGAAGAAGCTCGTCGCAGCCGGGCGGAAAACAGAGCAGGAGGGGAGGTGGCGGATGCGAGTGAAAAGAAGGTGGTGAAGCTCCCAGAGCTGGCCACCGCACGGGGTGACGCAGAGCGGCAGCAGCTGCGTGACCAGACACGCGGAGCCGGGCGGAGGTGCTCGACTACGGCGGCGGCGACGCGGCGGCCAAGGGCAGAGCACATGCTCTGCTCTTTATTCCCCCCTCTCCCAGATTACTGTAGCACCGCATTTTCCCCTTTTCTATTTCTCTAGATACTTGTACTACACTGCAAAAACTTCCAAAACCAAAGTTGCTCCAAACTTTGGATTCTACAACTTTGTTTTATGAATCAAAGTCAAATTCTGTTTAGATTATGAAATAAGGTTAAAGGATCAAAAGTGGACCAAACTGAATTCAAAATTACTTTCAATTTCCTGAACAACTTCAAATTTCACCAAAATATGAACTGTAGAGCTTGAAAAGTTGTACAACTTTGCTTTAAACACTTGGGCTGATTTTAACTGGAAATAAGTCAATTGGATCAAAACAGTTCAAATCCATTTCAAATTGAAAATTGAAAAGGGGACAGAACTAGGGTTTTGCAATAGAAGTAAAATTACTTTTGATTTTGCAATAACACTTGAAAAATGGTCAATGTATGAAATGTTCCTTTTGAAATTCTCTACATCTTTGATGTAGATCTCAAACTCAGATCTCAAGTAGTTTTGAAATGCAAGTTTAAAATAAAAAGGGACCATTTCTAGGGTTTGAATAAACTCATAAATACTTGGAATTTTGTACAAAAACTTTGAAACTTTGAAAACCAAAGTTGTACCTCTTCTCAAGATCTACCAAAAAGCTTTTAGGGTCAACCCCTAAATAGGTATAGATTTTGAGTTAACTAAAAAGGGCTAGTTAACTTATATAGGAATTTACTAATTTCCATTTTTAAGCTAAATGAATTTTACATCCTTTGACTTGTTGAACTTGGTTTCATGCCTTTACATGACTATAGTCAAATAGGAATGAGCACAAGTTATTTCATAATGACATTCCAAATTAAGGTTTTGAATTAAAACACAAGCATAAACAAAGATGCTCACATTAGGAATTAAACTCATTTTAGTGAATGCATCTCAAGGTGAGCTAGCACATGATGCTATGGAATGCTTATGATGGCATGACAATATTTTATTCATGCAAACACCTGAGGTGTTACATGCAAAAATAATTTTCCTATCGAGAACCAGTTGTTTCAGATATTTAAATTTAACATTATATTTTTGCATTAACAAAATATGAATTGTTATTTACATTTATATTTGTTATTATAAGAAAAGAAAAGAATTTATGTTACAAAATTTTCTACTATACAATAAGGTAAAAGAAATGCAACTGCTATTTTTAAGAAATTTTATGCCTAATATTGAATTTACTATGCAATTAACAAGTATTACAACATATTAATATAGTGAAAACCTAATACAAAACCAAAATACAGAAAGCCCAAACAGTGGCGGGAAAGAACCTTTAGTCCCGGGCCGTGGCACCACCCGGGACTAAAGGTACCTTTAGTCCCGGGGCGTAAGCCCGCCCGGGACTAAATGTCCAAACCTTTAGTCCCCGGCGGCTTACGCCCCGGGACTAAAGGTCTTTTAGTCCCGGGTGGTGCCACGGCCCGGGACCAAAGGCTCCCCGCGTATATAGGGCACAATGCCCTCCTTCTCCTCAGATCGACGTCAGACCGCCCGCCAGCGCCGCCGCTTCCCTCGCCGTCTCCGATCCAGTGCCGCGCCGCCGTTGTCCCGCCGCCTCCCTCGCCGACGTCCGCCTCGCCGTCGTCCTCTCGCGCGGCCGCGCCGACGCCTCCTCTTCTCTCCCTCGCGGCCCTCGCCGGCCTCCCTCGCCGCCGCACTCGGCGGCCGCCTGCCTTGGCGGCCGCGCGCGCCTCGTCCTCTCGCGCGCCAGTGAGGAGGCCGGGCGCGGTCGCGCCGCCGTGCTCAGTGCGTGTGTTGTGTGTGTGCGTGTGTGCGTGTTGTGTGCAGTGCGTGTGTGTGCACTGTGTGTGTGCGTGTGTGTGCACTGTGAGTTGTGTGTAGGAAGAATGAAAGAAAAAATGATATATATTGAAAATGAATGATTATAGAAAAATGATTATAAATTCATATATATTTATAGAAAAATAAAAAAAGATATATATAGGAAATGAATGATTATAGAAAATGAATATATATACATATATATTTAGAGATATCAGAAAATGTTATTAATGCACTGCAGTGTATATATGTTTATAGAAAAAATGAATATATATTTATATAAATATAGTTATATAAATCATTTTTAGAAAATCATGTTTATAGAAATGTTTCTTTGTAGTGTATACATATATATTTATAGAAAAATAAAATATAAATCGTGTGTTCCTTTGCAACGCACGGAATTTGTAGAAAATGTTTATAGAAAATGTTTTTTACCCTAACAAAATATTATGTTTACACATGTAGATAAAAAAAATTGGTCGCGTTGACCACGCCGCCGTCCGCCGTCATCCTCACCGCGACGTCATCCTCGCCGCCGTCCGTCGTCGTCCTCACCGCGACGTCATCCTCGCCGCCGTCCGTCGTCGTCCTCACCGCGACGTCATCCTCGCCGCCATCCGTCGTCGTCCTCTCGTCAACGGTGTGTCCTTTGTGATAGATGGAGGAGGAATAATCACTTAGATACGTTTATGGAATAATCACTTAGATATGTTTATGGAATAATCACTTAGATATGTTTATAGAATAATCACTTAGATATGTTTATGGAATAATCACTTAGACAAGACTTTTCGATCATGTCGGTAGTGTTATTTTACGAATATGGTGTATATGTTTATGGAATAATCACTTAGATATTTTGGTCTTTAGATATCTATACATTTATTTATATCGGTCGTGTATAGGACAAAACCCTAAACCCCAAACCCCAAACCCTAAACCCCAAACCTAAAACCCTAAACCCTAAACACCAAACCTGAAACCCTAAACCCCAATCCGCAAACCCGAAACCCCAAACCCAAAACCCTAAACCATAAACCTAGAGCCTAAACCCTAAAACCGAAACCGTAAACCCGAAACCCTAAACCCCAAACCATAAACCTAGAGCCTAAACTAAACCCTAAACCCCAAACCCGAAACCCTAAACCCAAACCCTAAACCCCAAACCCGAAACCCTAAACCCCAAACCTGAAACCCTAAACCCCAAACCCGAAACCCCAAACGCGAAACCCTAAAACCTGAACCTCTAAACCCAAACTGTTTATTATCGATTGTGTTACCTTTACAAAGTGTTAAATAAAAAATAAATAGTCTTTATGGAATAATCACTTAGATATTTTGCTCTTTAGATATCTATACATTTATTTATATCGGTCGTGTATATGTATATGGACAAAACCCCAACCCGAAACCCTAAACCCCAAACCTAAACCCCTAAACCCTAAACACCAAACCTGAAACCCTAAACCCGAAACCCCAAACCCCAAACCCGAAACCCAAACCATAAACCTAGCCAAACCCTAAAACCCAAACCCGAAACCCCAAACCCGAAACCCTAAACCCTAAACCTAGAGCCTAAACCCTAAACCCTAAACCCAAAGTGTTTATTATCGATGTGTTACCTTTACAAAGTGTTAAATAAAAAATAAATATGGTCATTATGGAATAATCACTTAGATAATTTGGTCTTTAGATATCTATACATTTATTTATATCGGTCGTGTATATGTATATAACAAAACCCTAACCCCAAACCCGAAACCCTAAACCCCAAACCTAAAACCCTAAACCCTAAACACCAAACCTGAAACCCTAAACCCCAAACCCGAAACCCCAAACCCGAAACCCTAAACCATAAACCTAGAGCCTAAACCCTAAACCCCAAACCCGAAACCCCAATCGCGAAACCCTAAACCCTAAACCTAGAGCCTAAACCCTAAACCCTAAACCCAAAGTGTTTATTATCGATCGTGTTACCTTTACAAAGTGTTAAATAAAAAATAAATATGGTGTTTATTATCGTCCATGTTATTCGCAGAAATGGCCGACCCAGTTGACAACATGGAGGAGGAAATGTACGACTTAATCAACAGCGGCGCTAATCAAGAATTAGCAGGTGATGATAACAATAATCAAGAAGTAGATGACGGCAGTCAATACTTGCCGATTATGAAGAAATCATGCAAGAAAATACTGGCGAGGTATACCTACAATCTCTATGTGCACCTAAAATTCTAAACAATTTATAAATGTATTTATAATGTACTGTTCCTACATACGTAGCCCTCCGGATCGACAATGACTACCGGGAAGAGTAGGACCGTACGAGGTCCGAAGAAGCCGTTGGATGGCCGGTACATTATCTCAGAATTCAACGAGGAAACAGGCCAAGTACTTGGAGAACATGCACAAAAATTTTAACCACTGTGGGTACCTTGTAAGGGATAAGATCCCGATCAGTGCTCGTGAATGGAAGGAAAGAAAAGTGCTCCTCATATAAGTTTTGTCTCTGATCTTGATAAGGAACTGGTTTGGCAAGATGTCCTTGCACATTTCACGCTTGAAACAGAAGATAGAAATTTGAAGGAAAGAGTTCGGGAGTGGGCTATGAAGAAAATGGCAACACTATTCCAGGGCTGGAAGAAGAAGTTGTATAACACATTTATCAAGAAGGATCTAACTCCGGATTTCAACACTAAGGCCTACGTCAAGTTGAGGCCATTTTGGGATGAGTTTGTAGAATTCAAGAAATCAGAAGAGGGTGAGGCACGGGTCAGAAGGAACCAACAGAATGCCCGACAAAAAACAATACCACCATCACTTGGGATCAGGTGGCTACAAGAGTGCCATTCCTAAATGGGAAAGAATGGAACGAGAGATGCTAGCCAAGGGCATTGAACCAGAATCAATAAACTGGCCTGAGCGCGCCAAGTATTGTTTTTTTGGTCATGGAGGAAGTCTGGACCTACAGACGGGAAGGATAGAGTATGGCGAAAAACTCCATAGAGCAGCAGAAAGATTTGCCTATGCTAGAGAAATAGCTCACAGTGGCAGGTGGCAGCCGAACAGAGAAAAGGACGAGCTGACATACGCCCTGGAGAATCCTGAACATGGTGGGAGAACCAGAGGCTATGGGGAGGTGTCGTGGGAGCATGCCTTCCCTCGGGACAAAGAGACCTATAGAAGCCGCGCGAGAAAGAAGGAGGAGGAGGAGAGCGGATGCAAAGGTTAGAGGAAATGGTTCTTCAGTCACAGGCCGCGGCTCGTGAAGCAGTTGAGCGAGAGAAAAAGCACTTGAAGACAAAATGAGCGAGGAAATAAAAAAGCAAGTGCAGTTAGCAGTAAGTTCGATGCAAAGGCAATCTGCATCAGAGCCGGGAGTCAACATCAGCCCCCAGATCAAATGAAAAGCAGTTGCGCTTCCACAGAGGTGCCAGACGCAGGACTGCACTTTCCCGTGGATGACATCACCGAGCCTCTCACGACATGTGAACTGCACATTCCACAGGGGAATGCCACAGTCATGGTGGCATAGGTGTTGTATCTCCTATCGATCCTACGAAGACACCAAGATGTCATGGGGCAATAATACCTCCTGGATATGCTAGCGTCTCGGTGGATAGGGTGGTGAAAGGTTACAACAATGTTGAACTTGACATTAAAGGAGGTGATGGCGAGAAGACATTAGGAGAAGCGGAGAAGACATTCATATGTTGGCGCAAGCGTTATATCATAATTCCTGGTGCATCACCTCCTCCTCCTCAACAACCTAACCCTAGGTGTGTATGAAATTAGTGAATGAATGTTAATAGTATTGGTGAGCTAATAGTATAAATGGATACTCATATACCATGTTGTTTTCGCAGCAGGACATCCCCCAACCTAAGTCCAATTATTCATTCACCACATGATCACAGTGTTGCGGGCGATGATGATCAAGATCTAACACGACGGGATCCATCACCGCCACTGGCCCCACCATCTCCTCCACGACGGGATCCAACACCGCCACCGGCCCCATCTCCCCCACGGCGTGATCCAACACCACCACCGGCCCCACCATCTCCTCCACAGCGGGCTCCAACACCGCCACCTGCCCCATCTCCACGGCGGGTTCCAACACCGCCACCGCCAACAAAGAAGAGGCCTGTCACACAAACAAAGGCGTCAGCCCCACCACCTCCGAAGAAGACAACCTCTGTGAGAAAACCAGCGGCCATTCCCAAGATGACAAAACTTCCATATGACATGACCGATGAGGAGACTGAAGCTGTAGCGCAAAAAGACTTGAACAAGTTCTTCGACGCTGTCGTTGCTAGTAGTCGAGCAAAGCGAAACCCGGAGAAGCCGTACCTTTTTGTTCGTCCTGAAAAACTAAGGCAAACTGTGGACGCTCACCAGAAAAAGGTACGTGCTGCCCGTAAGGCTTCGCCAAAATCAGACTATGATCGCACGCTCAGCAAATCAATTGAGGAGGCGAAGAAGACAAAGAAGAGAGCAGGAAAGGGTGTCCCACAGCTCGGGAACAAACGCAACAATCAGTGCCGGATCTAGCTGTTGGGAATGAATATGGTACAAACATGGACATCATACAACGAACATATGGAGACGTTGATCCTGAGCAACTGCTCAAATTTTTCGAGGAAACTGGTTTAAATGTGGAAAACATACTCGAAGAAGCAGGCATCATAAGTGCTCCAGAAGTTGATAAATGGCAGGGCATATGTATATGGTCAAAGTCTATACAACCCAGCGGCCCTGAGGGATCTTGGTACGCAAATGCACTTGCTAAATCAGTGGTACCTCACGGCGTGTGGCAGAAAAGCTGATGACTATATTTGCGTCAGAATTAGAGACCATGATTACTTTCGTGAGTGATGACATAATATATGTTCAGTTTAATGAGTTACATCAGCTCTGCCCATGGACGCTCTAGACAAATCTCTCATCAGCTGCTTTTGCCTGTAAGTGATTGTTTCTTTTAATAATCTCACTTTAGCTTATGTATATGTATAAGTAATTATCCTCACACTAGCAAAGCGTTTCTAAACATATGCAGAAACATGATGAGACACTAAGGCTAAATAACAAGGAGATTGGTTTCATCGATCTATATATCGTATTCAAGCACCCAGCAATACTCCCTCGGATGCATGGAAAACTCAAACAGAGAGGAATTTGCGGAGGTTCTTCGTAACCAAAGGGACAAAAGTATATACTATTCCCCTACAACTTAGGTGAGTTTTGTTATCATATGCACATTTTTTATAGGTTGACATAAAGATATATGTGTTGACTTATAAATATAAATGCAACATTTTCACTGGATACTAATTGTGATTGATCTCCACGAAAGTCGTTTGCTAATCTTGACTCTCTGAGAAAACCACAAGAAGATTACCAAGATATGATAGATATTATCGGAGGGTAAATGTGATCTTTAAATATTGATTCCTGCTCTTTAACTCTGCAATAGTTAATTAACGATCCAATTATATATATATTGTGCAGGGTTTGGGCTTGGTTTGTTCAAAACACCGTCCGGATCTGAAAGCGCAACTTTCTGATCCTCTACGACTAAATGTAAGTTGTACTACCTCCCCGCCTCTTTACCTTCATTAGCATCACTCAGCAGACGCACGCTCAGCCGAGAGTAATCTTTTTATATCTTGTACAGTGGGTTCTACGACAGTCACCGGAAACAATTTATGTGCGTACTATGTTTGCGAGTTCCTGACGGTGTATGAAAAAAGAACTCCTCTACAGAGTCAGCAAGTACGTAACATGTAAATGAATTTATTTCATTTTTTTGCTTTTACATAAATATTATGTATGCTAATACTTTCTTTTCTTTTAATCCAAATTGAAGGAGACATGGTTGAAGAACCAGCATCGCGGCTTCATTAACGACCATGTCCTTAAGTCTGGCACTGAGTATTGGTTTAACAAAGATGAACCAATGAAGCCAAACCAAGACGAACACTTGTATGACCTCTAAGTCAGGAACATATTTGTGTTGTAAATATCAAGTTAAGGATGCTGATGGATATGTTGTATATTTTTATGTACATATGTATAGCTCGATCTATATATATATAGTTTCATATTTCATTTGTGTGTAATTGTAAATTTTATGTGTTTATATATATTTATTAGCAGCGAAGAATACGAATTTGAAACTCTAATGGAATATATTAGCAGCGAAGAATACGTATTAGAAACGCTAATGTAATTGTAAAACCGAAAACAATAACCAATTGAAAAAAAGAAAAAGAAAAAAAAGAAAAAGAGGCGGCCTCTTTAGCCCCGGTTGGTAATACCAACCGGACTAAAGAAGCCAGCAACCGTGGCTCGGCTGGAGACCTCTTTAGTCCCGGTTGATATTACCAACCGGGGCTAAAGGTCCCCCTCCTTTAGCCCCGGGGCGGGGAACCGGGGCTAAAGGTCGGGCCTTTAGTCCCGATTCCTTAGCCCCGGCTCCATGCCCGGGGCTAAAGGCCAAATGGCTCGGGGCTAAAGGCCCGTTCTCCAGTAGTGCTTATTATAGTTTGTTTGGAGGCCACGGTTCATCCGATGGACTTGAGACTCCTAACTCTAGTACACTGTACACAACATTCAGTAGACGGTAGCACAGCAATGTTGGTCCCTCATCTTGGGCATCACTACTGGAAATCCGAGATTTGCCGAGTGTTTTTTATTTTGCCTAGTGTCAAAACGCGGACACTCGACATAGAGGTAGTTTGCCGAGTGTTAGACTCGAAACACACGGCACAATGTTGACACTCAGTAAAAACCTGCTTTCACACTCCAAACATTAACACACGGCAAACAGACCACTTTGCCGAGTGCCAACACTCGGCAAAACTAAACACACGGCAAACAAACCACTCTGCTGAGTGTCCCAATAAAACACTCGGCAAAGTGCACTCTTTGCCGAGTGTTTTTATTTGACACTCGGCAAAATAATATTTTTTTTCGTTTTTGGCTTCCAATTTTTTTCTGTAGGCTTCCTACAATAACTTGATCAACATGTTGAGATTGGGCACAATTTTAAGATATTTTGCTATATTTCTTTAGTTTATTTTATTTCATTGATTTTTTTGGAAAATGCAAGTTTGAACTGCAAGTGCATCAATAATGACATTTCATGAATGCAAAATTAATATTCATGTTATTGGGTATTCTTTGAGGCCGTATCCAGGAAGAGACCTCAAATTTCATACATTTTCTTCTAGAAACATGACCACGAAGTTGCGGACGAATAGTTTTAAAATTGTATAAAAAGTAACGGATTCCAAAATTCATGAAACTTGTTGAGAAGTCATGATATCATATGTGGATGTGGTGATAAAAATTGAGAAGATTTCGAACATATCGTCACATACACTGCTTAGAAAACCCGACCATCTTCGTATGTGATATCATGAGAAGTAGGTGAAGTTATTAGGGTTTGTAGCATCATACGTGACGACGAGTTCGAAATCTTCTCAAATTTTTATCACCACATCCACATGTGATATCATGAGTTCTCAACAAGTTCATGAATTTTGGACTCCGTTTACTTTTTATACAATTTTAAAACTATTTGTTCGTAACTTCGTGGTCATGTTCCGACAAGAAAATGTGCAAAATTTCGGATCTCTTCCTTGATACGGCCTCAAACAATACCCAATAACATGAATATAATTTTGCATCCATAAAATGTTATTATTCGATGCATTTGTAGTTCAAACTTGCATTTTCCAAAAAAAAATCAATGAAATAAAATAAACTAAAGAAATATAGCAAAATGTCTTAAAATTATGCCAAATTTCAACATGTTGATCAAGTTATTGTAGGAAGCCTATAGAAAAAAAATGGAAGCAAAAAACGGAAACAAAAAATTATTTTGCCGAGTGTCACGTAGAAACACTCGACAAAGTAGTCTATTTGCCGTGTGTCAGCCGTGGACACTCGGTAAACTTGTATAATTTAAACTTTGCCGAGTGTCAGGTATTCGACGCGCAAACTATAATGTAAATTTTTTTCCGGCCAAAAAATAAAAAATCCAAAACTGACAGAGGTTGATATAGATAATTAAAAAAATCGTAAAAAAAATTTTGGAACCTTCGCCGAGTGTCCAATCTGGGACACTCGGCAAAAAGGAAAAAAATCGCATATCCACCCGAGCGCCCGCGCCGCCACCCACGTCCATTGACTTCACCTTCCCCAATTTTTTCCTCTCCATCCGCCGCCCCATCCACAATCTCCATCTCTCCTGCGTCTTGCCCCTAACCCTCACCGCGCCGCAGCAATCCAGGCGACCAGGCACCTCTCCCATGTGTCACGCCCGTGGCCGCCGGTGAGATCAAGCCGGACGACGTGAGTAGCGACAACCGGAGATCGGAGGGGATGGATCTCGATACCGAGTAGGAAGCCTTGCTTCCTTAGCTCTGTCTTCTCTATTTTCTTTCTTGTCCCTTTCCCCCACAATACAACTCTGTTATGTAGTTTAGAACTTAGGCTTTCTCCTGGGCCAATACACTTGACGGCCCATGGACTCACTAGTTTGGCTAATGGCATCGCTAGGCCTTGAATGCCATGTGTTACACCCTGCCCCCTCGCCGTGCCGCATCCATCTACCGTCCCCAGCCCTCTTCCGCTCCTCACCACACCTTAGCCATCAGCCGACGAGCCAGAGTCATCTGGTGCCGGCGTGCAGCTACAGTCATCTGCCGCCGCCGCCCCAACCACCTGCCCCCCACCATCAATCCCTCTGCCTTTGTTCCTTCTCCCACCATTGAAGTGGCAAGCAGGTTCGGATTTCCCGTTTATCCTCGTCCTCTGTACTAATCCTCCAAAGAAATGCTTCAGATCTGAATACCCATGAGTGTGTAGGGCATGGCCGTACCTGGGCTTTTGAGGTTCTCACCAGTAAATTGGTTGTTGCTGCAGCACGCAAGATGCTGGCTCCGCAACATTGAAGGTACGGAGGAAATTTCTTCTCTTTTGTGGTGAAATTTTATTTTATTTTCTGTCTGAATTAAATTGTGATGTTTAATTTACATCAGTTGGGAGAGAGGAAATATTGCCAGAGACAATTTTCTTGGGCATCTACCGTAATGATTGTGCAAGCTTCCATCCTGCATTCTTCAAATCCTAGACTTTGTGCTTTGGTTAGTTATCTCTGATTTTTTTTTTTTTTGCTATACTATATGGCCATTGCATCTGGTTCAGACTGCAGACTGGATGGCATAGTACGCGGCAGGAAGTATAATAATGATTTCCCATATTAACTATGCATTGCTATTGTGGTTCTGATGATAGATTGTTTATTGATTCACATTTGAAAATATTAGTTACATACTTGCTGAGTGATTCAAGTACTCGGAGGCAACAACCAAATATTATATGCAGATTAGATTAGTATTATTAGTATGTATATTATAGGTTCTGCATGTTAGGTTTTCGAAAAAAATAGGTTCTGCATGTTTTCAGAAATTTATCTTCCCTGAATCCCTGATGTCTAATAGGAATTATATAAGAAACATTCTCCGATTGTGTACACCAGTATTATCTTCTGCTAATCATTTTCTTTAGCCCAATGCTAATTTGTCCATCTTTAAATAGGGGAAATCATAGTCTGTGTTGCCAACTTAGATCCATTCATTTGTTTTATCTAATGGCCTATTAGGAAGCTGTAACTGTTGAACTACTGCCACTATATCACATGGCTTATTAGGAAGCTGTAATTACTGTGAACTGCTACCACTACATTAGCTGCATGAATTAGCAATAGCTTAAAATGTTACTGCTAATACAAGAAAATGCCTAGAATGTTACTAGAAAAAGGCCTAGAGTATTACTGCCTATATTAGGAAAAGTTCTAGAATGTTACTACCAATACTAGGAAAGACAGTTGAGTGTAAGTGGGTAACAACTACTGCGGTGTGGATTCATAGTTAATAATGTAAATGAGCTGCTAACTACAGATTTCAATGATTAATTGGGCATTCTGGATATGCATGCTGACGCTAATGTTTTGGTTTTATTACTATACTTTTCTATCTAATTGGTTTGCCTGTTATTTTTGCAGGGTTTTCTTTGAACAAGACTACTGTATAGATTATGTTCAACTGACATATCTGTTGACTTCTAAAGGCTTGGAGCAGCTGCTCGTCAGGTATCCCTCTTGTTGCCCACACTCTCCCTCTCTGAGCAGAATCGCATCAGTGCTATAAAAAATTTCTGTATAGATAAGTCTGTATCACACTCTTGCATTTTTGTTTGTGACTTGTAAGGTCTATATCTCAAACGCATACTGACAAAGACATAAGAGTTACACTTGTAATATAATCAAATAAATGATGTCTGACTGCCTAAAGAATTGATAATCTGACAATTGTTGTTTGCTCACCTAATTTTCTAATACAAGAACATTACTGTGAGGTAGCCTATAGGTTGGCATGTTATTGCACTTAAATTATTTCTTTCCTCCAACATTTAAGATGCCTTAATTTTTTTTAGTAATTTAAGCTAATTTGTATCTTGGTGCAGGTTGAGAGGTAAGCTGCTAGAACAGTATCACCAAAACCAGGTATCAACCATCTATCTATTCCTTTACGATTGATTTTGTTCCAAACTAATTTGTCTATAGCCATTATATCTGGATAATAAGTACTGACCTCATATGTCGCTGGGTAATAAGTACTTTTTTGTGGGGGATGTACTGAATAATCTTGTCTCAAATCTGAATAACCTTTTCTATAAGCATGTTAGTTTGTCAGCTCATATAAAAAACATGTCAGCTCATATAAAAAACATTCGCTGCAGATACAACTTGAACACTGGGGCTAGAATTGTAATGTTGTTTAGAAAGATGTTTTTTCCCATCGGCATCACAGTTTGGAGGGTCGGCGGCATCACAAGTTGCGCCAAATCAGCTCGAAAGGTCACCGACATCACAAATTGCGCCAAATTGACTAGGAGGATCGCCGACATCAAATCTTGGCCTCCTCACCCCCTACAATCGCCGTGAGCAGCTTGTTGTGAACTTCGATTAAGATATTTGGTTGCAGACTTGTCAACTTGTGGCATATTTGGACTTTTGGTTATGAACATGTCATATATGTGAACATGTGTGTTTGTGGCATATTTGAACTTGTGAGCTTGTTGTGATTGTGATTTATGACTCCTGTAATATATTTGTGGTGATTTAATATGATATATATATATATATATATATATATATATTATATTTGTGCATTGTGCCGCAAATGAAACAAAAAAAACAGATTTTGGTCAGTTTGCTGAGTGTCAACTCCGTGACACTCGGCAAACCGACCACACGTGGCATGCTTGGGAACACGCTTTGCCGAGTGTCAGAGAGCTGACACTCGGCAAACATATGACACTTGGCAAACTGTGCACTCTTTGCCGAGTGCCGAATGGTTGACACTCGGCAAACACGCTTTGCCGAGTGCCCGACTTTTGACACTCGACAAAGTGCCGAGTTTGGTTTGTCGAGTGCGGCACTCGGCAAAGCGTTTGCCGAGTGTTTTTGGCGCTTTGCCGAGTGTCCCAGACACTCGGCAAACCGCTCGATTCCAGTAGTATCATTTCTGTGTACTCCGACCACCTCAAAGCCCTGAGTCTAGAGAAGGCATCAAAGTGCCCAACTCCTTGGCACAATGCTGTTGGCCAGGGTTCAATCACATCGACATGCATGATGATTTTTTTTTCAAAATTCTGATTTTGACTACAGTTGTTTTTCTTTTGCTGCCCCGTTCTTTTATTGCATCAGCCGACTTATTAGTCATACTTCGGTTTGTTCTCTCTCACAGAACACTATTAAAATAGCCAAAATCAGCTGTAAAAACGACCAACCAAACAATACACGTCTTTAATACAAACTTAGGCGCACGCGTCTCCACTAGCAGAGAACGGACTTTTGATTCATACTGGGTTTAGGCTTTAGTCCCAATATTTTTTTTTTGTGTTCAGGAGTAAAGAAGGCTTTTGTCGTAACTCTAGATACAAACCGGATTAAAGTTCTCTGTCCAACGGTTACTGACATGTGCTATTGCAGCAGGGGACTTTTAGTCCCGGGCCAGGTTACCAACCGGAATAAAATCAGTTTTTTAGTCTGGCTGGCCCCTTGACCCTTTAGAGCATCTTCAAGAGTTTCTCTAATTTTTCTTCCTGAAAACTTCATGTTTTCCAACTCCTAAAATGATATTGGGAGAAAAAAAAGAAGGTCATCTCCAATAGTTTTCAATAAATGACTTCCAAAAAATCAAATTTTGACCCTATAAGGATTATTTTTTTAACAGTTTTTTTTTTTTTTTTTTTTTTTTTTTTTTTTTGCGCGGTATCATTGGTCGCGGTATTTCTTCGACGCAGAGCCTCCCCGTGCCAGCCGTCGCCACATCGTTGGCCACCGTAGCTAGGTCACAGCCTGCTGCCACCTCCTCCTAGGTGGCCGCTGTCAACCATTAGCAAGTAGGCCAAACGTACAACCATCAGCAGGCACTTGCATGCAGCTGTTGCCCATCCGCTGTTGGCATTTGGCAAGGATGAACGTACCGTTTGGTTCACATCCATGTAACGGTATCTGATTACTGCCGTTAACCAATTCTATTATTTATTGTTTGTTTGCGGCACCATGTAATCGAGTCCCGACGTTAAGCGATACCATACTGTACAAAAGTAATACAGCTCGATCCTCCGCGTTATCTGATACCGACGCATCGACTCCTCCCGCAATCCAGTTCGAAAAGGCTGTGCCAAGACAAACCGCGGAGCAGAAAACCACGCCACGACGTCGGATACGTGAGACGGTGAAGCGCGTAATTTTGTGCGAAATCGGGTGAGTTTTAGTAAGTTGGAAAAGATTGGGAGGAGGTATTGGGAGTTGTTGGAGAGTTTTTTTTTTTCTAATCTTGCCAAAAAAACAAGGATTGAGAGGACACTTAGAAAACTCTTGGAGATGCTTAGTTCCGGTTGATAGCACCAACCCGGACTAAAGTTCTCTCACCTAGGACTAAAAGGTCCCTCACGAGTGAATTTAAAAGGAGAGTGTTCAGAACTGTGTCACATGTGTTTGTAGCTGAGTTGGTAAGTAAGTTACACGTGAGACGAATGGTCTTGGGTTTGAATCTCACGAAGCACAATGGCGTTTTCTGGTGTTTATTAAATAATTTTTTTTATCTTGAGGGTGAACTTTAGTCCAGATTGAGTGACCCTGGATAAAAAGCCTGAGACCTTTAATCTTGAATTAGCAATCTCAATTGGCAAAACCGAGTCTAAAGTGGATTTGGAACCGGAGCAATCTCAATTGGCAAAACCGGGTGTAAAGTGGGTTTGGAACCGGACTAAAGCCGGGTTCTCGACCAGTGCTTCCATCCTCGCTAGTACATAAAATGTTTATACCAACGATACTTTTTGATTTTCAATGGCGTTCTTGTGAACCACTAGTTTGAAAGGCCTCCATGCGCGATACACTGATCACCTACATCTCCTACTCTTCCCACGCGTTGCCTGGCTTAATGTCAGAGAAGTAAATTGTTCAAACATTTGGAGTTGTGTCGTACCCCTTTGCCATTTGACTTTGCCTCCCTTTCCTTTCTCTCTCTCCATCTCCCTCTCCTCTCTCTACGGTTCTCCATTTTTTTTTGAGACGTCTACGGTTCTCCATTTGGTAATTATACTGAGGCCGTGCTGGTCGTTTACTGCACCGAAGCGCTGGAGGGCGCACACTACCTCACAACTGGCAAGCTGGATGTGCACGCTACTTCCAACTAGTATAGTGCCCCTGCTAACGCTACGGCTTTAGTATAGGAATACTCTTAAAAACAATTATTTTTCAACCAAACGACGATGTTTTTCATAGCCTTTAGTCTCATGCAGTTGCATATTACCGTTCATATAATCCGGAATACATTCAAGAAATAAAAAAAAGTATAATAAAACTTGAATCTGGAATACTACAAATAAACACTAATATTTTTTAATTCTACAAATAAGTCCTGAATTGCTTAAGTAGATCTCAGAGTTCTTCAGGCATAATGTTTGCACATTCATTTTCATTACTCTGCAACATGTCCGCCAGAAATTCCATCCTTAATGAATGTGAACTCTGTGAATGACAATTAGTAAGTTAACTTATTAATTTGCTATATGCATTCTACAAAATATACATGGAGAATATATATTATATATGCTCATAGGGTGGATCAACAATCTTTTCCCATCCCACTTCTTTAGATAACTGTATACAAGGAAGCCTGACACTTTCCTGCAGAAGAGCAATGTTTATTTGTTGTAGCTAATTGAAGTGACTATTTCATAGAAAGAAAGATAAAAAATATAAGTAATTACCAGTTATAATTTCTTGGAAGCCATGTTGGAAATTCAGGATGCCACTCAAAATATTAGCGTTCCATGTTGGATTCGCCAATTTCATGGCTTGGTTGAAATGATAGGCAATATTATGTAACATGGTTAGATATGGCTTGCATCGATCATTACCTGTGCACTTTAGATAGGAGAAAGTGGATCCATAATATTACATAATTTTCTTAATATCTATTATGAATAAATATAGAGCCTATATTGATGATATGGTAATAGAACCTGCAAACAAGCACCCTCGAAGTTGGTCTCTGTCGTGCGGCCATGGCGGAGCTGGCCGCTGTCCCGCATGGAGCCGCTGAGCCTGGATCTACGCTTCGCCGACACCTATGACATGTTGCGCACGGGAGCTGAAGGTCATGGCTATGGACTTGCAGTGCCCCAGCCCAAGAAGCCTGCCGCCGACGCCATTCCCTCCCCGAAGCTCGGCGACAGTTGCGTGGTGCCCTCTGTTTCCCCCCAAGTCTTCACCCGTGATCCTGGAGTGGTGCCTCTCGAGAGGTGCCTAAGGAGTACTCGGGGTGTCTCTCGAGGGGTGCCCAAGGGGTGCCTGAGGAAGTGAGGAGTACTTGAGGGGTGCCTCTCGAGGATGCCTGAGGAGTGCTCGAGGGGTGCCTGAGGAGTGCTCGAGGGGTGCCTCTCGAGGGTGCCCTTTGAGGGGTGCCTGAGGAGTGCTCGAGGGATGCTCTTCGAGGGGTGCCTGAGGAGTGCTCGAGGGGTGCTCAAGGCGTGCCGAGGTGTGCCTCGTTCGCTCGGGAAATTCCCGTAACCGAGGGGTACCCCGAATGGACTCCTCGAGGGTGACGCAGACTGAGCCGTCGAGACCCGTTCGTGGACCGACCTAGTATGAATTGACATTTGGGCTGGTTTTGGAAATTAGAACCGAGGGATGATAGTGGAAAACAATGAGTACTCGAGGGGTGCCTCAGGAGTACTCGAGGGGTGCTGATGAATAACAAAAAGACCTTTTGTGTAAGCTCAATGGGTAGAACTCAATGAGGGCCGAGGCTAGGAATAAACAACAACGGAAAACAATGAGTGATCCATATGTCTATCAAAATAATCAAAATAATGAAGAAAAGACCTTTAAGAGTGAGATTTGTGTAAGCTCAAGAAAGACCTTTTGGAGTGAGATTTGTCTTTCTTTGCTTAAATTTCATCAATTCAGAGATTATTCTTCATGTGCTCTAGAAATTCAATCTCTATGTACCGAAAACAAAGGATATCAAGTGGAAACAAATGCTATTATATTCGTTGCTAATTATACAGGCAGCTAGGATATATGGGGGAGCAAAGAAACGCATACACACCTGTGTATGGCCTTGGTCCTCTCCTCACTGGAGCTGGGCGCCTAGGCTGCACTGCTACAGCAACCTTGCCTCCACCTCCTGCATACTCCCTACGTCCCTAAATAACTGTCTCTAGAAATCCGTCTTTCCCTCATAGACACGTTTTCCGGACGACAATTAAAAGGGGACGGAGGGTACATGCTAGCACGTTTCCCAACGGCCCAACGCCAAACGGTGGTTAGCCAAGCGAGCGATTGAAGGTGAAGGATGGGAGGAAGCTGCCTGTGTACTGGCGTGTCCTAGTACTACTGCTCCTCTATAACACTCTGCAAGAATTTAGGAGGACAAGAACAACCAAACAGAACAAATGTTGTAGTTAGAAGATCATAATCCAATAGGTGCAGAAAGATGAACACCTCAATTAAAAATCGGTAATGGAACAGAATGTCAAACAACACAAATGCAATTTCAGACCTTGAGCTCAGCCATGATGCATGGGTACGACATCATTTCTGGTGTCCTCCCTGATGTCCCTCTTGAGTTTGGTAGCCTCCACGAAATTCTCCTTCTCAACTGCCTCCTCTATCTGGAGAACGCCGGAGCTGAGGGAGGAGAACGCCGGGGATACAGTTGCGGACCTCACCGGCAGAACGGTCGCGCCACAGCACCCGCGTCCATGGCTGCAGCGCCCCCGCCTCCGCGTCCGCGGCTGCAGCGCCCCTGGCCTCCGCGTCCCCGACGGCCGCACCCCCAGCCCCTGCCAGAGCGGCGTCCCCAGCCTGGCGGTGTAGCAACCGCACCCGTGCCGGAGCGACGACCGTAGCCCTGGCGGACGACGTGCGGTCAGGGGAGGCGCGCAGCAAGAGCGGGGCACGTGACGCGAGGGGACAGGGAGGGGAGAGGAGGAGTCACACTTGGGGAGAGAGCCGCAGAGGTGTGTACGCGAGGGGGCAGGGACGGGAGAGGGAGGGTCGCTTCTCGGGCTTCGCATCTGGGTGGGCGAGAGGGATGAGTGATGAGGTTGATCCAAAGAATATTGGCCATTGGATTTGAGTGATTAAGAGTAAAGGGAGTTAGAGTTAATCTGGTACGTTCTTTTGTAAGGTGTTATTTCTAAGTGCAGTTTTTGGCGTACTTAGAAAAGATCTTGACTGCGGGGGACGTTAGCTGGTGTGATTTAGGAAAGTTTTATACTTATGTGTTTTATAGTAGTAGAGATGACTTACAAGGGTGGCGACGTGAGCTAGAGGTTTTCTTTCCAGGTCACTACAGGAAACTCAGGCTTTGCCGAGTGCCAAATTTCGGGCACTCGACAAAGAACCTCTTTGCCGAGTGTCCGCCACGTGGCACTCGGCAAAGCCCAAGCACAAGGCAAAGGCTGCTTTGCCGAGTGCCTGACACTCGACAAATAAAGGCACTCGGCAAAGGCACATCTTTGCCGAGTGTCGGACACTCGACAAAGATGAGCACTCGGCAAAGTGTAGCGGACCAGACGACATCCACGGCCGTTTGCTTTGCCGAGTGCCCGCTGTCTGACACTCCGAGTGCCAGCCACGTGGCACTCGGCAAAGCGTGTGGCCCCGTTCTGTGCCACGTGGGCGGTTCTTTGCCGAGTGCAAGAGGCCGGCACTCGGCAAAGATCCCCTCTTTGCCGAGTGCCGGCCACGTGGCACTCGGCAAAGCATGTGGCCCCGAACTGTGCCACGTGGCCAGGTCTTTGCCGAGTGCCGCCAGGCTGGCACTCGGCAAAGAGCCCCTCTTTGCCGAGTGTCAGGACCCGACACTCGGCATTTTTTTTTGATTTTGGACACCAAATTTTTGTGAGCATCCCCACAGTATCATGGCCAACATGTTCAAACTTGACACTTTTTTAAAACTTTTTGTTATATTTTATGCCTTTATTGCATTTTCTTGAATTTTCCCGCAAGACGCAAGTTTGAACTGCGGGTGCATCGAATAATGGATTTCAATGATTCAAAAATTGTTATTGTTGTTCTTTAGTGTATGTTTAGCCAAATTCGGGAACTGACTCGAAATTTCGATCAACGTCGTGCTCACGGGGCAAGGCCTCTAAATTACGTGCGAGCGGTTTTAAAATTATAAAAGATACAAATGATTTCCGAAAATCGTGAAACTTGACGAGATGTCATTATATCGTATGCATATGTAAATTTTTTTGAGAAAGTTTGGACCACGTTGTCACGTACGACGCTCACAAACCTGTACATCTCCCACCCGCCGCCGCTAGCCGCGCCCGCCCCGCCTCCGCGCCGTCCGCCGGTCACCGGCGCCCCTCCCGCCTCCACGCCCTGCCTCCCACCCCGAGCTCCGAGCGCCGCCGCCCCCGCCCCGGCCGCCCGCGCCCGCCCACCAGCCGTCGACGACAAGGCGCCCGGCCCTCACCCCGTCGTCCGAGCGCCGGCCGCCGGCCCCGCTCGCCCGCCAGCCGCCGGTCGCCCCCACCCAGCCCCCCCGCCCCCGGGCGCCCCGGCCCTCCCACCCCGACGTCCGAGCGCCGGCCGCCGGCTGACGGACCAGAATGTCAGAGATATCATCCAAAGATGATTACTCGGACTAAGTCCTGGGAAGTCGAGAAAAGATCCGAAGACATGACACGAAGTGTACATGGATTAGGACTTGAATTGTAACTTAGTCAGACTACTGAAGGAAGTCTTGTAATTAGAATATGACTCCTCTGTTGTATTCGACTAGGACTCGGTATATGTCGTGCTTCACCCGATTATATAAGGGGAAGCAGACGCATACCCCTATCATTGAATCTCAGATCATAACACAAGGCACACGCCGCCATTGGACGTAAGGTATTACGCTATTAAGCGGCCTGAACCAGTATAAATCGCTGTCCCTGTGTACTCGC
The DNA here is from genome assembly GCA_009763385.1 of Coix lacryma-jobi var. lacryma-jobi. Lineage (NCBI taxonomy): Eukaryota > Viridiplantae > Streptophyta > Magnoliopsida > Poales > Poaceae > Coix > Coix lacryma-jobi. The sequence continues at coordinate 151,960,305 of CM019827.1, read as the reverse complement.
CGAGTTCTACGAACGCCGATCCTCACCGAACAAATCGTCTGGGAATCCCCAAGACGAGTTGCCGGTTAACAAACACCGACAGCTGGTGCACCAGGTAGGGGCTCTCGGCGATTCCACGATCAAGAGCTCGACGAACCGCTTCAACATGTTCTCGGCGGGATCAATTTTCGTTTTTGGCTCATGGACTTGTATCGCGGATGATCAAGGAAAGTTGCATCGACACCTTCAACCTGAATTAGAAGCACAAGCCACGCCAACGGTGGATGATCTCACCCGGGACCTAGAAAATCTCACAATCCAAAAATTGCAAGGACCAGGGGACCAGGCCGAAGCCTCCGACTCCTACTCAGACACTAACTCTCGGTCCGAACATGACACAGATTCTAAGTATCGTATCCCCTTTGGACTGCGCAATTCGACAAAGAACTTCCAAGAGTTGATTGGATCAAACTTTAAAAAGCTTCAGCAGATCCCCCTGACAGGAGCCCAACAGGGACTCGTTTTCAGTTCAACCGAGGAAGGTAACATCGTCCATTGGCCAATACAACCAACCCCGACTAGGTTGGTTGGCACAATCGACCAACAACTCCCTTACCAATACGGACATCAACTCCCCTTTGAGGAAAATGACACCTCAACAGAGCTAATCTCCAGCGCTTCCACCTTGGAATCGGTTACACCGGGATCAACAAACCAAGGCTAAAACACTCACGAAGTCTTCATGGCAGGACATCAGTCATCACTACGACCTCCAACTCCTCCAGATGTCTTCCGTGATGATGAAACCTTGAGTATGATATCTGATGACGATCCAGAAGGACCCGTGAAACCGATACCTTAAAGGCAGAAAGACTAAGAAGAATCTAGCCAAAGATGCTCGCAGAAGGCGAGCGACTCATCGTAAGGAGGCGATGGAGCGATACCAAGTACGACTAGAAGAATATAATAGTCGTAGACGCTTGGAAGAGGAAGCTGAGCTTCAAGCTCATAACCAACGTGATCATGACATCTAGTCTCAGGATAATCACAACCGGCGACGCGCTGACTGCTCACGCAACCTTGAACCCGAGTTCATGAGGGTCGCTGGACATAAAGTATACCAAACACCCTACAAGAACATCATGGATTTAGCTACGGAGATGGGAGCAAAGGACAACCGGACACTAGAAGAGGAGCGCAAGTTGATCATGCTTCAATCTACCGCACTCCAACTCAAAGGCAGAAACCTTGAGTCCCTAGCTAATGCTCAAGACTCATCTCATCCAAGTCAAAGACGACCCGTTCATGAGCGGCTCGGCCGGGTCCCGGCCAGGAGTCGCCTGGGCAACCGAGTTCCTGACCAGGCATAAGGTGGAGCCGAATCATCATATCGAGGAGTTGACAACTTGGCCTCCAATACAGTTGATCGCTTCCCCTGCTTTCCCAGCGGCTTCGAGCAATCCGTTTCCATGTAAGTTCAAACCCGGGAACTACTCTAAGTATGATGGGAAAACAGAACCAAAACGGTGGCTCAGAGCTATATGCACAGGCAGTCAAATTGGCAGGAGGAAGCAATGACGTCAAAGCTTTTGTTTTTACCCATGGCTCTAGAGACAATGCCCCTTGCATGGTTCGATAGACTTAAACATGAGTCAATCGACTCCTAGGAACAACTCCATCGCATTTCATAGAAAACTTCGCGGGTGTTCCCGAGAGATCAGATCCTCGGACTGAGCTCAGAACTTGCAAGCAGCAGAAAAATGAAACCATGCGAGAGTACTACAGACGTTTTTCTGAGATTCGTTCTACAATCTCAGATATATCTCAGATATAACAGACAGAGAAGTAATTGACCTCTTCGGCAATGGAATTTGCGAAAGATACAATTACAAAGACTTCATTAAGTATGACCCAATCACCGCAGATGACTTCCATCGAGCAGTAAAATCCATGATGGCCACAGAAGAACGCACTCAGGAGCGCTTCCCCGAAAGGAACATACAGGGTGATCGAGGAAATAATCAGAGAGGAACCTAGCCTGCTCAACAGAACACTCGTAAGAGGACCGAGGACAATACTGTAGCAGCCATGGAACCTCAGAAGATAGGGAACAAGCCTTCAAGCTTCGACGACCTCCTAGATGGCCCATGCCCTTTCCATCCGAAAGGAGGACACCCGACAAGGCACTGTCGTCAGCTTAAAGAGCGAGGTTTGAACTCCGACTTCAACAAAAGCAAGAAAGACAAGGTAAGAAGGTAACTGAAGACCCACAACAGGGCGCTGGCGGTTTCCAACACCCCAAAGGCACTATCAATATCATATTTGGAGGAGTAACCACCAGTGATAGCAAGCGCCTCCAGAAGCTTTCCTTGCGAGAAATTATGTCTACCGAACCAGCGATTCCCAGATATCTCGATTGGTCCGAGCATCCGATCAATTTCTCTCGAGCAGACCAATGGACCAGCATCTCCAATGCAGGACACTATCCGCTATTCCTGGATCCAACGGTCGCTGGGTTCAAATTGGGAAGAGTACTTATAGATGGAGGGGCAGGACTCAATGTCATCTTTGCAAGCACCCTACGCAAGATGAACTTGGACCTAACAACACAAGTTACACCATCAAGTGCCCCTTTTACGGCATAGTATCCGAAAAGGCGGCAATACCACTCGGAAGGATAATCCTACCCGTCACTTGTGGAACTCTGACTAATTATCGAATAGAGTACATCAATTTCGAGGTAGCCGACTTTGAATCATCTTACCACGCCATATTTGGATGACCAGCTATCGCCAAATTCATGGCAGTACCACACTATCCATACCTTCTGCTGAAGATACCGGGTCCTAAAGGCATTCTAACTTTCAAGGGTGATTTGAAGTGATCTTTCGAATGTGACACAGAAGCTGTCCAAATTGCCGAAAAAGCTCAACTCGCCCTGGAGGTACAAGAGCTCGCGCAGATGGTGCATAACGCCAAGCCTGGAGATTCAGAGATCCCAGGTAAGAAGGCGGGAACCATGCAGCCACCAGCAGAAGTATCCACAAAAACTATTGACCTGGAAACCGATGATCCCTCGAAGATGGCGGTTATCAGCGCTCACCTATCTAAAGCATGGGAAATCGCGCTCACCAAGTTCCTCAGGGCAAACAAAGACATATTCGCCTGGAAACCAGCTGACATGCCGGGTGTTCCAAGGAACTTGGCTGAGCACAAATTGGAACTAAAAGAAGGTTCCAGACCCATCAAGCAAACATTACGACGATTCTCACTAGAGAAAAAAGAAGGAATCAAGAAGGAAATAGCCAAATTACAAGCAGTCGGGTTCATCAGAGAAATTCTCCATCCTGAGTGGCTAGCCAACCCAGTGCTAGTAAAGAAGAAGAATTCTGCAGAGTGGCGCATGTGTGTCGACTACACAGACCACAATAAACATTGTCCAAAGGATCCTTTTGGATTATCGAGGATAGATCAAATAGTTGACGCCACCGCAGGTTCTGCCCTATTATCCTTTCTAGATTGTTACTCGAGGTACCATCAGATTTCCCTCAAGAAGAAGACCAACCCAAAACATCATTTATAACTCCCTTTGGCGCCTACTGTTATAAAACCATGTCCTTCGAGTTAAAGAATGCAAGAGCCGCTTATCAACGAGCTATCCAAGATTGCTTAGGCGACCAGATCGGCCGCAACGCGGAAGTTTATGTTGATAACGTGGTCATAAAGACAAAGGATCCGACTACCCTTACAATAGACCTAGAGGAAACCTTTACCCGCTTACGCACCTACAAGTGGAGGCTAAATCCCACAAAATGCGTATTCGGAGTACCCTCAGGACAATTACTTGGATTCCTGGTTAGTCATCGAGGTATCGAGGCTAGCCAAAAGCGGATTAAGGCTATCACCAGCATGAAGCCACCAACTTCAGTCAAGGACATTCAGAAACTCACTGGGTGCATGACAGCGCTCAACATATTCATCTCAAGGCTAGGAGAAAAGGGATTACCTTTTTCAAGTTACTCAAAGCCGGGGATAAATTCCAGTGGACGGAAGAGGCTGACAGGACTTTTGAACAGCTCAAAGGATACCTAACCAATCCTCCTATTCTATCGCCACCAGAACCCAGGGAACCAACGATGTTATACATCGCAGCTACCACACACAGTGTAAGCACAACAATAGTGGTGGAGCACAAAGATGAGCAGCACGTCTACAATATCCAAGGACCAGTCTACTACATCAGTGAGGTACTTTCTGATTCAAAGGTCAGGTACCCACAAGTTCAAAAATTGTTGTACGCTTTACTTATTTCATCAAGGAAGCTACGACACTACTTCAAAGCACACGAAATCACAGTTGTTACGGATTTTCCATTGGGAGAAATCCTTCACAACCGCGACGCTACAGGTAGAATTTCCAAGTGGGCAGTCGAGTTGGGCGCCCTCAATATCAAGTTCACTCCAAGGAAAGCAATCAAATCGCAAGCCCTGACTGATTTCGTCGCCGAGTGGACAGAATTCCAGCAGGCTCAAGATGGCTCTATTCCAGAACATTGGAAGATGTACTTTGATGGGTCCCTAAAACTCAGCGGTGCAGGCGCCGAAGTCTTACTTATATCACCTGCTGGAGAACAACTCAAGTACGTTCTGTAAATCATGTGGCCAGCTACCAATAATGAAGCAGAATATGAGGTGTTACTACACGGGTTAAGATTAGCAGTCACACTGGGTATCAAGCAACTTCTAGTCTACGACAATTCTTCCGTGGTGATTCATCAAGTCAACAAAGATTGAGATTGCACCAAGGAAACAATGGACGCCTATTGTGCTGAAGTCCGTAAGCTAGAGAAAAATTTCTTGGGACTGGAACTCAATCATATTACACGAGATCTCAATGTCGCTGCTGACATTTTAGCAAAATTGGGATCCGACAGAGCCTCTGTTCCTAGCGGCATCTTTGTACATGAGTTATCCAAGCCCTCTATCCAACAGAGAAGAAGAAACCTCCCCGACACCCTCCACGCATATTCTAACATTATCACCCGATTGGACTAAAGTTTTCGTTGACTACTTCAAAGAGCACAAATTGTCGAGTGACAAAGCCATAGTAGAGCAAGTCACCAGATGTAGCAAGAACTACGTTCTAGTCGGGAATAAGTTATACGACATGGTGCCTCATCCGGAGACCTACTAAAGTGTATTTCTCCAGAAGAAGGCAAAGAAATATTAGACGAAGTTCATTCCGGGTGTTGTGGTAATCATGCAGCATGAAGGACATTTGTCAGAAAAATCTTCAGATCCGGGTACTACTGGCCCTCTGCTCTGAAAGACGCAGAAGACTTAGTCCGCCACTGTCAATCATGCCAGTTCTTCGCCAAGCAACATCATGTCCCTGCCCACGAATTGATTTGCATCCCTCCATCATGGCCATTTTCATGCTGGGGACTCGACATGGTGGGCCCTCTAAAGCGCGCACCAGGCGGATTCAAGTACATCTATGTGGCAATTGACAAATTTACCAAGTGGATCGAGTACATGCCATTGGTCAAATTCAACGCGTCAAAATCAGTACAATTCATGCAGAGCATCTTTCATCATTTTGGGATGCCACATAGAATTATCACTGATCTTGGTTCTCCCTTTACGACAATTGAATTCAAATCATGGGCCAGTGACTGTGGAATAAAGATAGACTACACATCAGTACCTCACCCGCAGTCCAACGACCAAGTAGAAAGAGCAAACGCCCTCATCCTAGCCGGCCTAAAGACAAGTCTGTTTGATCTTCTAAAAGACCACGACGGGAAGTGGGTGGAAGAGTTACCCAAGGTAGTCTGGGGGCTATGGACACAGCGAAGCAGGGCAACAGGACAGACTCCTTTCTTCCTGGTCTACGGTACGGAAGCAATCCTCCCAGCAGACTTAATTTGGAATTCTCCATGACAGAACAGTATAATGAAGGAGAAGCTGATGATACAAGGCGACTAGAAGTCGACAGCCTTGAAGAGGCTCAAATAGCCGCACTATTCCAATCAGCAAGGTATCTACAAGGGATGAGGCGCTACTACGACAAGAACGTCCATCACCGTACCTTCCAAGTAGGCGACATGGTCCTGAAGAAAATTCAGAACACCACAAGACGACACAAGCTTATGAGCCCATGGGAAGGACCATACATAGTATCTAAAGTAACAAGACCCGGGTCATTCGAGCTAGTCATGGAGGATGGTTCTCAAGTGCCAAATTCATGGAATATCAAGCATCTGAAAAAATACTATACCTAAGGACTATGCTACAGATATGGCTCAGAGCAGCTTGTACTATTTTATATCATATGAATAAAGTTTGGCTTCTGTCAGAAAAAGAGCATCATGAGTCTTCTTTTTCAGCAATCATACTTATCACGACTATTAGTCGGATAAAATAATTTTCGGAGAAAGCATACAATAGGCCTTAACCATTGTATGCATCTACTCCCAACTTTTCCATCGACTAATATTTATTATTACTCGGATGGACCCTTATTGGTTCAGAGGAAACCATACTTGAGTTACGAGCTCCGAGCTCAACACAACTCGCCTGTTGGTATGGCTTAAAACCCGACTACCAACCTATAGAGAATACAGTATCATGAAAAAGAAGATATTGGTTCCTATAAGGTACAACAAGGGGAGTAGCACTCACCCTGTTGCATACTAATCGGATAAAGGTCCATCCGACTCCGCACTCAAGCTGCGGTTATCAAGAGGATTTGATTCACCCTACAGAAACCATCGCGTTGGTCCATAAGAGGTGCTTGATCACACTTATCCCTTGGAACAAAGTACTAAGAGTAGTACTCGGGCAGACTAAGTTCTCTAATAAGTCGTTGAAGACTAAAAGAGAAACAAAGTCGTATGACCCAACTTAAAGTTCTAAAAACGCAGTCGGATAGACCCGTCCAGAGAGACGCCTGGTCATACATCCACCACAAACAGACCCATTTACAAGAAATTTCTTGCAATGACGAGTCAACATATAAAAACATACACAACCAACAGATTCAAAAGTAAATTATACTTTGTTTCTATAACCATCACAATTTCTTATTTTACAGGAGATACAAATTCTGGCCAAAGACTTAGAAGGACTACTACTCTACAAGATCTAATATTTGAGAGTACTCCTCCATAACGGTCTTGACCTCCTCCTGCATCGCCGCAAGATCTTCATCACTCTCGCCCTCAGGTAAACTCATGATAGAGGATAGATCAAAGGACGACATATGAAGTCGCAGAGTAGCAAGGAGACCGCAAACCACCGAAGTAGCCATATCCTTGATATATTGAGTAAGCCGCCCAGGTGCGGCCTTAGCTTGATCAATCAAAGATTCTTCAAATCCTTCAGGGCGTGGTACCAAGTCAAGGACCGGCTCCACGGCTTGCTCTAACGCTTTCAAAGAGTCTTGAGAAGTCTTCAGAGATTCCTAGGACTCCATCAATTGCGTCTGAACCGCCTCCAGAGCTTCTTGCGACTCCTTTGTTGATTTCAAAGCCCGCAATAGGTCTCAGTCAGCACCTTCACGAATCAATTTGGCTTCTTGAAGAGTATTCCGCGCATTAGCAAATACCTCCTCAAGTTCTGCCGTCTGATGGTTGAAAGCATTTTGCCATCCGGCTGCAAGGTTCTGCGATTCTGAAGAACAAGACATAAAAATTGGATGAGTATCATGAGTTCAAAACACCAAAGGACTTTGGAATTTACTTCCAACTAACTAGTGAGCTGTTTCTTGGAAGACTTCATAGCCTCCTTGTGCTTCTGCTTAGAGGTAGCATGTTTAGAAAGAAGATCAATTTCCCGCTGATTGGCCGCATCCCGTTCATCAACAGCAATCTTGAGTTTCTACTGAAGCTCATTGATGCAGTTATGCAGAACCTGGGTGGCCACTTTCTGGCTAATCTGCTCTTCGGCTATATACTCTTTCAGCGCCTGGTTCTCAGTGGAAAGTTCCTGATAGATCCAAGTAATCTGTTCAGTTACCTTCACGTCGATACCCTGCACAGAAAAGATATTTTAAGCAATCAGAGCAACGATGCTGCATCAAAGGAAAGTCAAGGAATTACCGTTCTTTGGCCGCCAAAGCCGGTGCTATCACTTGATCGCCCAGCTCCTTCAGACGGACAAGGTCCAGGTTGTATCCCACAACTTCAAGTTTCGTCCCTTGACGAAAGGACTCGGGGGCATCACCAGACTCCTTCTGCGGTGGAACTGAGGCTTCGATCCCCCCACTAACACTGGTACTAGCTTGGATCATCTCCAGGGTTGGCTCACCAGGCTGACGAGTACGAAAGAACCAATCATTCATCACCCGGTCAAGTTCCAATTGAGGGGGAGAACGAAAGATGGAATATGGAACACCAACCTGAGGCAAGGGAAGAACATCCGCTTGAGAAACCTTGTCGACAAGAGCTCTAGGTGGAGAAGGGTCCGGCATGGTATTCACCTGACTGCTGATAGGAGGGATGCTTGATCTAGCTTCCCCCTGCGCCACCGACTCCTCCCCTTTTTGGGCCTCAGTCGCCTCTTTCGAAGAAGTTTCGGCAGTCTTCACCTTCTTGTGGAACATGAGTGTTCATATTACCCAAACAATCATGAAAAACAGTACACAATGTCAACTTACTTGGCCAGCTTCAAGTTTAGAGGCAGCTTCAGACTTCACTTTATTGGCTGATGCTCCGGGAGCAAAGTCTCTTTTGTAGCAGTGCCGCCAGCAGAAGATCCCTGGGCCGTCTCAATGTCTATAACAAATAAAGATATAAGTCATAGACTTATGAAGCTCAAAACAGATGGTCAACCAAAATACTCGGGTTCCCTTACCAGGAGCACCTGGATTATAGTGTTTTTCAACCAACACTTTGGAAGAAAGAATTTTATGGCAAACACGACGATTACCAGTGCGAGCCTTCTTCGGGATAGGCTCTTCGACTTCTCAGAGTGGACTCGGAGATCGCTTCCGGCTACCCTCAACACTAGGATCTAGGATCACGACATCAGAGTCAGTTGATTCTGAGTCTAATCCATCAAGATCACCAAAGGAGCTTGATTCACTACGAAGATCCTCACTTCGGATAGGACCCTCATGAACGATGTCTCCTCCCTCTTCAGTTGATGGGGGCAGCGGCGGGCAATCGTTGTTGTTCCACCCTTGACTCTATCAAAATAAAAGGAAGAACAACGAAATCCAGTCGGCATAACATCCTCTAAGAATTCAAATGACGGATATTAAGTTTTCTTACCACCAAAGGCAGATTGATGGCGGAAAAGGTGGGCATCATCGGGACAAGGTGTTCATGGCTTCTCAATGGCCGGTTCATTCTTCTCAAGATTTCTTCATTCGACAGCTGCTCGGCGGAATGCCGACTCGGGTCCTTCACGCCAAGGTATTCAAAGCCAAAATTGGCTCCTTGCTGCTGCGGGTGGACTCGGCGCGCAATGAAGTCTTGGACGACGGTGTACCTGGTCAATCCACTTAACTTCAAAGCGGCAATTATATCAATTAACGGTTGAACCGCCTCCACCTCTTCAAAAGAAATCTTCTCTTTCCATTGAAGGTTCTTCTGAGGCGGCCATCCATCATGACGACGAAGCGCCGACGGCGGGTTGGCTATATAGAACCACCTGCTAGCCCACTCTCGGACTGACTCTAACAACTCTACAGAGATATATTAGCTAGCTACTTCTAGTATAACCTGAATGCTAGCTCCTCCGACTACCTCCACCTTTGAATCACATGGTTGATACTTTACCCAAAAGAAGTAGCGGAAAAGGGTGAAGGAGGGACATATCCCTAGGAAGGCTTCGTAGAGGTGGGAGAACATAGCAATATGAAAGATAGCATTTGGAGTAATGTGGTTGAGGGTCAAACCATAATAATGAAGCAATCCCCTCAGAAAATCGGACGCCGGGAGACCTAACCCGCGCTCGACGAAAGATTTGAAGATCACGATCTCCTTCGTATTGGGGGCTGGAGCACGATGATCAATCGACACCTTCCACCCGTCCATCGGCTGCGAACGAAGCAACCCCTGCTGGACCAGATGCACCAGCTCCACTTCCCTGGTGTCGGGAGCCTGCCAGGCAAGAACATCAGTGGGAGGGCACGGGTGGCGTGGCTTTCCGTCGGTGGTCCTCCTCTTCTTCTCCTCCCGAGATTGCTCCTTCGGACCAATATTGACTACAAGGGTCTTTCTACGCATCAACTAAGGGATCGACTATGAGAAGTTTTGAGGTCAGAAACAAAGGCTCGATGGATGAGTGAAAAATTCAAGAAGCAATGGTGGCTTATTATAGATCTATTAGAGCATCTCCAACAAGTTGGAAAAAATGACTTGGTATATCATGAGTTTTAGCAACTTGCTAATTCATTTGGCAAGTAAAAAAAAGACCTCTCTCCAACAATTTGGTATTCCAACTTGCTAAAATCAAAAAACTAGGCCCACCTAGGCCGATCTGCATTGTCGCGGGAGAGGAGGGGAAAGATTTTGCGCTAAGAGAGGTGAGGGAACAACGCGTGGAGCCCGCCACGGTGAAATCACGGGATAGCAACCTCACCTCCGCGCGCGGAAATTTACACGTGCGGCATGGAGGAATAAGAAGTTGGAAAAGATAGCAAGTTCATTTAGTGAGTTGTTGGAGAAGAATATTTGTGCTTTTACCAAATTTATAAGAATAGCAAGTGAGAATAGGGAGTTGTTGGAGATGCTCTAAGTAGGCAACTGTTTAGTTTTCACAGACAACGTTATAGAACCGTCCAAAACCCTAACGGTTGGAAGAGCGGTCTAGACGGCGTCAGCAACGACAGACATGCAATCTCGTAAATAGAGGTCATCATTTCTTCACAAGAGACATTAAGTACTCAGAATCAAAGACAAAGGATTCGGAAAACTTTCCAAAGTACCGGGATCTTAACAATTACTACTCGGAATTACACAGTGATACACGGTTACATCTTGAGATAAAGCAGATGCTTACAAGCAGTTTCAAGTACAAACTCAACCAGGATGTAAAACACTACTCTAGTGTAATCAAGGTACAAAGTCTTGATGCGCAGTGCATCAAGGCCGGTGGGTTCAGTGAGTCGGAGCAAAGCAGGTACAAAACCTTGGGTAGATACTATCTTTTCAGTGCATCCCAAGGTGGGTTCAAGGCTCTATCTCAGTACACAAGGAACTTGATAGTCAGCCCAAACCCTAACGCCTTTTGACAACCTGTGACCCCGAGGTTGCTAGCGATGCGGGAGTCACAAGAGTTCTTCTAGGCGCAACTCTGTATCCCTATGCTCACGACCACTTGGAAACCACCCTAACAGATGGTCCTTTCACAAGAGTTCTTCTGGGCACTTCGACTATTCTACATAAGGAAAACACCCAGGGGCTCAGACATCTCTACTATGGACATTATAAAGCTCAATGAAGTAAAGGAGGTCATGCACTCAAGAGGTGTGGCATCCTTGCTCCCCAGGCAGGGTATTTATAGGCAACCACTCTTGGTCTATGGACTTAGTCTACAAACACAATCAAGCAGAGCTCAATAAGTGCACCCACACGTGTATTGTTACCCATGTGAAGCCTGACATCACCGACGGCTTATTAACTTCACGTGCAAAGCTTCAAGGGGAAACAACCAAAGGTGTTGCAGATGCACAAGCCGACAAGGCATCATTAAAGCGGACAGGTGATACAGTCACTAGCCAATTATTGTTGTCCTTAGCAGTGATTTTATTGAGTGGGGGTGAAAAGGGATGTTTGATGAAAACATTACCCACCTGAAGCTGAATCATTATCACTCAGATGGATTACATTAAGGCAGTGTCATGTATTACTTCATATTAATCTCAGAGGATTACTCAGATGATATATTCAAAGACCCTGAATACCGACTTCCTTCAGTACTCGGAACTCAGGCTCAGGGGCTGCAGAGTATATATCATCAGAGAAAAGTTTTTTCTCATATAAAGATTAAATGGGAAAAGGGCTCGAAGATCCTCAAAGTTATTTTTTAAATAACAAGAGGCTCGGGGGCTACACCCTATGGGTGCACTTTTTCTGGAAACATGCACACCATAGAGTTTTCTTCTACATAGCACTTCAAGATTTCTCAAGACATTACTCGGGTGATTCTTGAAAGAAATCGGAAGATAACGTTTTAGAAAAATATTGAAGAGCTCGGGGGCTTGACGGACCAGAATGTTAGAGATATCATCCAAAGATGATTACTTGGACTAAGTCCTGGGAAGTCGAGGAAAGATCCGAAGACATGACACGAAGTGTACATGGATTAGGACTTGGATTGTAACTTAGTCAGGCTACTGAAGGAAGTCTTGTAATCAGAATAGGACTCCTCTATTGTATTCGACTAGGACTCGGTATATGTCGTGCTTCACCCGATTATATAAGGGAAGCAGGTGCATACCCCTATCATTGAATCTCAGATCATAACACAAGGCACACACCGCCACTGGGCGTAAGGTATTACGCTATTAAGCGGTCTGAACCAGTATAAATCGTTGTCCCTGTGTACTCGCCGAGTTCTACGAACGCCGATCCTCACCGAACAAATCATTTGGGAATCCCCAAGATGAGTTGCCGGTTAACAAACACCAACACAGGCCCCGGCCCCGGCCCGCCCCACCCGCGCCCCACCACCGCCAGTGGGGGCCCCTGTCCGCCCGCCGGTTGGGAGAGGAGGAGGTGGAGGAGTAGGAGGAGGAGCAGAGGAGGAGGAGGAGGCGGAGCAGAGGAGGAGGAGGAGGAGCAACAGAGGAGGAAGAAGAGCAACCCCTGTCCGCGGTGGTCGTCGTCCCACCGTCGTCGTCTTGCCGTTGTCGCCGTCATCGTTCATCACCGGCAAGGTTAGTAGTAGTAAGTTAGTATGTTAGTAGTTAGTTAGTAGTAAGTTAGTAGTGTGAAGGACCAAAAGTGCTACCAGAAAGCGACCAGAGGGGGGGGGGTGAATGGGAGCTTCAAATTTTCCTACCTGAAACTTGTTGCCTCTGTCCCACAGAATCAACCCCAAAGGCAAACCTATAGCTTACAAGTGTCCACGACCCTAGGGTAGGGTGGATGCTTCCAAGAAGCACAGCGGGATACTACACAACTCTAGAAATCAAACGCAAAAGCCGGAAATCAAAACCGACAGCGGACGAACGAACTGCGGATGAGACTGCGCAAAACAGAACTGACCGGACTCTGGTGAGCGTCCGGTCAAGCACCACCGGACGCGTCCGGTCAACCAAAATCCAGTTTTGGACCTTACTGTTTCTGACCGGACTCTCGGAGGTGGTGCGTCCGGTCAGGTGTCCAGCGTCCGATCAGAGTACGATCAAGCGATGAACGGTGAGTGTGTCGCGTCCGGTCAGGGCTCAACCGAGCGTCCGATCATGTCAGCCAAAAAACGAGCAGAACAAAAACTTCAACGACCGGACTCTGGACCTGAGTGTCCGGTCAACCCGTGTCAAGCGTCCGGTCACCCCGAAACCGGCTGTTCGTCCACCGATTTGATCCAAACTCACCCAAAATGAATCCTCTAGGGATCAAACTTGGTGAGAGGAGTCACAAGGAGGATAGTGAGCTATCTCTAAGAGATCATGGCTCGAACGTATCTCCAAATCGATGAATCGAAGAAATTCGGGGGAAGGGAGAAAAACTTGAACCGAAACAAAAATCGATCGATCTACTAGCTCGTGAGGTTAGAGGAGGATTCCTTCGGTGGAAAGAAGTGCCTCACGATCTAGAGCAACTTGGTTCAAACGGATTTGCGAAAGACACACCAAGTAGATAGATCGATCAATGGGAAAATCGTGGAGAAAAGGAATCCGCGAAGAACACGAACAAAACACGAATCACAACCACGAATTCGCAACCGTGTGGCTACCACACGCTACAACAGTGAGATTACGGTCTCACTTCCTCAAAATCTCACGGACACAGAGGTATGATTGTCTTCTCTGTGGATCTCAGTTCGCTACAGCAAGGGATTGGGAGAGCAGGAAACCTAGAAGGCAAAGAGCAAATGACTGAGATAAAATGGGAGGAGGGTGTCTCCCTCTACTTATCCTAATTCTAATTCCTACTCTACCCCTCACTAATTACAGAGCGAGCCAGCTAAACCCTAGGGTTATTCTGGACCAACTCGTGGTAGGTGGTAATCCGACGGCCATGCCCGCACAACTGGTAGCGTTGCCTCGACGCAACCTCACAGATTGCCGCCACGTGCTGCCACCGCTCTGCTCGTCCTTTTCCTGGACTTCGCCCCCGGTTTTGAGGCCCAAACCGGGAAACCAGCCGTCCATCGCCTGAGTTTTGTGGCCCAAACTTAGAAACCCGCAACACCCAGGTTTTGAGGCCCAAACCTGGAAACCGTCCTCAGCCCGAGTTTTGCGGCCCAAACTCAGAAACCATCAGCGCCCAGGTTTTGAGGCCCAAACCTGGAAACCGTCCACTCGGTGGTTTTTCTGTGGCTCAACCACCAAACTGAGCCGTAGAGGGGATGCACCGCTCGTGCACCCCGTCCACCGACACGTGTCCCCAGGTCCTCGACCCAAGCAACACCGTGCCCGCAAGTCTTCGCTCGTCGCTGTCCCAGGCTGTCAGCCACCACAGTTGATCCTCGGGCCACCGGTCCCTCAGTCCAAGCCTCACGTCCGCCCTTCGCCACTCTCGGTCCATCGGCACGGCACGTCTCTACTTGACCTTCACCTTGCCTTTGATCACTATATCCGTGCTCGACACCTGCACAAACACAAGCCAAAGAACATGCGCATTATCCCAGTTGACAATCACTCATCACTCGAGACTCGGCATACACCCATGTATCCGCATAGTGGTGGTTTGTTAGTAGTTAGTTACTTGTAAGCTAGTAGTAGTAGTTGTAGTAGTAGTAGATTAGTAAGTAGTTAGTAGTACTAAGTAGTTAGTAGTAGTATAAGTGTAGTAGTAGTAGTAGTAGTAGTAGTAGTAGTATAGTAGTAGTAGTAGTAGTAGTAGTAGTAGAGTAGTAGTAGTAGTTAGTAGTAGTAGTAGTGTAGTAGTAAGTCTTAGTAGTAGTAAGTAGTGAGTTAGTACTTGTGTTAGTAGAGTAAGTCATAGTAATTAGTAGTTGAGTGCTTTTTATAGTTCATGTATTACTTTGCATTTTTTGTCTGCATGTAAAGATAAGTTAAGTACATGAATTCTGTGAAGATATATGTGGTTGTTGGCCTTCGTGCCGACGTTTTGTGCAGGTTATGGGTACCTCCCCGTGCAGGGGAGGTGTTGCCGAAATTTTTGGTCGAGACTAACCAATATTCTCCTTTTTTAGCAGGAGGAGGACCCGTGGGAGGGACTCGGCACCCCGATCATCTTCGTCAGTGTTGCGGGTCTGCCTGCACCGCGTCATCTCGCCACTGCCCGACTCACCATCGCCCCGCTACCCTGACCTCACTGGCACCTTAGGTATAACCACTCTATCTGTATCCCTAGGTATCTGGTCTTTAGTCGCGTAACCTAGTTAGGCGTCTCCCGTTCGAAAGAGATACAGTTGGAGGTATGCAGACCTTTGCATATCTGAGACTGTATCTCTTTCGGATTGTCCATGTTTTTGGATAGCCCGCGAATGTGTAGCTGGGTTAGTTTCCATGTTGTGCTCCTGTCCGAGTCGGAGTTTCGGCACCACCTCTCTGTTGTTCTCCGGATACACACTCTCCCTAGCAGGACGTGTATCGGGAGAACAGCGGGGAGGGGAGGTGCTACTGAAATTCCATCTCGGATATGAGTAGAGCATGGAAACTAACCCAGCTACACATCCGAGGGTGGGATTAGGACCTATCCTTCACCTATTAGATGGTAGGAACCCCGTGTAGATGCAATTGCTGGTTTTATTACTCGCTTACATATGTATATGCCAGAGGATGGATAACCGTGATTAGATGTACACGGGCCACACAAGTAGGAGCACAGAATGAGTTACTAAGACCAGTGCTTTCTTGGAGCATGCATTTGGTGCGGCTGCTAAAGGGTCTAGTCGGATGTCGTGTCTCTGCAGCAGATGTGGGAACAACAAAAGAAAACATAAGAAGGCAGTGGGGGAAGATCTTTACAAGTATGAATTCATTGAAAACTATACCTGCTGGGTCCACCATGGTCAAGCTGATCGGATTAGAGAGGAAGTGGTGAGACAACGCCTCGAGGAGTATGATGGAGATGCCGGGGTAGCAGACATGATGGAAGACTTCGCCGAGGCACAATTCAGTGAAGGGTTGGAGGAGGAGCCAGAGGAAACCGTAAAGGCATTCTACGACATGATGTCCTCGTCACAGAAACCCTTCACGAGAAGACAAAGATTTCGCAACTAGATGCCATTGGATGCCTAATGGGGTTCAAGTCGCAGTATAGCCTGAGTCGAGACCCTTCGATGGCATGTTGACAATATTGGGCACCCTGCCGCCGGAGGGTCACGTTCTGCCAAAGAACACGTACGAGTCACAAAAACTTGTCGTGCACTTAAGATGTCGTATGAGTAGATCCATGCTTGTCCAAAAGGTGTGTTCTATTCAGGAAAGATCACGAGAAAGCAATGCACTGTCCAGAGTGCAAAGCCTCTAGGATGTGGAGGTAGATCATGGTGATGGCAGGAAGGAACAACTTAATATCCCCGAGATGGTCTTATGGTACCTTCCTTTCATACCGAGGATCCAACGGATGTACATGATAGAGGAGTCCGCGAAACAGATGACCTGACACAAGAATGGCAAAAGATACAATGCTGACAAGATGGTACACCCATCAGATGGTGATGCATGGAAGCACTTCGATGCCATGCATCCTCTCAAAGCTACGGAGGCTCGGAATGTACGTGTGGCGCTTGCAACAGATGGGTTCAACCGTATGGAATGATGGCGGCCCCGTACACTTGTTGGCCTGTGTTCGTGATCCCCCTCAATCTCCGCCCTCGGCGTCATGTTGGACCCGAAGAACGTATTCTTGTCGCTGATAATTCCTGGACACCCGGGGAACAATATGGGTGTGTTCATGGAGCCTTTGTGGGATGAACTGATGTAAGCTTGGGAAAATCCGGTACTGACATATGATCGAGCTACCAAGAGGAACTTCAAAATGCATGTGTGGTACCAGTACTCCATGCATGACTTCCTAGCGTATGGCTTATTTAGCGCGTGGTGTGTTCACGAGAAGTTCCCATGCCCAGTATGCAAGGCAGCTGTGAGGTTCATTTGGTTGAAGAGGGGAGGCAAGTATTCTTCGTTCGACCAACATCGTCAATTCCTGCCTCTTGACCATCCATTCAAAGCTGACATCAAGCACTTTAGGAAAGGCGTTCAAGTCACCAACCCCATTCCTCAGGTCATGAGTGGTGCCGAGGTCTGTGCTGAGGTAGAGGCTCTGCAATTTGATGATAAAGACAACAGTCGTTTTATTGGATAGCAGAGGAACACATGTGGACTCATATATCTGGCTTGACTAGGCTCCCCTATTTCAAAGACCCTTCTTTGTCTGCACTACATTGATGTAATGCACACAGAAAAGAATGTCGCTGAGGCACTCTTTGCAACACTCATGGACACAGAAAAGTCAAAGGACAACGTTAAGGCTAGACTGGACCTGCAAGAGATGTGTGATAGACCAAAGCTAGTGATGAGGACTCCTGCTGCCGGCAAGAAATGGAGGAGAGGTTCGGCCGATTACATACTGAAAAGAGACCATAGGAAGAAAGTACTGCAGTGGATTAAGGGGATAATGTTCCCTGATGGGTATGCTGTGAATCTGAGGAGGGGAGTGAACTTGTCTACTATGCAAGTGTTAGGGATGAAGAGTCATGACTACCACATATGGATTCAATGGCTCCTTCCTGCGATGACCCGGGGATACCTCCTCGGGCATGTGTGGCGCGTACTGACAGAGTTGAGCTATTTCTTTCGCCAGCTTTGTGCCAAGGGGCTATCTCGTGACATGATTACTAACGTAGAGGAAGTGGCACATGTGTTGCTATGCAAGATGGATATGATCTTCCCCCGGCTTCTTCCTACCGATGCAACATCTAATTTTACACCTACCGTATGAGGCACGGATGGGGGCCCGTGTAGGGCCATTGGTGCTTTCCAATCGAGAGATGTGTAAAGATTCTTCGGAAAAAGTGTAAAAATAAAGCCAAAATTGAGGCTTTCGTGGTAGAGGCATTCATTCTGGAGGAGGTGTTGAACTTCACAACGACATACTATAAGGACAACCTTCCTAGCGTGCACAATCCACGCTCTCGTTACAACGTCGACGAGAGTTCATCGAGTCTCAGCCTTTTCAAAGGGCAACTCGAAGAGCAAGCGCATCGAAGATCAAGATGTTGCGGCATGATGAGTGGTGCACAATCACACTGTATGTGTTGTTGAACCTTGATGAAGTGACTCCTTATGTGCAGTAAGTTCTCAATGAGCTTGTTACATACGCCGTCAGTATCCTCCACCTATCGATCCGACCCCCTTGTCTCTTGTTTTTTCAGAAATTTTATTACTGAACAATGGAGAGGCTCAAGGGATCCTTCCCTTGAAGAACAAGACCATCTTCTCAAAAATGGTGACCCCGATTTCATTTCATGGTTCAGTATGAAGGTACCGACCAACTTAACTATCTCGTATTTCATTTCATTTCATGGTTCATTTCATGTAACGATCTATCCGGCCTCAACTTGCAGGCCCGCACGGATGTAGAAATGAGTGATGAGTTGAAACAGGTCGCCAATGGCTTCAATCGCAGGGTCAAGTCATTCACCGTTAGGATGTGAACGTCTATCGCTTTCACACAAGAAGCTACGAGCAGAGTCGGGCCAATCGAAAGACCACGAATAACGGAGTTCGTATGCTCGACACCGATGAGCGCGATTACTACGGCATAGTCAAAGAAATATACGAGCTCACCTATCTGGGTCCGAAAGCCCTTAATCCGGTGGTATTCAAATACCATTGGTTCGATCCTGATGTCACGAGAAGAGCCCTGAGATTGGGCTAGTTGAAATTCGACAGGATTCCGTCTATAAAGGAGACGATGTCTATATTGTGGCTCAACAGGCCACCGAAGTTTATTATCTCCCATGGGCATGCCAAGAAGTCAAGAATCTTGTGGGTTGGTACCTCGTGTGTAGTTGGTATCGCTACGCGGCAAAGCGCCTCTCCCAAACGATGATGACTACAACTTTGACGCAAACACATATTGCGGAGAGTTCTTTCAACCTAAGGGCCTAGAAGGGAGGTTTGACATTGACATGTTTACACTGATGGACTTGGAAGAAGACAATGACATTGATGAGGATGAGGGTGTGAGGTGAAGATGCCAAGGACTTAAGAATGCTTGAGCAGTTATAGTTAGGAGTTGACGCGGGTGATGACGACGATGGAGACGAGAACGAGGCATTAGAGTTCGATAATATGGATAGTGATGATGACACACGAGTGCCACGAGCCACTGCCGATCGTGGAGATAATTTCTAATTCATGTAATACTATATTGTTATTATTATTATTTTGCAATTATATCTCTTTATAAGTACTTACCATTTATTTATGATAATTGGTTTCATTTTTGTAATTGCAGGCACTCGACAAAATGCCGGGCGGAAGGCGGTCACAGCGGCAGGGGATCTCCGCCTATCGGAGGCTACTGAGGACCCCGAGGACCTAGCAGAGGCGTCAGCTCCGCAGGCGAGGACTGGTCACCCCGCGGGCGTCCTAGGAGGGAGAGGACTCCTCCTCGAGAGCCGACGCCCGAGGAGACCCCGAGGAGACCCCCGACGCGACCCCCGATGAGGCAGGGCACGACGACACTACCTCTTTGGATGACGAGGTGGCCCTGCCCGCAGCTGGAGGTTCCACTTCCTCTGGTTCGAGGGGAGTCCCTACGCGGGCCCTCGCAGCTCCCGCAGCAGCCTCTCCCAGTTGGCCGTCGTCCGGTGATTCGACCGGTTGGCGACACGTAAGTAACCATTGATGTTATCACTACTTGTTCATATGACATGTTGAAAATCGAACTTCAGACTAACAATTGTTCTTAATGACTCGTGCAGTCACTGGCAGGTTGTGAGCGGAGGGGGCAAGGTTCGCCATATCAATGGCACCATGACTCTTCTGATTAGGAGGCACTTCCCTGGCAACGCCACCTACGCCGGGGTTGTCGGCCCGCCCTAGACGTGGGAGCACTTTGGCGCTGTCCTGCTCGGCAACAACGAGACCCTTGCAGGTGTTGACATCTCTTAGCATCACTTCAGATAACGGCGCTAGAAATGCAGGTAGACAAATCTAACAACATTACCTTTAACGCTAGGCTGTCACCACTAGCAGCAACACTAGAGACGTGGATGGTATTTATGATCTTGCCCTTATAAAATATGAAATGAGATTATCCGCAAGCGCACAGATAAAATACATCTGTTGTAGCATTTCACCAAGGAAGGAAAGAGTTTCCAAGGTATCGTTCATTTATAATGGAGCAATGCATATCGTTAGTTAACCGAGTGACAAGAGATAAACATCTACAACTATGACACACACATGCATGATTATGATAAGAGTTCCACTAGATCTATACTCAACACAGGAATTAGTCAAGAATGATAAATAAGATAAATATAATAGAACAGAGTAAACCATATAAAAGAGTTCCAACAGAGCATTCTCACTCAGGTCGGATCGTAGCCAAAACTAGAAAGAGATAGATTAACTTCCTACAAGGTTCTAACTATAGGTCATAGACTACATCAATTAGTGCAATTATGTTACCAATCATGGTTAGAATAACTTATATTTATACGCAGGAGACATCACGCATGGAGGATCAGATCCAGAGTCTATCACCTCCGGGTGACCAAGTCTTACTTGCTATATTCGGGGAATGGACTACAAAGGACTCAACAAGGCTATAATAGTCACCCTCGCGATCTACCACTTGCTGGCCCGGAATATAGGGTGCATTCGTAGGTAAACAACGTATAAGCACCACGCTTACACAATGTTGACCACTCACCCGCGATCGACAGAATGAGCGCTATACGAACAAGAGCATAAACATAAAGATACCCTAGCTATGCTAGGCATATAATCAAAGTAGACAATGAACATTATAATTATGAACATGAAATAGTAACAAGTCATGACATGTATCAACTAGAACAAGAACTAGAAGAAGAATAAGAACTAGATGAACAATTAGAAGTAGATTAGAACATAGAGATGAACTAGAGAGGTAATTAGAACTAGATTAGAACACAGAGATGAACTAGAGAGATTAGAAGATGAACTAGAACACAATTAGACAATTAGAAGAACAATTAGAAGAACAATGTGATACAAGAGAGAAGACAAGGCTAATTACCTAGCTTCTCCTGACTAGATCCAGAATCCGAGCTTCCTCGACTCTTCTAATTCTATTCTAGCTACGCCCTTGGATGATGGAGCTCCTGGTTGTCTAGGCTACCTCTACTCTAAACGATTGATCTGTGATTGATTGGATTCAATGCCTCTCTACAAGAGGGGGGGGGGGGTCTCGGGATTCTTATATAGCCCGGTGGGATGAACCGCAGCCCTCGGATCAAACCGACGTTGAACAACGGCCGAGATACAAAGTAGAGGTCGGTTAGGTCACGCCGCACGAAGGAGGAGGGGCTGCATTGTGGGCTCAGGCTGGCCGACCTAGGGTTGAGGCCGGTCGGCCTGCCCCTGGCGCCGCCTGCCTCTTCCTTCGTCTGCAAGTCTTCTAATACCTTCCTTGTTTGTCTTGAGTCCTGTTCGGTTGGTTTGCGCAACGAGTCTTGGCATGGAAGGATTCCTTGTCGTCTTCTTTCTGTCTGGTCCCTGGATATTTCTGGTACTCTGTAGCTATTGGAATCTTGTCTGTTACACCTCTGATCTTCATATGGATAAGGCTTCTAGAGGGTTCCAGAGTCTTCCTAGTCGTATTCATCGAGACTCTTGCTCCGGGGCTCCAAATATGGCAAGTGGCATATCAGTTGCGATCGTCTCGACGAGCTTGTCACACTGGTGTGCTCTGATTCTTCACTTGAGGTACTTTCTTATGATGAAATATTGAATATCCTGCAAAACAAGTGAGAACTACATAACTCGTGGAACTCGTTAGAATCAAACCCTATAGATATACTCTTTGGATCATTGCGGGTCATTTATGAGGTTAGTTGATGGTTTAAAATAGGAGTTATCTACCATTAATAGCAGGTCGGATTAAGGCCGACTTCTGGGTAAGTCTTCATCACACAACATTTCTCAATACTACGCATTCGTTGGAATAATTAAAGGGTACCCTATGTCTGTATGCAGCTTTACTGGACGTGCGAGCAGGGGGAGAGAGGCCGAGGCGGACCGAGTGTTGGACAGAGTTGCCAAGTCCCGACTCATGGACATGTACCACGAGGCGCGGATCCAATGCGTCATCTACGCCTACGCCGACTTGTGGGGTGAGAAGGTCACAAAGGCGCAGGCCAGGAGAGAAGATGCGTGAGAGGGTGACCGACCTCACCAGGGAGCAGTATGAGCAGGTAAGTAGGCATGAAGAATATTTAGGCTTCAATTGATCTTCTGATATATTACATACTTGACTTGATGTCATGAAGTTTTGTCCTGCTTGGTGCCAAAAGTTCACGGATTGTTGGAAGGCCATCGTGGACAGGTGGCTTTCGGACGAGTGGGCCGAGAGGCACAGTGTGCGCCGGGACTGCCGCCTGCAGATGGCTGGTGTGCCACACCACCAAGGCAACCTTAGCCTCGACGCCTATGCTGAGAGATGGGTACGCTCTACTGATTAATTTCTTTATTCTAACGCTCAATACTCATTACTTGCAATCAACTCTGTGTCTTTCTTGCAGTCCTAGTCGCATGGTGGTGCGGAATGTAACTCGTTCGTGGCGTACCACCTTGCCCACAAAGGCAAGGCGACCGCGCCGGAGACCCAGTACAATCCGGAGGGACGGGCCCGACTCGTTTACCAACGCGGCAGCCTATACCAAGTTGAACGAGTACACGGCGGCGACTCGCGAGTGCTATGGGGTGGACTACGATCCGGCCTCCCAGCCCCTGGACACGGACGGCTGATGATGATGAGGCTAGGAGGAAGGAGGCAACACAGTCGCTTGTATATGGCCGGCAACACAGTCTCCTCGGACTCTGTCCCCAACCTCGCCGAGATTTGGTGCAGGAGCACGAGCTCCTCCATGGCCATACGGCCAAGGCAGCAGACCATGGCGCAGCTTCAAGTTAGTACAGTTCAATTATTGTCCATTACTCAACTTTCCTTTGCATTGTTAATCCTTGCGGGACAAATATTGCAGGCCCAGATGCATAAGGAGATGGAGAGGACACAGGGTTGCAGGCCCAGCTGCAGGCTCAGGACGAGGCTCGGCAGGAGGCCCATCGCCGCGAGATGGAGGCTGCCCAAGTGCGGGAGGCGCAGAGGTCGGCGGAGATAGCTCGCTTCTTTGGGAGTCTCAACATCTCAGGTGTGGGTGTGCCTCCCTCGCTGCTCAATCCGTATGTGCCCGCCGCCGCCTCATTGTCCTATTGGGACTCCGGTGAGTATATATATATGGTTGTTTATTGCTTTCACTTCTTCGGTCGTACTAATGACATCACTTCTCCTTCGTGCAGGTGCAATCGCAGGGTTTGACGTCGACCCCTCCAGGTGGCCCTTCGCCACAGTCTGGGTGGCCGGCTCCAGGAGGCCCTCCTCGTTTGCCGTACTACGTGTGGCCTGGCGTTCCTCCTCAGTTCGGGTACTCCGAGTGGTCTCCTAGAGCTGTTGTGCCGCCGCCCCAGTGGCAAGGTCCTCCACCGGTCGACTCTTTGCAAGGGTGGGGGTAGTGGGGGCCAGGTGCGATTGGCAGGTCGCAAGAGTGGGGGCAGGTGGGAGCTCTTCAGGCACTGGGGGCGAAGGTGAGTAGTGATCGGCTTATGTGTTGGACTTATGGATTATGGACTTCTCGTATGTGTTGGACATGTGTTGGTTGAACTTGAACTTTGTGATGGATGGATGGACGGAATTGTGTGACATGTATGGATTATGCGATGGATTTATGTTGTTTTGTGATGGATGGACATGAATGTGATAAATATTGTAATTTGTGTGATAAAATATGGATATGAATGTGATATATATTGTGTTCTGTGTGATGGAATACGGATATGTTATAATATATTGTTTGTGTAACAAAAATGAAAAAAAAACAAAAAAAGAAAAAAAATTCCAGCTTTGCCGAGTGCCACACTCGGCAAAGGTGCCATGGCACTCGGCAAAGCTGGGCAAAATTAACCCAGTTCTGCCTCTTTGTCGAGTGCCGGCCACATGGCACTTGACAAAGAGGGCTTCTTTGCCGAGTGCTAGGGTCAGCACTCGGCAAAGATTTTTTCAAAAAAATAAATAAATTTTCTTTGCCGAGTGTCGCCGGCTTCTTTGCCGAGTGCCACGTGGCCGGCACTCGGTAAATGCCGAGTGACTGCCACGTCAGCACTCAGCAAAGAAGCCGTCAAGTTGACGGTCGCCGTTTTCTTTGCCGAGTGCTGACTTGGCACTCGACAAAGGCTTTGCCGAGTGCCCGATTTTGGCACTCGGCAAAGAAGCCTTTGCCGACAGTTTCTTTGCCCACTAATCTTTGCCGAGTGCAGCACTCAGCAAAGTTGTTGTACCCAGTAGTGGGTGTTTGTGAAAATAGAATTAAATGATAAGATATATAGGATATCATAAAAGGTACTGTTGTATAACATATTAGTCAATGAATGCAAAGAATAATTCTTAGTGTTAAAGTAAAATGGCAAAGGACTAGGATTTCAATTTTTGAAAGTCCATTCTTGAGTGATACACACATGGTACATAATATATTGTTTTATTGGTCAGTGGCATGTGTCTATTGAAGTGTTTTGAACTGTTAGATTATTCTAGCATTTTCTTAAGAAATATAAAATGAGTCGCCATTATCGAATCCCGATGGAGCAAACTGTGTCAGGTTGCAGTTGAATCCCGCAGACCTTGGTTGTGGCTGGCGCTCGGTTCATGCTAAAATAAGTTAGATATTATTCTCTTCGTGTAGCAATGCACGTACACTCAATTAGTAGTGAAAAAATTACTCTTGATTATTTGCCTAAGAAATGCTAAAACATCCCGTGTTCTAAAGTTGTCTATTTGTTACCAGTTATTAATTTGATTATTTGCATATGTTGTGTGGTTCAAAAGGCTTACTCAGGATATACTTGTATGAAAAAAGAGAATTAGGAACAATATATTTACTTGTAAGAAAAGAGTGTGTCATGGTTTGTTCAAAGCATATTTGATCGCCTAAATAAAACCTTCTCAATTTTACTCGACCTAGGTTTGCAAAAAAAAAAAGTTAAAAAATCTAATAATTTGCTTGACTCAATAAAACATTTTATTTTACTCCACCCACCAGGGTTCCAAAATAAAAAGAAAAATGCAAACTTTAGATTTTTTATCGGTAGAACGAAAAGGAGTCGTATTTTTTTTTTTTGGAATTCACATTCCATTACTCAACCACGTCGGCTAAATCGCTCGACACCAAAGCCATAATACAGATTGGCACCCCTGCCGTCACCGATGGTACTAGAACATTACTCTTACTGCCTAGCGAGGCAAGCTCATGAGCTACCCTATTACATTCACGAGAACATATTGGATAGAACAGGACCTGAAGCTTTCAGTCACCAACTCCTTTAGCTCATGAACAATGCCCCCCACAACCGCAAGTCTGAAATCATCACCCTGTAGTGCCCAAACCGCCTGTTGTGAATCTGTTTCCAAGATAATGTCGTTTGCGCCAATTGACGCAGCTGCCTTCACTCCTTCCAAACATGCAGTAAGCTCCATATGCAGGGGATTGGTCACATACTGCACTCTCCCAGAGCCTGACTGAATCACTTCTCCCCACTCATCTCTAATGACATAGCCCCACCCACCATTCTTATCTGAATCCCTAAAGGCTCCGTCCACATTCACCTTCAGCACCTCTGAGGAGGTTTCACCCACTTTGTACTCCTATTGTGTATGCCTCCAACCCTTGCAATCACTACTAGAGAACAGGCCTTTGGACGATTTGCAAAATCAGCATTAGTCACGGAAAAAATTTGCGTCCGAGACTAGAAAGGTCTTTAGCCCCGGTTGGTAACATTCCCCTGCCCAACGGCTCATTTGTCAGAGGGACCTTTAGCCCCGGTTGGTGTCACCAACCGGGGCTAAAGATTGACCTTTAGCCCCGGTTGGTGACACCAACTGGGGCTAAAGGTTTTGCCCCGGTTGCTGTATCCAGCCGTGGCTAAATGTTGGCATCTTTAGCCCCGGTTGGTGTTACCAATCGGGACTAAAAGGTTTTGTCCCGGTTGTTGTATCCAGCCGGGGCTAAATGTTGGCATTTAGCCCCGACTGGGAATAAGGACCGAGGCTAAATGTCCCTCCCTATATTTGAACTGTTCTTCTACCTCCAGCCGTGCCCGAGCTCCTGTCTTCATTTTTCTTCATTCAGTCACTTGCTTGCTTGTTGGCTCTCTCCGGTGATTTTTGTTTGTTAACACATCTCCGGCGATTGATTTATTTCATCACATCTACGCCGCCATTGACTCCTTGAAAGGTTACTAACTTCAGTTTTTCATTTTGTAGCCGCCACTTGTATATATGGTTTTTGAAGCTATTTTGAGTTCATTGACTTGATAGTTCAAATTAGTACTCTAAAAACAAAATATGACTGTTTAATTAGTTTATTTTAATCTTTTAGAGAAATAGAGATCATTTAAATCATTTTTTACAAAAAAATAGAAATATATAATACTTTAGTTTACAAAATGTGACTGGTTTAATTAGTTTATTTAATCTTTTAGAAATATATAATACTTTAGTTTACAAAATGTGACTGGTTTAAATTATTTATTTAAAGTAATTAGTATATATACCTTATAATTTAATTATGTGATATATACCATATAATTTCATTTGTTTATAAGAATGAGAGATATAATTATGTGATATGTCATATAATGCAGACGATGACACGTCACTGGATGTACAATGCGGATCGTCGCTCAAAAGAGTTCATTGACGGCGTGTATTATTTTTTAAGAGTGGCCGAGACAAACAAGCGGAATGGTTTTATGTGTTGTCCATGTGCCCTTTGTAATAATTCGAAGGAATATTCTAGCTCAAGGAGTCTTCACTCACACTTGTTCAAGTCGGATTTCATGCCAAACTATAGTTGTTGGACGAAGCATGGAGAAACTGGGGTTATGATGGAAGAAGGTGAAGAAGAACAATTGGACCCTGACGATGACATTATTGCTCAATACAGTGACTTTGGTGATACTGCAATGGGGGAAGGTGAAGAAGAGGCAAGTGCAGAAGACACACTCGTTGAAGATGATGCTCTTGGTGATGTCATTCGTGATGCACAAAGAGATTGCGAAAGTGAAAAGGAGAAGGCTAAGTTTGACTGTATGTTAGAGGATCACAGGAAATTACTATATCCGTCTGTTGCAGATGGACAAAAAAAGTTGAGTACAACACTTGAGTTGCTACAATGGAAGGGCACAGAATGGTGTATCTGACAAGGCATTTGGACAATTATTGAAGATTATAACAAAAGATGCTTCCGAAGCCGAACGAATTGCCCGCCACTACGTACGAAGCAAAACAAGTCGTCTGTCCTTTGGGTTTAGAAATCCAGAAGATACATGCATGTCCTAATGACTGCATCCTGTACCGTGGCAAGGAATACGAGAATTTGGATGAATGCCCTGTATGTAAAGCGTCACGATATAAGATCAGGCGAGATGACCCTGGCGATGTTGAGGGTGAAGAACGTCCCCGGAAGAAAATCCTGCCAAGGTTATGTGGTACGCTCCTATAATACCACGCATGGAACGTCTGTTCAGAAACAAGGACCATGCAAAGTTGGTACGCTGGCACAAAGAAGACCGTAAGGTAGACAACATGTTGAGACATCCTGCTGATGGGTCCCAGTGGAGAGCAATAGATAGAGAATTTCCGGAATTTGCAAAAGACGCTAGAAACTTAAGGTTGGTTTAAGTACGAACGGGATGAATCCTTTTGGGGAACAGAGCAGTAGTCATAGCACGTGACCTGTTACTCTATGTATCTACAACCTTCCTCCATGGTTATGCATGAAGCGGAAGTTCATTATGATGCCAGTGCTCATCCAAGGCCCGAGGCAGCCTGGCAACGACATCGATGTCTACCTGAGGCCATTACTTGAGGAAGTCCTACTTTTATGGAGTAAATCAGGTGTACGTGTGTGGGATGATTACAAACAGGAACACTTTGACCTGCGAGCATTGTTGTTCGTAACAATCAATGATTGGCCTGCTCTAAGTAATCTTTCAGGACAGACAAACAAGGGATATAATGCATGCACACATTGTTTTGATGACATGGATAGTATATATTTGAAAAGATGTAGAAGGTAGTGTACCTTGGACATCGTCGATTTCTTGCTGTTAATCACCAGGTTAGAAAGAAGGCAAGCATTTTAAAGGTGAGACAGACCACCGGAGCAAGCCTCGCAACAGAACTGGGGAAGATGTATTTGAGATGATCAAGGATGTGAAAGTAGTCTTTGGACCTTTAGTCCCGGGCGGCCTTACGCCCCGGGACTAAAGGTCTTTTAGTCTCGGGTGGTGTCACCGCCCGGGACTAAAGCCTCCTCGCGTATATAGGGCACAGTGTCGTTCCTCCTTCCTCAGATCGACGTCAGACTCCAGCGCCGCCGCCTCCCTCGCCATCTCCGATCTCGATCAGTGCCGCGCCGCCGTCCTCTCGATCTCCGTCGCCGACGTCCGCCTCGCCGTCGTCCTCTCCCGAGGCGCTCTTCGCCCTCGCCGTCGTCCTCTCCCGCACCGCTCTCCGCCCTCGCCGTGTCGCCGTACGTCGTCCTCTCCACGCCGCTCTCAGCCCTCGCCGTGCCTCGTGCGGCTTGCGCCGCGCGCGTGCCTCGCCGTGTGGCCTCGCCGTCGTCCTCTTTCGGTCGCCGTCGTCTTCGCCGTGCCTCGCCCCGCCGTCGTGTCCTCGCCGGGTGCCTCGTCGTGGCCTCGCCGTGTAGCTCGTCCTCGTCGTCTCCGGTCGCCGTCGTCTTCGTCGTGCCTCGTCGTGCCTCGCCGAAGTGTCTTCGCTGTGTGGCCTCGCCGTGGCCCCGCCGTGGCCTCGCCGTGTCTGTGAGCGCTGGTCGTGTGCGTGTGTGGACAGGGTGTGTGCGTGTGTTTACTGTTTGCAGAGAAAAAAAAAAGAAGTGTGTGCACTTGTATATAGAAAAATGATTATAGAAAAATGAATATAAATACATATATATTATAGAAAAAAATAAATATATAAGTTTTTTAATCTAACAAAATATATGTTTACACATGTAGATAAAAAGAGATTGATCGCGTTGATATGGTCGTGTATGTCGGTATGTCACTTAGATATGTTATTGTCCATGTTATCGTGTTATTCGCAGAAATGGCCGACCCAGTTGACAACATGGAGGAGGAAATGTACGACTTAATCAATAGCGACGCTAATCAAGATTTAGCAGCAGGTGATGACAACAATAATCAAGAAGTAGATGACGGCAGTCAATACTTTGCTGATTATGAAGAAATCATGCAAGAAAATACTGGCGAGGTATAAGTACAATCTCTATGTGCATATTTTATTCTAAATAATTTATAAATGTATTATAATCTACTGTTCCTGCATACGTAGCCCTCCGGATCGACAACGACTATCGGGAAGAGTAGAACCGTACGAGGTCCGAAGAAGCCGTTGGATGGCCGGTACATTATCTCAGAATTCGACAGAGGAAACAGGCCAAGTACTTGGAGAACATGCACAGAAATTTGTTGGCCACTGTGGGTACTTGTAAGGGATAAGATCCTGATCAGTGCTCGTGAATGGAAGAAAAAGACAAGTGCTCCTCATATAAGTTTCGTCTCTGATCTTGATAAGGATCTGGTTTGGGCAGATGTCCTTGCACATTTCACGCTTGAAACAGATGATACAAATTTGAAGGCAAAAGTTCGGGAGTGGGCTATGAAAAAATGGCAACACTATTCCAGGGCTGGAAGAAAAACTTATACAACAGATTTATCAGAAGGACCTAACTCCGGACTTCAACACTAAGGCCTCCGTGAAGTTGAGGCCTTTTTGGGATGAATTTGTAGAATTTAAGAAATCAGAAGAGGGTGAGGCACGGGTCCGAAGGAACCAACAAAATGCCCGACAAAAACAATACCACCATCACTTGGGATCAGGTAGCTACAAGAGTGTCATTCCTAAGTGGGAAAGAATAGAACGGGAGATTCTAGCCAAGGGCATTGAACCAGAATCAATCAACTGGTCTGAGCGCGCCAAGTATTGGTTTGAAAGGTAGTGTATGGCACAAACTCCAAAGAGCAGCCGAAAGATTGGCTTATGCTCGAGACATGGCTGACAGTGGCGCGTGGTAGCCGAATAGAGAAAAGGATGAGCTGACATATGCCCTGGAGAATCCTGAACACGGTGGGAGAACAAGAGGCTATGGGGAGTTGTCGTGGGAGCATGCCTTCCCAAAAGACAAAGAGACCTATAGAAGCCGCGCAAGAAAGAAGGAGGACGAGGGAGCGGATGCGAAGGATGGAGGAGGAAATGGTTATGCAGTCACAGGCGCGCCGGCTCGTGAAGCGGTTAGAGCGAGAAAAAGCACTTGAAGGCAAAATGAGTGAGGAAATCAAAAGGCAAGTGCAGTTAGCAGTAAGTTCTTTCCAAAGGCAATCTGCATCAGAGCCGGGAGTCAACATCAGCCCCCTGGTCAGTTGAAAAGCAGTTGCGCTTCCACGGAGGTGCCAACGATTCAAGGTGACGTAGGGCTACGCTTCCCCATGGATGACATCACTGATCCTCTCACGACATGTGAGCTGCACATTCCACAGGGGAATGACACAATAATGGTGGCTATTGGTGTTGTATCTCCTATTGACCCTACGAAGACACCAAGATGCCATGGAGCATTAGTACCACCTGGTTATGCTAGTGTCTCGGTGGATAGAGTAGTGAAAGGGCATAGCAATGTGACTCTTGACATTGAAGGAGGTGATGGTGAGAAGACTTTAGGAGAAGCGGAGAAGGCATTCATATGTTGGCGTAAGCGCTATATCATTATTCCTGGGGCATCACCTCCTCCTCAACAAACTAACCCTAGGTGCGGATGAAAGTGAATGAAACATTTTTCTTTCACTAGTTATGTATTGGCTTAAATATAATTGTGACTGCATACCATGTTGTTTTCACAGCAGGACCTGTCCCGACCTAAGTCATAGTGCTGCAGGCGATGCAATGAAACACACAACTGCATCCCCACCGGCTCCATCCCCTCCACGACGGGCTCCATCTCCGCCACTGGCCCAATCTCCTCCACGACGGGCTCCATCTCCGCCACTGGCCCAATCTCCTCCACGACGGGCTCCATCTCCACCACTGGCCCAATCTCCTCCACCACGGGCTCCATCTTCGCCACTGGCCCAATCTCCTCCACCACGGGCTCCATCTCTGCCACTGGCCCAATCTCCTCCACCGCCACGGGCTTCATCCCCATCACCGACTACACCAAAGAAGAGGCCAGCCACACAAATGAAGGCATCGGCCCCACCGCCACTGAAGAAGAAAGCCTCTTCAGAAAGAAGACAACCTATTCTAAGATGACGAAACTTCCATATGAGATGACTGATGAGGAAACTAATGCTGCAGCGAAAGCACATTTGGACCAATTCTGGGCGGACACCCACGGCTCTAAATTAAAGCGAAGAAAAACCCAGAGAAGCCGTACCTTTTTGTACGTCCTGATATGCTCAGGAAAAAGGTGGATGCTCATCAGAAAAAGGTGCGTGATTCTCGTAAGAAATCGCCACTATCAGACTATGACCGCACTATCACCAAGTCACAGAAGAGAGCAAACAAGGGTGTCCCACAGCTCGGGGAACAATCAAAACAATCAGTGCCCCCGCTAGTTATTGCGAATGAATATGGTTCTAACATGAAAGCGCTAGAAAACTGATGTGGATCCTGAGCATCTTGATGCATTTTCGCAGCAGAAACTGGTCTAACCTGTCCCAAATGCTCGGTGAATCAGCCATTGAAAGTGCTCCGGAAATTGATCACTGGAAGAAGAATTATGTATATGGCCAGAGTCTATACAACCATGCGGCCCTCACAGAACTTGGCACTCAAATGTACTTGGTAAACCAGTGGTACATGGCAGCGTGTAGCAAAAAAGCGGATGATTGGATTTGCGTTAGAATTAGAGACCATCATTACTTTCGTGGCGATGATATCATACTGTCCAATTCACTGAGTTACACCAGCTATGTCACCTGGATGCTCTAGACAAATCTCTAGTCAGCTGCTTTTGTTTGTAAGTGATCCTTCGTTTTAATAATCTCACTTAGCATATGTATAAGTAAATGTAATTATACTAACACTAGCTAGTGTGTCAGGAACATGATGAGAGACCTCTCGTAGTAGAAATGACAAGGAAGTTGGTTTCATTGATCCATATATCGTATTCTCGCTCCCAAACAAAGATTCCGGCTATGATATATGGAGAAATGAAACAGAGAGGAATCTCCGGAGGTTCTTGATCAACCAAAAGAACAAAAGATATATACTTTTCCCCTACAACTTTAGGTGGGTGTTGTTATCATGTGCATATTTAATTTTACTTACTCAATTTCGTTAATATGTTGACTATATAAGCAAATTAATGCAGCTTTCACTGGATATTGATTGTCATCGATCTCCTGAAACTCAATTGCTAATCTATGAATCATTGAGAAAACCACTGGGAGATTACCAAGATATCATAGACATTATCCAGGGGTAACTTTCGATCTCTAAATATTGATTTCTACACTTTAAATCTACAATAGTTAATTATGATCCATTTATTATGCAGCGTTTGGGCCTGGTTCGTTCCGAAACACCGTCCGGATTTGAAAGTGGCACTTACCTCCTCCCCTATCCAATTGCAGTAAGTTGTATTATTAGCTCCCCGCGTCTTTAACCACTATAGCATGCTTCATCACACGCGTGAGATGACAAGATAGTAATCTTTTTACATCGTGCAGTGGGTTCTACGGCAACCACCAGGGAACAATTTGTGTGGGTACTACGTTTGCGAGTTTCTCTCGGTGTATGCGAAAAGAACTCCTGTAGAGAGACAAAAAGTATGTAACATGTTATACATAATAATATCCCATGTATTTTTTATTGCTATTAAATAAATCTTATGTATATTAATGCATTTTTCCTTTTTTGCAAATTGAAGGACTTATGGTTGAAGAACCAGGTGTTGGAAATGGTGCGACTCCCGGCACAGAGTTCTACTATAACCCGGAAGAACCAGTGAAACCAAACCAAGACGACCATTTGTATGATATTTAAGTGACGGTCAATATTTGTGTTGTAAATACCAAGGCTGCATGCATGGATAATGCTGTAAATTTTATGTGCATAAATATATTATATATATAATATGTATAGCTAGCTGGTAGCTCGATCAATATATATATATATATAGTTTTCATATGTATTTGTAAATTTTATGTGTATATATACGCACATACATACATTAGCAGCGAAGAATATGTATTTGAAACCCTAATGTATAATATATTATAGCAGCAAAGAAAACATATTAGAAAACCTAATGTAATTGTAAAACAGAAAACAATAACCAATTGAAAAGAAAAAAGAAAAGAAAAAGAAAAAAAGAAAAAAGAGGACAGCCCCCTAGGTCTTTAGCCCCGGTTGGTAATACCAACCGGGACTAAAGAGGCCAGCCATCGGGGCCCGGCTCGGGACCTCTTTAGTCCCGGTTGGTATTACCAGCCGGGGCTAAAGGTCCCCCCTTTAGCCCCGGGGCGTGGAACCGGGGCTAAAGGTCGGGCCTTTAGTCCCGATTCCTTAGCCCCGGCTCCATGCCCGGGGCTAAAGGCCCATCGTGCAGTAGTGAATGCTATCCTGCAACTTCTTAACCTCTGTTGCTTGTCTCCCACTCAGGCTAGCAATATCGCCTACCAATCTCTTCCTTGCTCCTTCTCTGACTTGGTTTCGTTCATGCCACCAATTGTTCAGGAGAAAAGCTGCTTTCAACTGTAACTCATAATCTGTTGTCAGCAGCTTCTGAATTGCCTCCTTTGTTGTACAACAGTTCACTAGAAATACTCGGATGTGTTCCATCCCAGCACTCCTCCATAGAGCTCTGACCTGCTTGCATTTCAGGAAGAGGTGACCACCATCCTCCCCGTCTAGCACACATGATGCATCGGTCATCATCCACCTTAATTCCACGTCGTTTCAGGTTCATGCGCAAAGCCAAAGAATTTTGAGCTAGTCGCCAAAGAAAGTGTTTCAGTCTACTTGGCGCCTGTAAATTCCAAATCAGACTCCAAACCTTTTCAGGTTCACCCCCATATCTTGAGCTAGATGCTGTTATATCATTTCTACTATTTCGGTCCTGATCATCACAAAACAACCTATAAGCTGTTTTAACCGAGAAAATGCCTTTTGGGTCATAATGCCATGCCAGAACATCCTCCATCTCCACATGCACCGGGATGGACAGTATTTTTGGCACATCCTCTGCCCAAAAGATATCACGTACCAGCTCATCATCCCATTCTTCAGTTATAAGATTAATAAGTTCAGCAACCCTGGATAAAATATTCCCCCTCCTTGGTGTAATTGGCCTTCTAGTAATATCACATGGTAACCATGGGTCCTCCCATATACTAATGGTTTCTCCATTGCCCACACGCCAAATCATACCCTTCTTCAGTAATTCCAGCCCTCTTAAAATACTCCTCCAAGAGTACGACATGCCTTCTTTGGTTTAGCTTTTAGAACATCTTCATCTTTATAATACTTTGCTTTCAGAATTCCTGCACAGAGGGAGAGTTCGGGCTTCGAATACTTTGCTTTCGTATTTATTGGTTCACAACTACAAGACTTTAATTAAGACGAATGGAAATCTCCAATTACAGTTTTGTGACAACCGGCCGGAGAGCACTCTCGCCTCAACAAACCTCGTATCTCCACAACGTGAAGCTAAGCAGGTCCTTCTCCCAATGGCCGTACAGATCCCCCCAGTTTCCAGTTTCCAGGGCCCAAAAAGTCAGCCCCGTACATCCTCATCGGGTATTGGCATTCCGTCCCCATCCCCGCGAACTAAAATCTATCCCGTCCTCATCCCCATTTTCGCTCGCGGGGACATAATTTTCCCCGTCCCCATCCCCGTCAGGGATTTCATACCCATCGGGTACCCGTACCCGAGTATGCACTCATGTATAATCATATATTACATGCCACAATAACACAAGTAGCATCATTTTTATATGATTCTAATTGGGCTAGGGCCATTATATGTGTACTAATCCTATTTTATATTATATATACACACTGTAATAGCAATAGCGGGTTCCCCAACGGGTAACGGGGACGGGTATATAGGGAACGTCCCCGTTCCCGCCATCCCTGTTGGGGATGGGTTCTTGCCCATTTAAATCCCCGCGGATACAAATAACGTCTCATCCCTGTCTCCTAACAGATCAAATACCCATCGGGTATCGGGTACCGTTGCCATCTCTGCAGAAGTATCCCACGGTGCCCGCAGCCGCAGTGCCGTCGCGACTCTTCCAGATGACTTCGCGTGGCACTTTCGCCGCTTTGATCTCGGCGATTCGTATTTCTCGTCTTCTTTGTAGAAGGCCAGAGGCCTATTCGTCGATCAATTTCGCCTCCGCAGGAGGCCGGCGGCTCTCTCATCGCTCCATTCACATCGATCTACATCTAGCGAACAACAAGCAGGTAATTTGTTTCCTTTTTTTTTCGAAAAAGTACAACAAGATCCAACCTATGATGAACTAGGTGTTTTTTCATTTAAAAAAGAGAAAAATTTGTACCCAGATTCATTTTTGCAATAATAAATAAATAAAATATTTTGGCTGTATTCTTCTAGACTGGTATGTCCTAATTTGGTACTTAGGTTTAGAGCTTTTGTACCAAATTTCACGGCACGGCCCTATCTGGCAGAATATGTGCCTTGTCGTCTTTGCTGAACTGAAACTGAAAGGTAGGAGCAAGTATCGGACGAACTGACGTTTTCATGCAGATCGGCAGAATTTGTGCTTTGTCCTCTTGTTGGATGGCAGTTGCAGGCTTGCATGAACCTGGCGCTGCTGCCCACTGCATGTTAGTGTTGTGTGGAAGCAACAAAGTCTGTCCAACACGTCAGCTACACCCCAGGTCACTGGTGGCCCATGAGCACGTGCTTACTATATACTAGTATAGATGAATATGGACTGTGGAGTACAGTAGTCTTCAAGGCCCAGCCTAACTGCCTAAGCCAGCACAAGCACAACACAGGAGGAGGAGACCACCAAGCGTGTACAGCCACGCCGCACGCTCCCCTCCTTGTTGACCACTGCCCGTCATCTCGAATCTTGAGATGCGGAGGGAGAACCGGAGAGTGATCGACTGGACGGAGCCCGGTGGCCGGCCGGCGTTCCCAATCGATCCGTTTCGTTCAGCCACCCGCACGTGATCCCCTCTCTTCTCTTCCGTCAAAATTTTGATTGTTCGTGCAGCGGCGGAGTGAGAAGGGTTCCTGCTGCCTCTTCCGACCGATCGAGGGCTGGTGTGTTCTTGTTCCTGTCTTTTTATTATTCTTTCTTTGTTTCAAGTTCGATGCGTTCTGCAGGGTGCAAGTGTGCAGCTGTTGGATTTCGGACGGGTTCTGTTTGCTTTTGGTTTTCCGGTTCATCTTTGTGCGGTTTGAGGCTGTAACATCTAATTTGGGAATCTTTAATTTTGTGATCTCTCTCTTTTATTATTTTTTTAATCTTTTTCTTTGTTTCTTAAGTTTGTTTCCTAGCTTAGCTTAGTTGCTGTCAGTTGCTTTTAGTTACTTTTAGAGCATCTCCAAGGGTTTCTTAAATTTTTCCCCCAAAAATTCCGTGTTTTTCAACTCCTAAAACGGAGGAAAAAAGATGGTCATCTCTAATAATTTCCAATAACTGACTTTCAAAAAATTAAATTTCTGCCCCACAAGGATTAATTTTGTTGCCAGGACGAGTTTTTTTTTGGTGGACTAGTTGTGTCATTCCTTTGACAGATCACAGCATGCCGCCGCCTCCTCCCGGGTGGCCGCTATCAGCCATGCATCAGCAAGTAGGTCAAACGTACATGCCATTGGCAGGCACCTGCATGCAGTTGTTGGCCATCAGCTGATAACCCTATGCAGGCAATAGCAGGAGTCAGGCGGGAAAGTAAAATATGTCACTAAGGACACATGCCCTTGGCACATCTACCGTTGGATATGCCCACACATCTCAATGCGTATATGTATTGAGATGTGTGTGGATACACACCTTAATGCACATCCAACGGTGGATTGTGCAGAGGGCATGCGCCTTTAATTTAGGGACAAAAAAAACCATCTCCGAGCCAGGCCACAGGCACATAGGCATCACCGGCCCTGGCCAGCCCGCAAGCGCCCAGCATAGAGCCATGGCCGGTGCTGGTCAGGACGCAGGCGCCTAGCCCAAAGCGTCGCCTAGATTGTCGGGCGGCCAGGTCCTGGAACAGATGAGATAGCACGAGCCCTATGAACGGCAAAATACGGGAACAAAATAGATCAATGGAGTTTTACCACGTCCTGATAGGCGGTTGCGAAGAACTTAAACCCTAGACAAAAGCGCGACTTCCAAGACCATGCCAAAGGAATGTGCGGTAAGGAAAAGGTCGTGACCTTGGCACCAAGGCAGAGACCGCGGGAAACTTTTGCTGCACGGAGCATAGAAAATCGTGCCACGACATCGGATACGCGAGATGGTGAAGCGTGTAACTTTGCACGGAACCGGGTGAGTTTTATCAAGTTGGAAAAGATTAGGAGATATTGGGAGTTGTTGGAGAGAGTTTTTTTTTCTAATCTTGCAAAAAAATAAGGATTAGGAGTTCTTAGAGATGCTCTTAGTTGCTCTTTGACCCTCCTTTTTTTTAATAAATGCCTGTAGGGGCTGCAAAGTTTCATAAAAAAAACAGTAGAATCTGATTTGAGAATCTATTATGATTTCTCTCTCTTTTCTTATTTTCTTCATCTCTTTCTTTGTCTTAAGTTTGTTTTCTAGCTTAGTTTCTGCTAGTTGCTTTTAGTTACTTTTAGTTGCTCTTTGAACCTTCTTTTTTTGCTTAATACAAATGCCTGTTGGGGCCGCAAAGCCTCTCGAGTTTCGTAAAAAAAGTGGAGGGAATCTGATCTGAGAATCTATTGTGATCTCTCTTTTTTTTCTTATTTTCTTTGTCTCTTTCTTTGTTTCTTAAGTTTGCTTCCTAGCTTAGTTGCTGCTAGTTGCTTTAGTTGCTCTTTGAACCTCCCTTTTTTGCTTAATAAATGCCTGCAGGGCTGCAAGCCCTCCAGTTTCGTAAAAAAAAGTAGAATCTGATTTGAGTTGGTGAACAAGACATGGTAGTGCTACGGTCTGTACTTTATTTATTATTGAAATATATGTGTGTATATATAGATCCGAACCTTAATTAATTTACACAATGTAATTATATAGTCACCACTTTTATTTGGCAGAAACTTATTAGAGAAAGTACAGGGTGTAGACGATTCACAAAGTATAGCAAATAATTATGACCTGTTCTGGGAAGATATCAATTTAGATAGCATTAAAGCAAGATACTTGATATAGAAATTGAAGTTTGCACAGCTGTCTTATGATTCTTCTGCACTTGAATTTCTTACACCAAATATATATACATCAGCTAGACTTCCATATATAGTTCTGATCTGAAATTTGTTTCCTCTAAGCTTGTTGTACTATTATTGTTGAAATCATACGTTCAAACGTTTTATCTGTACATGTTCGAAGACTAAGACTGACTCTTTTGATGTCCTTACCCTTATGTGCTTCAGTTCAATTGCCGCTTGCTTGGTTTGTAATACTTCCTATTGCCAACATATCTAATTGGAGTTGTTTTTCATTACTCATGCAGCGGGGCTCACTAAATGGAGTCTCATAGTGGCGAGGTTCAAGAGTTGCCACATCCAACTCCACCACCACCTCCTCAAAACACGGGCGATGAGCCTCTTACAACTAAGGAAACAAAGAAGCACTACCACAAGGGGTGCCCCGGGTGTCAGCTGGAAGAGGCGAATCAGATCAGAACCGGCATCCCGTACCTCAACTTCTTCTACATCTGGATCATCGGCCTCACCTCTAGTAAATATCTGGCACCTGCCTTGTATTTCCCTTGGTTCTTGGTAAATAGTATGTAGTATGTGTTCTAGGCATGGCGGAACAGACGCCTTCCATTTGGTGCTACTCCTCCCACAAGCAACGAGACAAAAATCTTATCAAATTTTGAAACTTTGATGGTTCATAGATTTCAAAACATTTAGTTTTGAAACATATTGTAACCATATATGTAGATTTTTCTTAATTAAAATAATTTTCTTGATCTCATACTTATTATACTATAACATACTATAGGCTAGCAACAAAAATAGTGGT
Source organism: Coix lacryma-jobi var. lacryma-jobi (assembly GCA_009763385.1). Taxonomy (NCBI): domain Eukaryota; kingdom Viridiplantae; phylum Streptophyta; class Magnoliopsida; order Poales; family Poaceae; genus Coix; species Coix lacryma-jobi. The sequence goes on along the minus strand of CM019827.1, from coordinate 151,920,708 downwards.
GGAAATGCTATTAACACTCAAAAAACTATAAAAATAGTGTTGTGACCCTGCATGAAGAGATGTTCTGACAGGATATAACATAGGATGCCTCTGTGCCATTATTATCATTATTCATGCATTATCTGTTCTATATATAGCTAGATCAAATGCAAGCATGTGACATGGACATATAGGTATATATCTAGTTGTGTCTACCGCACTTTGTGAGGAAGAAGCGCTGGCATGCTATCAGGTGCATAATAGGCTAATGGACTATGAGTATGTATGGGTATGGCCTTGCTTAGTCGTTGACTTAGGCCAACATATGATGAGCCTATAACTGCAAGAGCCCAAAATCAGGGCTGCAATGACACTCTCGCCTTGAATCCTCCTAGCTCTAGCAGACAAGCATGGTGACAATGGAGACAGGATTGCGGCATCCCAGAGCAGTCCAAGCATATGCGGCTTACTGGCCTAAGACTCGAAGAATAGGCTTGCCATCTATTATGTTTGTCGCACTAGAGTTGTGCTTAAATTGTTTGATCAAATGCCGATTGGTGTTTTTCATGTCCAGGCCATTAGTTGGTCTTGTCAACAATTCTTATACATATTGCAATAGAAAAGTTAAAAGAGAAAATTAGCTACATTAGTGCAAGCAAGTTGTACAAATAGTGGTAGTACAAATTGGCATGCAGCCCTTTTGAATGTTCCAAAACATGAGGAAATGGTAGTTCCTTGGAGTACATATATTTTTGTATGTCCCAATATTTCTATCCTTTTTTCTTGGAAAATTTTACATCACAATATTGCTATAGAAAAACGAACTGTTTGCTACAAAATTGATAGGGACTACTGGTCTTTTCATCTTGATATACCACTACCTATAAAATGTAGAGAGGTTATATAGCACTATAATTGTCAAAGACACATTTACAATAATGTTATTCACTTTATTCTATCTTAAGTAAATGTGAATCATTTTTCTTTCTCCAAATTAATCATATCATATTTGTTTTATATAACATCTCATTTTTGTCCATCTCAGCTTTGCCGATCCAATCATTGTTCCCTTATCTATACTTCATGGTATGTATATGCTTAGAAGCAGGGACTTGATCGCATTATGAAATATATTGATCAATAACTCTATCCTATTCTTGTAAAACAACAGATCAGGGACATGAAATTGCAAAGCAGGAGGAAGACATCGGGTTCTATGCTGGATTTGTCGGTGAGTAATGTCTCTTGAGATTTGACATCTTGTCTTGTATATGTTTATACTCTTAATCTCAATCAGATTGCATATGAGTTTTCCTTAAATAATAAGGATACCATACTTATTATCACAATTCGATGATAGTTGTCATCACTAGATACAGTCAAGCTGACTATAATTCTCTTTCAGGGGCATCTTATTTCTTTGCTAGAACACTCAGTTCTGTGCCATGGGGCATGTTTGCTGATAAGTATGGAAGGAAGCCCTGTATCGTGATTAGCATAATCTCAGTGTAGGAAATAATCAGCCACATTGTGGGATCTTACCCAGTAGTTAGTATGCCATCATCAAACGGGCAGAGTAAACGAAGTTTTGATTTTTCAGGATTGTTTTCAACACATTATTTGGACTTAGCACAAGATACTGGATGACAATTGTAACTCGGGGATTGCTTGGGTTGCTCTGTGGTATATTGGGACCAATCAAGGTAGCTTATTGTCTTTGCTTGCCCCGATTAGCAACTGACAGCAGGCATTAGATGCTCATGGATGGATATATACGTATTTTTAGGCATATGCTACAGAAGTCTGCAGGAAAGAGCACCAGGCTCTAGGAATGTCTCTTGTAAGAACAATCTTAATCATATCTTTTGCATTTCAAAGCCAACCATTCAACAAATTAATAGATTGTAATGTTCATATTTACTTGTATCTAACTTAAGTCTAACATGACGTCCTAGGTTACATCATCGTGAGCAATAGCTTTTGTTGTTGGACCAGCTATATATTGGAGGGTTTCTTGCACACACTACGGGAAAATCAATCTTTGCCGAGTGCCTGTGGCTTTGCCGAGTGCCAAATTTCGGGCACTAGGCAAAGAGCCTCTTTGCCGAGTGCCGGCCACGTGGCACTCGGCAAAGCATGTGGCCCCGAATTGTGCCACGTGGGCGGTTCTTTGCCGAGTGTCACGTGGCTGGCACTCAGCAAAGAGGTGCCTTTGCCGAGTGCCGGCCACGTGGCACTCGGCAAAGAATGTGGCCCCGAACATTGCCACGTGGGCGGTTCTTTGCCAAGTGCCACGTGGCTGGCACTCGGCAAAGAGGTGCCTTTGCCGAGTGTCAGCCACGTGACACTCGGCAAAGCCAATTTTTAAATTACATTTTGAAGCAGTAAATTAATGCAAATGAAAAAGTTTTTAACTACAAAGTTGCTTAACTTATCAAGATGAACAATTTTTGTTTTGGTGATTTTTTCATTTGACAAACTTAAAATAAATTCGTTCACAAATCTTATATATCTCTCCGGTAGTTTATAAAACTACAAGAGTGATATATAATGTTTATGAATAATATTAGAACCACAATGTCGGATGCATAAATAGTCAAACAACCAAAATAAACTTTGTAGATCTTGACAAGTTATGAAAGTTTGTAGTTGATAACTTTTTAATTTGAAGTCATCTAGTTATGCAAAACTGCGTCGAATTTGAAAATTTTAAAATTCAAATTTTTCAAAATACCTCAGATGGAGAAATGACCAAAATGAAAGTTGTAGATCTCAAAAAGTTATGAAACTTTGGTGTTGACAACTTTTTGATTTGAAATCATCTTGTCAACGAAAACTACGTTTCAAATTGTAAAATTTAAAATTCAAATTTTTATAAACGACCTCGGATGGAAAAACTACCAAAATAAAAGTTGTAGATCTTAAAAAGTTAGAAAACTTTGTAGTTTACAATTTTTTGATTTGAATTCGTTTAGGGCCTCAAATAAGCAAGTTACATATGGTTTAGTATAATATATGGGTAATCGAAAGGAGATGGAACGTATATTAGTGTGTAGTGCAGTGGTAGAGGAGGCTACGCGCGAACGAGAGGTCGTGAGTTCGAATCCTGCTGACTGCGTGAGAGAAAATTGCGTGAAAAATAGTAGAACTTGCGATTTCGAGGGCGACAAGTGGGCGCTGCCCAGTGGACCCCTCCTCCAATTAAATAAAAATTTTTCCCTATTTTTTTCGGGGTTTTTTATTTTTCTTTGCCGAGTGCCAAATATGTCAGCACTCGGCGAAGCCTTCGCCGAGTGCCCGATATTTGGTACTCGGCAAAGAACCCTTTGCCGTGAAATTCTTCGCCGAGTGCCCTTCGCCGAGTGCAAAAGGCTCTTTGCCGAGTGCTGCCAGCACTCGGCAAAGAGCGATTCTGCTGTAGTGACAGGTGAAAATAATAACTGCACTTTAATAGTACAATAAACCAATCAATGCAAAATATATGACTAACATTGTCTATGCTCTATCATTTATTAGCCTGCAAAAAAGTACCCGCATATTTTCTCCAAAGAATCCATATTTGGGAGGTGAACTATTGCTCGTACTATTTTTGTTATATGATTTTTTTATCGTTTTATGCATATGTTAAACCTTTGGAATTTGCTTCTACCTTCAGGTTTCCATACTTCCTCCCATGCTTTACCATATCAATACTAGCAACGGGATCATGCGTCGCATGCATTTGGCTTCCTGTATGAAACAACTTGTCCTTTATGATTCTTTCCTTCAAAAATACAACACTACTAGGTCCCTTCAAAATACATTAAATGTATCAGAATTATTATGATTACGATACCATTTAGCACAAATTTCGACTACATCAACACATAGAAAAAAGATTCTTCTAAAAACGTCATAAGATTTTTAGAAAGATGATTAGTATTTATTCGATTTCTCAGGAAACGCTACACTTTCACGATAACGGAAAGGTAGGAGGTGCTAAGGAAGAGGAGGCACAAATTTCTGAGGAAGTGGAAGCGCAAGTTGGTCTCTCAAACATAGAAGCTGGAAAAGCTAAAAATGTAGTGACACATCTTTGAAGAACCTGCTAAAGAACTGGCAATTTATGTCATCAGTAATCATCTACTGTCTGTTTTCTCTCCATGACGTAGCATACCTTGAGGTGATTTTTTCTTATATGATCATGACAGTAACTTCTGTAGTAGCAGATCAATATGCGAGGATGCCAATAATATTATTGTGGCCATTGAGATTGATGCTAAGCTGTATATGGTCAATCCTAATATGTTCTCTTACTATCTTCAGTCATTTTCACTCTGGGCTGTGAGCAAAAGAAAATTTCGGGGCCTGAGTTTGACATCCCAGGATGTGGGTATTGTGCTAGCCATCTCAGGTATATGGTATTTTTTCCCAACAAATAATTATTGCATATGAGAAGAGAATTTCCTTGAGAAAAAAGGAGAAATAATGACCTGCAAAATGAATTCAAATAACATGGAAATAGCATATTCCTTAGTCACTTCCAGTAGTGTTGGAATCGAATTATTTACCTTACAACAACTTCATTTGATCCTTGTAGGTATTGGTGTTCTGGTATACCAATTTGTTGTTTATCCTTTCATAGCCAAATATTTTGGACCAATCAGGCCATTACGTCCTGCTGCGGTATGTGGAAAATACATCTTTGTGAGATAGAAGCATTCTACTTGTAAAAAGAAAATCAAAGATGTGAAACAATGTAGTCTAATGTTAAGTGGGGAACAAAAATGCATTAATCTAGTAAAATAATCAAAGTGAAGGTTAGATATAGATTTGAATGGTGGGGAATAGTATTTGATTTCTTTCTATAAAAAGAACGAGATGTGCATATGGCAATTTCTAAAAGTGGTGTATTGATTCAAATCCCTATTTTTGTTTAAATGCTTGTTTAATTTCATTTATCTTTTCAAGTACCATGTTGAACCTGCTGTTTGATTTGTAGATCTTGTCCATACTTGTCCTCACAACGTATCCCTTCATGGTCAGCTTACAAGGGCCAGAGCTCAAAGTACTAATCAGCATAGCTTCAATTTTGAAGAATGCATTCTCGGTGGGTCAACTTCTTTTCTCATGCATAGAAAAATCTAAGACAGCCTTCTTAGAGAAAATAAATTGAATCATTTCACATTTTTAAAATTTTTAATTTATCTATATTTCAACAAACAGGCTACAATTACTACTGCATGTAACCTTCTACAAAACACAGCAGTGGTAAGCATCAAGCCTGTCTGTTACTCTGTTAGGCTCATTTTTCTAATACATTCTATCGGTTTTCTAGATTCTTACTTATCCTATGAAACAACTGTAGACACAAAAACAAAGAGGTGCAGCAAATGGCATCTCCGTGACTCTAATGTCATTGTTCAAAGGAGTAGCTCCAGCAGGAGCAGGAATTCTGTAAGTACTACTTATTATCTAGAAAAAAATTGACTATTTGTTTTCCGATTGATGAACTTCTTTTCTTGCTATTTTACAGGTTTCATGGACTCAAAAGCACGTGACTGGGTTGTTCTTACCAGGTATACAAATAAACAACACATATGCAGCCTTATCAATATGGTGGCAGGTAGCTAAAACACAACAAATTACAATGTGCATATATATATTCTTGTTTGACTTGTGCAAAATGCAGGTAACCACATCCTATTTATGATGATAAATATGGTTGCAATAATAGGCTTAATCCTAACATTCAAGCCGTTTTTCTCCATGTCAAATGCGTTGAGGCGTTTATAACCATGTACTGTACATTTAGGCTTCACTTGTGGGTCAAATCAGGGAACAAGGGCCTTGTGTTTTAAATTCAAGTTTCATGGATGTACTATATCAGCCCAGAACTATGTACAGTAATAAATAGCCCCTTTGTAATAAGTAAATGTGAGATACTCCGTAAGTGTGGAAACTTCGAAATACATACGTACTAGCTAATAGCTATGTGCATTTGCAGAGGCCGATGATGCTCCATTCTCTAAAAATATTGGCCCGCAACTTTAGCCTTGTGCTCAGATGTGTAATCGGTGTACACCAGATGTTGTAAAGATGATCTTGGAAGGTTTTGGAGTAAACTTTGGATCACCAGATGTTGCATCAATATATAGGGCATAAAGTGGAACATAGATCAGTCTTCTTGTCTGTTGTCCAGATGACTTCACCAGCTCTGAGATAGATAACAGAGCACTACCATAGGCCATGGCAGCTAGCTCGTTGATTGTGTGTATGAAGAAAAACTACTTTTGAATAATAAGTCTGATCTGATTTCATCTGGTTGATCGACCATGCACGCTGGGTCTCTAGAGATCCGACAGAAAGAGTCAAGGCGTGGATTTCTCTGGAGGGGAAGAAAAGAAGCAAATGGGGGGTATTGTCTCTTGGCTTGGGGCAAGGCATGCCATCCACCTGAACTAGGGGGCTTGGGAATTTCAGACTTGAAAAACCTCAGCTAGGTGCTCTCACATTTGGCGTTTTTCATCTAGTGGACAGTACTTGGCCAAGTTTGCTTCATCGTGATGGATTGAAAATCCGTTTCAACCATCTTATGCTTGATCGTGAGAGACACACAGATTGGACGGATTTCGTTTTGATCTTGCTTTACCCGTTCTTCATCAATTTTCTTTGATTCCCCGATTTGCGTTTAGTTTCGAGTTATGATCTTATAGGAGTACCTCACTAAGTAACTTGCTTGTGACCTCTCACGCAAAGTTTGAGCCCAAGTGCTTTTGATTTGAGGGAGATCGAGTCGATTCGGTAAAAGAACAGTGTTGTGTCGGGGGCATCGGACACACCTATTATTGGCATCGGACACGTCCGACGCTCGTCCACGTGATGTCCAGTTCTGCATGTAGCATGTAACATCCCAAAAATTGCATCATTTTGAAAATAGGCAATATGATTTAATTTATGCATTTTATGTGTTGCATAAAAACCTAGATAATAAATTTTTGCAAAAGCTAAAATAAATCCTAGGCCAAAGACCACGATGATGCATACATGCTGGTGCATATTATATTTTTGTGATGATTGGTTTTACTCTCAAACTTGTTTGAATTCAAATGGATTTCAAATTTGCTTTTGAAAACTGTTTCTGAAAATAAAAAACCATTTTCTTCTTCTCCCTCTTCCTTTCTATCCTTTTGGCCCAAACCAGCATGGCCGGCCCGCTCCCTTCCTCTCGCGGCCTGCCTCCCTCCCTCCCTCTCTCATTCGCCCGCGTGGGCCGCCGCCCGGCCCAACTCTTGCGCTTGCGCGCAGCGCCGCAGCTTCCTCGCCGCCGAGCGCGCTCGCGCTCTCCCTCGCTGACCTGCGGGTCCCGCCTGTCAGCGTGTCCTCTTCCCCATCCCGTATCCGACCAGAATACGAGCCCGAGCTCGAATCCATCTATCCTACGCGTCTTTGCTTGCCTAATCGGTCGAAGCTACCATCTAATAAGGCTCCCGATTGTCCGCCGCCTCTCCTCACGCGAAAAGCCCTCGCTCTCGTGCCCTAAATAGCCGACACCGAGAGCTCCGCAAGCCGCGAGTTGTCCGCCGCCGTCAAGCTCGTTGATTGCCGCTTCGCCGTCGTTCCAGGGTGCTCTCCGAGCTCCGCAAGGTTTTCCCGAATCTGCCGAGGCGTTTTCCTCCTCTTTCTCTCTTTGCTCGATGCTTTAATCCCTCACCGACGTTTGCACAACAATCTTTCCGCCTCGTCGAGCAATACGCCGCCACCAGATCGTCTCCGACCTCGTCTGTGCCTCTGGTGAGTTCGCCTTGAGCTTCTCGTTCGTTTGGTCCAACTCCCGTAGTCTCTACCGCCTCCTAGCTCGAGTCCGAGCAAGCGCCGCCCGTCTCCGGTAATGGCGCCGCCGCGCATCGCCTCCCTCCTCCGCGCCGGCGTAAAAGCGCCGCCAGCTCCTCCCGGATCTGATCTGAGTCGTCCATCTGGGAATCAACGGTCTCCATCAGCCGATACCCCTTCGGGGTCAATTTTGTTAAAGAGCACCTCATGTTTTCGGGTCTCAACCCGCGGTCCCAATGGCCCTGTTCAATGAGTCTGCGATTTCTTCCGTTTTAGCCCCTGTGCTTTCATCTTTTTGAGGCGCAGTCCAGTCAATTCCGAATTTCGTTTTAAATTGTTTTTAAATTCAAATTCAAGTTTGATTTATTTACAGTTTTGCCACCAGTTTCAAATGCTTATAACTTCTACGTTTTTAGTCCGTTTTAGTCCGTTCAAGTTGCGTTAAATTCGTTTTGAAAAGATCTATCTATCTGTACGAAAATATATACTATTTTCGGTAATTAAAATTTGAGTTAGGTTTAATCTACTAATTAAGGTTTTGTAACTTGTTTAGCTCATAACTTTCGCGTTATAATTTCGTTTTTCGTGATCTTCGCGTTTATGTGATCGTGATAGACCGTAGTTTCTGTTTTCAAACTTTTTTATTTATTTTCTTGCTGTTGGTGTAATGTTCTAATTATAGCTTGTTTGCTTTGCATGATTGTTGTCCCGATGATTGTGTGTTGATGTGGTAATCGAGTATAGACGGTGAGACATACGCTGGTGATCAGGAGCCCTACTTCGATAACCAGGAGCAACCAGAGTTCTCAGAATCAGGCAAGTATAGCATGGGATCCTCCTTGTTGACCTATTCACCATGAATCATCTAAATTCATATGCATGTGTCTAATTATGATCTCCTATCTAGTTTACCCTAGATTTTTGACCCTTTACCTTGTTAACCTTGGGATGCTATGCATATGGGTAGAACTTTGCTAGAGCTTTACTTAAACCAAGCATGATCTAATAACGGTGAATAAAACTTGATCTTTTTAGCAACATGGTTTAGGACCTTCTGTCAGCAAAAGCTGGGACATACAGTGCAACCATGGGGGTTATATGGCTCTGACCTTAGCTCAGTATAAGGACCTTTTCTAGCTTGTTAGAGGTTACCCGAAAGGGCGCATTAGGCGCTTGACGAGACGGGTATAGTGCGGCTTCTGTCCACGTGAGTATAGGCTGCGTGTTATTGTGCTACCTGGAAGGAGGGCTCTACATCCCCTTGCCTTAAGACCTAGCGGCCCTAACTTGTTAGACGAACCTTTGAAAAGTTTTGCGTGTATCCTGCCCGCTCACCTCGGAAGTGTTATGGGAGTAATTAACCCGGCATCTGGATATCACGACTCATTGGGTAAAGTGTACAACCTCTGCAGAGTGTAAAACTGATATATCAGCCGTGCTCACGGTTACGAGCGGCCCGAAAACTCACAGATTAGTTGTTAAATGTTGTTTATTTATGTTGCTCATGTTGATTACCTTATTGCTATGTTTCAGTTATTATGATCATGTGGATTGGGTTTAAGCATTCATATATGTTCACCTTAATATTAAAATGTTGCCAACTAAAAGCTACTGCAGTTTAACCAGTGTCAGCCTTATTTGAGCCTCATGAACCCCATGTTACACTTGTTAAGTACGAGATGTACTTATGCTTGTTTATTTCTTTCTTCTTGGATAAAAATCCCGGATGGGTAACAGATTGCTATGGTAATGATGACTTCCCTGAAGAGTTCTAGTCTTGCTGTCAACCAGTCATCTTCCCTGTGATGGAGCTACCGCGAGAGATACTTTATTTATCCGCTGCTATGTAAAGACTTTGAATAATATTCGTTATGTAATAAACATATGTGATGGTACTTCTTAATTTGTGGCTTATGTGTGTGATTGATCTCTGGGCACACATGAGTTATTGCATTCAATTTTTGTTCTTAAAATTGGGTGTGACGAATTGGTATCAAGCTACGTTGACTGTAGGACGCAAGCCTAGCTAGTTTATGGTCGTTTTAGTGGTCTTTGCTTCTCATTCTTGCTATTTATCTTAGCCTTGTTAATTTATCAAAAATTATATGCTTCTCTTTACTTGCTCTATTGTATAAATATATTGATTCTATTGTATCTGTCCCTTGGTCTACTCCATAGATGGCTCGTCGTACCGCCCGCAAGACTGTCGGTGGTCGCATGAGGTCAGGCCTGAGGGCAGGCAACCCCGTTCCGCAAGCACCGCAAGCACCCCAGGAGCCAGAACAGCAGGAGGTAGCACCGCAAGAGCCAGCACTGCAAGATCAGGCACCTCAAGAGGTGGAACCACAAGAGCCGGCACCACCAGTACAAGCACCCCCAGCAGTGCCAGCGCCCCAGGAGCAAGCACCACCAGCACCACCAGCACCCGTACCACAAGCTCCAGCTCAGCAAGCTCCAGCTCCACAAGCTCCAGTACCTCCCGCGCCAGTGCCCCCAGAAGTGCTGGAGGTCGAAGACGATGAAGAGCCCCAGATGGGTTGGGACGTGGACTCCGGATATCTCGTCGGAGCGCCCACAGCTGCCCAGAGTCCCTCACATCATAGGCTGATGGGACTTTTTGATGCCTACTACCCCGACAAGAACATCATCGTACAGTACACCCACTGGAGGTACAGCCATCCCCTGGAAAGGACCTACTGGAAGGCAAGGATGACTGTCGCTGTCCGAGAACCAGAGAGGGCCTATACCTGCATGAGATGGTGATTGGCCACAGGGCTCGTCGGTCCTCTCTAGCTTCAGCCTTGGAAGCCGTGGCAGTTGAAGCCTACAAAGCATTCCGGGGTCATCGCATTGAAGATATGAGGATGATGCATACCGCTACCTGCCCTATTGGAACAATGAGAATAGGAAGGCTATGGTAGAAGACCCCAATGCAACTCCAACCGTGAAGGCCACACGAGACTTTCTCCTCCTCGACAGGGAAAGGTCCAACGCGGACTTGGAGAAGGAGGTGATATCCCTGGGGAAGGACCTCAAAAGATGCTATAGACCATAGATGGGCTCTTGGAACTGCTCGACCAACCCCCTATGTACAAGAGGCTCTGCGAACCGCTCTACAAATAGGCATAGGTCACCCTTTATGTAATAAAACGATAGTAGTAAGCGTTTTATCGAGTCTAGTTAAATTTTTGTGCTAGTGTGCTTCTTTGTGTGTGAGTTGAACTATTATTATGCTTATGTGTGATTTGGTTCTTGTAATAAGTGTTGAGATATTGTAGGTTTGTCTACAAATCTCATAGTTTACATAACGTTTATGAATAATAAGAGGGTTAGTTATATCTTGTCCTATGCTGTTTTCTGGAGCAACCTGTGATCTTTTGGTTATATCTCAAGTTCTGTTCGTGCAACATGGCTGAAAATTTTATGGTGGAAAATATACTCCTGTATCTAACCAATGTCTCTGGAATCACCTCAATATCTGTTATGGTTTGTGAGATATGGCTGTTTCAAGTTAGAGTTTCTGCGCAGTTTTGAACTCTGGACAGATCTGTTTGTTCTCTGTTTTTGACTAATTTAACGACAGAATCTGGAAATTCACTTAAATAAAGTTGTATATAATTTCGTCATCTTTCCAACCGTGTATGGCACGCCCTGTTTGGAATTCTGGAACTCAAGATATGACTGTTTTTTCTGTACTGCTGTTTCTGGATCTCGCCCAGAAATTTTCAGATCTCATGTTTCTTCTCGTATAAGTGATCTTTTCTTGAAAAGTTCGCTAACCTTGATCCCTATTTGGAAACACAGATGGCTGCCAGAGGAGGTGGGATTGGAGGTGGACGTGGACGTGGCCGTGGTCGTGGAGCACCTGTTAACCCACCACCACCACCACCACCAGTTGACATTCAGCAGTTGATGGGCATCCAAGCCCAATTTATGCAAACCATGATGCAACATATGCAGAATTAGCCAGTTGGAGGAGCACCACCGATGCAAGTGAGGGACAAGAGGGGTGAGTTTTTGAAGGGTCACCCGCCAGTGTTCTCTCATGCTGCTGATCCCCTGGAGGCTGATGACTGGCTTCGTGCTATTGAACGCCAGCTTACCATCGCGCAATGCAATGACCAGGAGAAGGTGCTCTATGCTTCTGGTCAGTTGCAAGGAGCTGCTCTGGATTGGTGGGAATCGTTTCAGTTCGGTCACGCCAACATGCCCCAGCTGTCACATTTGAGGAGTTCAAGAGCAACTTCAAGGCGTATCACATCCCTGCTGGCCTGATTGAGTTGAAGCAGGAAGAATTCAGATCTCTACGCCAAGGAGCCATGACTGTTGCCGAGTACCGTGACAAGTTTGCTCAATGTCACCACCAAACTGTAATCGCTCAAGCATTCTTAAGTCCTTGGCATTGTGCACCTCATCACCCTCATCCTCATCAATATCATTGTCATCGTCTTCTTCCATGTCCATCAGCTCAAATATCAATGTCAAACCTCCCTTCTAGCCCCTCAGGTTGAAAGAACTCTCCGCTATATGTGTTTGGGTCGAAGTTGTAATCATCATCGTTTGGGAGAGGCGCTTTACCGCGCGGCGATACTAACTGCACAAGGTACCAACCCATAAGATTGTTGTCTTCTTGACACGCCCATGGGAGATAATATACTTGTGTGGCCTGTTGAGCCACAATATAGACATCGTCTCCCTTGTAAACGGAGTCCTGTCGAATTTCGACTAGCCCAATCTCAGGGGCTCTTCTCGTGACATCAGGATCGAACCAATGACATTTGAATACCACTGGATTAATAGCTTTGGTACCCTCAAAGTTGAGCTCATATATTTCTTCGAATATGCCGTAATAGTCGCGCTCATCGGTGCCGGGCGTATGAACTCCGGTATTCGTGGTCTTTCGATTGGGCCGACTCTGCTCGTAGCTTCTTGTGTGAAAGCGATAGCCATTCACATCATAAACGGTGAATGACTTGACCCTATAGTCGAAGCCATTGGCAACCTGTTTCAACTCATCCATCATTTCCGCATCTGTGCGGGCCTGTAAGTTGAGACAGGGTAGATCATTTCATGAAATGAAACAAGAAATGAAATGAAATACAAGGTTAGTTGGGTGGTACCTTCGTACTAAACCACGAAATGAAATCGGGCACACCATTTTTGAGAAGATGGTCTTGTTCTTCAGAGGAAGGTCCCTATCCTCTCTCCAGTATTCATCAATCAATTTCCTTAAAAACAAGGAGGTCGAATCAATAGATTGAAGATAGTGACGGCGCATGTAACAAGCTCATTGAGAACTTACTGCACATAAGGAGTCACTTCGTCAAGGTTCAACAACACATACACATGATAGTGTGCCACTCATCATGCCGCAACATCTTGGTCCTTGATGCGCTTGCTCTTCTCCGAGTTGGCCTTTGAAAAGGCTGAGGTTCGATAAACTCTCGTCGACGTTGTAACGAGAGGGTGGATTGTGCATGCTAGGAAGGCTATCCTTATAATATGTTGTTGTGAAGTTCGACACCTCCTCCAGAATAAATGCTTCTGCCACAGAAGCCTCTATTTTGGCTTTATTTCTACACTTTTTCCGAAGAACCTTTAGACATCTCTCGACTGGAAAGCACAAATGGCACTGTACGGGCCCCCCCATCCGTGCCTCGTACGGTAGGTGCAAAATCAGATGCTGCATCGGCAGGAAGAAGCCGGGTGGAAAGATCATCTCCAACTTGCAGATCAACACAGGTGCCACTTCCTCTAGGTTAGCAATCACGTCATAAGATAGCTCCTTGGCACAAAGCTAGCGAAAGAAATAGCTCAACTCTGCCAGCACGCGCCACACATGCTCAGGGAGGTATCCCCGGGTCATCGCAGGAAGGAGCCTCTCGATCCATATGTGGTAGTCATGACTCTTCATCCCTAACACTCGCATAGTAGACAAGTTCACTCCCCTCCTCAGATTCGCCGCATACCCATCAGAGAGCCTTAACGCCTAGATCCACTGTAGTACTTTCTTCCTATGGTCTCTTTTCAATATATAATCGGCCGGACCTCTTTTCCATTTCTTGCGCCAGCACCAGGAGCCCTCATCACTAGCTTTGGTCTATCGCACATCTCTTGCAGGTCCAGTCTGGCCTTAACGTTGTCCTTTGACTTTTCTGTGCCATGAGTGTTGCAAAGAGTGCCTCAGCGATATTCTTTTCTGTGTGCATTACATCGATGTAGTGCGGACAAAGAAGGTCATTGAAATAGGGGAGTCTAGTCAAGCCCGATATATGGGTCCACATGTGTCCTCTCCGTACCCGAAAAAATGACCGTTGTCTATATCAAACTTTAGAGCCTCTATTTCGGCACGGACCTCGTAACCGCTCTTGAACTGAGGAATGGGGTTGGTGACTTGAACACCTTTCCTGAAGTGCTTGATGTCACGTCTGAACGGATGGTCAAGAGGCAAGAATTGACGATGCTGGTCGAATGAAGAATACTTCCCTCCCTTCTTCAACCAAGTGAACTTCACAGCTGCCTGCATATGGGCATGGGAACTTCCCGTGAACACACCAAGCGCTGAATAAGCCATACGCCAGGAAGTCATGCAGGGAGTACTGGTACCACACATGCATTTTAAAGTTCTTCATTGTTGCTCGGTCATATGTCAGTACCGGGTTTTCCCAAGCTTCGAACAATTCATCCACAAAGGCTCCATGAACACACCCATATTGTTCCCCGGGTGTCCAGGAATTATCAGCGACAAGAATACGTTCTTAGGGTCAAACATAACACCGGGAGGGAGATTGAGGGGGATCACGAACACAGGCCAACAAGTGTACGGGGCCGCCATCATTCCATACGGGTTGAACCCATTTGTTGCCAGCGCCACACGTACATTTCTAGCCTCCATAGCTTTGCCAGGATGCATGGCATCGAAGTGCTTCCATGCTTCACCATCCGATGGGTTGTACCATCTTGTCAGGATTGTATCTCTTGCCATTCTTGTGCCATGTCATCTGTTTCGCAGAGTCCTCTGTCATGTAAAGTCGTTGGATCCTAGGTATGAAAGGAAGGTACCATAGGACCATCTCGGGGATATTAAGTTGTTCCTTCTTGCCATCTCCATGGTCTACCTCCACATACCTAGAGGCTTTGCACTTTGGATAGTGTGTTGCTTTCTCGTGATCTTCCTGAATAGGACGCACCCTTTTGGACAAGCATGGATCTGCTCATACGGCATCTTAAGTGCACGAAGAAGTTTCTGTGACTCATACGTGTTCTTCGGCAGAATGTGACCCTCCGGCAACAGGGTGCCCAAAATTGCCAACATGCCATCGAAGGCGTCTCGACTCAAGCTATACTGGGACTTGAACCCCATTAGGCGTCCAATGGCATCCAGTTGTGAACCATTGTCTTTTCATGAAGGGGCTTCTGTGCCGAAGACATCATGTCGTAGAACGCCTTTGCGGTGTCCTCTGGCTCCTCCAATCCTTCACTGAATTGAGCCTCTTGAAAGTCTCCCATCATGTCTGCTACCCCGGCATCTCCATCATACTCCTCGAGACGTGTCTCACCACCTCCTCT
Source organism: Coix lacryma-jobi var. lacryma-jobi (assembly GCA_009763385.1). Classification (NCBI taxonomy): domain Eukaryota; kingdom Viridiplantae; phylum Streptophyta; class Magnoliopsida; order Poales; family Poaceae; genus Coix; species Coix lacryma-jobi. The sequence goes on along the minus strand of CM019827.1, from coordinate 151,905,348 downwards.
CTAATCCGATCGGCTTCACCATGGTGGACCCAACAAGTATAGTTTTCAACGAATCCGTACTTGTAAAGATCTACCACCCCACGTTATTCTTATACTTTCTTTTCTTGTTCCCACATTTGCTGCAGGGACACGGTATCCGACTCGACCCTTTAGCAGCCGGACCAAACGCATGCTCTAAGAAAGCATTGGTCTTAGTAACCCATTCTGTGCTCTTACTTGCGTGGGCCCGTGTACATCCAGTCACGGTTATCCATCCTCTGGCATATACATATGTAAGCGAGTAATAAAACCAGCAATTGCATCTACACGGCGTTCCTACCATCTAATAGGTGAAGGATAGGTCCTAATCCCACCCGAGGATGCACAGATGGGTTAGTTTCCATGTTCTACTCCTACCTGAGACAGAATTTTGGCAGCACCTCCTCGCTGTTCTCCCGATACACGTCCTGGCAGGGAGAGTGTGTATCCGGAGAACAACGAGGAGGTGGTGCCGAAACTCTGACTCTGACAGGACCAGAACATGGAACTAGCTCATCTACGCATCCGCGGGCTGTCCAAATATGTGGACAATTCGAAGAGATACGTCGCAGATATGCAAAGGACTGAATACTAAGACTATAACTCTTTCGAACGGGAGACTTCTAACTAGGTTACGCTTACCAAAGACCAGATACCTAGGGATACAGATAGAGTGGTTATACCTAAGGTGCCGGTGAGGTCAGGGTAGCGGGGCGGTGGTGAGTCGAGGCAGTGGCGAGACGACGCAGTGCAGGCAGACCCGCAACGCCGACGAAGACGATCGGGGTCGCCGAGTCCCTCCCACGGGTCCTCCTCCTTCTAAAAAAGGAGAAAATTGGTTAGTCCCGACCAAAAATTTTGGCAGCACCTCCCCTGCACGGGGAGGTACCCATAACCTGCACAAAAACGTCGGCACGAAGGCCAACAACCACATATATCTTCACAGAAATCATATACTTAACTTATCTTTACATGCACACAAAAATGCAAGTAATACAGAACTATAAAACACTCAACTACTATTACTACTTATACGACTTACTCTACTACACAACTACTAACTCACACTTACTACTGCTAAGAACTTACTACTACTACTACTAACTACTTACTATACTAAGAACTTACTACTACTACTACTACTAACTACTCATAACTACTAACTACTATACTAACTACTAGCTTACAAGTAACTAACTACTAACAAACCACAACTCTAACTTACTACAATCTAACTACTAACATACTTACTACTACCTTGCCGGCGATGAACGATGACGCGACAACGGCAAGACGACGACGGCGAGACGACGACAACCGCGTACAGGGGCTCTCTCTTTTTCCTCCTCTCCTCCTCCTCCTCCTCCTCCTCCTCCTCCTCTCCAACGGACGGGGCGGGGCCCCCCACCGGCGGCCGGCGGGCGGGGCGCGGTGGCCGGGGCCCGGGGCCGGCGGCCGGCAGCCGGCGAGCGGAGGCGTGGCGCGGGCGCGGACGGGGCGGGGCGCGGCCGGCGGGGAGGGGCGGGGCGCTGGCTGCGGGCGGGGCGCGGCGCGGCGCGGCGCGTGCGGGCGGAGGCGGTGGCGGGGCGCCGACCGCGGCCGGCGGGGCACGGCCGGCGGGGAGGCGGACTACGGCGGCGGCGGGTGAAGGGTGTGTGTGAGTGAGTGTGAGTGTGAAAACGGGCCGGTGTTGTTTTTATTTTTTCGAACGGCTTCGCCGAGTGCCAGATCGGCGGCACTCGGCAAAGATGCCGTCTTTACCGAGTGCCGCCGATCTGGCACTCGGCGAAGAATTTTTTTAAAAAAATCGGCAAGCAAGGCAGACACGTGGGCTTCGCTTCGCCGAGTGCCACGTGGACGGCACTCGGCGAAGAGCAGCTCTTCGCCGAGTGTCTGACACGTGGCACTCGGCAAAGTATTTTTTTTTTTGGATTTTGGACACACCAAATTTTTTTGTGGATCATCCCTGATGGGGGGAAACGGGCGGCTATGACCCGCCTCCGCGTCAGCAGAGACAAATTTAATTTTAGTTTTATTTAATGGGACAAAAGTAAAAGAACAGGTATTGCGAGTCCATACTTCCATAATTCTTATATTGCATAAAAATTATGTTTAATTACATCTCTGAAGAGAACACTCCTGATTAAGAGTTCTAACATGAGTACATAAAAAATAAGATTACATCATATGGCTTCCTATTACAAACTATAAAGAAAATAAAGTCTTCAACTCGTAGGCGCAGAGGACCAATGAATATCATGCTTGGTAAATATAACCTATCTAAGCATGACGTGAATTGATCTTCATGGTAAGCTCAGGCACATTCTCTGTGGATACAAGTGGCTGTAGCTTGTTAGAACCTTTTGGCAAGCCAAGACGTACATATATCTTTGGTTTATATTCTATATATGGTGCAACGAGTATGCACATGGATCAAAGGATTTGATTTATTTATACCGTAGATACTTATTGGTGCATAGCATGCACGTATTTTACCTTAAAGACTAAATTTTGTATAGCCTTGTCAGGTCATGTAAGATGAATGAGTATATTCGGATACGCACGAGTGCACTTGACGTATGGTGCAACATTTCATTTGGGTTGAATATATAAGATTTTTATCTTGGCATGGCATATAAAAGATATGTCTAGCACTTGTATTCGCAGCTCAAAAACTTCGTCATTACATGCTAGAGCATACTGTACATCTTGTCTCGAGAGCTGATCCGCTCTGACATATTTTAAGTAAAATGACATTATCGGGTAGATTGGCTAAATAGGCTTGTTACTTTCACAATTTGATATTGTGTTTATACCTCAGAAGGCCGTTAAAGGTCAGGCATTGGCTAACTTTTTGGCGGCGCATCCTATCCCTGATAATTTTCCCATTGATGATGATCTGCCTGATGAGGACGTTTTCGCCACTACGGTTGCTGACTCTACATGGCAAATGTTTTTTGATGGCGCTTGCCGAAAATCAGGAGCAGGTGCGGGGGTTGTGTTTGTTACACACCAACCCTTGAAGCAATACCCCCTATTCCTTCACATTACCTCAGCGATCTCAAATAACGCTGCTGCTGAGTATGAAGCTCTAATTATTGGGCTTGAAATTGCTCATAATATGGGTCTAACCACACTCTCTGTATACGGAGACTCTCAATTATAATCAATCAATTGTTGGGAACATATACTATCAAAAAACAGGACTCTTGCCATATTTTCATAAGGCAAAAGAACTTATATCTCTCTTCACTAATCTAAAAGTTCAGCATGTCATAAGAAGTCGGAACGAAAAAGCTGACGCGTTGGTGAGCTTAGCTGCCAGCATGTCACTAAATCCATGTCAAACATTGGATGTTCATGTAGAAGAACGAAGAGTCCTTCCTATACTTGCTGAGGAAGGGGTTATATCATCCACCTCGACCATGACTATAGATACATATGAAATTGAGATGGGTGATTGGAGAACACCTTTTCTCGACTACCTACTGCATGGATATTGGCCTCTGGATTCTAGTGAGAGGTCTAGGATTCGGAAGAGATCATTAAATTATACTTGCATAAATGATACGCTCTATCGGCGTTCATGCGATGGCATTTTACTTCGTTGTCTTGCCGGCAGTGAGGTAGTTGAAGCTTTACGCGAAGTGCATTCTGGAGTGTGTGGTGCCCACCAGTCTGGACCCAAGTTGCATTACCAACTAAGACATTTAGGTTATTACTGGCCTACAATGTTCGACGATTCCTTGAAATTTGCGAAGAAATGCCATGAGTGTCAAATCCATGGTAATTTCATACATCAGCCACACGAACCATTGCACCCAACTAGTATGTCGTGGCCCTTTGAAATGTGGGGAATGGATGTAGTGGGGCCAATAAATCCTCCATCATCGAAAGGGCACAAATTCATCCTTGCCGCAACAGACTACTTCTCTAAATGGGCAGAAGCCATAGCTTTAAAGGAAGTAAAAGCGGAAAACGTGGAAAATTTTATAAGAACCAACCTCATATATCGGTTTGGGGTTCCAGCTCGTATGATATCTGATAACGGGCCATCTTTTAAAAATAGACAAATAGAGAAGATGTGCGTCAAATTCAAAATTAAGCACCACTTCTCTACTGGATATAACCCCGCCGCTAACGGTCAAGCAGAAGCATTCAATAAAGTGTTATGCAAATTGCTTAAGAAAGTGGTCTCACAAAATAAACGACATTGGCATGAAAAATTACTCGAATCCTTGTGAGCGTATAGAACCACGACTCGAACACCAACAAAAATGACTCCATACTCACTTGTGTATGGAGGAGAAGTTGTCTTACCATTGGAGGTGCAAATTGCCTCCTTGAGAGTTGCTATCCAAGAAGGGCTCAACGAAGAAGAGTCAACAAAATTACGTTTAAAAGAACTAGACAGCTCAACGAAGAAGAGTCAACAAAATTACGTTTAAAAGAACTAGACAACTTGGAGGAAAAACGACTTCGTGCACTGCATCTAAGTTCGGCGCTACAATATATCTTCCAGAGCCATGCCAAGATAAACATCTTATATATCTCAACCCAAATGAAATGTTGCACCATACGTCAAGTGCACTCATGCATATCCGAATATACTCATTCATCTTACATGACCTGACAAGGCTATACCAAATTTAGTCTTTAAGGTAAAATACGTGCATGCTATGCACCAAATAAGTATCTACGGTATAAATAAATCAAATCCTTACGTACATATCTTTGGTTTATATTCTATATATGGTGCAACGAGTATGCACATGGATCAAAAGATTTGATTTATTTATACCGTAGATACTTATTTGGTGCATAGCATGCACGTATTTTACCTTAAAGACTAAATTTGGTATAGCCTTGTCAGGTCATGTAATCCCCACAGTACCATGGCCAACATGTTTAAATTTCACACTTTTTCAAAGCCTTTTGTTATATTTTATGTCTTTATTGTATTTTCTTGAATTTTCCCGCCAGACGCAAGTTTGAACAGCGGGTGCATCGAATAATGGATTTCAATGATTCGAAAATTATTATTGTTGTTCTTGAGTGTATGTCGAGGCCAAATCCCAAAACTGACCCTAGGTTTCGATCAACGTGCTCACGGGGCAACGCCCAAATCCCAAAACTGACCCTAGGTTTCGATCAACGTGCTCACGGGGCAACGCCTCCAGCGTTGCCCCGTGAGCACGTTGATCGAAACCTAGGGTCAGTTTTGGGATTTGGCCTCGACATACACTCAAGAACAACAATAATAATTTTTGAATCATTGAAATCCATTATTCGATGCACCCGCAGTTCAAACTTGCGTCTGGCGGGAAAATTCAAGAAAACGAAAGAAAGTCAAAAAATATAACAAAAAGTTTTGAAAACTGTGAAATTTGAACATATTGACAGTGGTAGTGTGGGGATGACCCACAAAAAATTTGGTGTCCAAAATCCGAAAAAAAATACTTTGCCGAGTGCCACTTGGACTGACACTCGGCAAAGAGGGGATCTTCGCAGAGTGCCAGACACGTGGCACTCGGCAAAGAACAGCCCACGTGTCACAGCACGGGGCCCCACTCTTTGCCGAGTGCCACGTGGCTGGCACTCGGCGAAGAGGTGATCTTCGCCGAGTGTCAGACGGCGGGCACTCGGCAAAGTGAACGGGTCTGGATGCCGTCTGGTCCGCGACACTTTGCCGAGTGCTCATCGTTGCCGAGTGTTCGGTACTCGGCAAAGAGGTGACTTCGCCGAGTGTTTTTCTTTGCCGAGTGTTGGGCACTCGGCAAAGCAGTCATTGCCTTGTGCTCAGTCTTCGCCGAGTGCCAGATTTCCGGCACTCGGCAAAGAGGCTGTTTGCCGAGTGCCCGAAATTTGGCACTTGGCAAACTGGCAGGCACTCGGCGAAGATCGTGTTTCCTGTAGTGAGGGGTACTACATTTATTTGATTTTAATCATTGCTAGCCTGTGCACGTTGAAGGTATTGCTTGAAGAAACGAGTCTGTTAAGACATTTGCTCTTGCCAAGCACTTTCTTCTAAAAAAAAAGGAGCGACAAACAGTACAATTACTTATCTCGAGTTTAATTAGTTTAAAAAATACTTACTTTGAGTGGAATTAGTAATTATTTATCTTGAGATGAATTGGTAATGTGTCTTCAGCTCAATCCCCTGTTTTTTTTATTTTTGCCAGAAATGTATTAATATACACAACTTCTTATTTGATGTCTGCTTTTAGAAGTCACTTTCAGGAATCGCACAATAATAATATATAATACCCTAATATGCACAAACATAGTATCAGTTAAGAAATGTAATTTACTAATAATTGTGTATGAGGAACAGTGGTTAATAATTATTAACCACTGCCCATATATGCTCTCCAATTGTCAAATGTTAGACAAGGTGGGAACAAGTGGTTGAGCAATACAAATTGAGTTATATTGTTTTACTTATATTTGTTAATTTTTTGTTTCAAAAAAAATATTTGTTAATTTTGATTATAGTTTCAAAAGAGCAACTCTGTTGGAGGCATACCATCAGAATACCATATATCCATGTCTTCAGATATGCTACAATATGCCGATGCAAATAGTTGTGGAGGAAGGTATGAAGCAAGAAATATTTATCAGAAAGGTGTCAACATCTCAACCAGAGGATTCTTGTGTCACCGGTTTGAGAGGTAAGCCACTACTTTTTTTTTCTAATTTTTTCATATCAACATGATGCATTTGTTGTTTTTGAAAATATGGCCTATGCATAACATTTTTCTAGAAAGGGAAGTAAAAATTAGCAGCAAGAACTGGAGCTTTCTTCTATGATGCATGATCATCTCATTAGTTTTCTTCCAGATGCCATATAACTGCATTATTTGCTGAAAAGGAAAGAACTTTCCTATGTCTATGTCAAAAAAAATGTATCTCAGTAGGGGGGGACAACCCCTTCTGTTCTTTAAAAAAAAATGTATCTAGCTTGTTGTTTGAATGGAACGTCGACCTGTCTGTTTTCGGATATATTTATTTTTCAATTTTCTTCTTTAATTGTAGTGTATTTTATTGGCAAAATTTCCCTTCTTAAGCTCACAAAAATGGTGCTCATTGCACGTGCCGCACGTGCATTGTAGTGTTAGGTTTAAGCTTTGTACAGGGCCTCCAAATTTCACGGCACGGCCCTGTCTGGCAGAATTTGTGCCTTGTCGTCTTTGCTGAACTGAAAGGTAGTAGCATGGCGTGTTCGTTGCTGCGATCGAGTGGAAGTAACAAAGAACGAGCTCGTTTCGGACGAACTGATGACCTTTTCATGCAGATCGGCAGGATTTGTGCTTTGTCCTCTTGTTGGATGGCAGTTGCAGGCTTGCATGAACCTGGCGCTACTGCCCACTGTAGTGTTGTGTGGAAGCAACAAAGTCTGTCCAACACGTCAGCTACACCCAGGTCACTGGTGGCCCATGAGCACGTAGTACTTACTATATATAGATGAATATGTAGGCCCCCTTTGGTTGGGCTTTTCAACCTGCTTTTGCTTTTGCAAAAGCCAAAAGCTAACCAAAGGGGTAAAAAGCCACAACTGCTTTTACCCAAAAGCAGCTTTTGCTGTAGTACAAATGCAAAAGCACCTCTCCCCCTGCTTTCACTGGCTTTTGGTCTAGAAATTACCCACCTGCCACTGGTTATGAAAGAAAACGATTCGTTCTTTTTTTCATCCGCCTCCTTTCTCCCATTCGCGAGCGCGACCCGACCCCGACCATGGCGCACGACCAGAACTCCTCCCATGGCGCACGACCAGAACTCCTCCCATGGCGCAGCTCCTCCGACCCATGGCGTGGCCGGCCCCGGTGGGCTCCGTGGCCCACCCAGACGGGCGGCGCGGCTGGCCGCGGCCCTCCCAGGCGAGCGGCGTGGTCGGCCTCGGCGGGCGGCGCTCCCTCCTCCCATGGCGAGGTCGGCCCCGGCGGGCGGCGCTCCCTCCTCCCATGGCGCGGCCGGTCCCGACGGGCGGCGCGGCCCTCCCAGGCGAGCGGCGCGGCCAGCCCTGGCGGGTGGCGCTCCCTCCTCCCATGGCGTGGCCACCCCCGCGGGCGGCGCGGCCCTCCCAGGCGAGCCGGCCAGCCCCAGCCCCAGTCCCGATCTCCCCCGCCCCTTTCCTCTCCTGTGACGTGAACACGACCTCCCTGCGAGAGGAAGAAGAAGATTCGTGTGTATGGCATGTGGGGTCCAGATGGAAGTGATACTAGCTTTTCCAAAAGCCACAGCTATTGAACCAAACAAGCTTCTACTTATCCCACAGCTGCTTTCTCACAGCAGCTTTTGCAAAAGTCACAGCCCACAGCAGCTTTTGCAAAAGCCACAGCCCAACCAAACAGGGCCGTAGTCTCTTCAAGGCCCAGCCTAAGCCAGCACAAGCACACAAGACAGCAGCCGCACGGCTCGTCGATCTTCGTCTCCTTGACCACCGCCGTCATCTCGAATCTTGAGTTGCGGAGGGAGAACCGGCCGGAGTGATCGACTGGAGTCCGGAGGCCGGGCCGGCGTTCCCAATCGATCCGTTTTGTTCAGCCGCACCCGCCATCCGCACGTAATCTCCTCTCTTCTCTTCCGTCAACATTTTCATTGTTCGTGCAGCGGCGGAGTAAGAAATAAAGGGTTTCTGCTGGTGTGCTCTTGTTCCTGTCTTAGTCTTTCTATTTTTTTTTCTTTCTTTGTTTCAAGTTCGATGCGTTCTGCAGGGTGCAAGTGTTGGATTTCGGATGGGTTCTGTTTGCTTTGTCTTTCTCGTGCATCTTTGTGCGGTTTTATATAGGCTGCAACAGTAGAATCTGATTTGAGAATCTATTGTGTTCTCTCTCTTTTCTTATTTTCTTCATCTCTTTGTTTGAGAATCTACTGTGTTCTCTCTCTTTTCTTATTTTCTTCATCTCTTTCTTTGTTTGATCTGCCAACTTTAATTTATTTTTCGACCTTGCACATGCAATCCAATCCATGCATGATATCAGGCATCAAGCAATTGAAGCAAATAGTTGATCCATTAATTAATTATTTTATCAACCGTGAGGCCCGTAGCTGTATAGGTCATAGGCTGCACATAATTTGTTTTAAACTTAAGTCATTCCATATTACCGTGATAGGGTTCTAATTTTCCAAAATTTCTAATTCAATATATTTTTTTGAACATGCTAGATGTTGCCTAAAAAACATTTATCTTAGAATAGATAAAAAAAGAAAACAAGAAGATCATTTTATTCCCCAGTAAGAAACATTTATCTTGTGCGGCACATATTGTTTTTTTTGCCAACTTCAAGTAAATCCTCAAGATTAGAGGCAGGAACAAGATGTACTGTTGTTACAAGTTAACTTTTATTATAGTATTATATACTTTAATCATCAAAATAAAATATTATATTACTAGTCCTTTACTATCTTGCTTGCCCAATAAGGGCCCAAAGAATTATTGAGACGGCCCTGCTTACACGCAGAATAGAGATCGCCTTGTTCTTGGCGTGGCAGCTGTTCATGCAGCCCGAATTGACAAGGGTTTCTAACTTCATGTGTAGATACAAAGGTTTTTGTGGCCTCTTTCAAAGGTCTAGTCTGTTCTTGATCCTGAGTTTTTATTTTCTTATATGTTTTAGTTTCAAAGTATGTTTTACAAGGTGTTGGATTTGGTGGTTGCTTTGGTTTTTGGTGTATGCTTGTGCGGTCTTATATAGTAAAAAAGAACGGTTGAATCTTTTTTGAGGTGGTGAAGGACACAGATATGGACTATGGCAGTGCTCCAGTCTGTATATAGTTTATTGAAATGTAAACCTCTGCACAAGGTAAATAGTCGGCACTTGATAGCAAATGCTTATTTGGGCAGAATGTCAGGATGGCTGTACGCAACTCACAATGTATCAATGAATAATCATGGGAAGATATCAATCTAGTAAGAGACCTGACATAAACTGAAATAATTTGCAGTTTATTAGTTTGGAATTTGGATTCAAGAAAAAAAGGCACAGAGGAACAGCCACGCCCACACTACTGAATTTGCAGTTTTATTAGTTTGCAAATAATTTTTTTATTTCTTTTTCTTGTACAGTTTTTCCTTTTATTCATCTAATAAATTCTGCAGCAAAACTTTTGTCATCCTTTCTAAAAAAGGTTTGGATTCCAAGTTTTCCTTGAACTATTGTTCTAGTCTCATGATTCGGCTGCACTTGAATTTCTTACACTAAAGGATCTAAATATATATCAGCTTGAATTCCACAGTGTTCTGAAGTTTCTTTCCCTTCAGCTTGTTGTACTATTGATGCTGAAACTATGCATTTGTCTGTTTGTGTTGGAAGGCTGATTTGCCGTTGTCCTTATCCTTCTGGGCTTGAGTTCAATTGACGCTTGCTTGGTTTGAACTACTTCCAATTGCCAACCTATCGAAACTCCAATGGTTTTGCAAATGAGTTTGACATTCTTGTTTTTGCAAAAACTTCTAAAAATATCCTATCCAACGGTTTGACAAATGAGCTTAGCATTTTTAGCAACTTGACAAACACTGAGTGATATTTGGCATATATGTCAAGCTGCGGTTCGCTTGGCAATCGCCCTCGTGTGCTACTCCCGCGGGATATTTTCCTCCCGCGTGCACAATTTTTTAGTTTTGCCAAGTCTAAATGCAAAACCGTTAGAGATTGACTCTTTTTACCTTTGCCATATTAATTTGAGGGTTGGCAAATACCATATTTTGCCAAACAAAAAATACAAAACCGTTGAAGTTGCTCTAATTGATTGATTGGCATTTACTTGTACAGCGAGGCTCACTAAATGGAGCCTCAAAATGGCGAGGTCCAAGAGTTGCCTCCTCAACCTCCTCCTCCTCATACCATCCGTGAACCTTTTACTGCCGAGGAAACAAAGAAGAACTACCACAAGGGATGCCCTGGGTGCCGGCTGGATGAGGTGAACAAGATCAGCACCGGCATCCCCTACCTCAATTTCTTCTTCATCTGGATTGTCTGCCTCACTGCTGGTGAATCTTTGTCTCAGCTTTTTTATTTTCTTCCGTTTCTTATATTTTTTGCATCTATGTTTTCTACCGGTGACTGGTGCTGCCGCACTGCGGACTAGAAGCGCTGGCACTGTAATAGGTGCTATTAGGTGGAATGTGTATGAGTAGGTTAGTATGGCTTAGTTGTGGACCTAGACCAAGATACATTTAGTAGTAGCAGCCCAAAATCAGAGCTACAATGACACTCCTGCCTTGAGTCTTTTCTAGCTCTAGTGGTGATGCGCCTAGTGACCATTGAGAGAGAAGATGGCGATAAATTAAGCCGGTGCAACCACACCTATTGACAGTCAATGACCTAAGAATTGGCTTATCGTCTTTGCCATGCTCATTCAAACATAGCAATGGCCTGTCAACAGTTCTTGACAAATTGTGTTATTGACAAGTTATGAAAGAAAACTAACTACATCTGTTCAAAAGAAAAAGGTAATTAGTTGTATAAATGCAAGGAAATAGTACAAATTGGCTTGCAGTTTGTATTACCTTTTATGAACAATTCATAATGCCCAATATCCTTTATCAGCACGTGTTGCAAAACTTGAGGAAAATGGTACATAATCATTTGAAGGTCAATGATTTCAAGGAATGCATATTGCTACCCATTATCGATTTTTTCTAACCACTTTACTTGTTTTCTTATGTATATATCCTTGTTTTTGGAAAATTGTGTACTTATGAATAATTTCCTATCAATTTTATTCACTTCCCTTAGGGCCTGTTTTGATTTCAGGAATTGAAACCAATATCTAGTAAGTGCTTCCTATTTTATCATTAGATTAATTTCCAATTTTTCTCAATTCCTAGGAACCAAACAGGCCTTGGATTTTTGACTGATAGGGAAAATGCATTTTTGTGTAGCACAATATTGCTATAAGATAAATAAAACATATCCTACACAATTGCACAGGTGGTGATTTTTTTTGTGTTGTCAAACATCTTGGAGATCATCGATCACTAGCTAAAAAATGTCAAAGATAATTTCATAGTGATTTTCTTTCACATCATTCCATCTAAAGTAGATGCATATATCTTTTTTGTTTTAAATTCAATCAGATCAAATTTGTTTTATCTGTTGTTAAATAACATTTGATTTTTGCATGTTAAAGCTCTGCCGATTCAATCATTGTACCCTTATCTATACTTCCTGGTATGTATATATACATGCTTAAAATCTCAACTTTCACCTTCATTGACATATAACAAACTTGCAACTCAATAAATTCTGAACTTTATTGATTGGTACATCTTAAATGTTGTTGCAATACAATAGATCAGGGATTTGAAAATCGCAAAGCAAGAGCAGGACATAGGGTTCTATGCTGGATTTGTTGGTGAGTAAAGCCTTTAATGGTTGAGATTTTGCATTTTGTTTTTATACATTTTTATACTTCTGAGTCATGTTGCATGTGCATATTTTAAATGATGAGTATACCACAATTTTTGTCGCAACTCGATGATAGTTGTCACTAGTTATGGTTTGATTGAATGTAATTTTCTCTTTTAGGGGGAACTTATTTCCTTACCAGAACTATTAGTTCTGTGCCATGGGGCATATTTGCTGACAAGTATGGAAGGAAACCTTGCATCGTGATGAGCATCATCTCAGTGTATGGAAAATTTAGCCACATTGTGGGATCACACTAAGTATTTAGTACTCTATTGACAAACGGGCTGAAGTAAACCTGGTTTCTTTTTCTAGGGTTGTGTTCAACACACTCTTTGGCCTTAGTAAGAGTTATTGGATGGCAATTGTAACTAGGGGGTTGTTTGGGTTGTTCTCTGGTATAATAGGACCAACCAAGGTAACTTATTGTATTCATTGTTTGCCCTCAATTAGAAAATAAAAGTAGGCATTAGATGCTCATGGATGCATATGTGTTTATAGGCCTATGCTACAGAAGTTTGTAGGAAGGAGCACCAAGCTCTAGGAATGTCTCTTGTAAGTACAATCAAATATCTTTTGCATTTTAATCCTTCAGCTGATTCTTGTTTATGTTTATCCATAGCTAATTTATGTCTAATATCATGTCCTAGGTTACATCATCAGTAGCGACAGGTCTTGTTGTTGGACCAGCTATTGGAGGATTTCTTGCACAGGTGAATATATTTTCACACTTATTCAATAAAGCAACCTTTACAAAAAAAATATATGAACATTATCTATCCTCTATTTTGTATTAGCCTGCAGAAAAGTACCCACATATGTTCTCCAAAGAGTCCATATTTGGAAGGTGAACTATTGCTCATACTATTTCTATTTCATTAATCTTTTTATCTTTTTAAGCATATAAATCATCTTTGAAATTTGCTTCTACTTTTAGGTTTCCATACTTTCTACCATGCTTTGTCATATCGATTCTAGCATCAATATCATGTATGGCATGCATTTGGCTTCCGGTATGAAACAACTTTTCCCTTATGATTCTTTCCCTTGAAAATCCAATTTGTTACACCCTTTCAAAATGCATTTAATATATTAGAATTGCTACGCCTCTGTATGTAGGTATCCTTATAAAAATTTCATAAGATTCTAAGGAAGTTCTTTAGCATTTATCCAATTTTCTTAGGAAACGCTGCACTTTCACAAGGATGAAAAAGTAGACGCTATTGATGAAGTGGAAGCACAAGTTTGTCACTCAAATGAAGAAGCTGGACAACCTAAAGAATTTAGTAGCACATCAACAAAGAACCTACTAGAGAACTGGCAATTGATGTCATCAATAATCCTCTATTGTATCTTTTCTCTTCGTGACACAGCTTATCTTGAGGTGATCTCTCTTTATATGATCTTACGAGTAACTTCGTTAATAATGATTCAGTATGAGAGAATACCAATAATATTATTGTGGTCCTTGAAATTGCCGCTAAGCTGCCAATGATGAAGCCTAATATGTTATGTAAATATCTCTTTAGATATTCTCACTTTGGGCAGTGAGTAGTAGAAAATTCCGGGGCCTGAGTTTGACATCCCAGGATGTTGGCCTTGTGCTAGTCATTTCAGGTATGTGATATTTTCCAAGTTTTTATGAACATTTATTGTACACAATCCCTTGCACAAAAGAAAAGATGAACACCTGCAAATAAAACTAAAGTATAATGCATACATAGAATTCACCTTTACCACTTTTTGATGCACTTCCATCAAATTATTTACCTTGCAGCCATGCCATTTGATCCTTGTAGGTTTGGGTGTTCTCGTATATCAACTTGTTGGTTATCCTTTAATTGCCAGGTATTTTGGACCAATCAGACCATTACGACCTGCTGCGGTACGTGAGATACATCTTAGAGAGATTTACTTCAACATACCACTTGTAAAAAAAATCAAGAATCTAAAACAAAGTAATTTATTATTTAAATGGGGAGACAATCATACATCGATATTTTAAATAAATCAAAATTGATGGTTAGTCATAGATTTGAATATTAGTAGGCGGGGAAGAATAGTGATCAATTTCTTTTTATGAAACTATGTGGTATGCTTCCTAATTTATAAAAAGCTAAATTGAAGAAAATCCTTATTTTTGTTAAAATGCTTGTTTATTTTTCATTTCATTTACTATGTCCAAATGGGTCTTCGATTATAGGTCTTGTCTATACTTGTCCTGGCAACACATCCCTTGATAGCCAAACTAGAAGGGCTAGAACTCAAAATACTAATCAATATAGCTTCACTTTTGGGGAACACATTTTCGGTGAGTTGCTATTTTTCTCGTTAATATAAGGGAAATTTTGCTGGCGGACACCGTTCTTTGATCGAATTTGCTGTTCAAGACCGCTATTTTTTGTATTTGCCCAGTACCATTACAAAAACTGGTAAATTTGCTCTCGGACACCGCACGCATTATTTTATTCATTTTCTTGGATCTGAGGGGAGAGAAGGTGGGGAAATGTCACTTTTGCCCTCATCTTCAACCTCCAGCTAGCCATGGGGCAAGCTCCTCGGCGCGCTCTCCGCGCACGCCGCCCCAGGCCCGCTCCTCTCCCTCCCCTTCCTCTCCAAGCTCCTCGACGCCGTCCTCTCCTCGGACGCCGCCTTCCGCAGCGTGCTCGCGCTGACCCCGTCGCCGCCGCGCTCGCCAGGCCCCCCTGAAGGGTCGAGATGGCGGACTAGAGGGGGGTGAATAGTCCTTTTTAAAACTTAAACATAATCGGAGTGGCTAACCGAAACAAATGCGGAATTAAAACTATCGGTCTAGCCAAGACTACACCCCTCTACTTATACTCTATGACACCTTACAAAAGAACCTAAACAAAGCAAATAAGGTGTCGGGCTAGCTAGAGCTCACCTAAACAATTCTAGCTTGCAAGGTTACACAAACCTAAGCAACTAGTAGTCAATCAACCGGGGAGCTCCTACACATGCCACTAAGCAAAAAGCACAAAGCCTAAGCTCACTAGCAATGCTCAATAACAAGGCTACACAAGCCAAATTAGAGAGCTCAACTTAGCTACACAAACTAAGCAATGTGACTAGCAAGACTACAAGTCAACTAGTCACTCACGGGATCAACTTCTATGCTACACAAGCAAGGAAGATAACTAGCAAGCTACACAAGCTAACTAATTACAAGAGCAACTACACAAGCACAATATATATGAAAGTAAATACAAGCTTGTGTATGGAGATAGCAAACCACCGAGAAGA
The DNA here is from genome assembly GCA_009763385.1 of Coix lacryma-jobi var. lacryma-jobi. Taxonomy (NCBI): domain Eukaryota; kingdom Viridiplantae; phylum Streptophyta; class Magnoliopsida; order Poales; family Poaceae; genus Coix; species Coix lacryma-jobi. The sequence continues at coordinate 151,889,656 of CM019827.1, read as the reverse complement.
TATAGACAATGTTGACACGGTGATTTTATCCCGAGGTTCACTTGGTTGCCACCAAGCTAGTCCCCGTTGTGTCGACCACACACTTTGGTAGTTCGGCGGCTAATAGGCACCACACCTAGCTCGACACTCGAGCGCCGCAAGAACTCACACACAAGTGAGGGTAACTCAATGACACGCGCAATCCACTAGAGTTGCTCTTCGCGATCCCCGCGGGGCGAGCACAATGCCCCTCATAATCTTCACGCGGGCTTCACGACGGAGACTCGATCACCAAGCCGTCTAGGAGGTGGCAACCTCCAAGAGTAACAAGCACCACCGGCTTGCAACACGATCACCTAGTGCCACTTGAAGCAATCTCTCAATGCAACGCACTAGCGATCACTCACTCGCTATCGATTCGCACACTAGCAAGCACAAGCGAGTTAGAGGGCTCCCAAGCACATCCACACAAGCCACCAAGGCTTTGGAGTGCTCAACCACCAGCCCAAGGCCGGTTACCAACGCTATTTATAGCCCCAAGGGCTAACTAGCCGTTGCCCCTTCACTGGGCAACCTGCGCCACCATCGGACGCTCCGGATCGGGACCATCGGACGCTGAGGCCAGCGTCCGATGCTTGGATGCTCGCCACGTGTCCCCCACGTTCAACTTCGGCCGAGCGATCCCAACGGCTATATCACTTCCCGCGCCAGATAAAGTGGCATCGGACGCGCCGATGCCTAGCATCGGACGCTCCGATGCCTCTGCTCGATTCTGCGCAAAAACTGCTCTCACATCGGACGCGCCGGACCCTTAGCATCGGACGCTAAGGACCAGCGTCCGATGACACACCAGAGAGGTTCCAGAACGCTCCCAACCACATCGGACGCGTCTGATGGAACCACATCGGACGCAGGCCAGCGTCCGATGCTCCCAGCTAAACCTGCTCATGCCAGGTCACTGCCATCGGACGCTCGGACCAGCATCCGATGCAGCGTCCGATGCTCCCACTGCAACAGGCTTCAACTAGGGTTTGCCATCGGACGCTCGGCCCAGCGTCCGATGCCTCTCGGACCAGCGTCCGATGCTCCCCGAGCATAGCACTTCACCTCCGAAAACCGCTGAATCCTGCCTCGCAAGCTCGGCAGGAGGGAGAGGGACTATACACTAGTTTCTCCCACTTCTCCACACCTCCTTTCAACACGACTTCTTCTCCAACAACTTCTCCTTTGCAAATGTGCCAACACCACCAAGTGTACATCAACATGTGCATGTGTGTTAGCATTTTCACAATCATTTTCCAAAGGATTTTCACTTGCTCTCACCACGCCACTCGATCCTAGTAACATCGCAAAGTTAGATCGCTCAAGTGGCACTAGATGACCGATATGCAAACAAGTTTGCTCCTCTTGATAGTACGACCATCTATCCTAAACCCGGTCATAAACTTCTCTACACACCTATGACCGGTGAAATGAAATGCTCTACAATTATACCTTTGCCTTGCGCATTCCATTTCATCTCCTTCGGTGTTGATGCAACACATGCACCAACCTCTTCATCAAATGATATGATCCACTTCATATCATCACATGGCCTCCATGGTCCATCGATCTTGACATCACTTGCTCTTCACCATTGCTTCGGTCCTTCGGCGCCAAGTCTTGCTTAAGCCTCCCGACACTCGGTACCAACGGCTTCAAAGCCTCCAACTTGCCCTTCACCTTCGCAACCGGTCCATCAAGCCAAGTCTTGCCTTGATCTTCACCATCTTAGCCACATGACCACATGTCATGTTTCATGTGCATTAAGCTCCTTCTTCACATGTGTGAGCGTTGCAACATATTCCAAGCCATTTCTCCTCTATGGCATATGTTGCTCACACATGATCACCTGTGGACTAATCACCTGTGTAATTCACTTTAAACACATATTAGTCCACCTAAGTTGTCACTCAATTACCAAAACCAAACTAGGACCTTTCAATCTCCCCCTTTTTGGTAATTGATGACAACTCTACAAAGATATGGAAATTATGCTTATTCCAAGCTAGCACTTCACAAGAATGTAAATTGCTAACTTGGTTTGGATTCTATGTTACTTATCCAACATTAAGACCATATGAAAAGATTTGGATAAGCACCATACAACCCGACTTTGTAGTGTTAACTCCCCCTACATGTGTGCTCAAATGGTTTGGTTTCAAGCTTGCACACATGCATAAATAAGAAATTTATGGGAGTGTTAGCACTACTAAGTGATGCTAAGGTATACATGATGAAATTTTACCTTTGAAGCGTGTTATCGATGAAGTTTTATACTTGTACACCTTCCTTAGCACCAAAGAGTAGCTAGACATCATAAAAACTAGAAAACCCCGTGAGATCAACATTAATAGCAAGGGTCTAGTTTTGCATGAAAAGCACAAGTCTAGCTATCAACCTATGCATGCTAGTTATTAAATCATCAATTAAATCCTATAACTAGCATACACCACACAAGCATGCATATAAAATTTTAAAATTTATGCAATGCAAGCAAGCACATGATTGTGCACATATCAAATGCAACAACCAAGTTCATGAGCTTGCTCCCCCTACTTGTGTGCTCTCATTGTCCAAGAATTTTGATCCTCCAATCTTGATCTTGCTCCCTCTTGATCCATGTCCATCTTCTTTTCTCCTTCTTTGTCCTTGACATATCTTTACCACATCTCCCCCTATCATATCATATCTTTGGCACTTTCTCCCCCTTTGTCATCAATAACCATAAAAGGCATGCTTTACTTGATACAAAGGGTTGCACTAGGGTAGATGGTTGACACTTGAGTCTTCATTTTTGATGGACACCACCATATGTGTTGGAATGACACCATGTGTAGGATCTTTGACCTTGATACCAATAGGTGGGGCTCTTCCCCTATGTCATAGCATGGGTCATCCAAATGATAAACTTGAGCTCTTGTTGGTGAGGGATGCTTTGCTTTATTTGATCACTTAAAGCTGAGGATCACTTGAAGTCTTGTAGGATACCACTTGTGAGCTTGATCTAGACCCCACTTGGTAAATATCACTTGAAAGATCATATACCATCTTGAATAGATACCATGTGAAGAAATGATGAGTCTAGATACCATTTGAATGATAGTTTAAACTTGATATCCATTTGCATTATTGTCTTCTTCTTGAACTCTTGTCATCTTCATGAGCTTCTCATTTGTGACTTGAACTATCGAATTTGCACAAGATATCTAACTCGGTTTGCTCTAGAGTAAGCTTCTTCACACATCTTTCAATGGTTATCTTACTCATGTTGAATTAGACACTTGAATGCTCATCTTCTAGATCAAGTACTTGGGTTCACTAGCTCATAAACAAACTCACATACTAACCACTAGATCATATAAGCAATCAAGCAATAGTGGTAGCCTATGAATTTAAACTTTTCATTTGTTATGCATGATCTTATTAAGCATGTACTATATGCACTAACCGCATACTAGTAAGGGATGAAATGATCATGCACATTACAATGATACCTTCGCTATCTTGGAGTAGAAGATAGTCATTTTGATTCCAATTAAGCTCCAAATAGCAATGTGAAGTCCATGGTGAAGACCAATATATACCAATTGATAGAACAAATCTTCACCCATATGATTAAGTGCACTATCTTGTTGTGGTTGGCTTGCTTCTTCATTTGAACATAGCTTGCATATGAATACCACTTGAATTGACATGATTTGCTTTTCTAACTTGGATGTTGCTTGCTTTGCTTGGTCAATCCTTTCATTGCTTCAACTAAGCATCTCAAATATCCTTTGAATCACCACTTCCATATTAGCCTTCCAAGTACCATACTTGGTTAACCTACCAAAGGCGGCAAGCCCCTACAAAAGGGAGAAGTGACCTCTCTCCAAAGAATCATCCTTGATACTCACTTGAATTGACTTTGTTTGATTGATCCATTTGAACTCTTCTTGAAATGTGACTTTGAATCCATCTTTGAGTCCTTTTCTTTCTTCCAAATGATCTTCAATTTGATACTAGAACTTGATCTTTATCTTCATCTTGATGTTGGTCTTGATCTTCAATTTGAGTACCAAATGTGTGCCAAATACACTTCCTAATCAAGTGAACTTGTACTCATATTTGTCATACTTCTAGCTCATCTCAAAACCAAACATAGGTCCCGCAACCACTTATAAACATGATTCCAACTTGAGGGCCTTTCAATCAAAGTGACTCTAGATTAATCCAATATTTGTCACTTTTATGGCAGATTCTGTCCTTCTCAAGGAAACATGCATATCTCCCAAAATATAAGTCCAATGACCATGAAATTTGGTGGAGATGTGCCTTACTAAGTGTTCTAGCAGCCATAAAAATTTGAGCTTCATTTGACTTCTAGATTGCTACCAGATTTTGCATCTTTACACACTACTACATGCTGAAAACTGCTGCACTTGTGTTGACAAGATCCACTCCAAAACCGAAGCATTACTTATCCAATTATCATGAATTTTGCACAGCAACTAATACCATAAGTGTAGAGCATGTGTACAAATTTCAAGCCAATCCAATTAGATTTGATCATTCAAACATAGCTATCTTCTCAGCTCACTCAGATTTCAGATTTTGGACAGATTTCTATATTTGAGCTATACTTCTTCAGATTGAATCAAACTTGAGATAAACTTGCTTGAACATCAACACAAGACATATATCCATGCAAATCCACTTACTAAAGGTCATCTTGTGAACACATTCATTCAAACTAACTCAAACTTGATTACTAAGCAATATATCCATTCAATCATCTTATAGCAAGCAACATATGCATATATATCCAATTCAATCATCTCATATGCATCTAATAGAACATGATCAACTAGAGATGTACCTTAGTAGCTCATGATCATCCAAATAGCAAGCTTCTACTCAATTAGATTGCAAGCCTTCAAATAATTCCAATCAACCATCACAACTTGATCTTTTGCACTTGTATGTTTTGCACTTGGACTTCACTTCTTTTGTCTTGGCATTGGGTTTGGATAGCACTAGGCTTCATTACTTGACTCAATCACATGATGAATAATATGAAATCAATTGAGTCAAGCCTCCAATGCCATGGTACCTACACACATTCATCCACTTTTTGATGGTACCCAAACTAGTTTGGGTCCTCTCAAGTTAGGAGCAACATACTTAGGCATAGCCTTAGTATGAGTAGCGGGATGAGTTGCAATAGTAGCCTTAGAGGTACCATTTTCATCCTTCCTAAGCATAGAATCATTAACAATTGAAATAGGTTTAGGGGTGTTACCTAGGGGACATGAATTAGCCATGTGTCCCCTTTCCCGGCATGAGTAGCAAACTCTCTTTGATTGAGCCTTCTCTTCCTTGCTCGTTTGTTGCTTCTCATTGCCTTGCTTCTTCTTGTTTGCTTGAGCCTTCTCCTCAAGCTTGTTTGGACAACCCGAAGCTAGGTGGCCCAATTCATCACAACTATAGCACTTGATGTGAGCCAAATCCTTCTTCTTTTCTTCATTCTTGCTCATCATCATCTTGGCATCTTGAATGTGAGTTGGATGCCTTGCTCTTCCGCCCCTTCTTGTTTTCTTCTTCTTCATCAAGTCACCATCATGATGGTTGTTCTTGATTTGAACTTGGGGCTTCTTTTCTTGCTCAACTTGTGGCTTTGGTTGAGGCTCATCTTGTTGCTTCACCAATTGCTTGGTTGGGCACATAGAGGTGAGATGTCCTCTAGTGCGGCACTTGAAGCATTTGACATGCTTGAGCCTCTCTTCTTCCTTCTTCAACTTGAGCTTCTCCTTGTTGGGGCAAGTATTTGCAAGATGCCCCATCTCATGGCACCGATAGCACATGAAATGAGATAGCTTCTCTTGTTCTTGCTTCTTCATTTCTCTTTCATACTTCTTCTTTCCCCATCTCTTGCCTTTGACATTGCTCTTGTTGAAGCCAATGCCACTCTTGTCACCATAGCTTCTTTGATTCTTCATCATGTGCTCATGGGTGACCTTTGATTTACACCACCTCTCTAACTTGTTGCTCAAGTTCTTCACTTCACTTTTGAGCTCATTGTTCTCCTTCAAAATGTTAGTCTCACAAGACATAGAAGTAGAACAAGCATTTATATGTGAAGAACATGGCATAGATAATAAATCATCACAAGAGGTGGATACATGCTTCTTCTCTACATCACAAGGGTTAGTCACATGTTGCAATTGATCATTTGACCCAAATGATGAGCTCTCACTAGTTTTAGTTTCTTCATTAGAAAGCTTCTTAGTGAGAAAAGCATGGTCTTGTACCAAGTTGTCATGAGCAACACTAAGTTCCTCATGAGTCAATTTAAGCTCATCATGTGAACAAGTAGTAACATAAAGTAGATGCTTTTGTTGTTCACATGCATTCTTTAGAAATGAGTTTTCTTTTGTCAATTTTGCATTTTTAGACATCTCATTTTCTAAAGCGATGGTCATGCTAGCATATTTATTCAAGAGCTCCTCATATGCATTAAGATCAATCACATTAGCTTTGCAAACCTTAGTGTCACCGTGTGACATGAAGCAATGTGATGTAGTGGTTGGAGAGCTCGAAGAAGTATCACTCTCATAGCCGGAGCATGAACCATCATCATCAAGTGTGGTTGGAATATCATCATCACTTGCATCACTTGAGCTTGAGGTGGAGCAATCTTCCACAATCACGGAGTTGTGGTCTTGCTCAACCACCTCGCGTGCCATCTCTATGTGATCCTCCTCCTTGAATTTGCCATCATCCCAAATAGAGAAATCACCGTAGAGATATTTGAGTGCCATCCACATATCATGGGCACTCACCGAAGTCATCACCCTGCCAAATATCTCATCTTGCAAAGCATTTGTTAGAAAACATTGGGCTTGTGCATCGAGTGTTAGGCAATCCTCTTGCGCTTGGGTTAGATTACTCTCATCCAAGGCATGAGTAAAACCAACAACAACGATCCACCAAAACTTCGGACCAAAAGCACGGAAATGATCAAGCATATGAAGTTTCCATCGTGCATAGTGTGTGCCATCAAAAATATGTGTGTCACACTCAACATCTAGCCAACTAGTCGCCATCCTCTCGGGTCGGTGAAGACCACAAATGAGAGACCTAGCTCCGATACCACTTGAAGGGTCGAGATGGCGGACTAGAGGGGGGGTGAATAGTCCTTTTTAAAACTTAAACATAATCGGAGTGGCTAACCGAAACAAATACGGAATTAAAACTATCGGTCTAGCCAAGACTACACCCCTCTACTTATACTCTATGACACCTTACAAAAGAACCTAAACAAAGCAAATAAGGTGTCGGGCTAGCTAGAGCTCACCTAAACAATTCTAGCTTGCAAGGTTACACAAACCTAAGCAACTAGTACTCAATCAACCGGGGAGCTCCTACACATGCCACTAAGCAAAAAGCACAAAGCCTAAGCTCACTAGCAATGCTCAATAACAAGGCTACACAAGCCAAATTAGAGAGCTCAACTTAGCTACACAAACTAAGCAATGTGACTAGCAAGACTACAAGTCAACTAGTCACTCACGGGATCAACTTCTATGCTACACAAGCAAGGAAGATAACTAGCAAGCTACACAAGCTAACTAATTACAAGAGCAACTACACAAGCACAATATATATGAAAGTAAATACAAGCTTGTGTATGGAGATAGCAAACCACCAAGAAGATGTAGACAATGTTGACACGGTGATTTTATCCCGAGGTTCACTTGGTTGCCACCAAGCTAGTCCCTGTTGTGTCGACCACACACTTTGGTAGTTCGGCGGCTAATAGGCACCACACCTAGCTCGACACTCGAGCGCCGCAAGAACTCACACACAAGTGAGGGTAACTCAATGACACGCGCAATCCACTAGAGTTGCTCTTCGCGATCCCCGCGGGGCGAGCACAATGCCCCTCACAATCTTCACGCGAGCTTCACGACGGAGACTCGATCACCAAGCCGTCTAGGAGGTGGCAACCTCCAAGAGTAACAAGCACCACCGGCTTGCAACACGATCACCTAGTGCCACTTGAAGCAATCTCTCAATGCAACGCACTAGCGATCACTCACTCGCTATCGATTCGCACACTAGCAAGCACAAGCGAGTTAGAGGGCTCCCAAGCACATCCACACAAGCCACCAAGGCTTTGGAGTGCTCAACCACCAGCCCAAGGCCGGTTACCAACGCTATTTATAGCCCCAAGGGCTAACTAGCCGTTGCCCCTTCACTGGGCAACCTGCGCCACCATCGGACGCTCCGGATCGGGACCATCGGACGCTGAGGCCAGCGTCCGATGCTTGGATGCTCGCCACGTGTCCCCCACGTTCAACTTCGGCCGAGCGATCCCAACGGCTATATCACTTCCCGCGCCAGATAAAGTGGCATCGGACGCGCCGATGCCTAGCATCGGACGCTCCGATGCCTCTGCTCGATTCTGCGCAAAAACTGCTCTCACATCGGACGCGCCGGACCCTTAGCATCGGACGCTAAGGACCAGCGTCCGATGACACACCAGAGAGGTTCCAGAACGCTCCCAACCACATCGGACGCAGGCCAGCGTCCGATGCTCCCAGCTAAACCTGCTCACGCCAGGTCACTGCCATCGGACGCTCGGACCAGCATCCGATGCAGCGTCCGATGCTCCCACTGCAACAGGCTTCAACTAGGGTTTGCCATCGGACGCTCGGCCCAGCGTCCGATGCCTCTCGGACCAGCGTCCGATGCTCCCCGAGCATAGCACTTCACCTCCGAAAACCGCTGAATCCTGCCTCGCAAGCTCGGCAGGAGGGAGAGGGACTATACACTAGTTTCTCCCACTTCTCCACACCTCCTTTCAACACGACTTCTTCTCCAACAACTTCTCCTTTGCAAATGTGCCAACACCACCAAGTGTACATCAACATGTGCATGTGTGTTAGCATTTTCACAATCATTTTCCAAAGGATTTTCACTTGCTCTCACCACGCCACTCGATCCTAGTAACATCGCAAAGTTAGATCGCTCAAGTGGCACTAGATGACCGATATGCAAACAAGTTTGCTCCTCTTGATAGTACGACCATCTATCCTAAACCCGGTCATAAACTTCTCTACACACCTATGACCGGTGAAATGAAATGCCCTACAATTATACCTTTGCCTTGCGCATTCCATTTCATCTCCTTCGGTGTTGATGCAACACATGCACCAACCTCTTCATCAAATGATATGATCCACTTCATATCATCACATGGCCTCCATGGTCCATCGATCTTGACATCACTTGCTCTTCACCATTGCTTCGGTCCTTTGGCGCCAAGTCTTGCTTAAGCCTCCCGACACTCGGTACCAACGGCTTCAAAGCCTCCAACTTGCCCTTCACCTTCGCAACCGGTCCATCAAGCCAAGTCTTGCCTTGATCTTCACCATCTTAGCCACATGACCACATGTCATGTTTCATGTGCATTAAGCTCCTTCTTCACATGTGTGAGCGTTGCAACATATTCCAAGCCATTTCTCCTCTATGGCATATGTTGCTCACACATGATCACCTGTGGACTAATCACCTGTGTAATTCACTTTAAACACATATTAGTCCACCTAAGTTGTCACTCAATTACCAAAACCAAACTAGGACCTTTCACCCCCGCAGACCGCCTCGCCGCTGACCTCTTCGAGCGCGTCATCAAGACGCTCGACGTCCTCAACGCCGCGTCCCTCACACTTGCCTTGTTTCGGGCCGCGCACCGCGCTGTGCTCGCCGCCGCGTCCTGCCTCTTCTTGCGTCGTCCCTCCACGCCGTGCACCTCGCCCGCGCGCGCAGGGCCATCGCCAGGCTCTTCCCCGTCGACGACTCCGCATCCACCAAGGCCTGCGGCGCCGGAGGCTACGCGGCCTCGCCCTCGTGATCAGGACCGTGTCCGCACGCGCGGCTGGCTAGGTGCCATGTCCGCCAGTGCCTGTTTGGAGAAGTGTTTGCCCTCTCAATGTGTTGCAGCAAACATTGAGTGTGGAGCTAGAGGTTGAAGACGAGGGCAAAAATGACATTTCCCCCCTTCTCTGCCTTCATATCTGATTAAATGAATAAAATAATGCATGCGGTGTCCAGGAGCAAATTTACCCGTTTTTGTAATGGTACTGGGCATACACGAAAAATAGCGGTGTTGAACAGCCAATTCGATCAAAGAACGGTGTCCGCCAGCAAAATTTCCCTTAATATAAACATCCATAAATGAACATGCACAAGAATTTTCTTATTTTTGATCAAATTCTAATCTATATTTATTAGGCTACAATTACTACTGCATGCAACATTCTACAAAACACGGCAGTGGTAAGCATCAATCATGTCTGATAAGCTAATTTGTTTCAATACATATGCTTGACCATTTTTGTAGATTCTAACTTCTCCTATGAAACATGTGCAGACACAAGAACAGAGAGGTGTTGCAAATGGCATCTCCGTGACTATAATGTCATTGTTCAAAAGTGTAGCTCCGGCAGCAGGAGGAATTTTGTAAGTACTACATTCTTTTTTCAGTCAAAAAAAGTATTGTTTTTGTTTTTCCAATTGCTGAGATTTTTTTTCTTGTTGTCTTACAGATTTTCATGGGCTCAGAAGCACATGACTGGGCTGTTATTACCAGGTACATAAACAATACTGCATGTTTGCTTGTGATGACTATGCCTTATAGGGTGTTTGGTTTCAGCAACTGAACTTTAGTCCCTGTTATATCGGATATTTAGAGACTAATTTTAGGTTGTTAAAAAGAAATTAGTTATAAAACTAATTGTATAAATTGAGACTAATTTAGAAGATGAATTTATTAAGTCTAATTACTTCATCATTTGACAATGTGGTGCTATAGTAAACATGTGCAGATGTGCTAATAATGGATTAATTAGGCTTAATAGATTTGTCTCACGATTTAGCCTCCATCTATGTAATTAGTTTTTATAATTAGCTCATAGTTAGTCCTTCTAATTAGCATCTGAATACTAGTTGTGACAAGAACTAAACTAAACTTCAGTTCCTAAATCCAAACACCCATAAGATGGTGGGCAGCGAAAGCACCACAAACTACTGAGTGCATATTCATGTTTGAATTGTGAAAAATGTAGGTGACCAGATCTTATTCCTGACGATAAACATGGTGGCAATAATCGGGCTAATTTTGACGTTCAAGCCATTTTTCTCCATGTCAGATGCATTGAGGCATTCATAATAGTATATGATTAGTTGTCACTTAGGGTTAAATCAGGATGGTCACCGGTTGCAGACCCAATGACATTTATACTATATGGGTATACATATAATTTTCACACAATGTTCAATTCTGTGGTCAGTATGAAGGTGCTCTTCAAATTTTCTTAGATGCAAACTCTAGAGCATCAGGTGCTTCAACTCTGAACCAAACAGACCGAGAAAGAGGTCCATCTTATCCCATCCACCAAATCCTAGCAACCAAACACTACAGCGACACCACTTGACTCTGATAACCTCCTCAAGCTTGTCGGGAACCTTTATAGTTTCATAATGGATCAAATTATACATGTTAAGGGTTTGTACCATGAACCGGAGTCTGAATTAGGACGTGAACCTCGGCGTCAGGCTCTTCGTGATTGGAAAAGACTAAGCTTAGGTCGTTAAAAAGAATAGTATATAATGTTGTTGAATGAACTCTCTATAGACTATACTCTGTGGACTATATATTTATGTAATTTGTTAATATATTATGTATTATGACATTTGTTAAAGCATATGCAATGTGAATATGTTATTTGTGATGAATTCATTAATATATTATGTATTATGTCATTTCTGGATCTGTCAATATAAGATTTTGATTTATTATTTGATCAGATTTGAAAATTTAAAATTTAAAAAAAAATGGTGGGAAATTTGACTATAGTGGCGGCTGGTACCTCTAGCCGCACCTACAAAAACAATTGCAGAGGCGGCTATTGTTAACAGCCGTCTCTACAAATACTATTTGTAGGGATGGCCGGTAACTCCAACTACCCCTGAATAAAATTTTGTAGGGACGACTCAGGTGTTAGACTAATGCAATTAGGCCTATAATTATGGAAAGTAATCACGCTATTTGTGGTAGGCTTGCATGCCACCCAAGCGTATACATATGTACTCCTGTAGTCACAATTGGAATACAATTTTATATTCCTAAACTGACATGGTATCACACGCAGTTCGCTCCTGCGGCCGCGCTTCCACAAACCCTCGCCGCCGCTGATTCTTCGCCGGCAATCCTAACTCCCAAGACCGACGCTGTCCTCAGGACACCGGTCCTTTCTCACCGTCGCTGTCCAGCGGACGCCGGTTTTCTTTTTCTTTTTTCTCCTACCGCTGATCTCTCTCGCCAGGACCTCACGTTCTGACGTGATCCAATTTGCTTTCACCAACGTGTGCTTCCGATCGCTGGCCTCATCGTGACTTCGTCCGCTGATCTGGTCGCGACTCGCGAACGGCCAACCGCCGCGTCTCCCTCCCGATGGCGGACGACGACGCCGCTGCAGCCGCCGCCAAGGCCGTGGAGGACCAGCGCCTCGCGGCTGAGGCCGAAGCCCGCCGTGCCGAAGACGCACGCCGCGCCGAGGAAGCCCGCCTTCGTGCTGCTGCTCTGGACGCGTATGAGCGCGCCCATGAGGCCCTGTGGGCGCAAGCCACTGCCGTCGTCAACGTGAAGGCGCTCATCCCTGTCATCCTCGATCAGGCGACGAACACCTACACCAAGTGGCGCGGCATGTTCCTCACTGTCCTCGGCAAATATGCCCTGACTCGTCACGTCCTAGAGGACGAAGCTTTCCCGTCGCGCCCGGCATGGGTTCAAGCTGATTGCTGCGTCCTGACATGGATCTATAGCACCGTCTCCGGTGACCTGCAGCAATCTCTGATGATGCGGCAGGGCCCCGCTCGCGGGGCGTGGTGCTACCTCGAGGATGAATTCCTCGGACAAAAGGAGTCCTGGGCGCTTCTACTCGAGACGAAATTCCGCAACTTCCGCCAAGAGTCCCTGAGCATCACCGACTACTGCCGCTAGCTTGAGTCGATGGCGGCTTCCCTTGCTGAGTTCGGCGATCCCATCGGCGATCGGCAGATGGTGCTCACGCTCCTTCACGGCCTCAGCGGCAAGTTCCGCCATATGGTGTCCATCCTCAAGATGCACAGGTCGTTCCCCACGTTCGCGGAGGCACGAACGCACCTGTTGTTGGAGGAGCTGGAAATCGACGCACGTCCTCCATCCCCGCCATCCGCACTCGTCGCTGCAACGCCGCGGCTAGCGGCTCCCGGGGCTCTAGCACCTCCACGACCGGGGATGCCTCCTCCAGCACGCCCCCCCCCCTGCTCCCAACAGCCAACGCATCGGCCGGCGTCGCGGTCGTGGTGGACGCAACAACCAGCAACAGGGCCAATCGGCACACCCTTGTGGCATGCATCCGTCCTTCGTGTACCCATGGGCTGGCACTGTATGGCTGTGGCCATATGACCATTCCGGGCGCCCACCACCGTCGCCAGCGTTCAGCGCTGTTCCACAGCCCAGCAGCTTCGGTGGCGCACCCAACACCTATGGCGGCTTCTACGACGCTTCATCCCCTCCGTACGTCCCGTACTACGGGGGAGCTGCACCCCCAGGTTTCTAGGCGCCCGCACCAGCGTACCAAGCGGCGCCCTGGAACCCCACTCACGGTGGTGCATGGCATCAGGACGCCCTTGCACACTCCTTCAACACCATGACGCTCAACCCGCCAAACGCTACTTCCGAGTGGTACGCCGACTCCGGTGCAGGATCACACATGACCTCAAACGCTGGTAAACTCTCCACCGTTTCCTCGCCCACTTCATTCACTCCTTCATCTATCATTGTGGGAAACAGTGCTTTGCTTCCTGTCACAGCCACTGGATCACATACTTTTTCTTTACCGCATCGCAATTTAATTCTCAATAATGTGCTGGTGTCTCCCAACATTATTAAGAATTTAATTTCTATTCGTCGTTTTACCACCGATAATAATTGCTCCATCGAGTTTGATCCTTTTGGCCTTTCTGTGAAGGATTTGCAAACCAGGAATGTGATCGCCAGGTGCAATAGCTCCGGTGACCTCTACCCGTTCTATGCACCCTCCACCAGCACATCTGCATTCCTCGCGGCAACCACCTCCCTTTGGCATCGCCGTCTCGGTCATCTTGGGCGTGAAGCTTTGTCCAAACTTATTAGCTCCAGTGTCATTTTCTGTAATAAAGATGATGTCAACCACATATGTCATGCGTGCCAACTTGGTCGTCATGCACGTTTGCCGTTCAGTTCATCTAGCTCTCGAGCTTCTCATAGTTTTGATTTAATACACTATGATTTATGGACCTCCCCAATTGTTAGTGTGTTGGGCTACAAATATTATTCGGTAATTCTTGATGATTGCTCCCACTACATTTGGACGTTTCCGCTCCGCCTAAAATCCGAGACTTTTTCCACCCTTGCCAATTTTTTCACTTATATTCGCATCCAATTCGGCACCACCATCAAGAGCGTCCAGTGCAACAATGGTCGTGAATTTGATAATTCCTAGGCCCGCACGTTCTTTCTCTCCCACAGTATTGCCTTACGCATGTCGTGCCCCTACACTTCTCAGCAAAATGGGAAAGCAGAACGTTCTCTTCGCACCATAAATGACATTCTGCGTTCTCTTTTGTTTCAGGCAAGTCTCCCTCCAGCTTATTGGGTTGAAGCCCTTCACACTGCGACATATCTTGTGAATCAGCTCCCCACTAAAACCCTTGCCTTCTCCACACCATATAGTGCCCTCTTTTCCTCTCAACCCTCCTATGATCATCTTAAAGTTTTTGGGTGTGCCTGTTATCCTAACATGTCCTCCACAACACCTCACAAACTTGCCCCTCGCTCCTCCCTATGCGTTTTTCTCGGCTATTCCTCAGAACACAAAGGCTATCGGTGTCTCGAGCTCGAGTCGAACCGCATTCTTATTTCTAGACATGTCGTTTTTGACGAATCATTCTTCCCTTTCGCCGACATGTCTACCACTCCCATGGCATCCTCCGCCTTGGATTTTCTCCTTGATGAAAATGATCTAACCGCTCCTATTCCTGGAGCAAGACTTGTGCATGCAGGTACACCTCACGTCGTGCATGGGCGTGTAGAGGCACCCACGCCTCCTCCTGCGCAGATGAGCGCTAGCTTGGGGACGACCGGTCCCTCACCCGGAACCAGTGCTGCCCCGACCAGTGCTGCTGCCCCCGTTGCTCACGCGCGGGCTGCTGCCAGCAGCGCTCCGTCGGCGCCACGCGATGCGTCGACCCAGCTGGCCGGTGTTGCTGCCCTTGTACCTCACGTGCAGGCTGCTGCCAGTAGCACCACGGCCGCAGTCAGTAGGGCGACCAGCAACACGGCCATTGGTCGTACGGTGGCCACGCAGCCGGTCCCCATTGTCCCCGTCGACAACGCGCATCCCATGCGCACGCGTGGAAAGGCCGGCATTGCACAGCGTGTGGATTGCCTCAACCTCCACGTTGTGCCCATGTCGCCATTGTCGTCCTCTGTCCGTGGGGCTCTGTCCGATCCAAATTGGCGCTCTGCTATGCAAGCTGAGTATGACGCCTTGATCGCCAATGACACCTGGAGTCTTGTGCCACGGCCTCCTCGTGTTAATCTAGTCACTGGCAAGTGGATTTTTCGTCACAAGCTACTTGCAGATGGCTCTTTGGATCGTTACAAGGCTCGCTGGGTTCTCCGGGGTTTCACACAGTGGTCTGGTATTGATTATGATGAGACGTTCAACCCTGTTGTCAAGCCCGCGACAGTCCGAGTGGTTCTCTCTCTGGCTCTCTCTCAGGACTGGCTTATTCATCAGCTGGATGTGAAAAATGCGTTCTTACATGTCACCCTCACTGAGACAGTGTACTGCATTCAGCCCGCAGGTTTTGTGGATTCCTCTCGTCCTGATTTTGTCTGTCGGCTTAACAAGTCTTTATATGGTATGAAACAGGCTCCGCGCGCTTGGCATCATCGGTTTGCCTCACCTTATTTCACTTGGTTTTGTTGAAGCAAAGTCAGACACATCATTATTTATATATCAACGGGGGCGAGACACAGCTTTGTTGTTGCTCTATGTGGATGACATTGTTCTCACTGCTTCCTCTGACAGCCTTCTGAAGCAGATTATTGGGGCTCTCCGGCATGAGTTTGCTATGACTGATATGGGTCCACTTCACCACTTTCTGGGTATTTCAGTGACGCGCTCTACTGGTGGTTTTGGAGCGAGCCGGGATGAGTGAGTGCAAGCCTTGCAGCACCCCTGTTGATGTACACTCCAAATTATCTGCAGATAGACCTCCTGTTGCTGACTCCACGCAGTACCGCAGTCTCGCTGGCGCCTTGCAGTATCTGACCTTCACCCGTCCGGATATTGCTTTTGCCGGTTCAGCAAGTGTGCCTCTACATGCATGACCCTAGGGAGCCTCATCTCGCGGCTCTCAAACGGATTCTACGGTACTTACAAGGCACCCTCTCACTTGGTCTGACCATGCGCCGCTCATCACCTACAGAACTTGTTGTCTACACGGATGCAGACTGGGCTGGATGCCCGGATACTCGTCGCTCCACTTCTGGCTACGCAGTGTTCCTAGGCGACAACTTGGTGTCTTGGTCCTCCAAGCGTCAGCACACGGTCTCGCGATCTAGTGCTGAGGCCGAGTATCGTGCTGTGGCGAATGGCGTAGCTGAAGCCACCTGGCTACGACAGCTATTGTTCGAGCTTCACCGTCCTCTTCGCCGAGCCACTTTGGTCTATTGTGATAACGTCAGTGCAATGTATCTCTCCAGCAATCCAGTACAGCATCAACGGACGAAATATGTGGAGATCGACCTCCACTTTGTTCGAGAGAAGGTTGCACTTGGTCATGCACGGGTTCTCCATGTTCCCACGACATCACAGTACGCTGACGTCTTCACCAAGGGTCTTCCTACCTCGCTGTTCCAGGAGTTCCGGTCCAGTCTGACCATTAGCGATGCCCCTAATTAGACTGCGGGGGAGTGTTAGACTAATGCAATTAGGCCTATAATTATGGAAAGTAATCACGCTATTTGTGGTAGGCTTGCATGCCACCCAAGCGTATACATATGTACTCTTGTACTCACACTTGGAATACAATTTTACATTCCTAAACTGACATTAGGAACCGTCCCTACAAATCCTTGATTTGTAGAGACGGTATGGTAGAGACGGCTGGCCGAGCCGCCTCTATTAAGGCTCACTAGCCGTCTTATACAGCTTTAGTGTAGTAGTGCTAAATTCTAGTATGCTGCAGGACTGCATGTAGTAGATGCATAAGAGAGCACTACGGCACTACCATTGGTGATTACATCTGTTGATTGTGTGCACGAGCACAAACTCCCCTACTTTATAACACGGGGAGATTGAAAGTCCTTGTTTGGTTTTGGTTAATTGATGTCACCTAGAGTACTAACCTTTGTCATGAAGTGTTCATAAGCTAGGTTGGTACACACCAAGTGTGGGAGCTAGATGATGACCATGGTGTTGGTGATGATGACCAAAAGATGGATCAAGTGCTCCACATTTGGAAAAAGAAGAAGAGAAAAGCAAAACCCTATGGAGATCAAGGCAAAGGTACGAATAGGGATTTTGTTTTGACACTCAAGACACCATAGAGGGTGTGAGTGTGTTTAGGATTGATAGCCGTACTATTAAGAGGGGACTATCTCGGTGATTGCGGTTATCAAGTGCCACTAGGTGAATTCATACATGCATATGCATTAGGACCTAGTGTGCTAACTTATAATCCTTTGAAAAATGTTTGGAAAATGCTAACACACTTGCACAAGGTGATGTACACTTGGTGGTGTTGGCACATTTGCAAAGAAGAAGAAACCGGAGTTGAAAACGTGGTTTTCAGGCTTGACCGGACGCTGGTACAGCGACCGGACGCTATGATCGTGCGTCCGGTCACTCGTGAAACAACGACCGGACTCTGCTGAAACAAACGACCGGACTCGCCTGTTCCACTGTTCACGAGAGGCAACGGTCGATTTGAAGTGATCGGACGCTGAGTGAGTCCGGTCAATAGTGACCGGACGCGTCCGGTCGATGAAAAACCTCTCTGGAACCTCTCTGTGTTTGACCGGACGCTGAGTGAAAATATGACCGGACGCTAGTGGACTAGAGTCCGGTCACTACTTAAACTTCGACCGGACGCTACTGGAATATTGACCGGACGCGTCCGGTCAGTACGAAAACTGCCCAGTGAAGGGGTAACGGCTCTATTTGATTGAGGGGGTATATAAATATGAGTTGGCTGGCTTTGGGAGGTCTCGCTTGGCACTCTAACATCTTGGACATTCCTTTGAGCTAAACATACTCCCTCCCACTCATCTCCTTGCTTGATAGCGCGAATCAAAGTGAGATTGAGTGATTCCAAGTGCATTTGCTTGTGTGTTTGCATCTAGTGGCACTTGGGGATCGTTGTTGCTGCGGTTTTCTCGTTACTCTTGGTGGTTGCCGCCACCTAGACGGCTTGGAGCAGCGGAGGAGCATTGGCACGAGTTGGTGATTGTTCGTGGCCATCTCCCGGTGATTTGTGAGGGGTATTGTGCCTTCCCCGGCGAAGAGCCAAAAGGTAACTCTAGTAAATTGCGCGTGTCATTGAGTCACCTCCATTTGTGGGTCGGTTCTTGTGGCGCTCAAGTGTTGAGCTAGGTTTGTGAACACCTATTAGCCACCGAACCACCAAGTGGTTGGTCGACACAACGGGGAGTAGCGTGCCGGCAAGCACGTGAACCTCGGGAGAAAATCTTTGTGTCCCTTGTCTATTTGGCTATCTCCCGGACTCCATTGGTATTCATATTGTGGTTGATCATCTCTTGCCGGTGTCGGTATATCTCTCTATCTTTGCATTACATTCTTTATTTCTTGTGTAGAGATATTTGTTGCTAGAAGTAGCTCTCTAGTTCATTGTATTTAGCTCTAGCTAGCTCACTAGAATAGAGAGTAGTGACATAGATATTGTGTGCCTTAGAGACCATACCATACTAGAATTGTTTTGTTAGGTGGCTTGCATCACTTAGTAGAGCTAGTGCAAAAGGCTTCGCTTTGTAATTGTCTAACAAGTCTCTCTAAGTGTTTTGTAGAAATTTTTATTAGGCTATTCACCCCCCCTCTAGCCATTTAGGACCTTTCAAGTGGTATCGGAGCCGTGGTCACCGTTTGCATAAGGATTAACAACCTTCGGTGTTAAAAATGGCTCAAATTGTGTTCAACCATGTTGGGGGCAAACCACCGTTCTTTGATGGCACATCTTTTGATTATTGGAAAAGAAAGATGAGAATGTATTTGGGTTCAATCAATGACAAGGTGTGGGATGTGGTAGAAAATGAGTTTGTGATTCTTGATCCTACCAATCCAACACCAAATGACTCCATCAACAAGCAATGCAACACAATGGCACTCAACACCATATACAATGCCATTGATCCAAAGGTGTTTGAGCAAATCAAAGATCTTGACAATGCAAGTGAAGTGTGGAAAAGATTAGAAGAAACATATGAGGGCACTTCAACGGTAAAAAGTGCCAAGTTGTACATGCTCAAGGACAAGCTCACCAACTTCAAGATGAAGGATGATGAATCAATTCCGGAAATGTTCTATAGATTGCAAGTCATCATCAATGATCTCAAGTCCTTGGGAGAAAAGGTGCAAGATGAAGACTTCACTCACCGGTTCTTGAGTTGCTTGCCCAAGAGATTCAAGACACTTCGCACCATCATCTTTAGAGGAGGCTTGAAGAATGTAACTCCAAATGAGGTGCTTGGTGATGTCATGACCGAGGATCAATACAATGAAGATAGTGAAGAAGTGGTCAAGGAAGAGGACAAGAAGAAGAAAAGTGTGGCATTCAAAGCCACCTCATCAAAGAGCAAGGGCAAGTCCAAGAAGGAAGAATCAAGTGACAATGAACAAGCTAGTGACATTGATGATGAAGCCTTAGCTCTCTTTGTGCGCAAATTTGGCAAGTTCATGAAGAAGAAGGGCTATGGTGCAAGGAAGAGAAGAGATTACAACAAGAGCAAAGAATATGTGAGAAGATGCTACAAATGCAAGAGCAAGGATCACGTTGTAGTGGATTGTCCCTACAATAGTGACAATGATGAAGATGAAAAGAAGAAAGATAAGAAGGAGAAGAAAGAGAAGAAAATGAGCTTCAAGAAGAAGAAGGGTGGCTCATATGTTGTCACATGGGATAGTGATGCATCATCCGATAGTGAAGACTCAAGTGATGATGATAACAAGAAGAGCACCAAGAAGAAGGCACTTGCAAGTATTGCTATCAACAACAAGCCTTCTCTATTTGACACTCCATCATGCTTCATGGCTAAGCCAACTAAGGTACAATCCGATGATGAGAGTGATAGTGAGAGTGATGAGGATGAGGAGCACTCAAAGGAGGACCTCATGGACATGTTGGAGCAAGCCCACACTTGCTTTGAGATGAAGAGGAAGGAGTGCAAGGATTTGCGCAAGAAGCTTAGTGCTCTTGAGCAAACCCTTGATGAGCTCAAGTCTACTCATGAGAGGCTAGAGGTAGCCCATGAGAAGCTTGGCAAGGCTCACACCAAGCTTGAAAAAGCTCACTCCTCCCTCCTTGATCAAGTCAAGGTTGAGGACATTGTTCCAACATGTAACATAGGAGTAACTTGTGATATTCTTGATGAATCATTTTATACTCCTATTGTTGTTGCTCCCACTAACCCCTCATGTAGCTCATCCACTACTACTTCTACTATGAGTGATGGTTTCACTTGTGATACCTCACTAATGGTGGAGAATGAGACCTTGAAAAAGGAGGTCAATGAGCTCACTCGTGCCTTAGGCAATGCCTATGGTGGAGATGCCCGCTTGCTTAAGTGCTTGGGTAGCCAAAGGTTCTCTCTTAACAAAGAGGGATTAGGCTATACCCCCAAGAATGGCAAGGCGGCTTTTGTGACTCACAATACTAGTTTTGTGAGAAGCAATGGTCGGTTTTGTAACAAATGCAAGCAATCCGGGCACATAGAGCAATATTGCAAGAACAAGAACAAGAATGCTAATGTATCCTCAATTCAATTTGATTCTTGTTATTTGCTTACCAAGGGTGTCAATGGTGTAAAGGCTAAGTTTATTGGTGCTCCCATTGTTGGCCCAAAAAAGAAGGCAATTTGGGTGCCCAAGAGCTTAGTAACTAACCTTGGAGGACCCAAGCAAGTTTGGGTACCTAAAAAGAATTGATCTTTTCTTGTAGGTCAACTATAAAGCCGGAGGAAGGCATTGGGTGCTTGATAGTGGGTGCACTCAACACATGACCGGAGATGCAAGAATGTTCAATTCAATCAACAAGAATGATGACAATGGGATTGATAGTATTACATTTGGTGATAATGGCAAAGGCAAGGTCAAGGGGCTTGGTAAGATTGCTATATCAAATGACATGAGCATATCCAATGTGTTGTTAGTAGAGAGCTTGAACTTCAATTTGCTATCCGTGGCTCAATTGTGTGATCTTGGATTCAAATGCATATTTGGGGTTGATGATGTAGAGATCATAAGTGTAGATGGCTCAAATTTGATCTTCAAAGGCTTTAGATATGAGAATCTATACTTAGTTGATTTCAATGCTAGTGAAGCTCAATTGTCAACTTGTTTGTTCACCAAATCTAGCATGGGTTGGCTATGGCATAGAAGACTTGGTCATGTTGGAATGAAACAATTGAATAGATTGATTAAGCATGATCTAGTTAAAGGCTTGAAAGATGTGGTGTTTGAAAAGGATAAACTTTGTAGCTCTTGTCAAGCCGGAAAGCAAGTTGGAAACACTCACCCTAAAAAGAGCATGATGAGCACTAGCAAAGCATTTGAGTTATTGCACATGGATCTATTTGGACCAACAACATACACTAGTATTGGTGGAAACAAATATGGCTTTGTGATAGTGGATGATCTCACAAGATATACATGGGTGTTCTTTCTAAGTGACAAAAGTGATACATATGCTACATTCAAATCTTTTGTCAAGAGATGTCACAATGAGTTTGAAACAACCATCAAGAAAGTGAGAAGTGACAATGGTAGTGAATTTAGAAACACAAGAGTTGATGAGTTATGTGATGAATTTGGAATTAGACATCAATTCTCGGCCAAGTACACTCCACAATCAAATGGTCTTGTTGAAAGGAAGAATAGAACTCTCATTGATATGGCAAGATCTATGCTTAGTGAGTACAATGTGAGTCATTCATTTTGGGCCGAAGCTATCAACACGGCTTGCTATTGTAGCAACCGCCTCTATTGTCACCCTATGATGGAGAAGACACCTTATGAGCTATTGAATGGAAGAAAGCCCAACATTGCATACTTTAGAGTCTTTGGTTGCAAATGCTATATCTTGAAGAAAGGGACTAGATTGAGCAAGTTTGAGAAGAAATGTGATGAAGGCTTCTTGCTTGGTTACTCCACTACAAGCAAAGCATATAGAGTTTGGAATTTGGCTAGTGGTACTCTTGAGGAAGTGCATGATGTTGAATTTGATGAAACAAATGGCTCTCAAGATGAAGAAGAAAATCTAGATGATGTGAGAGGAACTCAATTGGTCAATGCAATGAAGAATATGGATATTGGTGATATTCGACCTAGGGAAGTGATTGATGTTGAAGATGACAAAGATCAAGTGTTCACTTCCCCAATTGTGCAAGCTAGTGGTTCTCAATTGCAAGATCAACAAGTGGCTAGTTCATCTCAACCAAATGGTCAAGCAAGTACAAGCAATCAAGTCCAAGTGCTCCAACCAACCAATGTTGCAAGAGATCATCCTTTAGATCAAATCATTGGTGGAATTCAAAGTGGTGTGCAAACTAGATCAAGATTGGCTTCATTTTGTGAACATTATTCTTTTGTATCATCCATCGAGCCAACCAAGATTGAAGAAGCATTACAAGATGTTGATTGGATCAATGCCATGCATGAAGAGCTTAACAACTTCACAAGAAATCAAGTATGGGAATTGGTAGAGAGGCCTAAGAACTACAATGTGATTGGCACTAGATGGGTCTTTCGCAACAAACACGATCAAGATGGCATCGTGGTGAGAAACAAAGCAAGATTAGTAGCACAAGGTTACACTCAAGTAGAGGGGCTTGACTTTGGTGAAACATATGCACCGGTTGCAAGATTAGAAGCAATAAGAATCTTATTAGCTTATGCTTGTTCCTACAACATCAAGTTATATCAAATGGATGTCAAGAGTGCATTTCTCAATGGCTACATCAATGAGTTAGTATATGTTGAGCAACCACCCGGTTTTGAAGATGACAAGAAGCCCAACCATGTTTACAAGCTCAAGAAGGCACTTTATGGCTTGAAACAAGCACCAAGAGCATGGTATGAGAGGTTAAGGGATTTCCTTCTCTCTAAAGGGTTCAAGATGGGAAAGGTTGATACTACTCTCTTCACTAAGAAGATTGGAAAAGACTTGTTTGTGTTGCAAATCTATGTTGATGATATCATTTTTGGTTCAACCAATCAAGATTTTTGTGAAGAGTTTGGTGAATTGATGGCAAATGAGTTTGAAATGTCCATGATTGGAGAGCTTAGCTACTTCCTTGGTCTACAAATCAAGCAATTGAAGGAAGGCACATTTGTTAGTTGTAACACCTCTGGTGTTTAAGATGTAATTAATCTGACATGTCATCATCATTAGTATTTAATCATTCTTGCCTTGCATTTATGTTTGCTTAGTACTTGTGTAGAAATCTCTTTTCAAAAACCCAAAAGCAAAAACAGATTTCAAATCCCTTTTGAAAAGCCCTAGTTTCCAAACCCTGGTTTTTACCCCTCTTTTATTAATTTAAAAACTATTCAAAATTTTGACTTGGTCCAAAAAGCAAAGTTGCAGATCTCGTCAAGAGGAACAACTTTGGTGTTTGCAGATTTTCAAGTTCCAATGCAAAATCTGAAGTAATTTCAAATTCCTTCAAACTTCAATTTTGTCTCTTTTTCGGTTTTCAAAATTATCTCAAAAACTTTTGAGTTTCAGAAAAGGTTTATGTTGACAAAGTTGTAGGTCTCAAAATTTTAAGCAACTTTGGTGTTTTGAGTTTTCTTTGAGTAGTTCCACTTTTGGGAGTAATTTCAAAAGTTCAGAAAGGGGAAGTTTTGCTTTAAATATCGTCACTGTGCACGAACTCTAAAGTCAGGGGGCCCCGGCCTCCGGCAAGGCCGCCGCGCCGCGCGCGAGCCTCGCCGCCCCTGCCGAGCCCGGCTGACCCGCGCCCGTGCCGCGCGCGGCCAAGCTCTGGCGCTCGCCTTTCCTCTCGGCCCCTACCTACCGCCGCCTCGCCCATCCCCTACCCTCTCCCTCTTCCCCTACGGCCGCGGACAGCGGGCAGCTGCCGGCCGCCGGCAAGCCGCCGCGCCGCGCGCGAGCTTCCGCCCACGCCGAGCCGCCCTACCCTGCTCCCTACCTCCCTTAATGTCGCGCGAGCGCTCTCACCCCTCGCCCGGACCCCTCCCCAGCTCCGCCCGCGGCTATAAGAAGCCGCGAGTTCCGCCATTACCGCCACCACGGCGCCCGCACCACCGGACCTCCCCAGCACCAGCCGAGCCCGCCGTTGCCTTCGCCTTGAGCTGCTTCACCTTCCCGAGCAATCAATTTCACCCCTCCGCCCTCCTCTCGCCGGCGCAGGAGCTTCTTCTCCAACTCCGGCACACGGCCGCGCTTCGGCTAAGCGAGAAATTCGCCGCCGTGAGTTTTCCTCTTTTCCCTCCGACCCCTGCCCTTTCTTCCTCACCTCCGTGCGCTCCTAACCGCACCTCGGTGATCCCTTTTGGTGGACAGAGCCGCCGGACGCCGCTCGCCGCCAGAGAGCTCCGCCGAAGCACCGCCAACGTCGAACTCCCTCCTCCGACCCTGCACCGCCTCGCCGAGCCTCCCTCCAGACTCACGGTGAGCCCGCGAATCTTTCCCCACCCTCGGCTTTCCCAGCGCGAGCCCCGAGCGGCCGGTCCGCCGTCCGCCTCGCTTGCGATTCGCCTGAGCCAAGCCTCGGCGAGCACATGCTCTCCGTCTCGCCCGAGCCTCCGGGCCAGGCCTCGGACGAAGCAGTCGCTTCCGTCTCGCCCGAGCCAGGCCTCGGCGAACACACGCTTTCCATCTCGCCCGAGCCTCCCGGCCAGGCCTCGGACGAAACGCTGTTTCCGCCTCGCCCGAGCCCTGCTGTCCGCCTCGCAGCGATTCGCCCGAGCCCAGCAAGAAAGGAGCACAGTGCTCTTTTTCCTTTTTGGAAGGATGTGAATAGTGTTCCTTTTTCTTCTTTTTGTGTGATTTTCTGTGTTGCTCCAAAAATTCTGAAAATTTTATGGTAGACTCTTTATACCATGTAGTATTTTAGAAAAATATGAAAATTGGACTTTGTGCAAAAGTTTGAAAATGAAAAATCTCCCTTTTAATTAATAAATGGATGGTTTTGGATTTTTAGAAAATCATTTATAACTCCAAAAATCGTGAGATGAATTTTTGTGGGCTTCCTATGCCATGTTTAGTCTCTGGTTCAATTTTGAGACCTTTTGGAGCAAGTTGATTTTTGGGCTTTTATTTAAAATTGTTGAATAGTGCCTTTTGATAATTAATGTCTGATTTTATTTGAGCACCTTAATGACCTCCAAAAATTATGAAATTTGTTTTGCCATCTATCTACACCATAATAAACTTATGTGATTAATTTGGTAATTTTTGGAGCAACTGCATAAAATGACCTTTTTAAATAATTAAGAAAAAATAGAAAGGGTGATTAGGGTTCATGTTGTATGCCCTGTTTTGCATTGTTCATGCTAGCATACTCATGTGCATGCATCATTGCATTCGTATAGTCACCGAAGGAGAAGTCAAAGTCGAGGCCGCCGCCGACGAACCTGCTCCCGAAGTAACCCCGAGCTTCGACCTCTGCACTTCCAACCCTGAGCCTGCTGTCTTTGCTCTTCAAGGCAAGCCCCGGTGCATTTAACCCCTTTTCCTTGAATTTATGAAATGATTTCCTTAAATGCTTTTGAGTTAAATTATTGCATTAAGTTTATAGGAGTTGTGTGCTATCCTAATTGATGCACTATCCACCTTGACCACTGATACACCCGATACCTGCTTTTCAAAAGTATTTGAAAAATGCTTAGCAAATGCTTATTGAATTAGACTTTGCAATAAAAATGCCAATTTCAAAAGTATGATCACTGAAAGAATCTTTATGGGAATTTGGCTTTACTTCCCGTTCGATGACTGCTTGCCTAGCTAGCATGTGGTCATTGTCGAGAAGAGGTTGTCCGCGCGTACGGTGCCGTCATGTTGTAGTCCGGGACTCAACAGTTGACACCGACCGGGACAGGGTTGAAAAACCGACAGGACCTGTACTCTTGGGTTAGAGTCCCAAGGTGCTTGTCGCTGGCGGGAAGGTTGAAGAACCGACAGGACCTGTACTCTTGGGTTAGAGTCCCAAGGTGCTTGTCGCTGGCGGAAAGGTTGAAAAACTGACAGGACTATTACGCTTGGGTGAGATATAACCAAGGTGTAGTTCTGGCTGGAAAATTAGGGACCATCCGTATGGGGGCCTGCTGGCCAAGACTTGCAACTATTCACATACTACGGAAAGCTCTGGCTCCGAGGAATCCTTTATTGGACCGACAACCGCGCACTGGGAGTGGAGAGATGGCGGGAGTACTAGTTACCCTCGTGGGTTAAAGTCCCGGATTGGAGGTGTACAAGTACTTCCGGGTGGCGTAGGACCGGGCCCAATCTTGGAGGAATCGTGGTAGACGAGTTGGCATATGCAAGCTTGGGTGCTACATATGCAGTGTGGATAGGGATCCTCAGCTGAGTATTATTTATCCGGATTAACGTTGCTCCTCGGTTATGGAGACTTGGTCACTGACTGTCAACGGAGAGTGGTTCTCAACTAGGAATGTTTTGAAATGTAAAATGAATCATGAACGATGAAGAATTGAGGAAAAACTGAATCTTTCCAAAATAAAATAAGGTTTACAAAAATGCTTTTCTGCAAAATACTTGATCTTGCTTAAGCCTTACCTTGACTACCTAAACCTCTCATTCCTGAGTCTTCTCCCTTTTTCTTTAGTCGGGTAAGTCTTGTTGAGTACCCCAGTACTCAGGGTTTGTTACCCATGCTGCAGGTATAACAGAGTCCCCGATGTGTCTTGCACCCTGCTGCATGACCATCGTCCAGGAAGAGGCCGATGAGGCCGAAGAATAGTTGTACACCCTCGGGCTAGGTGATTATAAGTATCTTTGCTGTTCTCCACTATGTTGCCTATGTCTATTTCTATTATCAGAACTTGGTTTGTAATAACTGCACCTTAATTTCTATTTGGAACCCTGTTTTGTAAAACTAATGTTATTTAAGTCTTCCGCTCTTTATTCCGATGTTATTTGTAAAAGTATGCAATGCTGTAACCGAATTGTGAGATGATCCTGCGGACATTGGGCACTGATGTAGCCCGGTGGCGAACAGGTCTTAATCACATGGAACATGGGTTCGGCTGTCAGAGGTTGACAGGGACATGTGGGCCATGGGATTAGGGTCGTTCCGTCACATTAGTCAAGGTAAGTACATAAAGGACATGATCAAGAAGTTTGGATTGCAAGATGCAAAAGCCATTAGCACGCCTATGGGGACAAATGGTCAATTGGATAGTGATGCAAGTGGCAATATGGTGGATCAAAAGTTGTATCGGTCTATGATTGGAAGCCTACTCTATGTGACCGCATCAAGACCGGATGTCATGTTTAGTGTATGCATGTGTGCAAGATTTCAAGCCTCACCAAGAGAGAGTCACTTGAAGGCAACCAAGAGAATATTGAGGTACTTGAAGCATACACAAGATATTGGTTTGTGGTATCCAAAGGGGTCAAACTTTGAGTTGATTGGATATTCGGACTCTGATTATGCGGGTTGCAAGGTTGATAGAAAGAGCACATCGGGCACATGTCAATTGTTGGGAAGATCACTTGTGTCTTGGTCATCAAAGAAGCAAAATAGTGTGGCACTTTCAACCGCCGAAGCCGAATACATATCCGCCGGTAGTTGTTGTGCTCAATTACTTTGGATGAAAGCAACTTTGGATGACTTTGGAATCAAATTCAAACAAGTGCCATTGCTATGTGACAATGAGAGTGCGGTGAAGCTCACAAACAACCCCGTGCAACATTCAAGGACAAAGCATATTGACATTAGGCACCACTTCATAAGAGACCATCAACAAAAGGGTGATATTTCAATTGAGAATGTTGGTACCGATGATCAACTTGCCGACATATTCACCAAGCCACTTGATGAGAAGAGGTTTTGCAAGCTAAGGAATGAATTGAACATACTTGACTTCTCAAATATGTGTTGATGCACCCCCACTTATATGACATGCCTCTCCTTCGACAAAGCAAGGTAAAAGTTGATTGGCATACGCATTCATACTTTGGTAGGACATGTTTAGTGCATCTAGTCATTCCTCACAATCATTAGGCTCATTCATGGAAATAAAATGATTATGATGCTCATATGATGCCACTATAGTTTCTATGCTTGATATGATCTAGTGGTAACATATGACATGTTTATGGGCTTGCAATCCTAGTGTTTAATCTAGAGAATGAGAAATGGAATGTTTAACCAACGTGAGTAAGATAACCATTGCAAGATGTGTGAAGAAGCTTACTCTAGAGCAAACCGTGTTAAATGTTTCATGCAAATGATCTAGATTGAACCAAATATGAAAGAACTACCTCTCTCCTAATCAATTTGAACCTTTTCATGCAAACCTTTTATGGAAATGGATGACAAAGGGGGAGAGAAAAGTCACAAAGATCAAATGAAGGGGATCAAAACTTTGAAAATGATTTTTGAGCACACAAGTAGGGGGAGCAAGCTCATGAACTTGGTTGTTGCATTTGTTTTGTGCATGTTCATATGCTTGCTTGCATTGCACAAGTCGTTTAAAACTTGATATTCATGCTTGTGTGGTGTATGCTAGAAATAGATTTTGAATGATAATTTGCAAAACTAGCATGCATAGGTGGTAGCTAGATGTAATTTGTTTTTACATGTGATACTAGAGCCTCTCATATAATGTTGATCTCATGAGGTATCTAGTGTTTTTGTAAAGTCTAGTTAACCATGGTGCTAAGGATGGTATACATTGGCAACTCCGATTGGTATCACGCTTCAAAGGTCCATTCTTTACACCTTAGCATCATTTGATAGTATTACTCTCCCACATTTCATATATATGCATATGTGCCGAACTTGAACCAAACACTATAGCACATATGTAGGGGGAGCTAATACTAACAAAGAGGTGACTTAAATTTTCAAATACATATCTTTGTGAAGGTTGTCATCAATTACCAAAAAGGGGGAGATTGAAAGTCCTTGTTTGGTTTTGGTTAATTGATGTCACCTAGAGTACTAACCTTTGTCATGAAGTGTTCATAAGCTAGGTTGGTACACACCAAGTGTGGGAGCTAGATGATGACCATGGTGTTGGTGATGATGACCAAAAGATGGATCAAGTGCTCCACATTTGGAAAAAGAAGAAGAGAAAAGCAAAACCCTATGGAGATCAAGGCAAAGGTACGAATAGGGATTTTGTTTTGACACTCAAGACACCATAGAGGGTGTGAGTGTGTTTAGGATCGATAGCCGTACTATTAAGAGGGGACTATCTCGGTGATTGCGGTTATCAAGTGCCACTAGGTGAATTCATACATGCATATGCATTAGGACCTAGTGTGCTAACTTATAATCCTTTGAAAAATGTTTGGAAAATGCTAACACACTTGCACAAGGTGATGTACACTTGGTGGTGTTGGCACATTTGCAAAGAAGAAGAAACCGGAGTTGAAAACGTGGTTTTCAGGCTTGACCGGACGCTGGTACAGCGACCGGACGCTATGATCGTGCGTCCGGTCACTCGTGAAACAACGACCGGACTCTGCTGAAACAAACGACCGGACTCGCCTGTTCCACTGTTCACGAGAGGCAACGGTCGATTTGAAGTGATCGGACGCTGAGTGAGTCCGGTCAATAGTGACCGGACGCGTCCGGTCGATGAAAAACCTCTCTGGAACCTCTCTGTGTTTGACCGGACGCTGAGTGAAAATATGACCGGACGCTAGTGGACTAGAGTCCGGTCACTACTTAAACTTCGACCGGACGCTACTGGAATATTGACCGGACGCGTCCGGTCAGTACGAAAACTGCCCAGTGAAGGGGTAACGGCTCTATTTGATTGAGGGGGTATATAAATATGAGTTGGCTGGCTTTGGGAGGTCTCGCTTGGCACTCTAACATCTTGGACATTCCTTTGAGCTAAACATACTCCCTCCCACTCATCTCCTTGCTTGATAGCGCGAATCAAAGTGAGATTGAGTGATTCCAAGTGCATTTGCTTGTGTGTTTGCATCTAGTGGCACTTGGGGATCATTGTTGCTGCGGTTTTCTCGTTACTCTTGGTGGTTGCCGCCACCTAGACGGCTTGGAGCAGCGGAGGAGCATTGGCACGAGTTGGTGATTGTTCGTGGCCATCTCCCGGTGATTTGTGAGGGGTATTGTGCCTTCCCCGGCGAAGAGCCAAAAGGTAACTCTAGTAAATTGCGCGTGTCATTGAGTTACCTCCATTTGTGGGTCGGTTCTTGTGGCGCTCAAGTGTTGAGCTAGGTTTGTGAACACCTATTAGCCACCGAACCACCAAGTGGTTGGTCGACACAATGGGGAGTAGCGTGCCGGCAAGCACGTGAACCTCGGGAGAAAATCTTTGTGTCCCTTGTCTATTTGGCTATCTCCCGGACTCCATTGGTATTCATATTGTGGTTGATCATCTCTTGCCGGTGTCGGTATATCTCTCTATCTTTGCATTACATTCTTTATTTCTTGTGTAGAGATATTTGTTGCTAGAAGTAGCTCTCTAGTTCATTGTATTTAGCTCTAGCTAGCTCACTAGAATAGAGAGTAGTGACATAGATATTGTGTGCCTTAGAGACCATACCATACTAGAATTGTTTTGTTAGGTGGCTTGCATC
Source organism: Coix lacryma-jobi var. lacryma-jobi (assembly GCA_009763385.1). Lineage (NCBI taxonomy): Eukaryota > Viridiplantae > Streptophyta > Magnoliopsida > Poales > Poaceae > Coix > Coix lacryma-jobi. The sequence continues at coordinate 151,858,495 of CM019827.1, read as the reverse complement.
ACTTAGTAGAGCTAGTGCAAAAGGCTTCGCTTTGTAATTGTCTAACAAGTCTCTCTAAGTGTTTTGTAGAAATTTTTATTAGGCTATTCACCCCCCTCTAGCCATTTAGGACCTTTCACCAGGTCAGCACTCGGCGAAGCAAACGGGAGCCGTCACTTGACGGCCTCTTTGCCGAGTGCCACGTGGGCCGACACTCGGCAAAGAGGGCCTCTTTGCCGAGTGCCACGTGGGCCGACACTCGGCAAAGGGGGCCCCTTTGCAGAGTGCAACGTGGCTGGCACTCGGCAAAGAGGGCCTCTTTGCCGAGTGTCACGTAGGCCGGCACTCGGCAAAGAGGTCCTCTTTGCCGAGTGTCATGGTCAAGGCACTCGGCAAAGAGGCCGAGCTGGGGAAAATTTGCCCAGCTTTGCCGAGTGCCATGACCTCTTTGCCGAGTGTGGCACTCGGCAAAGCTGGGAAAAATGGAATTTTTTTTTCTGTTTTCATTTCCCTACACAGAAAACATATCACACATCCATATTCCATTTCAAACAAATATCACATGCATATATATCACACATCCATATATCACATGCATATCCATTTCAGACGAATATCACACGTTCAATCTCCGTGCATCACAAGGTCACAAGTTTATTACAAGTTCACAAGTCCATCACATCCATCTCACAAGTCCATGACAAATCTAAGTCAGCCCTCACTGCTCACCTTGGTGCTCAGATTGTGAAGAACCCTCACCTTGCCACGCGTCCCACGACCCGCCCGAAGGACCACCTTGCCAACCTTGCCACCCGGGCGGCGGAGGTCCAGATGGCCACCCGGTGTACCCCGACTGGCCAGGAAGGTAACCTGGCCACCCATAGGGCGGAGGAGGGCCACCGGGGAGCCACCCAGGCTGCGGACGAGGGCCACTAGTGATGTGCAGAGTGTGCGGAGGAAGACCAGGTTGAGGAGTCGGTGCCGAACCCTCCGACTGTGAGTGCACAAAGGAGAAGCAAATTCGTTAGCACCTGGAGGACGGCCGTAAAAGTTAAAGAAATATAAACAACCATATATACTCACCGGAGTCTCTGTCGAAGGAGTAACAGGAGGCACAAAAGGAGTGAGCAGCGAGGGAGGCACGACAACACCCGGGATGTTCAGGCTCCCAAAGAAGTGAGCTATGTCCTGCGTCCTCTGCGCCTCCCGCTGCTGGACGGCCATTAACTCGCGACGATGGGCCGCCGCCTGGGCCTCGTGCATGGCCTGCAACCTCTGCACCTGGTCCGCCTGGGCCTGCATCTGGGCCTGCAAAATTCGTCCCGTAAGGTTTAAACAATGCAAAGATAAGGTATATGTGTAAAAGCAATGAACGACGAATAGAACAAGTACTTACCTGAAGTGCTGCCATCATCTGCTGTGAGGTCGGCTGCCGAGGTCGTATGGGGACGGAGGAGCTCGTGCTGGCAGCTTGAATATCGGCGAGGTTGGGAACAGAGGACGAGTCAACTGCGTTGTTGGCTATCCAGTACCGGCCGTGCTGCTTCCCTCCTCCCAGCCTCATCAGCAGGTCTGTATCTAGGGGCTGGCTGGCCGGATCGAAGTCCTCCCCATGGCGCTCACGAGCCGCCGTGGTGTACTCGGTGACCTTGGTGTAGGCGTTCGCGTTGGTGTACGCCTCAGGCCCGACGTTCGGGTTGTACTGGGTGCTCGCTGCAGTCGCCTTGCCCTGGTGTGACAAGTGGTATGCCTTGAAAGGGAGGCACTCCTCACCACCATGCGACTGGGACTGCGAGGAAAACACATAGATGATTACAAGTAATGAGTAATTGAGTGTTAGAATAAAAAAATCAGTAGAGCATACCCATCTGTCGGCGTACGCGTTGAGGCTAAGGTTGCCTTGGTGGTGTGGCACCCCAGGCATCTGCAGGCGGCAGTCTCGGCGGGCACTGTGCCTCTCGTACCACTCATCCGATTTCCACTTGTCCACAATGGCCAACCAGCAGTCTAGGTGATTGGCGCACCAACCAGGACAGAACTGCAAGACAATAAGTATTTAATATGTTAGAAGAGTCGCTAAGTGATGGATGGACCAATCAGTATTACTGTTTTGTACGTACCTGGATGTACTGCTCCCTAGTGAGGTCGGTCTCCCTGGTGAGCATCATCAGCCTAGCATCCGTCTTCTTCACCGCCGTCCCTAACACGTCGGCGTTGTAGTTGATGATGCACTGGATCCGCGCCTCGTGGTACATATCCGCGAGCCGGGACCTGCAGACCCTGACCTGCACGTGCATCGCCTCGGCCTCTCTCCCCGCCTCGCACGCAAAGTACTCCTGCATAAAGACAACATGTACCCTTTCATTATTTCAAGAATGTCCGACAAATACGTATCATTGAGAAATGTTGTGCGAGCAAGACTCACCCAGAACTCGGCCCTAATCCGCGCTGCAACGGTGGTGTACGTGGGGTCCTCAGCAGCACCGAAGTGGTCCCACGTCCAGGGCGGTGACCTAACCCCGGCGTAGGTGACCAAGCCAGGGTAGTTCTTCCGAATCAGAAGACCTAACGTGCCATTGATATGGCGTGTCTTGCCCCCTGCCACAAGTTCCCAGTTCCTGCATGAGTCATTAAGAACAACTGTTTGTCGGAAGTTCAATTTTGAACATGTCATGTGAACAAGTAGTGAAAACATTAATGGTAACTTACTTGTCGCCGTAAGGTCGAATCACCGGGCGGCGGCTAGGTGCGATCCGCTGCTGCGGGAGCTGCGAGGGGCCGCGCAAGTAGACTCTGCTCGAAGCAGAGGAAGTGGAACCCCCTCCTGAGGCACCTATGACCTCGTCCCTCTGGTCCCCCTGGCGACGCTCCGAGGAAGTGGTGTCACCGTCCGACGTCCTCCTGGTCGTCCCTCTGGCGTCCCCCTGGTCGTGGTCCGAGGAGGTCTGCGCCGGGTCGGGAGTCGGGTCGGGAGTCGGCTCCCTCCTAGGACGTCCGCGGGGGCGGCCGGTCCTCGCCCTCCTCGTCGACAGCTCCTCGGCTGCGGTGGGTGGTGAGCTGGACCTCTGGTAGCGCGAGTTGACCCGCCGCTGTTGCCGCCTTCCGCCCGGCATTTTATCGAGTGCTTGCCATTGCAAAGATAAAATCAATTAGCATAAATAAACGATAAGTATTTATAAAGAGATACAAAATGAATGAAACATAATTGCAAAAATAATTATAACAATATAGCATTACATGAATTAAAAATTATCTTCGCGATTGTCAGTGGCTAGTGCCCCTCGTGTGTTGGCTCGTGGCACACGTGTGTCATCATCACTGTCAATATTGTCGAAACAATCAGCGTCGTCTCCATCATCCTCATCACCCTCGTCGTCATCAATGTCACCACCAAACTGTAATCGCTCAAGCATTCTTAAGTCCTTGGCATTGTGCACCTCATCACCCTCGTCCTCATCAATATCATTGTCATCGTCTTCTTCCATGTCCATCAGCTCAAAAATGTCAATGTCAAACCTCCCTTCTAGCCCCTCAGGTTGAAAGAACTCTCCGTTATATGTGTTTGGGTCGAAGTTGTAGTCATCATCGTTTGGGAGAGGCACTTTACCGTGCGGCGATACTAACTGCACAAGGTACCAACCCATAAGATTGTCGTCTTCTTGACACGCCCATGGGAGATAATAAACTTGTGTGGCCTGTTGAGCCACAATATAGACATCATCTCCCTTGTAAACGGTGTCCTGTCGAATTTTGACTAGCCCTATCTCAGGGGCTCTTCTCGTGACATCAGGATCGAACCAATGACATTTGAATACCACCGGATTAATAGCTTTGGTACCCTCAAAGTTGAGCTCATATATTTCTTCGACTATGTCGTAATAGTCGCGCTCATCGGTGCCGGGCGTACGAACTCCGGTATTCGAGGTCTTTCGATTGGGCCGACTCTGCTCGTAGCTGCTTGTGTGAAAGCGATAGCCATTCACATCATAAACGGTGAATGACTTGACCCTATAGTCGAAGCCATTGGCAACCTGTTTCAACTCATCCATCATTTCCGCATATGTGCGGGCCTGTAAGTTGAGACAGGGTAGATCATTTCATGAAATGAAACAAGAAATGAAATGAAATACAAGGTTAGTTGGGTGGTACCTTCGTACTAAACCACGAAATGAAATCGGGCACACCATTTTTGAGAAGATGGTCTTGTTCTTCAGAGGAAGGTTCCCTATCCTCTCTCCAGTATTCATCAATAAATTTCCTTAAAAACAAGGAGGTCGAATCAATAGATTGAAGATAGTGATGGCGCATGTAACAAGCTCATTGAGAACTTACTGCACATAAGGAGTCACTTCGTCAAGGTTCAACAACACATACAACATGATAGTGTGCCACTCATCATGCCGCAACATCTTGGTCCTCGATGCGCTTGCTCTTCCGAGTTGGCCTTTGAAAAGGCTGAGGTTCGATAAACTCTCGTCGATGTTGTAACGAGAGGGTGGATTGTGCATGCTAGGAAGGCTATCCTTATAATATGTTGTTGTGAAGTTCGACACCTCCTCCAGAATAAATGCTTCTGCCATAGAAGCCTCTATTTTGGCTTTATTTCTACACTTTTTCCGAAGAACCTTTAGACATCTCTTGACTGGAAAGCACAAATGGCACTGTACGGGCCCCCCCATCCGTGCCTCGTACGGTAGGTGCAAAATCAGATGCTGCATCGGCAGGAAGAAGCCGGGTGGAAAGATCATCTCCAACTTGCAGATCAACACAGGTGCCACTTCCTCTAGGTTAGCAATCACGTCATAAGATAGCTCCTTGGCACAAAGCTGGCGAAAGAAATAGCTCAACTCTGCCAGCACGCGCGACACATGCTCAGGGAGGTATCCCCGGGTCATCGCAGGAAGGAGCCGCTCGATCCATATGTGGTAGTCATGACTCTTCATCCCTAACACTCGCATAGTAGACAAGTTCACTCCCCTCCTCAGATTCGCCGCATACCCATCAGGGAACTTTAACACCTGGATCCACTGTAGTACTTTCTTCCTATGGTCTCTTTTCAATATATAATCGGCCGGACCTCTTTTGCATTTCTTGCCAGCACCAGGCGCCTTCATCACTAGCTTTGGTCTATCGCACATCTCTTGCAGGTCCAGTCTAGCCTTAACGTTGTCCTTTGACTTTTCTGTGTCCATGAGTGTTGCAAAGAGTGCCTCAGCGATATTCTTTTCTGTGTGCATTACATCGATGTAGTGCGGACAAAGAATGTCATTGAAATAGGGGAGTCTAGTCAAGCCTAATATATGGGTCCACATGTGTTCCTCTCCGTACCCGAAAAAACGACTGTTGTCTTTATCAAACTTCAGAGCCTCTATATTGGCACGGACCTCGGATCCGCTCTTGAACTGAGGAATGGGGTTGGTGACTTGAACACCTTTCCTGAAGTGCTTGATGTCACGTCTGAACGCATGGTCAAGAGGCAAGAATTGACGATGCTGGTCGAATGAAGAATGCGGATACATGGGTGTATGCCGAGTCTCTGAGTGATTAGTGATTGTCAACTGGGATGATGCGCATGTTCTTTGGCTTGTGTTGTGCAGGTGTCGAGCACGGATACAGTGATCAGAGGCAAGGTGAAGGTCAAGTAGAGACGTGCCGTGCCGATGGACCGAGAGTGGCGAAGGGCGGACGTGAGGCTTGGACTAAGGGACCGGTGGCCCGAGGATCAGCTGTGGTGGCTGACAGCCTGGGACAACGACGAGCAAAGACTTGCGGGCACGATGTTGCCTGGGTCAAGGACCTGGGGACACGTGTCGGTGGACGGAGTGCACGGGCGGTGCATCCCCTCTACGGCTCGGTTTGGTGGTTGAGCCACAGAAAAACCACCGAGAGGACGGTTTCCAGGTTTGGGCCTCAAAACCTGGGCGCTGATGGTTTCCGAGTTTGGGCCACAAAACTCGGGCTGAGGACGGTTTCCAGGTTTGGGCCTCAAAACCTGGGTGCTGCGGGTTTGCTGAGTTTGGGCCACAAAACTCAGGCTACGGTCGGCTGGTTTCTCGATTTGGGCCTCAAAACCGGGGGTTGGTCGTGAAGGCTAGTTTCCCGGTTTGGGCCTCAAAACCGGGGGGCAAAGTCCGTGAAAAGGACGAGCGGAGCGGTGGCGGCACGTGGCGGCAATCGGTGAGGTTGCGTCGAGGCAACGCTACCAGTTGTGCGGGCGTGGCCGTCGGATCACCAGCATCTTCGAGTTGGTCCAGAATAACCCTAGGGTTTAGCTGGTTCGCTCTGTAATTAGAGAGGGGTAGAGTAGGAATTAGAATTAGGATAAGTAGAGGGAGACACCCTCCTCCCCTTCTATCTCAGCCATTTGCTCTTTGCCTTCTAGGTTTTCCTGCTCTCCCAATCCCCTGCTGTAGCAACTGAGATCCGCAGAAAACCATACCTCTGTGTACTGAAGATTTTGAGGAAGTGAGACCGTAATCTCACTGTTGTAGCGTGTGGTAGCCACACGGTTGCAGATCGATGACTTGATTCGCGTTTTGTTCGTGTTCTTTGTGTTCTTCGTTTCTCCACGATTTTCCCATCACTTGATCTCCCTCTCTACTGCGTCTTTGCAAAATCCGTTTGAATCAACTTGTTCTTTATAGTGAGGAGATCATTTCCACCGAAGGAATTCATCTAACTCCTCACGAACAAGTAGATCGGGTTGATTTCGTTTTCGTGGCGCTTTTTCGTTCATACTCCTCCCCTTTCGATTTCCCGGTGATTGAATCGATTTGAGCGGATGATTTCTTGGGGATAGTCTCCTAACTACCTCGTGATCATCTTGTCCAAGTTTGGGAACGTGGGATTGAGTTTTGATTCAGATTTGGGAAGAGTTGTGTGAGGGGAGACCGAAATCGCCCTCACTGGGAGGTCGCGGACAGTCCGCTGTTCCTCCCGCGGACATTCCGCGCGTCGGGGACTTGGCCACAACAGTGGCCGCGAGTCTCTGTTGTTTGGGTCTCGGTTGACCGGCGGACAGTCCGGGACTGTCCAGGGGACTTGCAGGAGCAGTGTTGTTTCGGTGTTTTGACCGGCGGACAGTCCGCCATCCCCTCGCGGACAGTCCGCAGTAGGGGCGGACAGTCCGGGACCCCAGGGCCGGACAGTCCAGGATTTGGCTGAAGCCTCCGGTTTTGTGCGTTTGCTCTCCCGGCTTCTTCACTTGGTTTCCGGACTTCTCGTTTGGTCCTATTTTTCACCGAGGAACCTCTCTAGGTATCTTTGCTACTTGTTAGCATCGGTATTTGGGAATTTCTCGACGTAGCCTTCGATCTACGTTCGAGACTCGGTTTTTAGGGTCGAACTTGTGCCGGTGCTTTTGGTTCTTGGTTTGCTATCGCTTTGTGGTGCCTCGCTGTGATCCTAGGGATCATCCACCCTCTTCCAAGGGTCGTGGGCATCACGATTTCGATCGAAGCTTTTGGGGGTTGATTTGTGGGACAAAGGCCAAAGTTTCGAGAGAAATTTTTGAGCTCCCATTCACCCCCCTCTGGTCGCCTTGCTATTGCATTCTCGGTCCTTCAATTGGTATCGGAGCGGGTTAAGGATCTTCCACCTTAGCCGGTTCCAGATCCAGAGAAGGCGATATGGATCGCGGCGTGGGCAAACCGCCATTTTTCGAAGGGACGAACTATGCGTATTGGAAGATACGCATGTCGGCCTATCTGCAGAGTTTGGGCGCTTCCATCTGGGATATTTTCAACTCTGCCGATTACGTGATCTTGGCTGCTCGTGTCTCTCAGCTTCAGATCGATGAGCACGATGCCAATAGCCGAGCCCGTAATGCTCTTTTCTCATGCTTGAGCATGAGTGAGTTTGATCGCGTTTCTCACCTCGCTACGGCTCGGGAGATTTGGGCTACCCTCATGCGTTTTCATGAGGGAACCTCTCAAGTCAAAACCCGTCTCTATGAGTCATTCAAGCGAGAGTATGAGAACTTTCGACATATGCTTGGCGAGAGCATAGAGAGTTTATTCGCTCGCTTTCAGGTGATTGTCAACAGGATGAGGGCTAACAAGGAGTTGTTGCCTTTCGACGATCATGAGAGAGCTCTCAAGCTACTCCATACTCTTGATCGGTCGGTGTGGGATTCCAAGGTTCAGGCGATCATCGAATCGCCTAACTATGAGACCCTCACGTGCGACGAGCTCTTTAGTAAGCTCAAATCCAGTGAGATTGATGCCATGGCATGGGCTTCTTATGAAAATCCTTCTGGCCCATCGATGGCTTTGGTTTCTGGCTCTTCTGCTAACCCCTCTGGAGGATTTGCACTTTCTTCTCTCTTGTCTGTCACAGAGGAGCAGCTGGAGTCTTTGGGGGATGACGAGTTGGCTTTGCTTGCCAACCGGTTCTCGCGGTTTCACAACAACCGCATGAACCGTCGCCGCGGAGGAGGACGCTCGGGATGTTTTGAGTGCGGCGACCCCAACCACTTCATCGCCAATTGCCCAAAGAAGAACAAGCAAGTCTTCGGCAAGGCGGATCATGGGCACAAGTACGACTCCGGCAAGCGCAAGGAGAAGTATGTCCCCGCGAAGCACAAGCGGAAGGGCGGCTTCAACAAGGAGTACATCAAGACCAAGTACTTGGAGAAGGCCCAGGCTGAGCAGCGTGCTTTCTTCGCCACGCTCAGCGACGTCGATGACTCGGATGACGACTCCACTTCCTCAAGCGATGACGAGTCCGAGAAGAAGAAGAGGATCGAGGACAAGCTCAACGGCCTCTGCTTCTTCGCCGACGACGAGGGCCTCTGCACCATGGCCCTCAGCAAGGAGGTCGACGGCGAGCTGGAGGACACTCCTCGGAACGACGACGACGACGACGACACCTCCCAGGTATTTCAGACCCCCGACGAGCTTTCTGCTGAGGTCGAGAAGCTTACTGCCGCGCTCCTTAGTCAGGATAAGTTGCTTAGGCGTGCTGCTAGAGAGCGCAAGGAGTTTAGGCAGAAGTGGGAGGATACGGTGAAGGAACTTGAATCTGTCAAGTCCACCGTAGTTGTTACCGATGAGGAGGAGTGTGAGATGTGCACCACACACATGACTGACCTTCTCACTTTGAGAACCAAGTATGTTGTGTTGGTAGGAGAGGTGGATGAGCTGAAGGCTAGATCCTCGCTGTTGGGTGCGTGCAAGTCCTGTGCGGACTTGCAATCCGAGTTGGCAGAGAAGAATGCCAAGATTGTGTCTCTTGAAGAGGCCAACTCGGGTAGCACATGTGTGGCTAGGTGTGTTCTTTGTGAGGGTTTGGAGATGGAGATCGCTAATGTGAAGCATGACAAGATGCAAACCGAGGAGGAAAACACATACCTTCGGACCATCTTGTCATGGGTGTCTAGTGGTGAGCCACAGCTCGGGATGATGATCTCCCAATTCAAGCGAGCTGCTGGAGGTCCAGGTGTAGGTTTTGCTTCGGGTGTTGACGTTTCGTCTTTTGGGAAGATTGGAGAGTCGAGTGGTCTTAACCCATGTGAGAAACCCAACTCCACCACTATTCCCAAGCTTACCAAGATTCCACCCAAAGAGCCTCTCAAGCCTAACACCAAGGATGGTGTATTTGTGGAACCTCCGAGAGCTCCACCCAAGAAACAATCATGGGCTCCTAAACCAAACCACCTCAAGAACAAGCTTGACACCATGCCACCCATTCAGGAGGAGCTTATGCCACAGAAGGGCAAAGTGATCCACACCCACTACCGTGAGTACCAACAACCCCCTATGAGAGCGGTGAGGTACCACTGTGAGCACTGTGGGAGAGATGGACACTTGAGTGAGTTTTGCTTTTGGCACAAGAGAGAGGCGCGTCAGGCAAAGGAGATGAACTACACGGACATGTACCATCCTTTCCATGATGTACATGTGCCGAATGTTCAGAGGCGTGCTGCTAGGCCTAGAGGTCCAAAACCTCAAGTTCCTAGGCCTAGGCCACGAGGAGGTCGTGCCCGGCGGGAGCCTGCAGTTGTAGGCTATGGACCTCGTGGCGGCGGCTTTGTAGTTGAGCGCTTTCCCCCACCGCATTTTGAGTATCGCGATGGGTGAAGGACCGAAAGTGATACCAGAAAGCGACCAGAGGGGGGGTGAATGGGAGCTTCAAATTGTCCTTTCGGAAACTTGTTGCCACTGTCCCGAGAATCAACCCCAAGAGCAAACCTAGAGCTTGTAAGTGTCCACGACCCTAGATGTAGGGTGGATGCTTCCGAGAAGCATAGCGGGACACTACACAACCCTAGAAACCCAACGCAAAAGACGGAAACCAAATCCGTCAACGATCGAACGAACCGTGAATGAAACAGCGTGAAACAGCAATGACCGGACTCACTGGTGCGTCCAATCAACAGCCACCGGACGCGTCCGGTCGAGCAAAAACAGATTTGGGACCTTACTGTTCCGGACCGGACTCACAGTAGAGAGCGTCCGGTCAAAAACGTTTCAGCGTCCGGTCAGAAGAAACGTGCATTGAACAGTGCAAGGGGCGCGTCCGGTCACTTCCATGTCAAGAGTCCGGTCAAGCTACAAAAAACACACGTTGTGCATTCAACGACCGGACGCACGGGGTCAGCGTCCGGTCAACCCGTGCCCAGCGTCCGGTCACCCCGAAGTTGCACTGTTCGTTCACCGATTCGACTCGATCTCACCCAAAACAAATCCTCTAGGGATCAAACTTGGTGAGAAGAGTCACAAGGAGGATAGTCAGCTATCTCTAAGAGATCATGGCTCGAACCTAACTCCAAATCGATGAATCAAAGAAATTCGGGGGAAGGGAGAAACACTTGACCCGAAACGAAAATCAATCGATCTACTAGCTCGTGAGGTTAGAGGTGAATCCCTTCGGTGAAAAGAAGTGCCTCACGATCCAGAACATCTCTGTTCAAACGGAATCGCAAACGCTACAACGAACAGAGAGATCGAACGACTGGAAAATCATGGAGAAAAGCAATCCGCGAAGAACACAAGCAAAACGCGAATCACAACGACTAAATTGCAACCGTGTGGCTACTACACGCTACAATAGTGAGATTACGGTCTCACTTCCTCAAAATCTCATGGGCACAGAGGTATTGTTCTCTTCTCTGTGGATCTCAGTTCGCTACAGCAGGGATGTGGGAGAGCAGGAAACCCTAGAAGCAAAAGAGCAAATGACTGAGATAAATTGGGAGGAGGGTGTCTCCCTCTACTTATCCTAATTCTAATTCCTACTCTACCCCTCTCTAATTACAGAGCGAACCAGCTAAACCCTAGGGTTATTCTGGACGCAACCTCACCGATTGCCGCCACGTGCCGCCACCGCTCTGCTTGTCCTTTTCCCGGATGTCGCACCCCCAGTTTTGTGGCCCAAACCGGGAAACCAGCCTTCACGATCAACCCCCGGTTTTGGGACCCAAACCGGGAAACCAGCCGACCATAGCCTGAGTTTTGTGACCCAAACTCAGCAAACCCACAACACCCAGGTTTTGAGGCCCAAACCTGGAAACCGTCCTCAGCCCGAGTTTTGTGGCCCAAACTCGGAAACTATCAGCGCCCAGGTTTTGAGGCCCAAACCTGGAAACCGTCCACTCGGTGGTTTTTCTGTGGCTCAACCACTAAATCGAGCCGTAGAAGGGATGCACCGCCTGTGCACCCCGTCCACCGACACGTGTCCCCAGGTCCTCGACCCAAGCAACACCGTGCCCGCAAGTCTTCGCTCGTCGCTGTCCCAGGCTGTCAGCCACCACAGCTGATCCTCGGGCCACCGGTCCCTCAGTCCAAGCCTCACGTCCGCCCTTCGCCACTCTCGATCCATCGGCACGGCACGTCTCTACTTGACCTTCACTTTGCCTCTGATCACTGTATCCGTGCTCGACACCTGCACAACACAAGCCAAAGAACATGCGCATTATCCCGGTTGACAATCACTCATCACTCAGAGACTCGGCATACACCCATGTATCCGCAATCTCCCCCTTGATGAGTGCATTGTCAACTACCAACACAAATCATAATAGAAACAGAAGGAGGAAGGAAGGAAGAGATAGAACTCGACCAAATGACCCAAAAGCATAGCAAAGCCGAAGAAGGTCAAGTGGAAAGAGCAAGACAGCTTGGTTCCCAAAGACATGGGCAACGGCTCAACGCAACCAAGCAAAGCAAAGCTAGCCCTCAAGAAGAGGTAGAACAGGCTCAACACCGCTAGCGAGAAAACTTGACACCAATTGGAAAAGCAACTGAACATCAAGCAAAACAGAGCTAGCCCTCAAGAAGAGGCAGAACGGGCTCAACACCGCTAGCGAGGAAGCTCGATACCAACTGAAGAAAGCTAGAAATCAGCTGAAGAGCATCAAAAGCAAAAGTGCTAGTCCCTCAAGAAAGAGGCAAAGGCTCAACACAACTAGCTACCAAAAATGCTCAACCACTCAGCAGCAAACAAAACGAGCAAACTCCCCCTTAGTTGAACACTCGGAGGACATATGATTTGCAATTTCTCCCCCTTAGTTGAAAATGCACCATCAAGCAAAAGTGCACCAACAAGCAAATTTCTCCCCCTCAACAGAATATCTCCCTCCAGAAATGCATATGAGTAAAAATGCAAGTTAGTAGCTTCAGAAATATAATCAAAAGAGTGCAAGAATGCTCTACACAGTTCTGATCCGATGACTCAACAACACCCAGAGGAAGCTAGCAAAGGCTCAAACTGATCACCAGATACGAAATATGAATATGAGAGCAAAAGAGCAGTTTTCAGCCAAAAAAGGGTTCACCATCAAAATAGCACAAAACATGTATGGACAGGATATCCGACAAGTGCTAAACATGTATACAAGGTGAACTACCCCTAGCACAGTTCAATCATCATGCTATAGAATGAAACATAGACTTGTGTTTGCAAAATTTTATCGGAGTTTGCAGCGGTTAATTTACACAAGGTCAAATTTCAGCATATGATTGCGAGAGGTTGAAAGCTTGTCATTGCCTAACTTTTCAACTGTGCGAAGCCTATGCAGAAGCAATCAGAAGCTTAAAGCAACAGTTTCGGTCATACACTACACAGCTCAAGTTTAACTCAAAGTGCAATGAGAAACAGTCTCGAAACTGTGATGTGCTGACAAGCAATCCCATCTCGATCTTTTCCAATTCACTTAACTTGGTTCAGATTTTTAGAACAGAAAATGAACATACCAAGCAAGTGAAAGACTCAACACTAGAGACATAGCAACCTAGCATATATGAAAAGCACAAGTGACTTCAACACATACTACACATGCTAGTTGCATATCTCAATGGTGAACATTTTCAAGTTTTGTGTTCATTAATCAGATTCACCATTCATAAAATAGCTCTGCTCACAACATGTATCAGTGATCAGAAAGAGCATAAGCTACTGCATCAACATAAAGCATTAGAGCAAATTCTATATAGAGCATAGTTACATTCTTTAGATTATATACATGAAGCTCTGAATGTAAAAGCGTATGCTGAAATGCAAAAGAGAACAAGACAAACGAAAAATAGTTAGTTTATGGTACAAGAACCAAAATGTTTCCCCCATCTAAAAGGGGAAACACACACAAGCTCACCTCTCAACCTAGCAAAAGTTGATTGGTCTAAAGGCTTGGTGAAAATATCAGCCAACTGATGATGAGTATCGACATGGCGAAGGTCGATATCACCCTTCTCATAGTGGTCTCGCAGAAAATGAAAGCGCACATCAATGTGTTTGGTCTTTGAGTGCAGCACGGGGTTCTTAGCAACACTAATCGCACTCGAGCTGTCACAAAGCAAAGGAACACGAGAAAAGCTCAGACCAAAATCACACAAAGTGGCCATCATCCAGAGTAACTGGGAACAGCAGCTAGCCGCAGCAACATACTCAGCCTCCGTGGTAGACTGGGCGACACTAGACTACTTGCGAGAGGACCACGAAACAAGAGAAGATCCAATAAACTGGCAAGTCCCGGAAGTGGACTTGCGATCAATGCGGCAACCAGCAAAATCGGCATCGGAATAACCACAAAGGGAAAGGGTGGAAGAAGAAGAATACCAAATCCCAAATTCTGGAGTGAAGGATAAGTACCTCATAATGCACTTGACCGCCTGACGGTGAGACGTGCGCGGTGACGACTGAAAGCGCGCGCAAAGACACACCACGAACTGAATGTCCGGGCGTGTCGCCGTCAGGTACAGCAGCGACCCGATCATACTCCGGTACTCCTTCTGGTCCACAGGTTCCCCATCCACATCCGCGTCCAGGGCCGTCGTGGTCGACATGGGTGTTGGAAGAGGCTTGGCCTCACCCATATCGAACTTCTTCAATATGTCCTTGGTATACTTACCCTGGTGCACGAACGTCCCCTCCCGGGATTGCTTGATTTGCAACCTGAGGAAAAACATCAACTCGCCCATCATGCTCATCTCAAACTCCCTGCTCATAGTGTCTGCAAATTTGGCAACCAAAGCGTGAGAAGAACCACCGAAAATGATATCATCCACATAAATCTGGACCAAAAGAGTGTCATTGCCTTGCTTGAGGAGAAAAAGTGTTTTATCCACACATCCCATTTTAAAACCCTTAGCAAGCAAAAAGGTTTTCAACCTATCATACCAGGCTCTAGGGGCTTGTTTCAAACCATATAAAGCTTTGTGAAGTTTAAAAACATGGTTTGGAAACTTGGGATTTTCGAAACCGGGGGGTTGTCTCACATACACTTCCTCTTCTATGTAGCTGTTTAAGAAGGCACTCTTGACATCCATTTGAAAAAGTTTAAACCCTTTGGATGCAGCAAAAGCCAAGAGTATCCTAATTACCTCCAAACGAGCCTTGTTTCTCACAACATTAGCAAAAGTCTCCTCATAGTCTATCCCCTCCTTCTGACTATACCCCTGGGCAACTAGTCTAGCCTTGTTTCTCACAACATGGCCATCCTCTCCTTGTTTGTTTTTGAAAACCCATTTTGTCAGAGGGAGGAGAAACTAGAACCCAAACCCGATTTCTTTCAAAATTTTCTAACTCCTCATGCATGGCATTGACCCAATCTGGATCAGATAAAGCGTGTCCAACATCTCGGGGTTCAAAATCAGCAACAAATGCAGAATGAGCAAAGTGAGAGATTTGTTGTGACCTTGACCGAGTGACACGTTCGCTGATGCTGCCGATCATCTGTTGAGGCGGGTGTTGGCGCTGGATGTGTCGTGGCGCCTCCCGAGCAGAGGTGATCTCCCCCTCAACAGCAGCTGGTGCCTCCCCGGGTACAAAAGGTACCGCTCGGGGTGGTGGATCCCACGGCCCCCAAGATGAAGAAGTGTCGGGGCCGTGAGTCGTAGTAGAAGCCGCTCCTTGTGGCACAGCAGGTGGAGGGGGTGCTGGATTATCCATACCTTCAGCACCCTCATCCTCGTCATCAAAAAGAGGCTCTCCAACCTCATGATCACCTGCACGCTCAAAATGAGAAGAAGGACAAACCATGGTCTCGTCGAAGGTGACATCTGATGTCTCCATGACTCGGTTAGTATCAAGGTTAAGTACACGATAAGCGCGAGTGTGAGTGCCATAACCCAAAAATACCCCGTCAGAAGAACGAGACTCAAACTTGTCCAAGTTGCCCTTTTTGAGTATAAAACAATGGCAACCAAAAACTCGAAAATAACTCACCTTGGGGAGTTTTCCAAAACGCAACTCATAAGAAGTCTTTTTCAAGAAAGCTCGGAGAAAAATGCGATTGGAAATATAGCATGCAGTGCTCATAGCTTCAGCCCAATATCGCCTAGGAGTCCTATGCTCATCAAGCATCGTCCTGGCCATCTCTACAAGGGTCTGATTCTTCCTCTCTACAACACCATTCTGAGGGGGTGTGTAGGGGGAAGAAAACTGATGCTCTAAACCCAAAGAGTTACAAAACTTCTCAAAATCCAACCATTATCACTCCTAATAGCTCGCATCGAGTTCAAAGGGAACTCGTTCTGAAGACGCAAAATCAGATTGCGAGCAAGGGAGAAAGTCTCAGTCTTCTCAGCTAAAAAGAAGACCCACGAATATCTCGAAAAGTCATCAACAACAACAAGCACATACCACTTCCCCCCAACTGAGCTCACCCGAGCCGGACCAACAAGGTCCATGTGCAAAAGCCCTCCAGGGCGCTTGGTCATGACCTGAGTCACTGGATGGTGGGGAGCGGCAACCATCTTCCCATGTCTACAAGAATGGCAAACAAGATCCTTCTCTATAGACAGCTTGGGCAATCCTCGGATTAGGCCAAGTGAACTAAGCCTTGCAAGCAAGTCGAAGCTCAAATCTCCAAGTCTCCTATGCCACTTCCAAATATCAGAGGAGGAAGGTCTAGCCAAAAGACAACGAGAAATTCCAAACGACTCCGAGAAATCCGCACGAAAGACTTTCCCAAAGGGCGAAATCACACAAACAAGATTGCCCTGAGGATCCAAAATACGACTGAGATTCGGTTTAAAACGAATCTCATAGTCATCATCGAAAAGTTGCGAAACAGAAAGAAGGTTAAAATGCAAGTTAGAAACAAGAGCAACATCGCGCAACACAAAGTGCTCATTAACTCGCACCGACCCACGAGACAACACTTTACCTTTGCTATTGTCGCCGAAGGTGATAAACTCCTTTCCGGCGACTGGACTAAGACTGGAGAACCACTTGGCGTTTCCGGTCATGTGCCTTGAGCAACCGGAATCCACCAACCAAACGTTCTCCAATCGTTTTACCTACATCAATAAAAAGACATAGGGTGAGCATACGGTCCAACACTGGGGTTAGTAAAGTAAGGGGAATACCAGTGTTGGGCCGGCTGCTCAAAAGAACGGTTAGCAGAAAAACCATTCCTAGCACGCCTACGGGAAGAGCGATCACCACGTTGAGGAAAACGTGGTCCGCTAAGGGAGGAGCGTCCATCGCGATACTCAAAATGCGGTGGGGGAAAACGCTCAACTACAAAGCCACCGCCACGGGGTCCATAACCTACAACTGCAGGCTCCCGCCGGGCACGACCTCTCTGCTGCCTAGGCCTAGGAACTTGAGGTTTTGGACATCTAGGCCTAACAGCACGCCTCTGAACATTAGGCACATGTATATCATGGAAAGGATGGTACATGTCCGTGCTGTTCATCTCCTTTGCACGACGCGCCTCTCTCTTGCGCGGAAAGCAAAACTCACTCAAGTGTCCATCTCTCCCACAATGCTCATAATGGTACCTCACCGCTCTCAAAGGGGGTTGTTGGTACTCACGGTAGTGGGTATGGATCACTTTGCCCTTCTGTGGCAAAAGCTCCTCTTGGATAGGTGGCATGGTGTCAAGCTTGTTCTTGAGGTGGTTTGGTTTTGGAGCCCATGATTGTTTCTTGGGTGGAGCTCTCGGAGGTTCAACAAAGACCCCATCCTTGGTGTTAGGCTTGAGAGGCTCTTTGGGTGGAATCTTGGTAAGTTTGGGAGTAGTGGTGGAGTTGGGCTTCTCACATGGGTTCAGACCACTCGACTCTCCAATCTTGCCAAAAGACGAAACATCGACACCCGGAGCAAAACCTACACCAGGGCCTCCAGCAGCTTGCTTGAATTGAGAGATCATCATCCCGAGCTGTGGCTCACCACATGACACCCATGACAAGATGGTCCGAAGGTATGTGTTTTCCTCCTTGGTTTGCATCTTGTCATGCTTCACATTGGCTATCTCCATCTCCAAACCCTCACAAAGAACACACCTAGCCACACATGTGCTACCTGAGTTGGCCTCTTCAAGAGACACATTCTTGGCATTCTTCTCTGCCAACTCAGACCAAAAGTGCTACCAGAAAGCGACCAGAGGGGGGGGGTGAATGGGAGCTTCAAATTTTCCTTTCGGAAACTTGTTGCCACTGTCCGAAGAATCAACCCCAAGAGCAAACCTAGAGCTTGTAAGTGTCCACGACCCTAGATGTAGGGTGGATGCTTCCGAGAAGCACAGCGGGACACTACACAACCCTAGAAACCCAACGCAAAAGACGGAAACCAAATCCGTCAACGATCGAACGAACCGTGAACGAAACAGCGTGAAACAGCACTGACCGGACTCACTGGTGCGTCCGATCAACAGCCACCGGACGCGTCCGGTCGAGCAAAAACAGATTTGGGACCTTACTGTTCCGGACCGGACTCACAGTAGAGAGCGTCCGGTCAAAAACGTTTCAGCGTCCGGTCAGAAGAAACGTGCATTGAACAGTGCAAGGGGCGCGTCCGGTCACTTCCATGTCAAGAGTCCGGTCAAGCTACAAAAAACACACGCTGTGCATTCAACGACCGGACGCACGGGGTCAGCGTCCAGTCAACCCGTGCCCAGCGTCCGGTCACCCCGAAGTTGCACTGTTCGTTCACCAATTCGACTCGATCTCACCCAAAACAAATCCTCTGGGGATCAAACTTGGTGAGAAGAGTCACAAGGAGGATAGTGAGCTATCTCTAAGAGATCATGGCTCGAACCTAACTCCAAATCGATGAATCAAAGAAATTCGGGGGAAGGGAGAAACACTTGACCCGAAACGAAAATCAATCGATCTACTAGCTCGTGAGGTTAGAGGTGAATCCCTTCGGTGAAAAGAAGTGCCTCATGATCCAGAACATCTCTGTTCAAATGGAATCGCAAACGCTACAACGAACAGAGAGATCGAACGACGGGAAAATCGTGGAGAAAAGCAATCCGCGAAGAACACAAGCAAAACGCGAATCACAATGACTAAATTGCAACTGTGTGGCTACCACACGCTACAATAGTGAGATTACGGTCTCACTTCCTCAAAATCTCACGGGCACAGAGGTATTGTTCTCTTCTCTGTGGATTTCAGTTCGCTACAGCAGGGATGTGGGAGAGCAGGAAACCCTAGAAGCAAAAGAGCAAATGACTGAGATAAATTGGGAGGAGGGTGTCTCCCTCTACTTATCCTAATTCTAATTCCTACTCTACCCCTCTCTAATTACAGAGCAAACCAGCTAAACCCTAGGGTTATTCTGGACCAACTCAAGGTAGGTGGTGATCCGACGGCCACGCCAGCACAACTGGTAGCGTTGCCTCGACGCAACCTCACCGATTGCCGCCACGTGCCGCCACCGCTCTGCTTGTCCTTTTCCCGGACGTCGCACCCCCGGTTTTGTGGCCCAAACCGGGAAACCAGCCTTCACGATCAACCCCCGGTTTTGAGGCCCAAACCGGGAAACCAGCCGAGCATAGCCTGAGTTTTGTGACCCAAACTCAGCAAACCCACAGCACCCAGGTTTTGAGGCCCAAACCTGGAAACCGTCCTCAGCCCGAGTTTTGTGGCCCAAACTCGGAAACCATCAGCGCCCAGGTTTTGAGGCCCAAACCTGGAAACCGTCCACTCGGTGGTTTTTCTCTGGCTCAACCACCAAACCGAGCCGTAGAAGGGATGCACTGCCTGTGCACCCCGTCCACCGACACGTGTCCCCAGGTCCTCGACCCAAGCAACACCGTGCCCGCAAGTCTTCGCTCGTCGCTGTCCCAGGCTGTCAGCCACCACAGCTGATCCTCGGGCCACCCGTCCCTCAGTCCAAGCCTCACGTCCGCCCTTCGCCACTCTCGGTCCATCGGCACGGCACGTCTCTACTTGACCTTCACCTTGCCTCTGATCACTGTATCCGTGCTCGACACCTGCACAACACAAGCCAAAGAACATGCGCATTATCCCGGTTGACAATCACTCATCACTTAGAGACTCGGCATACACCCATGTATCCGCAATGGGCGCTCCTCCCTTAGCGGACCACGTTTTCCTCTACGTGGTGATCGCTCTTCCCGTAGGCGTGCTAGGAATGGTTTTTCTGCTAACCGTTCTTTTGAGCAGCCGGCCCAACACTGGTATTCTCCATACTTCACTAACCCCAGTGTTGGACCGTATGCTCACCCTATGTCTTTTTATTGATGTAGGTAAAACGATTGGAGAACGTTTGGTTGGTGGATTCCGGGTGTTCGAGGCACATGACCGGAAACGCCAAGTGGTTCTTGAAAGGTCCTAAATGGCTAGAGGGGGGGTGAATAGCCTAATAAAAATTCTTCAAAACACTTAGAGCAACTAGTTAGACAATTACAAAGCGAAGCTTTTTGCTCTAGCTCTACTAAGTGTTGCAAGCCACCTATCCAACAATTCTAGTAACCTATAATCACTATGGCACACAAAGGATATGTCACTACTCTCTAAAACAATGACCTAGCAAGAAATAATTACTTCTAATTAGAGAGCTACTTCTAGCAACAAATATCTCTACACAAGTGATAAAGAAAGTAATGCAAGGATAGATAGATATACCGATGCCGGCAAGAGATAATCAATCACAATAAGAATACCAAGAAACTTCGGGAGAAGTCCAAAGAGACAAGAGACACAAAGATTTTCTCCCGAGGTTCACGTGCTTGCCGGCACGCTACTCCCCATTGTGTCGACCAACCACTTGGTGGTTCGGCGGCTAATAGGTGTTTCACAAACCTAGCTCAACAAATGAGCGCCGCAAGAACCAACCCACAAATGGAGGTAACTCAAAGACACGCGCAATCCACTAGAGTTACCTTTTGGCTCTTCGCCGGGGAAGGCACAATACCCCTCACAAATCACCGGGAGATGGCCACGAACAATCACCACTCGTGCCAAAGCTCCTCCACTGCTCCAAGCCGTCTAGGTGGCGGCAACCACCAAGAGTAAAGAGAATACCCGCAGCAACAACAATCCCCAAGTGCCACTAGATGCAAACTCACAAGCAAATGCACTTGGATCCACTCGATCTCACTTAGATTCGCGCTATCAAGCAAGGAGATGAGTGGGATGGAGTATGTCTAGCTCAAGAGGATGTTCAAGAGGTTGGAAAGTCAAGGAGAAACCTCCCAAACCCGGCCACAACCTATTTATATGAAGAGGGGAAGACAACAAGTCTTTCTCCCCTTTTCCCGAGCTTCCACGCCTTCGGTCGGTACTACCGACGCAAGGGCCGGTACTACCTGCGGTCCAAAAGACCGTTAGAAACGACTTCCTAACACGGGCGGTAGTAGGGTCAGTAGTAGGGTCGGTACTACCTTTAGGCCAGATCTAGATCTACACAGAGAACCTTCAAAACGACTTCGATCGCCGGTACTACCGACCAGGGGTCGGTACTACCGAGGGTCGGTAGTACCGGCCCTATGGCAGTACTACCTCTAGGACAAAAATGGCCCCAACACAGAGAGCATGCGATCTGTTCGCGGAAGGGTCGGTAGTACCGGCCTTATGGCGGTACTACCTCTAGGCCAAAACTCCTCCGCGCTAAAACGGCCATAACTCTTAGCTCCGAACTCCGATTTCGATGATCTTGGACATTTTGGAAAGCTTATTCAGAGGGCTATACAACCCACATGAATACAAGATCCAAATCACAAAGGATTAGTACAGATTTCCAATCCAAGATCCATCGCTTCTCTTTTCAAAACAAAGATTTCTCCGAAAACTTCTCCGAGTTGATCCAATTCAACTCCACCACCTTCTCCTTTGTAAATGTGCTAACACCAACAAGTGTACATCATCATGTGCATGTGTGTTAGCATTTTCACAGTCATTTTCAAAGTATTAGAGGTTAGGACACTAGGTCCTAATGCATATGCATGTATGAATTCACCTAGTGGCACTTGATAACCGCGATCACCGAGATAGTCCCCTCTTAATAGTACGGCTATCTATCCTAAACACACTCACACCCTCTATGGTGTCTTGAGTGCCAAAACAAAATCCCTATTTATACCTTTGCCTTGATCTCCATAGGGGTTTTGCTTTTCTCTTCTTCTCTTTCAAAATGTGGAGCACTTGATCCATCTTTTGGTCATCACCACCAATACCATGATCATCATCTAGCTCCCGCACTTGGTGTGTACCAACCTAGCTCATAAACACTTCATGACAAAGGTTAGTACTCTAGGTGACATCAATTATCCAAAACCAAACAAGGACTTTCAATCTCCCCCTTTTTGGTAATTGATGACAACCTTTCACAAAGATATATATTAGAAAATTTGAGTCACCTCTTTGTTAGTATTAGCTCCCCCTACATATGTGCTATAAAGTTTGGTTCAAGCTCGGCACATATGCATAGATATGAAATGTGGGAGAGTAATACTTCCAAATGATGCTAAGGTGTAAAGAATGGACCTTTGAAGCGTGATACCAATCGGAGTTGCCAATATACACCATCCTTAGCACCATGGTTAGCTAGACTTACAAAAACACTAGACACCTTATGAGATCAACATTATATGAAAGGCTCTAGTACCACTTTGTAAAAACAAATTACATCTAGCTACCACCTATGCATGCTAGATCGCAAATCATCATTCAAAATCTATTTCTAGCATACACCACACAAGCATGGATATAAAGTTAACAACTTGTGCAATGCAAGCAAGCATATGAACATGCACAAATCAAATGCAACAACCAAGTTCATGAGCTTGCTCCCCCTACTTTGATCTTTGTGACTTTTCTCTCCCCCTTTGTCATCTATTTCTATAAAAGGTTTGCATAAAGAGGTTCAAATTGTTTAAGAGAGAGTTAGTTCGTTTCTCATTTGGTTCAATCTAGATCATTTGCATGAAACATTTAACACGGTTTGCTCTAGAGTAAGCTTCTTCACACATCTTGCAATGGTTATCTTACTCACGTTGGTTAAACATTCCATTTCTCATTCTCTAGGTTAAACACTAGGATTGCAAGCCCATAAACATGTCATATGTTACCACTAGATCAAGTAAGGCATAGAAACAATAGTGGCATCATACAAGCATCAAAATCATTTTATTTCCATGGATGAGCCTAATGATTGTGAGGAAAGACTAGATGCACTAAACATGTTCCTAGAAAAGTATGGATGCATATGCCAAACAATGATACCTTTGCTATTTTGGAATAGAGGATAGTCAATATGATTCCAATAATAACTCTAGAATAGCAATGTGAAGTCCATTATGTAGCTTGGTGAAGACCACTTGAAAGATACGAATTGATAGAACAAAGCTTCACCCATATGAAATGAAACCACTAAAGATCAAGTGCACTATCTTGTTGTTGTGGTTAGCTTGCTTATTTATTTCTTCATTTGCTTGCATGAGAGCACCATATGAGAATATCACTTGAATTATCATGACTAGCTATCTTTTTGGGTGTTGCTTGCTATCAATTCAAACTGCTTTGTCATGCTTCTAGATCATTTCAAAACCAAACTTAGGTCCCTCAAACACTTATAAACATGATTCCAACTTGAGGGCCTTTCAATCAATTGAATTCCAAAATTCCACAGATTTGCAGTTTTTCTCGCAGATTCTGTACCTCTAAGTCAAAAATGCATATCTCCCAAAATATATATCCAATACCCATGAAATTTGGTGGAGATGTGCTTCAATATGTCTTCTAGCAGCTGTAAAACTTTGATCTTCATTGGATTTATAGATTGCTACCAGATTTCATATCTTCTCACACTGCTACATGCTGAAAACTGCTGCACTTGTGTTGATAAGATCCACTCCAAAACCAAAGCATCACTTATCCAATGATCATGAAATTTGTACAGCATCTAGTATCATAGTATTAGAGCATGCATACCAAATTTCAAGCCAATCTAAATAGATTCGATCACTCAAACATGGTTGTTATCACAACTAGCTCAGATTTTGTAATATAGGACAGATTTCATCACTTGAGCTATTCTTCCTCAAATTGAACCAAATCTGAAATCAATTTGCTTGAATACCAACACAAGACATATGTCCATTCAACCCACTTACTAAAGGTCATCTTGTGAATATATCCAATCAAACTAACTCAAACTTGATCACTAAACAATTTATCCATTCAATCTTCTTATAGCAAACAACATATGCATATTTCCAATTAAATCAACTCATATGCACCAAATGAATATGATCAACAAGAAATATACCCTAGTAGCTGATGATCATCCATTAGCAAGCTTCTACTTCAATATTTGCAAGCAACCAAATAATTCAATAAGTCACCACAACTTGAAACATAACACTTGTATGTTGTAGCACATTTGGACTTCACTTGTTGTCATGGCATTGGGATGATGATTATCACTTTTCAATACTTTGCTCAATCATATAATCAACATAATAAATATCACTTGAACCAAGTCTCCAATGCCAATGGTACCTACAAATGATCATCTACTTTTTGATGGTACCCAAATCTTTTTGGGTCCTCCAAGGTTAGTTACTAGGCTCTTGGGCACCCAAATAGCTTTCTTCTTTGAGCCCACAATAGGTGCACCAACAAACTTAGCCTTCACACCATTAGCACCCTTGGAAAGAACATAGCAAGAATCATAAATAAATGAGGATACAAAATTATTAGCTCTCTTGTTCTTGCAATGTTGCTCCATGTGCCCAACTTGCTTGCATCTATTGCAAAACCGACCATTGCTTCTCACAAAACTAGTTTTGGGAGTTGCAAAGGCCTTCTTGCCTTTCTTGGGGGTATAGCCAATTCCTTCTTTTGCAAGGGAAAATCTTTGGCTACCCAAGCACTTTAGCAAGCGGGCATCTCCACCATAGGCATTGCCTAAGGCACGAGTGAGCTCATTGACCTCCTTTTTCAAGGTCTCATTCTCTACCATTAGTGAGGCATCACATGTGAAACCGTCACTCATAGTAGAAGTAGTAGTTGTGCATGAGCTGCATGAAGGGTTAGTGGGAGCAACAATAATAGGATTATAAAAGGATTCATCAAGAATATCACAAGTAACTCCTATGTCACATGTTGGGGCAACATCCTTAACCTTGACTTGATCAACGAGGGAAGAGTGAGCTCCTTCAAGCTTAGTGTGAGCTTTGCCAAGCTTCTCATGGGCTTCCTCTAGCCTCTCATGAGTAGACTTGTGCTCATCAAGTGATTGCTCAAGAAGACTAAGCTTCTTGCGTAATTCCTTGCACTCTTTCTTCTTTGTTTCAAAGCAAGTGTGAGCTTGCTCAAACATGTCCATGAGATCCTCATTAGAATATTCCTCATTTTCATCACATTCATTATCATCATCACTCTCATCATAGGATGTTACCTTGGATGGCTTAGCCATGTGACGGAACGACCCTAATCCCATGGCCCACGTGTCCCTGTCAACCTCTGACAGCCGAACCCATGTTCCATGTGATTAAGACCTGTTCGCCACCGGGCTACATCAGTGCCCAATGTCCGCAGGATCATCTCACAATTCGGTTACAGCATTTCATACTTTTACAAATAACCTCGGAATAAAGAGCGGAAGACTTAAATAACATTAGTTTTACAAAACAGGGTTCCAAATAGAAATTAAGGTGCAGTTATTACAAACCAAGTTCTTGATAATAGAAATAGACATAGACGACATAGTGGAGAACAGCAAAGATACTTATAATCACCCAGCCCGTGGGTGTACAACTATTCTTCGGCCTCATCGGCCTCTTCCTGGACGAAGGTCACGCAACAGGGTGCGAGACACATCGGGGACTCTGTCATACCTGCAGCATGGGTAACAAACCCTGAGTACTGGGGTACTCAACAAGACTTACCCGACTAAAGAAAAGGGAGAAGACTCAGGAATGAGAGGCTTAGGGTAGTCAAGGTAAGGCTTAAGCAAGATCAGGTATTTTGCAGAAAAGCATTTTGTAAACCTTATTTTATTTTGGAAAGATTCAGTATTCCTCAATTCTTCATCGTTCATGATTCCTTTTACATTTCAAAACATACCTAGTTGAGAACCACTCTCCGTTGACAGTCAGTGGACCAAGTCTCCATAACCGAGGAGCAACGTTAATCCGGATAAATAATACTCAGCTGAGGATCCCTATCCACACTGCATATGTAGCACCCAAGCTTGCATATGCCAACTCGTCTACCACGATTCCTCCAAGATTGGACCCGGTCCTACGCCACCCGGAAGTACAGTACACCACTCCTTTCCAGGTACGACGACCACGTGGGTACATGCTACTTCCGCCATCTCTCCACTCCCAGTGCGCGGTTGTCGGTCCCAATCAAGGATTTCTCGGAGCCAGAGCTTTCCGAAGTATGTGAATAGTTACAAGTCTTGACCAGCAGGCCCCCATACGGATGGTCCCTAATTTTCCAGCCAGAACTATACCTTGGTTATATCTCACCCAAGCGTAATAGTCCCGTCAGTTTTTCAATCCTGTCCCGGTCGGTGTCAGCTGTTGAGTCCCGGACTACAACATGACGGCACCGTACGCTCGGACAACCTCTCCTCGCTATTGACTAGGTATGGATCAGATACCTAGCCAACAGCCGGGGAGTAAGACCAAATTCCCATAAACATTCCTTAAGTGATCACACTTTTGAAATTGGCATTTTATTGCAAAGTCTAATTCAATAAGCATTGCTAAGCATTTTTCAAATACTTTTGAAAAGCAGGTATCAGGTGTATCAGTGGATAGGGCATCAATTAGGATAGCACACAACTCCTATAAACCTAATGCAATAATTTAACTCAAAAGCATTTAAGGAAATCATTTTATAAATTCAAGGAAAGGGTTAAATGCACCGGGGCTTGCCTTGGATGGCAAAAAGAGTGGACTCGGGGTAGGTGGTGTAGGTGTCGGAGCTCGGGGTCGCCTCGGGAGTTGGTTCGTCAACAGCGGCCTCGACTCTGGTACCTTCTTCGTCAACTATACGGATGCAATGATGAATGCTCATGAGAATGCTGACATGAACAATAAGGTGCAAGACAATTCCACTGATTCGAGAATATAAGAATTTTCTATAGTGGACCTAAAGTTATTATCACTTTTATCCTTTAGCAATATTGATTAAAGCTATTCATCATAGACCAAAGGGTGGGGATCCATGAGCAACAATCAATCCAAAGATCACATCATCAAACACCTATCATCAACCCTAATCCATCTTCTCTATTTTCCTTAATTATTTAAAAGGTCATTTTATGAAGTTACTCCAAAAATTACCAAATTAATCTCATAGGTTTATTGAGGCATAAATAGATGGCAAAACAAATTTCATAATTTTTGGAGGTCATTAAGGTGCTCAAATAAATCTAGACATTTAATTAACAAAAGGCACTATTCATGAATTAAAATAAATGCTCAAAAATCAACTTGCTCCAAATGACTTCAAAATTTTACCAGAGACTCAGGATGACACAACTAGCTTGCAAAATTTATCTCAAGATTTTTGGAGCTATAAATCACTCTCCAAAAATACCAAAACCTTCATTTTTCAATTAAAAGGGGAATTTTACATTTTCAAATTTTTGCACAAAACTCAAGTTTCATATTTTTATAAAATACTTCAGAGCATAAAGAGTCTACCACAAAAATTTCAGAATTTTTGGATGAACACAGAAAATACCACAAAAAAGAGAAAACAGAACACTATTCACATTTTCCAAAATAAAAAGAAAAAGAGCACGGCGGCGGGAGCTCGTCGCCGGCGACCATAAACGGGCGGCGCTCGGCACGCCGGCCAAACCAGGAGGTCCGGGGCGAAACCGAGAGCACAGGGAGCACCGGAGGACTCACCGGCGTCGATTGAGCGGCACGGCGAGGGACGGGGATGGACGGAGAGGGGTGAACGACGCTGGCCGGCGGGAAGCTCGCGGCGGCGACAGGCGTCCTGGCGACCCTGTGCAACAAACGGAGCCGCGATGGCCGGGTTATAGTCGCACGGAGCCAAGGAAGCGAATGCGAGAGTCAGAGGGAGATGATCAAGGCCGGAGGCGAGGAATTTCACGATTCCGACCTCGCCGGATTTCTGCCGGAGACGGCAACGACGAGCAACGCCGGGCAAACGGGGGCGGTAGAGACCAAATTGGTGGGTGGGGGAGTTGTGCAAGAACACGGCGGAGCTCCTGAGCTAGGTGGTTGGGCTCGGGAGGCTCTGGACTGGGCTGGAGGCGACGGCGGAGGTGAGTGAGGGAGGTCGGGACTCCGGCGGCCTTTTATAGGGACGGCTAGGGGTCGGTAGAGAGCTCGGGGTGGGGTGGATAAGCTCGGCGGACGCACGCGCACTCGATTGCGCTCAGGCGGGGGTACTGGCGTGCAGCCGGGGCCTGGGCGAAGCCTCGCCGGCGATGGCCACGCGGCGGCGACGCGCAGAGGACTGTAGGGGACGGGAGCGAGGGTCAGCGCTCGCGTGCGGGCGCGGAGGGAACAGGGAGACAGCGGCGGCAGGTTGGTGGCGCGTGGGGAGCAGCCAGGTGCGCTGCAGGCGCAGCGCCGGCGGGGCGCCATGGCCGGGCCCCCCCCTGGCCCTAGCTGGAAGAAGAACAGTGCTAGGGGGTAGGTTTTGACTTTTGCTGGTTTCTGTATTTTGCAAATTTCTCCCAAAATTTGAACTGCACAGGAAAAACTCAAAATACCAAAGTTGCTCAGAAAAAAGAGATCTACAACTTTGTCAATATGAACATTTTCAAATTCCAAACATTTTTTGAACTATATTCAAAAACAGAAAAGGGGACACTTTTCAAATTTGATTCAAATCAAAATTACTTTGGATTTCAAACTGAAACTTGAAAATCTTTATATATGAAAGTTGTTCCATTTGACAAAACCTACAACTTTGCTAATATACACTTTTTCTGAACTTCAATAGTTTTTGAATTAATTTTGAAAACTCAAAAAGGGACAAAAACTGGAGTTTGAATGAATTTGGATTTACTTCAAACTTTGTACAGAAACTTGAAAATTTGTAAATACCAAAGTTGTTCCTCTTGATCAGATTCACAACTTTGCTTTTTGGACCAACCCCAAATTTGAATAATTTTTGAATTTCAAAAAGAGGGGTAAAATCCAGGGTTTGGAAATCAGGGTTTTGCAAAGGGATTTGAAATCTGATTTTGGTTTTTGAACTTTGGCCAACACAACAAAACTTCAAGACATCCAACTGAGTAAGAATTACACAAAGCTAGGCACAGAGGTGAAATTACCATTTTTGCCCTTATAGGAAGATTTGGGCTTTTAGGGTTTTTGAAAAGAGATTGCTACACAAGTACTAAGCAAACATAAATGCAAGGCAAGGATGATTAATGACTAATGATGATGACATGTCAGGTTAATTACAGTTAAACACCAGAGGTGTTACAAGCCATCAAGCATGTAGGTGAAGTATCAAATAGAGAAGGCTTCTTGTTGATGGCAATACTTGCAAAAGCTTTCTTCTTGATGTTGTTTTGCTCTTCATCATCACTATCATCGGAAGAAGCTTCACTATCCCAAGTCACCACATAAGATCCACCCTTCTTCTTAGTGAGTGAGAGTTTCTTCTCTTTCTTTCCCTTCTTGTCCTTCTTCTCCTTCTTCTCATCTTCATCACTGTCACTATCGTAAGGACAATTGGCTATCACATGATCTTCACTTTTGCACTTGTAGCATCTTCTCACATAGTCTTTGTTCTTGAAGTTGTCTCTTCTCTTTCTATCACCATAGCCTTTCTTCTTCATAAACTTGCCAAATTTTCTAACAAGAAGAGCCATGGCTTCATCATCAATGTCACTTGAATCTTTATCATCATCTTCACTTGATTTAGCTTGTTTGACCTTGCTCTTGTTTTTGGATGAGGTTGCTTTGAATGCTAAGCTCTTCTTCTTATCTTTCTCATCTTCTTCCCCTTCCCTTTCCACACGGTAAGTGTCATGAGTGATCACCTCACCTAGTACTTGGTTGGGGTCCTTTGTGTCCATGTCCTCTCTCAAGAGTATGGTAGTTAGCATTCCAAATCTTGAAGGCAAGCAATGCAAAAACTTGAATATGAAATCCTTGTTCTTGACATCCTCACCCAAGCTCTTGAGATCATTGACAATTATTTGCAATCTATTGAACATCTCGGCAATTGATTCATCTTCTTGCATCTTAAAGCTTGCAAACTTGTCCTTGAGAATGTATAGCTTGGCACCCTTGACTTCTTTGGTGCCCTCATATGTATCCTCCAATCTCTTCCATATATCAAAGGCAAACTCAAGATCTTTGATTCTCTCAAATATCTTTGGATCAAATGCATTGTACAAGGCATTGATGGCATGCACATTGCATTTGAGCTTCTCTTGCTCGGCCGCGGTGGGAGTTTGGGGATTAGCTATCTCAACTTTTATCTCCGTCACATTCCACACCTCAAAACTCATTGTCCTCAAATGATTTGCCATCTTCCTCTTCCAATGATCATAGCTAGTGCCATCAAAATACGGAGGCTTGCCAATTTGATTGATTTGAGCCATTTCTACACTGAAGGTTGTTAAGCCTTGATTTAACGGTGACCACGGCTCCGATACCACTTGAAAGGTCCTAAATGGCTAGAGGGGGGTGAATAGCCTAATAAAAATTCTTCAAAACACTTAGAGCAACTAGTTAGACAATTACAAAGCGAAGCTTTTTGCTCTAGCTCTACTAAGTGTTGCAAGCCACCTATCCAACAATTCTAGTAACCTATAATCACTATGGCACACAAAGGATATGTCACTACTCTCTAAAACAATGACCTAGCAAGAAATAATTACTTCTAATTAGAGAGCTACTTCTAGCAACAAATATCTCTACACAAGTGATAAAGAAAGTAATGCAAGGATAGATAGATATACCGATGCCGGCAAGAGATAATCAATCACAATAAGAATACCAAGAAACTTCGGGAGAAGTCCAAAGAGACAAGAGACACAAAGAGTTTCTCCCGAGGTTCACGTGCTTGCCGGCACGCTACTCCCCGTTGTGTCGACCAACAACTTGGTGGTTCGGCGGCTAATAGGTGTTTCACAAACCTAGCTCAACAAATGAGCGCCGCAAGAACCAACCCACAAATGGAGGTAACTCAAAGACACGCGCAATCCACTAGAGTTACCTTTTGGCTCTTCGCCGGGGAAGGCACAATACCCCTCACAAATCACCGGGAGATGGCCACAAACAATCACCACTCGTGCCAAAGCTCCTCCGCTGCTCCAAGCCGTCTAGGTGGTGGCAACCACCAAGAGTAAAGAGAATACCCGCAGCAACAACAATCCCCAAGTGCCACTAGATGCAAACTCACAAGCAAATGCACTTGGATCCACTCGATCTCACATAGATTCGCGCTATCAAGCAAGGAGATGAGTGGGAGGGAGTATGTCTAGCTCAAGAGGATGTTCAAGAGGTTGGAAAGTCAAGGAGAAACCTCCCAAACCCGGCCACAACCTATTTATAGGAAGAGGGGAAGACAACAAGTCGTTCTCCCCTTTTCCCGAGCTTCCACGCCTTCGGTCGGTACTACCGACGCAAGGGCCGGTACTACCGGCGGTCCAAAAGACCGTTAGAAACGACTTCCTAACACGGGCGGTAGTAGGGTCGGTAGTAGGGTCGGTACTACCGGCCTTATGGCGGTACTACCTTTAGGCCAGATCTAGATCTACACAGAGAACCTTCAAAACGACTTCGATCGCCGGTACTACCAACCAGGGGTCGGTACTACCGAGGGTCGGTAGTACCGGCCCTATGGCGGTACTACCTCTAGGACAAAAATGGCCCCAACACAGAGAGCATGCGATCTGTTCGCGGAGGGGTCGGTAGTACCGGCCTTATGGCGGTACTACCTCTTGGCCAAAACTCCTCCGCGCTAAAACGGCCATAACTCTTAGCTCCGAACTCCGATTTCGATGATCTTGGACATTTTGGAAAGCTTATTCAGAGGGCTATACAACCCACATGAATACAAGATCCAAATCACAAAGGATTAGTACAGATTTCCAATCCAAGATCCATCGCTTCTCTTTTCAAAACAAAGATTTCTCCGAAAACTTCTCCGAGTTGATCCAATTCAACTCCACCACCTTCTCCTTTGCAAATGTGCTAACACCAACAAGTGTACATCATCATGTGCATGTGTGTTAGCATTTTCACTGTCATTTTCAAAGTATTAGAGGTTAGCACACTAGGTCCTAATGCATATGCATGTATGAATTCACCTAGTGGCACTTGATAACCGCGATCACCGAGATAGTCCCCTCTTAATAGTACGGCTATCTATCCTAAACACACTCACACCCTCTATGGTGTCTTGAGTGCCAAAACAAAATCCCTATTTATACCTTTGCCTTGATCTCCATAGGGGTTTTGCTTTTCTCTTCTTCTCTTTCCAAATGTGGAGCACTTGATCCATCTTTTCGTCATCACCACCAATACCATGATCATCATCTAGCTCCCGCACTTGGTGTGTACCAACCTAGCTCATAAACACTTCATGACAAAGGTTAGTGAAGGACCGAGAAGCAACCAGAAAGCGACCAGAGGGGGGGGGTGAATGGGAGCTTCAAAATTTCCTTTCGGAAACTAGTAGCCACTGTCCCGAGAATCACCCCAAAAGACAAACCCTAGAGCTTGCTAATGTCCACGACCCTAGATGTAGGGTGGATGCTTCCAAGAAGCACAGCGGGACACTACACAACTCTAGAACGCCAACGCAAAAGACGGAAACCAAGTCCGACAACGAACGAACGAACCGCGAACGAAACAGCGCAAAACAGTCACGACCGGACTCTGATCAGCGTCCGGTCAGCAGGGACCGGACGCGTCCGGTCACACAAAAACCGATCTGGGACCTTACTGTTTCTGACCGGACTCACAGTGGGAGCGTCCGGTCTCAACCAGCCTAGCGTCCGGTCGTCTGAAAAAACCCGATGAACAGTAATGACTGAGCGTCCGGTCAGTGATCAACAGATGCGTCCGGTCAACACACAGAAAAGAGCTGCGAAGAACATTCAACGACCGGACTCTGACCGTGCGTCCGGTCAGCCCGAGTCGAGCGTCCGGTCACCACGACAGCAGCCTGTTCGTCCACCGATTCGACTCGATCTCACCTAAAACGAATCCTCTAGGGATCAAACTTGGTGAGAAGAGTCAAAAGGAGTATAGTGAGCTATCCCTAAGAGATCATGGCTCGAACCTATCTCCAAATCGATGAATCGAAGAATTTCGGGGGAAAGGAGAAAACTTGACCCGAAACGAAAATCGATCGATCTCCTAGACCGTGAGGTTAGAGGTGAATTCCTTCGGTGGAAAGAAGTGTCTCACGATCTAGAAAACTTGGTTCAAATGGTTTTGCAAAATATGAACCGAACAAAGAGATCAAGCGACGGGAAAATCGTGGAGAAAAAGGATTCCGCGAAGAACACAAACGAAACGCGAATCACAACCACGAACTGCAACCGTGTGGCTACCACACGCTACAACAGTGAGATTACGGTCTCACTTCCTCAAAATCAACAGTACACAGAGGCAAGTCTCTCTGCGGATCTCAGCTAGCTACAGCAGGGGATGGGAGAGCAGGAAACCCTAAGTGCGAAAGAGCAAATGACTGAGATAGACGGGAGGAGGGTGTCTCCCGACTACTTATCCTACTACTAGCCTAAGTCTATTTCCTACTCTACCCCTCTCTATTCTAATTACAGAGCGAACCAGCTAAACCCTAGGGTTATTCTGGACCAACTCGGTGGTAGGTGTATTTGACGGCCACGCTCGCACAATTCGAAGCGTTGCCTCGACGCAACCTCCGGATCGCTGCCACGTGCCGTCCTCGCTCTGCACCCCCGGTTTTGTGGCCCAAACCGGGAAACCAGCCTTTTCCAGCCAACCCCCGGTTTTGAGGCCCAAACCGGGAAACCAGCCCACCAGCATCTGAGTTTTGAGGCCAAACTCAGCAAACCCTCAGCGCCCAGGTTTTGAGGCCCAAACCTGGAAACCGTCAGCCCGAGTTTTGTGGCCAAACTCGGAAACCGTCCACGCCCAGGTTTTGAGGCCCAAACCTGGAAACCGTCCATCCGATGGTTTTTCCCTGGCTCTACCACCAAACCGACGTCGTAGATGGGATGCACCTCCCGTGCACCC
The DNA here is from genome assembly GCA_009763385.1 of Coix lacryma-jobi var. lacryma-jobi. NCBI lineage: Eukaryota > Viridiplantae > Streptophyta > Magnoliopsida > Poales > Poaceae > Coix > Coix lacryma-jobi. The sequence continues at coordinate 151,824,624 of CM019827.1, read as the reverse complement.
CGTCCACCGACACGTGTCCCCGAGTCTACGACTCAGGCAACACATGACCGCATTTCTTCACTTGTCGTCGTCATAGGCTGCCAGCCACCACAGCTGATCCTCGGGCCTCTGGTCCCTCAGTCGAAGCCTCACGTCCGCCCTTCACCGCTCGGTACCTCGGCATGGCACGTCCGCCGCATGGCACGCCCATCCTTCACCGCACCCGGTCCGTCAGCACGGCACGTCTCAACTTGACCTTCACCTCGCCGTAGATCATTGTATCCGGGCTCGACACCTGCACAACACAAGCCAAAGAACATGCGCATCATCCCAGTTGACAATCACTCAACACTCAGAGACCCGGCATACACCCATGTATCCGCAATCTCCCCCTTGATGAGTGCATTGTCAACTACTCAAACAAATCATAATGAAAAGAAGAATAAGGAAGAAGGAGGAAGGAGAAGGAGAAAACTCAACCAAATGACCCAAAAGCATAGCAAAGCCGAAGAAGGTCAAGTGGAAAGAGCGAAAGAACTTGGTCCCCAAAGACATGGGCAACGGCTCGACGCAACCAAGTAAAGCAAAGCTAGCCCTCAAGAAGAGGTAGAACAGGCTCAACACCGCTAGCAGATAGCAATTGGAAACTCCAGAGAAAAGAGCTCAAACCAATTGAAGCCGAATGAAAATCGAAGCAAAATGCTAGTCCCTCAAGATAGAGGCACAGAGGCTCAACACAACTAGCAAAGAAAGCTCGAAACCAATGCCTTTCGGCCAAGCACGCTCCGAACCAATTGGAATGACTCCAAACTAAAAGAGAACCAATCGAAGACAAAATGCCCTGAAAATGTTTGCTAGTTCCTCAAGACAGAGGCAAAGGCTCAACACAACTAGCAAACTCCCCCTCGACAAGTGCAAGCAACTAGGAAAAACCCCCTTAGGTCCAACATGAGAAGAGCACAAAGATTTGATTTGAAATTCTCCCCCTTGACGAAAACTCCCCTTTAGTTGAACATCCAGGAGACATATGATTTGCAATTTCTCCCCCTTAGTTGAAAATGCACTAATCAAGAAAAGTCATCAAGGCAAGAAACTCCTCCTTCCAACATGCATATGAAGTCAGAAATGCAAGTTAGCAGCTCCAGGCATATAATCAAAAGAGTGCAAGAATGCTCTAAACAGTATAACTCCAATGACTCAACTAAGCACTTGTGACAGAACCGACCAATTTATACCAGATTAAGCACCGAATCGCTGCTTGCGCAGAGACTACAAGTACTTAAGCTCGTATAAACCCGGTAGTCCGGAAATCTCGAAGGATTTCAAGTCATTCAACTTTAACCAAGATCGTAATAGATTAGCGTACATGCCCACGATCCACATTCAGTTCGCATATAGTTCAAATACATCGGAGTTCAATAGTTATTACAAACCATAGTTTAAATTCAAAAGCGGAAGCAACATAGTTTTGAAACACAAGTCCGTAGTTCACAATACGGTGCCATATGCCTGATTAGTCCACAAAAGCATCAGGGAAGATAAGGATTGACCATGCCCATGGTCTAGTCACTGCCCTCGACGGGATACAGACAGTTCTCGCAATAGCCGAAGAAGCATTGCCCATCTGCAACAACAAAGGATAAAACCCTGAGTACGAGAAGGTACTCAGCTAGACTTACCCGTCATAAACCAGAAATAAACAACCCCAAGGATTATGCAAGGCTGTATCTCGAGTTGGCCACACTTACCTTTTTGCATAAAAGCATTTTATTATTAAATAATCATCATTAGAGTATTAGCAGTCACTTTTATGTAATCAGCCTGATTATCTAGATTTGCACCTGATCTAGAGCAAACACTTGACTACTTAATCAAGCAAGAGTGACTATTTCATTAATAGCCTTTCAGATTCACCAACCATAACTATCATTAATTCCATATATTACTACGGTAACACATGCTCAGTCAAGTTACTCACTAACCAGGAGCGATGGCGATTATAATCGATTCCTACCAGCTGGGGACAAAATGTCGCACACTCGCCCGACACACCCTGCCAGGTGGCCGTTGGCGACCACTTCAGGAGGTTCGAGAACCCAAATCGCGGGACGGCCATGGACCCTTCTACACCGAGGGTTATCTCAATGCCAGGTCGCTCAAGCTATTAACTGCCCACGGTCATGCCAGGTCGATCAGGCCCTGCCTGCCCTCGGACCATGCCAGGTCGATCAGAATAGTTGCCCACGGTACATGTAAGGCCCTGGGTGTTAGGCGTCAACGTCTCCATCACCGGCTCGAAAAACCTTACTCGGCTTCACGGGAGGTACTCCGACCTACTCCGTTAAGTGATTGACGCGTTCAAAATGACTGAGGTGTGCCTTCGTCGGGTCCTAATCGACACAGACGGGAGACTACTAGCACACAGAACCCGCGTCCTGCTGCTCCTACATCCCGCCCGGTCTCAGATTAATTATCCCATGGTTATATTCCACGATAGCACGAGGCTAAACATGTTTAGTATCCACCTATATGCGGGAGACAGGAAATCACCCGACTTTTACCGGTCTAAGCAGGGCTAAGCATAAACGAGCCTAGACTTATCAGGGATAACAAGGTAATATTTGCAGGTGGACAAGGATAATTAATTAATGCAGCAACGGTATCACACAACTCCTATAACCTAATGCAACAATCATATCAGGTTAACTTGTAAACGGTAATTTGCAAACCGTAGGAGGAAATGCTCCGGGGCTTGCCTCGCTCGAAGTCGGCGGGGCGGTGATCACGGCACTCCGGCAGATCTTCCGCGTCTCCTTCCGGAATCCTCTCTTCGGGTGTCTCCTCCTGACGCTGCTCCTCCGGCGTCTCCTGGGCTTCCACTACCGATCCTGCATGATGCGGTACATGAATGAATAACATGAATGCACATGAGATGCATGGTGATGCAACATGGAGTAACAATTCAGGAGATAAGCATATGTCATCTACTGTTACTCACTTACTTAATTTAACATACTACTTACTAAGTCTTGTTGTCACCACATCAAAGTTGCTTAACGGGTTTATTACCCTCTACTTATTTGTAGAATTAAATCTAGTTAAGTAGGCCTATAACAGTAACCTATCCTAGACAGCTTCACAAAAATCTATAACAATTACTGGAGATTTACAACACTTAATCTAATCCTCTGTCCAAATTTCACCCCATTTGGACCTAGACTCTACCCCCTATGAAAAAGACAAATTCTATCATGAACAGGTGCTTTGAACTACACCCCCTTGCACAAAGTATCAACCAACAAATTTCATAATTTTCTTCTGAACTTCTTAGCACAAGAGCAGTCAGTAAAAATTACCAAGCTCATACTCTTCATATTTCAATTACTACAAAATAAACAAGAAAACAGCATTTAATCATTTTAATTACTACTGCCAAATTATTTCACAAAGCATCCTCATTTTACATTTTTCCCAGAAACTATTCCTCAACACAAACCTAACAAAACAAGAATCACATTTTTCCGAGATAAATACAATTTACTATGCATTTAACAAGATTTCAGCCTAAACATGAATTAAATATAACTACACAGAAAATCACCACAAACTGGACATATTATATTTTTCATGCATAGACCTCAACATAACAAACCTAACAAAACTTGTTTCACCTTCTTAGCATTTGTATTTAGCAAGATATGAATTAAACAAGCATTACAACAATTTCTGAAAACTATTTAACAAAACCTGAAAAACATTCAAACAGAGAACTGCTACGGGTACCCGAACTAGTGCACACAGACAACACCAGGCTCGCTGACACGCGGGTCCCCGAGTCAAACTGTCCCCACCTGTCATCCCCACCGAGACAGGGGAGGCGTTGACCACGGCGGAGCTCACCGACGGCGAACTCCCCGGCGAAACCAACCCCACCGGCGGACTCCCCTCAACCTTCCGCACCCGTCGGTACCCTCGGCTGGCCTAGCACACACGCGGATCGAGCTCGCCGACGGCGATGGCGGACACGGCGGCGCGGGCGAGCTACGCCGGCCGGCTCCGGCCACGACGGGCTCATCCGACCCTCGAGATCTACTCCGGCGACCTTCATAACCCTAGCCCAGGGCTCGGAAGCCAGGGCGCAAGCTTCGAGCACCCATGTCCACGGCGGTGCCACTCCGGCGACCTTGGCAAGCGGCGGACGACGGCGTACTCGCGCTTCCGGACCCTAATCGGCCTAACCGTCACCACCACTAGCTCCAGCATACCGAGGCGATTCAAGAACGCTAGCTAGGGCAGATGGTTGAGCTCGGGAAGAGGGTTGGCCACGGCGGACCGAGCGCGCCGGCCATGGCGGTCATGGAGGACGGCGGCGTTCCGCGGGCTCCTAACCCTAATCGGCTAAACCATCACCCTCTACCTCCTCCTCGGACCTCACTAACCCCTAAACGAGCGCTAGGGTGACACGGAACCACGGGACGGAGGCCGGCCACGGCGGACCGAGCTCGGCGGTCATGGCGACCATGGCGGCGGCTCATCCCGGGGCTTACCTAGGGCTTCCTACAGGGTGCTAAGGGTAGCACGGGGTGCGGGGGCTCACGGCGAGGCTTGGCAGCTGGTTGGGTGGACGGTGCGGCGGCGGGACGGCGGCGAACGGCGGCGGCGCTCGCAGCTTTTCCCCTTTCTCCCCGCTCGGGCTCCGGCGAGAGGAACAAGAGCGAGAGAGAGACAGAATGGAGGGAGGAGCGGCGCGGCTTCGGGCAGCGGGGCGAGCGGCAGCTTATGCTTGCCACGCCGCGCGCGGACGCTGCGTCCCCGGCCGGAACGCGCCACGCGGCGAGCGAGCTCTGCGCGCGGTCGGCCACGACCGGCTGATTCAAACTGAATCGCCCGATTCAGTTAACGATGGCCGACTGACGGCCGAACTTTGAGCGCGATTAACTCCTAATCCATTTGATGAAACGCTAAACCACTTGCTCCTTTACTTAGAGCTACATGTCAGCTACAACTTTGGTTACAAGATTGGTCTCTGGTTCGGCCTAGATTGCTCCCGAGAAAGCTCCAAAGTTGGCTCCACGAAACTGTTTGGTCAGTTACAGACTTAGAAAATTTTCTAAGTCTAAACTCCCTCAAATCTGCCTTGTGGGTCCTAAAACACCTTGTTAAACCCATTTTCATGGGTTGGGCCTTAAACAACTTTTGTTCTACTCTAAATTCTACACACTTTTGGTTAAGGGCCCACAGCCATGCAAAGCTTCTATCAAGAAGGTCTTAGTTAGTCAAACAAAAGGACTCCTAGGGCTCTATCAAGGCAACTAGGGTTAGAGACTTGGTTAGCCAACATGACCAACATAAACCTAGCTTCATTTTGACTCCCCAACAAGGTTCAACTACTTAGAAGACTTAAGCACTCCACTAACAAGACAAACAAGCATTCCAACAAGCAGAGCATCATATGAGCATACATGAAATGACACCTAAAAAGAAAGAATGCAACATGAGAGGATGATGCTTTATGCTCATGAGATGTTAAGTTATGCATTTAGGGTTGCTTAACACCTAGGGTGTTACAGCCCTCCCCTCCTTAAAGGAATCTCGTCCCGAGATTAAGTTACTAACCATTTTTTTTAAAGAAGTGGGGATATACTTCTCTTAGATAATCTTCTGTTTCCCAAGTGGCATCTCGATCATCTTGCTCACTCCAAGATACCTTATACTGCTTCACTATTCTTCCGCGAGTTATCCTTTCTTTTTCATCAAGCACTCGTTGCGGCTCTACTGAGTAAGTGAGGTCGGATTGTAACTTGATGTTGGCCGGTTGTACTTCCTCTTCTGGAACTCGAAGACATTTCTTTAATTGTGACACATGGAATACAGGGAATATAGCCTTTAAATGTTCAGGTAACTGTAGTTGATAAGCCACTTCTCCCCTCCTTTCCATTATCCTGTAGGGTCCCACAAACCTTGGCGCTAACTTTCTTTTCACGCCAAAACGTCTAACTCCTTTCATGGGTGATACATTCAAATACACATAGTCACCCACTTTGAATTCAAGCGGCCTTCTTCGCTTATCGGCATAGCTTTTCTGTCGGGACTGTGCCGCTGCGATATGTTGTTGAATTATTCTAACTTGTTCTTCTGCTTCCCTAACGAAGTCAATTCCATAGTAGCGACGTTCTCCTGGTTCAACCCAACTCACTGGTGTTCTGCATCTCCTGCCATACAGAGCTTCGAAAGGTGCCATATGAATGCTTTCTTGATAACTGTTGTTGTAAGCAAATTCTGCTAATGGCAACCACTTCTCCCAAGATCCCTTTGCGGATATCACACATGCTCTCAACATATCTTCTAAAACCTGGTTTACCCTTTCAGTTTGCCCTGAAGTCTGGGGATGGTAAGCTGAACTATGGATTAACTTAGTGCCTAACTCTTTTTGCAGTTTCTCCCAGAATGGTGCAGTAAACTGCGTTCCGCGATCCGAAACTATGACTTTGGGTATACCATGCAATCGGACAATCTGATTGATATAAATCTCTGCATAGTCTGGTGCTCGATAACAAGTTTTAACTGGTATGAAATGAGCGGTCTTGGTGAGACGGTCTACTATTACCCATATTGAATTGTTTCCCTTCTGAGTGGTAGGCAAACCGGTGATAAAATCCATACTCACTTCTTCCCACTTCCATTCAGGTATTGATAAAGGTTGAAGTGTTCCGGCTGGCTTCAGGTGGATGGCCTTCACTCGACAACACGTGTCGCATCTGGCTACATATGCGGCAATTTCCTTCTTCATTTTGGTCCACCAAAATCTGGGACGCAAATCTTGATACATCTTAGTGCTCCCGGGATGGATAGACAATTTAGAACGATGAGCCTCTTCCATAATCTGATTTTTGAGTTCCCTATTCTTGGGTACCACTAAGCGATTATCAAACCATAACACTCCCTTATCATCAACTCGGAAATGTTTTACGGGTTCAGTGGCAGCTCTTAGCTTTTCCTTGATATAATAGATTCCCTTGTCTGTTTTCTGCCCTTCTAGAATCTGATCAACTAAGGTGCTCTGTAGCTCGATGTGACGCAGGATCACAGGGTGTACGAGACTAAACTCATCCTTTGGTTGTAACCTCAAGTTATTACAATGCGACTTCCGACTTAGTGCATCAGCAACCACATTTGCCTTTCCAGGGTGATAATGTATCTGCAAATTATAATCCTTAATCAACTCAAGCCATCTTCTCTGCCTCATATTCAGTTCAGGTTGAGTAAAGATATACTTGAGACTTTTGTGGTCCGTATACATGTTACAGACGTTACCAAGAAGATAATGTCTCCATATTTTTAGAGCGTGTACCACAGCAGCTAATTCCAAGTCATGCGTAGGATAATTAACTTCATGTTTTCTCAACTGACGTGAAGCATAAGCAATCACTCTGCCTTCTTGCATAAGAACACAACCTAAACCAACTTTTGATGCGTCGCAGAAGACATCAAACGGCTTCTCGATATCTGGTTGAGCTAAGACAGGGGCAGTGGTTAATAGTTTCCGCAAGGTACGGAAAGCTGTTTCACACTTCTCTGTCCACTCAAACTTCTGATCCTTCTGAAGCAAACTTGTCATGGGCTTGGCAATCTTGGAGAAATCGGGAATGAAACGACGATAATACCCTGCTAAACCGAGAAAACTCCGAATCTCCCCAACTGAAGTTGGAGCTTCCCATTCCATTACTTCTTGGACTTTGCTAGGGTCCACAGAGATTCCTTCTTCTGACAGGATGTGACCAAGAAATTGTACTTGCTTCAACCAAAATTCACATTTGCTAAACTTAGCATAGAGTTTATGCTCTCGTAGCCTTGTCAAAACAATCCTCAAATGTTTTGCATGGTCGTCCGGGTTCTCAGAATAAACCAAAATATCATCAATGAACACCACTACAAACTTATCTAGTTCTGGCATGAATACCGAGTTCATCAAACTCATAAAGTAAGCTGGAGCATTTGTCAATCCAAAAGACATGACTAAATACTCGTATAGGCCATATCTGGTTGAAAAAGCAGTCTTTGGGATATCTTGTGGTCGGATTCTAATTTGATGATAGCCTGATCTCAGATCGATCTTGGAGAATACTTTGGCTCTGGATAACTGGTCAAACAAAATATCTATCCGTGGCAACGGATATTTGTTCTTAACGGTCACGGCATTAAGCGGTCGATAATCCACACACATCCGCAGAGACTTGTCCTTCTTCTTGACAAACAAAGCTGGACATCCCCACTCTGACACACTAGGTTGAATGAAACCCTTGTCCAAAAGTTCCTTAATCTGCGTCTTGAGTTCAGCTAATTCATTGGGCGGCATACGATAAGGTCTTCTCGAGATCGGTGCAGTCCCTGGTAACAGCTCAATGGTAAACTCTACAGCCCGCTTGGGCGGTAAACCCGGCAACTCATCTGGAAAGACGTCTGGGAAATCCCGAACAACTAGAATTTTTGACAGGTCCTCTATAGATAAGGTACAAGATAGATCAACAAAATCAGCCCCTCGAGGAAGAGAGATACGTAACTTGTTGTCCCTCCTTGGATCAGACAAGGTAAGAGTTCTTCCTGCAGTGTCTAACACCGCTTTCCACATACTCATCCAACTCATTCCTAGGACTACATCCATACTGAGCCCTGGCAAAACTACTAAATTAGCCCCAAACTTATGCCCTCTGATGTCGATGGTTGCATCACGGACCATCTGCCTAGACAACACACTACTCCCCACAAAGCTTACGCGAAACCCATAATCCATTTCAGACACCTCTTGATCATGCTTTTGTGCAAATGCTTTACTCATGAACGAATGCGATGATCCAGTATCAAACAAAACAACTGCAGGATGATGGTTAACAAGACACATACCAGCAGTCACGGGTTCTCCAGCACGAGCTTCTTCAGCGGTCATGTTGTGCAGGCGTGCGGGGTAGTTGGCCTGTTGCTTCTTTGGGTAGGGGCAGTATCTTGCGAAGTGCCCCTCTTGGTTGCAGTTGTAGCATGGTCCCCGAACCAATGGTTTGTTCCCTGAAGAACTGCCTTGACTTCCACGAGCCTGAGCAGCAGCTATCTTGTATGGCTTCTGATTGCGCTGAGCTTGTGGCTGATTCTTCTTCTGCGGCGGCCTAAAACGTGCCCCCGGCGCTGGTGGTCGATACAGATTTCGCTGAGCTGGTGGTCCTCTGGGTTGTGATGATCCTGATTCAAAGGTCCTCTTCCGGGCCTTGCTAGCGGCATGCTTGTTGTTATGATTTTCTTGAATCAGACAGTCACTTATGAAGTCACTGAAATTGGTACGGGACGATGTACCCACTGACTTTCCCATTTTAGTATTCAAGCCTCTCTTAAAACTAGCAATCTTCTTAGCGTCTGTGTCAACGAAGTCTGGGACATAACGAGCCAGTGAATTGAATATGTGATGATACTCCGTAACAGATCGAGTCCCCTGAGTCAGGTTCATGAACTCGGCCACCTTCATCTGGGTCAAACCCGGCGGAATGTAATGACCTCGGACAGCAGCAGTAAACACCCTCCAAGTGATGGGAACATTGGCAGGGTAGGTGGTGCGGTGATGTCCCCACCAAATCCCGGCTGGTCCCTACAACTGGTGTGCGGCATATTCTGCTTTTAGTTCTTCTGTGAGCCTGAGCAAACGAAACTTCTGCTCCAGAGTATGCAGCCATTCTTCTGCCTCCAACGGTTCCGTAGCTTCCTTGAAGATAGGCGGTTTAGTATCCAAGAAATCCTTGAAAGAACTATATTGGTTCGGCTCAGGGCGTTGATGTCCCTGGGCCAAGTTCTCCCTCAGCAAAGCTTCGATGTTGCGCTGGCTTCCAAGAAATTGAGCAAAAAGCTGCTCAGCCGTTGGTGGTGGAGGAGGTGGTGGATTGCGGTTTTCTCTGGGGTCCTCATTTCCACCACTACCGCCTGCTCCACTACGAGTTGTCGTCATCTGCATATAGGATAGTAAGCGACCATTAGGCGAAGTTGCAACTTGTAGAGAACAATAAATCACACCCACTGAAATTATTCGGAAAAGAAATTCACCAAACAATGACAGAGGTACAATGAATTTCAATCCACATCGCATCAACACATAACAAGATCACTTAACACATCATGCAAAAGATAACATATCATCCATAGCTTTGTCCATACATATGGGTCTTTCCAAGGTCTCTCACACATAACATAAGTCTGCTACCCATGCTTACATACAGCCCAACACACCAAAAGATCGGGCGTGCCAACTTACGCAAAAGACCATCTAGACGCTAAGCATACGATCTAGACTACTCTCTAGCGATCTCACCAACGTCACCGTCCTCGCTAGACATATCTGAAGAACTACTAGAAGAACTACTCGGCTCCGGATCCTCCTGGGGAAAGATGGGGTTCCTCTCATTTTCCCTGCGATGGATCTCCTCGTGCAGACGATCGTTGTAGTCCTGCAGGTGATGGAGTTGCAGCTCTAGGTCTCCCACTCGCAACCTCAGCAGCCTGTTCTCCTCTGAAACACGAATGCCCTCAACGCAAACTCCTCGAAGCGCCTCCTCAGTCTCCCTCTGAAGTGCCTGGTCTCTCTCTACTGTCAACTGAGCTAGCTGTGTAGTGAGGAGGTCTATCTCTGTAGCGTGCTCCTCCTGCCGGCGATGTTGTGCAGCCATCTCCTCGCTAAGAATATGATCCAGATGATCATAGCTGCGCGACAGGCACCCGTAAGTAGCCATCAGAGCAGCCATCGCACTCCCTGCTGGTCCAGCACAATGCTCCCTCTCAAGAGAGCTAGCCTCAAGTACGGTAGCGCCTGGCTGACGCCACACTGCCTGGTAAGGATCTGTCGTCGGGAAGATACTGGCAGTAGCTTGGGCAACCACCTCTGGATGGTCCTCCATGATGTCCCGGAGAACTGTGTATGCGACCCTGTTGGCTGCATCCCAGGGGGTCCTCCCCTGCAAAGCAAACACTCGACGGCACCAGACGTGATCCTGCTCATCGCGGCTGGGTACGTCCACCTCCACCGTGTACACGTGACGATCCTCTGACAACTGCACACGGTGCCAGTCGTACTGCGGCTCCTGGCCCTCCTGATATCTGACCAGGTGCAGAACTCTCCAGAGGATAGTGGGCATCCCAAATTTTCCCAAAAAGTCCTCTGATCCCTCATCGGTCCATGGCCCCAGCATGTAGTTAGGCCTTTTGCCTCCCGTGGACTTGCGAGCAGTGCGCTTGGTGCGTGCCATCTGTAAGAAGTGTACCCACACATAGATTTTTATTAGTCTGAGAACAACTTTTATTAGGAAAACGGGACGGAAACCATAAGGAAGGAAGTAAGATTAATGCAAGATTAAATGATCATGATGCATGCACGTTTCATACGTCCTCACTGCCTACAATCTAACGGCTAGGCGGTGGCATACACGTTCACTCATAACGTTAACTAAACGGACTACACGTTCGCAAGTTAGCATACCTGCAGAAACTCACTTCAGCCCTTCCCACAGTATGAACATCATGCACTGCTGAAATTTAAATCTAATACTCACTTAGGTGTACACCCGGTATACACGTAAACAGTATATACACCCATCAGAAATTATTACTCCCACAATCAATACTTTCACATATACTTGTGTGGAACAGGTATACGCATCGGTATCATATAAGCACTTCCCTAGATTGGCGGTTGTCCAATCATGCTCTCACAACTCTCATTACCTTTAACGTAGAGGCAATTGATCCATACATTACTATTCCGAGGAATAGCATCCATACAATTTCACCCTTGCCGTATGGACGACAGAATAAACAGAAAATAAGTATGATGCACGACCCCCAAAGTTAGTACTTAAATAGCCACCTAAGTTCCTATTGGGCATAAGGACTTGATCAATGGCACACCTAAATTTTTATAAGAAGGGTTTTTCAGAACCTACTATAGCTACAAGTTTTGACAATGAAGAAATTTTATTTGAAAATACAGTTTTTCAAATAGAATCATGAACAGTAACGCTAACCACGCTCCGATGCCAGCTGTGACAGAACCGACCAATTTATACCAGATTAAGCACCAAATCGCTGCTTGCGCAGAGACTACAAGTACTTAAGCTCGTATAAACCCGGTAGTCCGGAAATCTCGAAGGATTTCAAGTCATTCAACTTTAACCAAGATCGTAATAGATTAGCGTACATGCCCACGATCCACATTCAGTTCGCATATAGTTCAAATACATCGGAGTTCAATAGTTATTACAAACCATAATTTAAATTCAAAAGCGGAAGCAACATAGTTTTGAAACACAAGTCCGTAGTTCACAATACGGTGCCATATGCCTGATTAGTCCACAAAAGCATCAGGGAAGATAAGGATTGACCATGCCCATGGTCTAGTCACTGCCCTCGACGGGATACAGACAGTTCTCGCAATAGCCGAAGAAGCATTGCCCATCTGCAACAACAAGGGATAAAACCCTGAGTACGAGAAGGTACTCAGCTAGACTTACCCGTCATAAACCAGAAATAAACAACCCCAAGGATTATGCAAGGCTGTATCTGGAGTTGGCCACACTTACCTTTTTGCATAAAAGCATTTTATTATTAAATAATCATCATTAGAGTATTAGCAGTCACTTTTATGTAATCAGCCTGATTATCTAGATTTGCACCTGATCTAGAGCAAACACTTGACTACTTAATCAAGCAAGAGTGACTATTTCATTAATAGCCTTTCAGATTCACCAACCATAACTATCATTAATTCCATATATTACTACGGTAACACATGCTCAGTCAAGTTACTCACTAACCAGGAGCGATGGCGATTATAATCGATTCCTACCAGCTGGGGACAAAATGTCGCACACTCGCCCGACACACCCTGCCAGGTGGCCGTTGGCGACCACTTCAGGAGGTTCGAGAACCCAAATCGCGGGACGGCCATGGACCCTTCTACACCGAGGGTTATCTCAATGCCAGGTCGCTCAAGCTATTAACTGCCCACGGTCATGCCAGGTCGATCAGGCCCTGCCTGCCCTCGAACCATGCCAGGTCGATCAGAATAGTTGCCCACGGTACATGTAAGGCCCTGGGTGTTAGGCGTCAACGTCTCCATCACCGGCTCGAAAAACCTTACTCGGCTTCACGGGAGGTACTCCGACCTACTCCGTTAAGTGATTGACGCGTTCAAAATGACTGAGGTGTGCCTTCGTCGGGTCCTAATCGACACAGACGGGAGACTACTAGGACACAGAACCCGCGTCCTGCTGCTCCTACATCCCGCCCGGTCTCAGATTAATTATCCCATGGTTATATTCCACGATAGCACGAGGCTAAACATGTTTAGTATCCACCTATATGCAGGAGACAGGAAATCACCCGACTTTTACCGGTCTAAGCAGGGCTAAGCATAAACGAGCCTAGACTTATCAGGGATAACAAGGTAATATTTGCAGGTGGACAAGGATAATTAATTAATGCAGCAACGGTATCACACAACTCCTATAACCTAATGCAACAATCATATCAGGTTAACTTGTAAACGGTAATTTGCAAACCGTAGGAGGAAATGCTCCGGGGCTTGCCTCGCTCGAAGTCGGCGGGGCGGTGATCACGGCACTCCGGCAGATCTTCCGCGTCTCCTTCCGGAATCCTCTCTTCGGGTGTCTCCTCCTGACGCTGCTCCTCCGGCGTCTCCTGGGCTTCCACTACCGATCCTGCATGATGCGGTACATGAATGAATAACATGAATGCACATGAGATGCATGGTGATGCAACATGGAGTAACAATTCAGGAGATAAGCATATGTCATCTACTGTTACTCACTTACTTAATTTAACATACTACTTACTAAGTCTTGTTGTCACCACATCAAAGTTGCTTAACGGGTTTATTACCCTCTACTTATTTGTAGAATTAAATCTAGTTAAGTAGGCCTATAACAGTAACCTATCCTAGACAGCTTCACAAAAATCTATAAAAATTACTGGAGATTTACAACACTTAATCTAATCCTCTGTCCAAATTTCACCCCATTTGGACCTAGACTCTACCCCCTATGAAAAAGACAAATTCTATCATGAACAGGTGCTTTGAACTACACCCCCTTGCACAAAGTATCAAACAACAAATTTCATAATTTTCTTCTGAACTTCTTAGCACAAGAGCAGTCAGTAAAAATTACCAAGCTCATACTCTTCATATTTCAATTACTACAAAATAAACAAGAAAATAGCATTTAATCATTTTAATTACTACTGCCAAATTATTTCACAGAGCATCCTCATTTTACATTTTTCCCAGAAATTATTCCTCAACACAAACCTAACAAAACAAGAATCACATTTTTCCGAGATGAATACAATTTACTATGCATTTAACAAGATTTCAGCCTAAACATGAATTAAATATAACTACACAGAAAATCACCACAAACTGGACATATTATATTTTTCATGCATAGACCTCAACATAACAAACCTAACAAAACTTGTTTCACCTTCTTAGCATTTGTATTTAGCAAGATATGAATTAAACAAGCATTACAACAATTTCTGAAAACTATTTAACAAAACCTGAAAAACATTCAAACAGAGAACTGCTACGGGTACCCGAACTAGTGCACACAGACAACACCAGGCTCGCTGACACGCGGGTCCCCGAGTCAAACTGTCCCCACCTGTCATCCCCACCGAGACAGGGGAGGAGTTGACCACGGCGGAGCTCACCGACGGCGAACTCCCCGGCGAAACCAACCCCACCGGCGGACTCCCCTCAACCTTCCGCACCCGTCGGTACCCTCGGCTGGCCCAGCACACACGCGGATCGAGCTCGCCGACGGCGATGGCGGACACGGCGGCGCGGGCGAGCTACGCCGGCCGGCTCCGGCCACGACGGGCTCATCCGACCCTCGAGATCTACTCCGGCGACCTTCATAACCCTAGCCCAGGGCTCGGAAGCCAGGGCGCAAGCTTCGAGCACCCATGTCCACGGCGGTGCCACTCCGGCGACCTTGGCAAGCGGCGGACGACGGCGTACTCGCGCTTCCGGACCCTAATCGGCCTAACCGTCACCACCACTAGCTCCAGCATACCGAGGCGATTCAAGAACGCTAGCTAGGGCAGATGGTTGAGCTCGGGAAGAGGGTTGGCCACGGCGGACCGAGCGCGCCGGCCATGGCGGTCATGGCGGACGGCGGCGTTCCGCGGGCTCCTAACCCTAATCGGCTAAACCATCACCCTCTACCTCCTCCTCGGACCTCACTAACCCCTAAACGAGCGCTAGGGTGACACGGAACCACGGGACGGAGGCCGGCCACGGCGGACCGAGCTCGGCGGTCATGGCGACCATGGCGGCGGCTCATCCCGGGGCTTACCTAGGGCTTCCTACAGGGTGCTAAGGGTAGCACGGGGTGCGGGGGCTCACGGCGAGGCTTGGCAGCTGGTTGGGTGGACGGTGCGGCGGCGGGACGGCGGCGAACGGCGGCGGCGCTCGCAGCTTTTCCCCTTTCTCCCCGCTCGGGCTCCGGCGAGAGGAACAAGAGCGAGAGAGAGACAGAATGGAGGGAGGAGCGGCGCGGCTTCGGGCAGCGGGGCGAGCGGCAGCTTATGCTTGCCACGCCGCGCGCGGACGCTGCGTCCCCGGCCGGAACGCGCCACGCGGCGAGCGAGCTCTGCGCGCGGTCGGCCACGACCGGCTGATTCAAACTGAATCGCCCGATTCAGTTAACGATGGCCGACTGACGGCCGAACTTTGAGCGCGATTAACTCCTAATCCATTTGATGAAACGCTAAACCACTTGCTCCTTTACTTAGAGCTACATGTCAGCTACAACTTTGGTTACAAGATTGGTCTCTGGTTCGGCCTAGATTGCTCCCGAGAAAGCTCCAAAGTTGGCTCCACGAAACTGTTTGGTCAGTTACAGACTTAGAAAATTTTCTAAGTCTAAACTCCCTCAAATCTGCCTTGTGGGTCCTAAAACACCTTGTTAAACCCATTTTCATGGGTTGGGCCTTAAACAACTTTTGTTCTACTCTAAATTCTACACACTTTTGGTTAAGGGCCCACAGCCATGCAAAGCTTCTATCAAGAAGGTCTTAGTTAGTCAAACAAAAGGACTCCTAGGGCTCTATCAAGGCAACTAGGGTTAGAGACTTGGTTAGCCAACATGACCAACATAAACCTAGCTTCATTTTGACTCCCCAACAAGGTTCAACTACTTAGAAGACTTAAGCACTCCACTAACAAGACAAACAAGCATTCCAACAAGCAGAGCATCATATGAGCATACATGAAATGACACCTAAAAAGAAAGAATGCAACATGAGAGGATGATGCTTTATGCTCATGAGATGTTAAGTTATGCATTTAGGGTTGCTTAACACCTAGGGTGTTACAGCACTCAAATAGCGAAGGCTCAAACTGATCACACATACGAAATATGAACCTATGAGCATGTGAGCAGTCTTTAGCCAAAAAGATAGTCACCATCAAAATAGCACTACACATGTATAGACAGGAATCCAAACAAGTGCTAAACATGTATACAAGGTGAACTACCCCTAGCAAAGTTCAATCATCATGCATAGGAATGAAGCATATACTTGTGATTTCTTTTTTTATATCGGAGTTGCAGCGGTGAAATTACACAAGTTTAATTTCAGCATGTGATTGCGAGAGGTTGAAAGCTTGTCTTTGCCTAACTTTTCAACCGTGCGAAGCCTATGCATATGCAATCAGAAGCTTAAAGCAACTGTTTTGGTCATACACTACACGGCTCAAGTTTAACTCAAAGTGCAATGAGAAACAGTCTCGATACCGTGAGGTGTTGACAAGCAATCCCATCTCGATCTTTTCAATTCACTAAGACTTGGTTCAAACTTTAAACATGATATGAACAGACCAAGCAAGTGAATGACTCATAACTGGAGACATAGCAACCTAGCATATATGAAAAGCATGAATGGACTCAACACATCCTACACATGCTAGTTGCATATCTCAATGGTGAACATTTTCAGATTTTATATACATTAAGTAAATTCACCATTCCAAAAATAGCTCAGCTCATAACATGTACTAGTGATCAGGAAGAGCATAAGCTACAAGCATCCATATAAGCATCGGAGCATACTAAATAGAGCATAGTTACATTCTAGTGATTATAAACATGAAGCTCAAAATGTAAATGCGTATGCTGAAATGCAAAAAGAAAAGAAAGACAAAAGAGTCAGTCAAATATACAAGATCCAAAATGTTTCCCCCATCTAAAAGGGGAAACACACACCAAGCTCACCCCTCAACCGATTAAAGGTTGATTCGTCTAAAGGCTTGGTGAAAATATCAGCCAGTTGATGATGAGTATCGACATGGCGAAGATCGATATCACCCTTCTCCTGGTGGTCTCGCAGAAAATGAAAGCGCACATCAATGTGTTTGGTCTTCGAATGAAGCACGGGGTTCTTAGCAACGCTAATGGCACTCGTGCTGTCACAAAGCAAAGGCACGCGAGAAAAGCTCAGACCAAAATCACGCAAAGTGGCCATCATCCAAAGCAACTGGGAACAGCAGCTAGCCGCAGCAACATATTCAGCCTCTGTAGTGGACTGAGCGACACTAGACTGCTTGCGAGAAGACCACGAAACAAGAGAAGAACCAATAAATTGGCAAGTCCCAGAAGTGGACTTGCGCTCAATACGGCAACCAGCAAAATCGGCATCGGAATAACCGCAAAGGGAGAGGGTGGAGGAAACAGAATACCAAATCCCGAACTCAGGCGTGAAACGAAGGTACCTGAATATGCGCTTCACTGCCTGACGGTGAGAGGTGCGCGGCGACGCCTGAAAGCGCGCATACAGACACACCGCGAACTGGATGTCCGGGCGTGTCGCCGTCAGGTAGAGGAGCGACCCGATCATGCTGCGGTACTCCTTCTGGTCCACTGCTTCTCCATCCACATCCGCATCCAGGGCAGTCGTCATCGACATGGGTGTTGGAAGAGGCTTGGCCTCACCCACATCGAACCGCTTCAGCAAGTCCTTGGTGTACTTGCCCTGGTGCACAAACGTCCCCTCTCGGGATTGCTTAATTTGCAACCCGAGAAAGAATGTCAGCTCGCCCATCATGCTCATCTCGAACTCCCTGCTCATAGTATCTGCAAACTTGGCAACCCAAGCGTGAGAAGAACCACCGAAAATGATATCATCCACGTAAATCTGGACCAAGAGAGTGTCTTTGCCTTGCTTGAGTAGAAAGAGCGTTTTATCTACACATCCCATTTTAAAACCCTTAGCAAGCAAAAAGGTTTTCAACCTATCATACCAGGCTCTAGGGGCTTGTTTCAAACCATATAAAGCTTTGTGGAGTTTAAAAACATGGTTTGGAAACTTGGGATTTTCAAAACCGGGGGGTTGCTCAACATACACTTCCTCTTCTATGTAGCCGTTTAAGAAGGCACTCTTGACATCCATTTGAAAGAGTTTAAAACCTTTGGATGCAGCAAAAGCCAAGAGTATCCTAATAGCCTCCAAACGAGCTACAGGAGCAAAAGTCTCCTCATAGTCTATCCCCTCCTTCTGACTATAACCCTTTGCTACAAGCCTGGCCTTGTTTCTAACAACGTGGCCATCCTCTCCTTGCTTGTTTTTGAAAACCCATTTTGTCCCAATAGGCTTACACTCAGGAGGAGGTGGAACTAGAACCCAAACCCGATTTCGCTCAAAATTTTCTAACTCCTCATGCATGGCATTGACCCAGTCTGGATCCGTCAAAGCGTGTCCAACATCTCGGGGCTCAAAATTAGCAACAAAAGCAGAATGAGCGAAGTGTGAGATCTGCTGTGACCTGGACCGAGTGACTCGTTCGTCGATGTTGCCGATCATCTGCTAAGGCGGGTGCTGGCGCTGGATGTGTCGTGGCGCCTCCCGAGCTGAAGTAGCCTCCCCCTCAACAGCAGCTGGTGCCTCCCCGGGTACAAATGGTACCGCTCGGGGTGGCGGATCCCACGGCCCCCAGGAAGAAGAGGTGTCGGGGCCGTGAGTCGTCGTAGAAGCCGCTCTTAGCGGCACTGCAGGTGGAGGGGGTGCTGGATCATCCATACCTTCAGCACCCTCGTCCTCGTCATCAAAAAGAGGCTCACCAACCTCATGATCACCTGCACGCTCAAAACGAGAAGAAGGACAAACCATGGTCTCATCGAAGGTGACATCTGATGTCTCCATGACTCGGTTAGTATCAAGGTTAAGTACACGATATGCTCGAGTGTGAGTGCCGTAACCCAAAAACACACCGTCAGAAGAACGAGACTCAAACTTGTCCAAGTTGCCCTTTTTTAGTATAAAAGAATGGCAACCAAAAACTCGAAAATAACTCACCTTGGGCAGTTTTCCAAAACGCAACTCATAAGAAGTCTTTTTCAAGAAAGCTCGGAGAAAAATGCGATTGGAAATGTAGCATGCAGTGCTCATAGCTTCGGCCCAATATCGCCTAGGAGTCCTATGCTCATCGAGCATCGTCCTAGCCATCTCTACAAGGGTCCGATTCTTCCTCTCTACAACACCATTTTGTGGCGGTGTGTAGGGGGAAAGAAAACTGATGCTCTAAACCCAAAGAGTTACAAAACCTCTCAAAATCCGAATTTTTAAATTCGGAACCATTATCGCTCCGAATTGCTCGCATCGAGTTCAAAGGGAACTCGTTCTGAAGACGCAAAATCAGATTGCGAGCAAAGGAGAAAGTCTCAGTCTTCTCAGCTAAAAAGAAGACCCACGAATATCTCAAAAAGTCATCAACAACAACAAGCACATACCACTTCCCCCCAACCGAGCTCACCCGAGCCGGACCAACAAGGTCCATGTGCAAAAGCTCTCCAAGGTGCTTGGTCATGACCTGAGTCACTGGATGGTGGGGAGCGGCAACCATCTTCCCGTGTCTACAAGAGTGGCAAACAAGATCCTTCTCCATATGTAACTTGGGCAATCCTCGGATTAGGCCAAGTGAACTAAGCCTTGCAAGCAAGTCGAAGCTCAAATGTCCAAGTCTCCTATGCCACTTCCAAAGATTAGAGGAGGAAGGTCCAGCCACAAGACAACGAGAAGTGCCAAAAGACTCCGAGAAATTCGCACGAAAGACTTTTCCAAAGGGCGAAATCAAACACACAAGATTTCCCTGAGGATCCAAAATACGACTGAGATTCAGTTTAAAACGAATCTCATAGTCGTCGTCAAAGAGTTGCGAAACAGAAAGAAGGTTAAAATGCAAGTTAGAAACAAGAGCAACATCGCGCAACACAAAGTGCTCATTAACTCGCACCGACCCGCGAGACAATACCTTACCTTTGCTATTGTCGCCGAAGGTTATGTACTCCTTTCCGGCAACAGGGCTAAGGCTGGAGAACCACTTGGCGTTTCCGGTCATGTGCCTCGAGCAACCGGAATCCACCAACCAAATGTCCTCCAACCGTTTTACCTACATCAATAAAAAGACATAGGGTGAGCATACGGTCCAACACTGGGGTTAGTGAAGTAGGAAGAATACCAGCGTTGGGTCGGCTGCTCAAAAGAACGGTTAGCAGAAAAACCATTCCTCGCACGTCTACGAGAGGAGCGATCACCACGTAGAGGAAAACGTGGTCCGCTAAGGGAGGAGCGTCCATCGCGATACTCAAAACGCGGTGGGGGAAAACGCTCAACTACAAAGCCTCCGCCACAGGGTCCATAGCCTACAACTGCAGGCTCCCGCCGGGCACGTTCTCTACGAGGCCTAGGCCTAGCAACTTGAGGCACTGTGCCTCTAGGCCTAGCGTCTCTCCTCGGAGCTCTCTGCTGCCTAGGCCTGGGAACTTGAGGTTCTGGACCTCTGGGCCTAGCTGCTCTCCTCGGAGCTCTCTTCTGAACATTCGGCACATGTACATCATGAAAAGGATGGTACATGTCCGTGTTGTTCATCTCCCTAGCACGGCGCGCCTCTCTCTTGCGCCTAAAGCAGAACTCGCTCAAGTGTCCATCTCTCCCACAGAAATCACAATGATACCTCACCGCACGCAAAGGGGGTTGTTGGTACTCATGGCTGTGGGTGTGGATCACTTTGCCCTTCTGTGGCAACTCCTCCTGGATAGGTGGCATTGTATCCAGCTTGTTCTTTAGGTGGTTGGGTTTGGGATGCCACACTTGGTTCTTGGGTGGAGCTCTCGGAGGTTCCTCAAACACCCCATCCTTGGTGGTAGGCTTGACGGGCTCTTTGGGTGGAAGCTTGGTCAGTTTGGGAGTAGTGGTGGAGTTGGGCTTCTCACTAGGATTCAGACCACTTGACTCTCCAATCTTCCCAAAAGCAGAAAGATCAACACCCTGAGCAAGACCTACACCAGAACCTCCAGCAGCTCGCTTAAATTGGGAGATCATCATCCCGAGCTGCGGCTCACTACAAGAGACCCATGACAAGATGGTCCGAAGGTATGTGTTTTCCTCCTCGGTTTGCATCTTTCCATGCTTGACATTGGCAATCTCCATCTCCAAACCCTCACACAAAGCACACTTAGCCACACAAGTGCTACCTGAGTTGGCCTCCTCAAGAGACACAATCTTGGCATTCTTCTCTGCCAACTCAGATTGCAAGACAGGACAAGTCTTGCACGCACCCAACAGAGAAGGTCTAGCCTTCAGCTCATCCACCTCTCCTACCAACGCAGCATACTTACCTCTCAAAGTGAGAAGGTCAGTCATGTGCGTGGTGCACATCTCACACTCAACCTCCTCCGACACGACCACGGTGGACTTGGCAAACTCAAGCTCTCTCACCGTGTCCTCCCACTTCTGCCTAAACTCCTTGCGCTCTCTAGCGGCACGCCTAAGCAACTTGTCCTGACTAAGGAGCGCGGCAGTAAGCTTCTCAACCTCAGCAGAAAGCTCGTCGTGGGTGAGGGATACCTGGGAGGTGTCGTCGTCGTCGTCGTCCCGAGGGGTGTGCTCCAGCTTGCCGTCGACCTCATCACCAAGCGCCATGGTGCAGAAGTCATCGTCGTCGGCGAAGAAGCAGAGGCCGTTCAGCTTGTCCTCGATCCTCTTCTTCTTCTCGGACTCGTCATCGCTTGAGAAGGCGGAGTCGTCATCCGAGCCGTCGACGTCGCTGAGCGTGGCGAAGAACGCACGCTGCTCAGCCTGGGCCTTCTCCAAGTACTTCTTCTTGATGTACTCCTTGTCGAAGCCGCCCCTCCGCTTGTGCCTCGCGGGGACGTACTTCTCCTTGCGCTTGCCGGAGTCGTACTTGTGCCCATGATCGCCCTTCCCAGATGAATGCTTCTTCTTGGGGCAGTTGGCGATGAAGTGGTCGGGGTCGCCGCACTCATAGCATCCTGAGCGTCCTCCTCCGCGGCGACGGTTCATGCGGTTGTTGTGGAACCGCGAGAACCGGTTGGCGAGCATTGCCAACTCGTCATCCCCCAACGACTCAAGCTGGTCCTCTGTGACAGAAAAGAGTGAAGAAAGTGCAAAGCCAACAGAGGGGTTAGCAGAAGAGCCAGAAACCAAAGCCATAGTCGGGCCAGAAGGATTCGCATAAGAAGCCCTCGACATGGCGTCAATCTCACTAGACTTGAGATTACTAAAGAGCTCGTCGCAAGTGAGAGTCTCATAGTTAGACGATTCGATGATCGCCTGGACCTTTGAGTCCCACACCGATCGATCGAGAGTATGCAAAAGCTTTAAAGCCCTCTCATGATCGTCGAAAGGCAACAGCTCCTTGTTAGCTCGCATCTTGTTGACAATCACCTGAAAGCGAGCGAATAAGCTTTCTATGCTCTCGCCAGGCATATGTCGAAAGTTCTCATACTCCCGCTTGTGCGACTCGTAGAGACGGGATTTGACTTGAGAGGTGCCCTCATGAAAGCGCATGAGGGTGTCCCAAATCTCACGAGCCGTGGGGAGGTGAGAAACGCGATCAAACTCTGACATGCTCAAACAAGAGAACAAGGCGTTACGCGCCCGGCTATTGGCCTCATGCTCATCTATCTGAAGCTGAGAGACACGAGCAGCCAGCACAACGTAATCGGCCCTGTTGCAAATCTCCCAAACAGAAGAGCCCATGCTCTGGAGATAGGCCGACATGCGTATCTTCCAATACGCATAGTTCGTCCCATCAAAGAACGGCGGTTTGCCTACGCCGCGATCCATGTCGCCTTCCGTGGATCTGGAACCGGCTAAGGTGGAAGATCCTTAACCCGCTCCGATACCAATTGAAGGACCGAGAAGCAACCAGAAAGCGACCAGAGGGGGGGTGAATGGGAGCTTCAAAATTTCCTTTCGGAAACTAGTAGCCACTGTCCCGAGAATCACCCCAAAAGACAAACCCTAGAGCTTGCTAATGTCCACGACCCTAGATGTAGGGTGGATGCTTCCAAGAAGCACAGCGGGAAACTACACAACTCTAGAAAGCCAACGCAAAAGACGGAAACCAAGTCCGACAACGAACGAACGAACCGCGAACGAAACAGCGCAAAACAGTCACGACCGGACTCTGATCAGCGTCCGGTCAGCAGGGACCGGACGCGTCCGGTCACACAAAAACCGATCTGGGACCTTACTGTTTCTGACCGGACTCACAGTGGGAGCGTCCGGTCTCAACCAGCCTAGCGTCCGGTCGTCTGAAAAAACCCGATGAACAGTAATGACTGAGCGTCCGGTCAGTGATCAACAGATGCGTCCGGTCAACACACAGAAAAGAGCTGCGAAGAACATTCAACGACCGGACTCTGACCGTGCGTCCGGTCAGCCCGAGTCGAGCGTCCGGTCACCACGACAGCAGCCTGTTCGTCCACCGATTCGACTCGATCTCACCTAAAACGAATCCTCTAGGGATCAAACTTGGTGAGAAGAGTCAAAAGGAGTATAGTGAGCTATCCCTAAGAGATCATGGCTCGAACCTATCTCCAAATCGATGAATCGAAGAATTTCGGGGGAAAGGAGAAAACTTGACCCGAAACGAAAATCGATCGATCTCCTAGACCGTGAGGTTAGAGGTGAATTCCTTCGGTGGAAAGAAGTGCCTCACGATCAAGAACAACTTGGTTCAAATGATTTTGCAAAAGATGAACCGAGCAAAGAGATCAAGCGACGGGAAAATCATGGAGAAAAAGGATTCCGCGAAGAACACAAACGAAACGCGAATCACAACCACGAACTGCAACCGTGTGGCTACCACACGCTACAACAGTGAGATTACGGTCTCACTTCCTCAAAATTAACAGTACACAGAGGCAAGTCTCTCTACGGATCTCAGCTAGCTCCAGCAGGGGATGGGAGAGCAGGAAACCCTAAGTGCGAAAGAGCAAATGACTGAGATAGACGGGAGGAGGGTGTCTCCCGACTACTTATCCTACTACTAGCCTAAGTCTATTTCCTACTCTACCCCTCTCTATTCTAATTACAGAGCGAACCAGCTAAACCCTAGGGTTATTCTGGACCAACTCGGTGGTAGGTGTATCTGACGGCCACGCTCGCACAATTCGAAGCGTTGCCTCGACGCAACCTCCGGATCGCCGCCACGTGCCGTCCTCGCTCTGCACCCCCGGTTTTGTGGCCCAAACCGGGAAACCAGCCTTTTCCAGCCAACCCCCGGTTTTGAGGCCCAAACCGGGAAACCAGCCCACCAGCATCTGAGTTTTGAGGCCAAACTCAGCAAACCCTCAGCGCCCAGGTTTTGAGGCCCAAACCTGGAAACCGTCAGCCCGAGTTTTGTGGCCAAACTCGGAAACCGTCCACGCCCAGGTTTTGAGGCCCAAACCTGGAAACCGTCCATCCGATGGTTTTTCCCTGGCTCTACCACCAAACCGACGTCGTAGATGGGATGCACCTCCCGTGCACCCCGTCCACGGACACGTGTCCCCGAGTCTACGACTCAGGCAACACATGACCGCATTTCTTCACTTGTCGTCGTCACAGGCTGCCAGCCACCACAGCTGATCCTCGGGCCTCTGGTCCCTCAGTCGAAGCCTCACGTCCGCCCTTCACCGCTCGGTACCTCGGCATGGCACGTCCGCCGCACGGCACGCCCATCCTTCACCGCACCCGGTCCGTCAGCACGGCACGTCTCAACTTGACCTTCACCTCGCCGTAGATCACTGTATCCGGGCTCGACACCTGCACAACACAAGCCAAAGAACATGCGCATCATCCCAGTTGACAATCACTCAACACTCAGAGACCCGGCATACACCCATGTATCCGCAGTTAGTACTCTAGGTGACATCAATTATCCAAAACCAAATAAGGACTTTCAGTTCTCCAGTCTTAGTCCGGTCACCGGAAAGGAGTTTATCACCTTCGGCGACAATAGCAAAGGTAAGGTGTTGTCTCGTGGGTCCGTGCGAGTTAATGAGCACTTTGTGTTGCGCGATGTTGCTCTTGTTTCTAACTTGCATTTTAATCTTCTTTCTGTTTTGCAACTTTTCGATGATGACTATGAGATTCGTTTTAAACCGAATCTCAGTCGTATTTTGGATCCTCAGGGCAATCTTGTGTGTTTGATTTCGCCCTTTGGAAAAGTCTTTCGTGCGAATTTCTCGGAGTCTTTTGGCATTTCTCGTTGTCTTGTGGCTGGACCTTCCTCCTCTGATCTTTGGAAGTGGCATAGGAGACTAGGACATTTGAGCTTCGACTTGCTTGCAAGACTTAGTTCACTTGGACTAATTTGAGGATTGCCCAAGTTATCCAGAAGGATCTCGTTTGCCATTCTTGTAGACATGGGAAGATGGTTGCCGCTCCCCACCATCCAGTGACTCAGGTCATGACCAAGCGCCCTGGAGAGCTTTTGCACATGGACCTTGTTGGTCCGGCTCGAGTGAGCTCGGTTGGGGGGAAGTGGTATGTGCTTGTTGTTGTTGACGACTTTTTGAGATATTCGTGGGTCTTCTTTTTAGCTGAGAAGACCGAGACTTTCTCCTTTGCTCGCACTCTGATTTTGCGTCTTCAGAACGAGTTCCCTTTGAACTCGATGCGAGCTATTAGGAGTGATAATGGTTCCGAATTCAAAAATTCAGATTTTGAGAAGTTTTGTAACTCTTTGGGTTTAGAGCATCAGTTTTCTTCCCCCTACACACCCCCTCAGAATGGTGTTGTAGAGAGGAAGAATCGGACCCTTGTAGAGATGGCCAGGATGATGCTCGATGAGCATAGGACTCCCAGGCGATATTGGGCCAAAGCCATGAGCACTGCATGCTACATTTCCAACCGCATTTTTCTCCGAGCTTTCTTGAAAAAGACCTCTAATGAATTGCATTTTGGAAAACTGCCCAAAGTGAGTTATTTTCGAGTTTTTGGTTGCCATTGTTTTATACTCAAAAAGCGCAACTTGGACAAATTTGAGTCTCGTTCTTCTGACGGCGTGTTTTTGGGTTATGGCACTCATACTCGAGCATATCGTGTACTTAACCTTGACACTAACTGAGTCATGGAGACATCCGATGTCACCTTCGACGAGACCATGGTTTGTCCTTCTTCTCGTTTTGAGCGTGCAGGTGATCATGAGGTTGGTGAGCCTCTCTTTGATGACGAGGATGAGGGTGTTGAAGGTATGGATGATCCAGCACCCCCTCCACCTGTTGTGTCGCAAGGAGCGGCTTCTACTACGACTCACGGCCTCGACACATCTTCATCTTGGGGGCCGTGGGATCCGCCACCTCGAGCGGTACCCTTTGTACCCGAGGAGGCGCCATCTGCTGTTGAGAGGGAGGCTACATCAGCTCGGGAGGCGCCACGACACATCCAGCGCCAACACCCTCCTCAACAGATGATCGACAACATCGGCGAACGAGTCACTCGGTCAAGGTCACAACAAATCTCTCACTTTGCTCATTCTGCATTTGTTGCTAATTTTGAACCCCGAGATGTTGGACATGTTTTATCTGATCCAGATTGGGTCAATGCCTTGCATGAGGAGTTAGAAAATTTTGAAAGAAATCGGGTTTGGGTTCTTGTTCCTCTTCCTCCTGAGTGTCACCCTATTGGGACAAAATGGGTTTTCAAAAACAAACAAGGAGAGGATGGCCATGTTGTGAGAAACAAGGCTAGACTAGTTGCCCAGGGGTATAGTCAGAAGGAGGGGATAGACTATGAGGAGACTTTTGCTAATGTTGTGAGAAACAAGGCTCGTTTGGACGTAATTAGGATACTCTTGGCTTTTGCTGCATCCAAAGGGTTTAAACTTTTTCAAATGGATGTCAAGAGTGCCTTCTTAAACAGCTACATAGAAGAGGAAGTGTATGTGAGACAACCCCCCGGTTTCGAAAATCCCAAGTTTCCAAACCATGTTTTTAAACTTCACAAAGCTTTATATGGTTTGAAACAAGCCCCTAGAGCCTGGTATGATAGGTTGAAAACCTTTTTGCTTGCTAAGGGTTTTAAAATGGGATGTGTGGATAAAACGCTTTTTCTCCTCAAGCAAGGCAATGACACTCTTTTGGTCCAGATTTACGTGGATGATATCATTTTCGGTGGTTCTTCTCACACTTTGGTTGCCAAGTTTGCAAACACTATGAGCAGGGAGTTTGAGATGAGCATGATGGGCGAGTTGACATTTTTCCTCGGGTTGCAAATCAAGCAATCCCAAGAAGGGACGTTCGTGCACCAGGGCAAGTACACCAAGGACATCCTGAAGAAGTTTGACATGGGTGGGGCCAAGCCTCTTCCAACACCCATGCCAACCACGGTGGCCCTGGATGCGGATGTGGATGGAGAAGCAGTAGACCAGAAGGAGTACCGGAGTATGATCGGGTCGCTGTTGTACCTAACGGCGACACGCCCGGACATTCAGTTCGCGGTGTGTCTGTGCGCGCGATTTCAGTCGTCGCCGCGCACTTCTCACCGTCAGGCGGTCAAGCGCATTATGAGGTACTTATGCTTCACTCCAGAGTTTGGGATTTGGTATTCTGCTTCCTCCACTCTCTCCCTTTGTGGTTACTCTGATGCTGATTTTGCTGGTTGCCGTATTGATCGCAAGTCCACTTCTGGGACTTGCCAGTTTATTGGTTCTTCTCTTGTATCGTGGTCTTCTCGCAAGCAGTCTAGTGTCGCCCAGTCTACCATGGAGGCTGAGTATGTTGCTGCGGCTAGCTGCTGTTCCCAGTTGCTTTGGATGATGGCCACTTTGCGTGATTTTGGTCTGAGCTTTTCTCGCGTTCCCTTGCTTTGTGACAGCACGAGTGCTATTAGCGTTGCTAAGAACCCCGTGCTGCACTCTAAGACCAAACACATTGATGTGCGCTTTCATTTTCTGTGAGACCACTATGAGAAGGGTGATATCGACCTTCGCCATGTCGATACTCATCATCAGTTGGCTGATATTTTCACCAAGCCTTTGGACCAATCAACTTTTGCTAGGTTGAGAGGTGAGCTTGGTGTGTGTTTCCCCTTTTAGATGGGGGAAACATTTTGGTTCTTGTATCATAAACTGACCTTTTGTTTTTCAATTAGTTTCTTCTTGCACCTTTTCTGCATTTCATTTTGCATATTTATTTTCAGAGCTTCATAATCTTTAGAATGTGACTATGCTCTGTGTAGTATATGCTCCGATGCTTTACTTGTAGCTTATGCTCTTTCTGATCACTAATACATGTTGTGAGCTGAGCTATTTTATGAACGGTGAACTTGTGTAATAAACCTAAAATCTGAAAATGTTCACCATTGAGATATAGCATGTGTAGGATGTGTAGAATTCACTCATGCTTTTCATATATGCTAGGTTGCTATGTCTCTAGTTCTGAGTCATTCACTTGCTTGGTATGTTCATATTCTGCTTTAAATTCTGAACCAAGTCAAGTATTTTGGAAAGATCGAGATGGGATTGCTTGTCAGCACATCACAGTTTCGAGACTGTTTCTCATTGCACTTTGAGTTAAACTTGAGTTGTGTAGTGTATGACCGAAACTGTTGCTTTAAGCTTCTGATTGCTTCTGCATAGGCTTCGCACAGTTGAAAAGTTAGGCATTGACAAGCTTTTAACCTCTCGCAACCACATGCTAAAATTTGAACTTGTGAAATCTAACCGCTGCAACTCCGATAAAATTTGGATACACAAGTGTATGTTTCACTCTATAGCATGATGATTGAACTATGCTAGGGGTAGTTCACTTTGCATACATGTTTAGCACTTGTTTGACTTCCTGTCTATACATGCTTCGTGCTATTTTGATGGTGAATACCTTTTTTGGTTGAAAACTGCTCTTATTGGTCAAATGTTCAGATTTTGTATTTAGTGATCAGTTTGAGCATTTGCTAGCATTCTGTGAAATTTATGAGTCATCGGATCAGCACTCTGTCGAGCATCTTCATATTCTATCGACTTTATTCCTGAAGCTGCTAACTTGCATTTTTGACTCATATGCATTTGGAAGGGGGAGTTTTTTTCTGTCCAGGGAGAGAAATTTGCTTGATGGTGCATTTTCAACTAAGGGGGAGAAAATATTGACAAATCATGTGGATTTCCTGGTTGTGTGCACTATTCGAGGGGGAGTTTGCTCGCTGCTATGTTTTCGAGTTGATAAACAGTTGGTTCGGAGCATTTTTGGTGGCTAGTTGTGTTGAGCATTTGCCTCTTTTTTGAGGGACTAGCACCTTTGCTTTTTATGCTCTTCAGCTGATTTCTAGCTCTCTTCAGTTGGTATCGAGCCTCCTCGCTAGCGGTGTTGAGCCCGTTCTGCCTCTTCTTGAGGGCTAGCTCTGTTTTGCTTGATTTTCAGTTGATTTTCCAATTGGTATCGAGCTTTCTCGCTAGCGGTGTTGAGCCCATTCTACCTCTTCTTGAGGGCTAGCTTTGCTTTGCTTGGTTGCGACGAGCCGTTGCCCATGTCTTTGGGAACCAAGTTGTCTTGCTCTTTCCACTTGACCTTCTTCGGCTTTGCTATGCTTTTGGGTCATTTGGTCGAGTACTCTCTCTTTCTTCCTTCCTTCTTCTATTCATTATGATTTGTGTTGTAGTTGACAATGCAATCATCAAGGGGGAGATTGCGGATACATGGGTGTATGCCGAGTCTCTGAGTGATGAGTGATTGCCAACTGGGATGATGCACATGTTCTTTGGCTTGTGTTGTGCAGGTGTCGAGCACGGATATAGTGATCAGAGGCCAGGTGAAGGTCAAGTAGAGACGTGTCGTGCCGATGGACCGAGAGTGGCGAAGGGCGGACGTGAGGCTTGGACTGAGGGACCGGTGGCCCGAGGATCAGCTGTGGTGGCTGACAGCCTGGGACAGCGACGAGCAAAGACTTGCGGGCACGGTGTTGCCTGGGTCAAGGACTTGGGGACACGTGTCGGTGGACGGGGTGCACGGGCGGTGCATCCCCTCTACGGCTCGGTTTGGTGGTTGAGCCACAGAAAAACCACCGAGAGGACGGTTTCCAGGTTTGGGCCTCACAACCTGGGCGCTGATGGTTTCCGAGTTTGGGCCACAAAACTCGGGCTGAGGACGGTTTCCAGGTTTGGGCCTCAAAACCTGGGTGCTGCGGGTTTGCTGAGTTTGGGCCACAAAACTCAGGCTACGGTCGGCTGGTTTCCCAGTTTAGGCCTCAAAACCGGGGGTTGGTCGTGAAGGCTGGTTTCCCGGTTTGGGCCTCAAAACCGGGGGCGAAGTCCGTGAAAAGGACGAGCGGAGCGGTGGCGGCACGTGGCGGCAATCGGTGAGGTTGCGTCGAGGCAACGCTACCAGTTGTGCGGGCGTGGCCGTCGGATCACCAGCATCTTCGAGTTGGTCCAGAATAACCCTAGGGTTTAGCTGGTTCGCTCTGTAATTCGAGAGGGGTAGAGTAGGAATTAGAATTAGGATAAGTAGAGGGAGACACCCTCCTCCCCTTCTATCTCAGCCATTTGCTCTTTGCCTTCTAGGTTTTCCTACTCTCCCAATCCCCTGCTGTAGCAACTGAGATCCACAGAGAACCATACCTCTGTGTACTGAAGATTTTGAGGAAGTGAGACCGTAATCTCACTGTTGTAGCGTGTGGTAGCCACACGGTTGCAGATCAATGACTTGATTCGCGTTTTGTTCGTGTTCTTCGCGTTCTTCGTTTCTCCACGATTTTCCCGTCACTCGATCTCCCTCTCTACTGCGTCTTTGCGAAATCCGTTTGAATCAACTTGTTCTTTATAGTGAGGAGATCATTTCCACCGAAGGAATTCATCTAACTCCTCACGAACAAGTAGATCGGGTTGATTTTGTTTTCGTGGCGCTTTTCGTTCATACTCCTCCCCTTTCGATTTCCCGGTGATTGAATCG
This sequence comes from Coix lacryma-jobi var. lacryma-jobi, assembly GCA_009763385.1. Lineage (NCBI taxonomy): Eukaryota > Viridiplantae > Streptophyta > Magnoliopsida > Poales > Poaceae > Coix > Coix lacryma-jobi. Next base: position 151,793,365 of record CM019827.1, on the reverse strand, counting down.
ATTTGAGCGGATGATTTCTTGGGGATAGTCTCCTAACTACCTCGTGATCATCTTCTCCAAGTTTGGGAACGTAGGATTGAGTTTTGATTCGGATTTGGGAAGAGTTGTGTGAGGGGCGACCGAAATCGCCCTAACTGGGAGGTCGCGGACAGTCCGCCGTTCCTCCCGCGGACAGTCCGCGCGTCGGGGACTTGGCCAGAGCAGTGGCCGCGAGTCTCTGCTGTTTGGGTCTCGGTTGACCGGCGGACAGTCCGCCGGTATAAACCGCGGACAGTCCGGGACTGTCCAGGGGACTTGCAGGAGCAGTGTTGTTTCGGTGTTTTGACCGGCGGACAGTCCGCCATCTGAAGGGTCGAGATGGCGGACTAGAGGAGGGTGAATAGTCCTTTCTAAAATTAAACGTACCGGCTAACCGAAACAAATGCGGAATTAACAACTATCGGTCTAGCCAAGACTACACCCCTCTATCTATACTCTCAAGCACCTTATAAAAGATCCTGAACAAAGCAATTAAGGTGTCGAGCTAGCTAGAGCTCACCTAAACAATTCTAGCTTGCAAGGTTACACAAACCTAAGCAACTAGTACTCAATCAATCGGAGAGGTCCTACACATTCCACTAAGCAAAAGCACAAAGCCTAAGCTCACTAGCAATGCTCAATAACAAGGCTACACAAGCCAAATTAGAGAGCTCAACTTAGCTACACAAACTAATCAATATGACTAGCAAGACTACAAATCAATTAGTCACTCACGGGATTAACTTCTATGCTACACAAGCTAAGAAGGTAACTAGCATGCTACACAAGCTAACTAATTACAAGAGCAACTACACTAGCACATGTATATGAACAAGTAAATACAAGCTAGTGAATGGAGTTTGCAAACCACCGAGAAGATGAACACGAAGTTGACACGGTGATTTTTCTCCCGAGGTTCACTTGGTTGCCACCAAGCTAGTCCCCGTTGTGTCGACCACACACTTTGGTAGTTCGGCGGCTAATAGGCACCACACCTAGCTCGACACTCGAGCGCCGCAAGAACTCACCCACAAGTGAGGGTAACTCAATGACACGCTCTACTAGAGTTGCTCTTCGCGATCCCCGCGGGGCGAGCACAATGCCCCTCACAATCCTTCTCCGGAGCCACGCACAATCTTCACGCGGGCTTCACGATGGAGACTCGATCACCAAGCCGTCTAGGAGGTGGCAACCTCCAAGAGTAACAAGCACCACCGGCTTGCAACACGAACACCTAGTGCCACTCGATGCAATCTCTCAAAGCAACGCACTAGAATCGCTCACTCGCAATAGATTCGCACACTAGCAAGCGCAAGCGAGTTAGAGGGCTCCTAAGCACACCCCAAGCATGGACACCAAGTCCCAAGGGTGCTCAACCTCTCCCAAGGGCCGGCCACCCCTCTATTTATAGAGGGGAGCCACCAACTAGCCGTTTTCCCCTTCTCCCGAGCTTCCACGCCTTCGGTCGGTACTACCGACGCAAGGGCCGGTACTACCGGCGGTCCAAAAGACCGTTAGAAACGACTTTTTAACACGGGCGGTAGTAGGGTCGGTACTACCGGCCCCGGTACTACCGGCCTTATAGCGGTACTACCGGTAGGCCAGATCTAGATCTACACAGAACGCCTCCAAACTTCCTTCAAACCTCGGTACTACCGACCCCCTGGTCGGTACTACCGAGCCCGGTACTACCGGGGCTATGGAGGTACTACCGGTAGGCCAAAAACTCCCCCGAACAGAGAGTTTGCGATCTGCTAGCGGAGGGGTCGGTACTACCGGCCTCAGGGTCGGTACTACCGACTTCAGCAAACTGACCTCCGTGCTAAAATGGCCATAACTTTTAGCTCCGAACTCCGATTTCGATGATCTTGGACATTTTGGAAAGCTTATTCAGAGGGCTACACAACCCACATGAATACAAGATCCAAAGCACAAAGGATTAGAACAGTTTTCCAAACCAAGATCCATCGCTCCTCTTTTTCCAACCAAAGCTTTCTCCGAAACTTTTCCGAGTTGATCCAAATCAACTCCAACACCTTCTCCTTTGCAAATGTGCCAACACCACCAAGTGTACACCATCATGTGCATGTGTGTTAGCATTTTCACAATCATTTTTCAAAGGATTAGCACTTGCACTCACCACGCCACTCGATCCTAGCAACATCGCAATGTTAGATCACTCAAGTGGCACTAGATGACCGATAAGCAAACAAGTTTGCTCCTCTTGATAGTACGGCCATCTATCCTAAACCCGGTCATAAACTTCTCTACATACCTATGACCGGTGAAATGAAATGCCCTACAAGTATACCTTTGCCTTGCGCATTCCATTTCATCTCCTCCGGTGTTGATGCAACACATGCACCAACCTCTTCATCAAATGATATGATCCACTTCATATCATCACATGGCCTCCATGGTCCATCGATCTTGACCTCACTTGCTCTTCACCATTGCTTCGGTCCTTCGGCGCCAAGTCTTTGCTCAAGCCTCCCGACACTCGGTACCAACGGCTTCAAAGCCTCCAACTTTCCCTTCACCTTCGCAATCGGCCCATCAAGCAAGGTCTTGTCTTGATCTTCACCATCTTAGCCACATGACTCCATGTCATGTCTCATATGCAATAAGCTCCGTCATTGCTCATTCACATGTGAACTAATTTCCTGTGTATCTCACATAAGCACATATTAGTTCACCTAGGTTGTCACTCAATTACCAAAACCAAACAAGGACCTTTCACCATCCCCTCGCGGACAGTCCGCAGTAGGGGCGGACAGTCCGGGACCCCAGGGCCAGACAGTCCGGGATTTGGCTGAAGCCTCCGGTTTTGTGCGTTTGCTCTCCCGGCTTCTTCGCTTGGTTTCTGGACTTCTCGTTTGGTCCTATTGTTCACTGAGGAACCTCTCTAGGTATCTTTGCTACTTGTTAGCATCGGTATTTGGGGATTTCTCGACGTAGCATTCGATCTACGTTCGAGACTCGATTTTTAGGGTCGAACTTGTGCCGGTGCTTTTGGTTCTTGGTTTGCTATCTCTTTGTGGTGCCTCGTTGTGATCCTAGGGATCATCCACCCTCTTTCAAGGGTCGTGGGCATCATGATTTCGATCGAAGCTTTTGGGGGTTGATTTGTGGGACAAAGGCCAAAGTTTCGAGAGAAATTTTTGAGCTCCCAATCACCTCCCCCCCCCTCTGGTCGCCTTGCTATTGCATTCTCGGTCCTTCAAAGAATACTTGCCTCCCTTCTTCAACCAAGTGAACTTCACAGCTGCCTTGCATATTGGCCATGGGAACTTCCCGTGAACACACCAAGCGCTAAATAAGCCATACGCCAGGAAGTCATGCAGGGAGTACTGGTACCACACATGCATTTTGAAGTTCTTCATTGTTGCTCGGTCATATGTCAGTACCGGGTTTTCCCAAGCTTCGAACAATTCATCCAACAAAGGCTCCATGAACACACCCATATTGTTTCCCGGGTGTCCAGGAATTATCAGCGACAAGAATACGTTCTTAGGGTCAAACATAACACCGGGAGGGAGATTGAGGGGGATCACGAACACAGGCCAACAAGTGTACGGGGCCGCCATCATTCCATACGGGTTGAACCCATCTGTCGCCAGCGCCACACGTACATTTCGAGCCTCCATAGCTTTGCCAGGATGCATGGCATCGAAGTGCTTCCATGCTTCACCATCCGATGGGTGTACCATCTTGTCAGGATTGTATCTTTTGCCATTCTTGTGCCATGTCATATGTTTCGCAGAGTCCTCTGTCATGTATAGTCGTTGGATCCTAGGTATGAAAGGAAGGTACCGTAGGACCATCTCGGGGATATTAAGTTGTTCCTTCTTGCCATCTCCATGGTCTACCTCCACATACCTAGAGGCTTTGCACTTTGGACAGTGTGTTGCTTTCTCGTGATCTTTCCTGAATAGGACGCACCCTTTTGGACAAGCATGGATCTGCTCATACGGCATCTTAAGTGCATGAAGAAGTTTCTATGACTCGTACGTGTTCTTCGGTAGAATGTGACCCTCCGGCAACAGGGTGCCCAAAATTGCCAACATGCCATCGAAGGCGTCTCGACTCAAGCTATACTGCGACTTGAACCCCATTAGGCGTCCAATGGCATCCAGTTGTGAAACCATTGTCTTTTCATGAAGGGGCTTCTGTGCCGAAGACATCATGTCGTAGAACGCCTTTGCGGTGTCCTCTGGCTCCTCCAATCCTTCACCGAATTGTGCCTCTTGAAAGTCTCCCATCATGTTTGCTACCCCGGCATCTCCATCATACTCCTCGAGGCGTTGTCTCACCACCTACTCTCTAATCCGATCGGCTTCACCATGGTGGACCCAAACAAGTATAGTTTTCAACGAATCCGTACTTGTAAAGATCTACCCCCACGTTATTCTTATATTTTCTTTTCTTGTTCCCACATTTGTTGTAGGGACACGGCATCCGACTCGACCCTTTAGCAGCCGGACCAAACGCATGCTCTAAGAAAGCATTGGTCTTAGTAACCCATTCTGTGCTCTTACTTGCGTGGCCCGTGTACATCCAGTCACGGTTATCCATCCTCTGTCATATACATATGTAAGCGAGTAATAAAACCAGCAATTGCATCTACACGGCGTTCCTACCATCTAATAGGTGAAGGATAGGTCCTAATCCCACCTGAGGATGCGCAGATGGGTTAGTTTCCATGTTCTACTCCTACCAGAGACAGAGTTTCGGCAGCACCTCCTCGCTGTTCTCCCGATACACGTCCTGGCAGGGAGAGTGTGTATCCGGAGAACAACGAGGAGGTGGTGCCGAAACTCTGACTCTGACAGGAGCAGAACATGGAAACTAGCTCATCTACACATCCGCGGGCTGTCCAAAATATGTGGACAATCCGAAAGAGATACAGTCGCAGATATGCAAAGGTATGAATATCTAAGACTGTATCTCTTTCGAACGGGAGACGTCTAACTATGTTACGCGACCAAAGACCAGATACCTAAGGATACGGATAGAGGGGTTATACCTAAGGTGTCGGTGAGGTCAGGGTAGCGGGGCAGTGGTGAGTCGGGGTAGTGGCGACACGACGCGGTGCAGGCAGACCCGCAACACCGACGAAGACGATCGGGGTCGCCGAGTCCCTCCGACGGGTCCTCCTCCTGCAAAAAAAAAGCATATGGTTAGTCTCGACCGAAAATTTTGGCAGCACCTCCCCTGCACGGGGAGGTTCCCAAAACCTGCAGAAAAGGTCGGCACGAAGGCCAACAACCACATGTATAGCAGACATAGTCACGAAGGCCAACAATCACAATACTACTAATACTAACACTACTACTAACACTAACACTACTAACTACTAACTACTACTAACTACTAACTACTAACTACTAAGTATTTACTAACTACATAGGGCATACCTTCGCGACGAGAATAGCAAGAACGAGCTTCGGCGACGGCCACGGGGACGACCGAAGCGGTTTGACGACGGGGCCACTCTTCTCCTCCTTCTCCTCCTCTCTTCTCCACTCCTCTTCTTCCTCTCCTCATCCACCTCCTCCTCTCGTCTCCTCCTCCACCTCCTCCTCTCCTCCTCTTCGGCATGGCGGGCCCGGGGCCGGGGGCGCCGGGGCGCGGCGGGGCCGAGGGGCGGCGGCCGGGGCGGGGCGGGGAGGGGCCGGGGGCGCGGCGGGGCGGGGCGGGGCGGGGCCGGGGGCGCGCGCGGCGGCGCGCGGCGACGCGGCGGCGGGCAGCGACGCGGCGGCGGGTGCGTGTGTGGGTGCGTGTTTGTGTGCGGGTGCGTGTGCGTGCGTGGGTGGTCGGAAGGGCGTTTTGTATTTTTTTTTAATTTCGAACGACTTTGCCGAGTGCCAGATCGGCTGGCACTCGGCAAAGGTCCCCTCTTTGCCGAGTGCCAACCGATCTGGCACTCGGCAAAGAGGGCCACGTGGCAGACATACAACGGCCAGCAGGCAGGTCTTCGCCGAGTGCCAGCTGGCATGGCACTCGGCAAAGATGCTCTTTGCCGAGTGTCAGGGCTGACACTCGGCAAAGTTTTTATTTTTTTTTGAAATTTTGAGGCACTTCTACACTACCACTGTCAACATGTTCAAATTTGACACTTTTTCAAAGCTTTTTGTTATATTTTTTGACTTTCTTTTATTTTCTTGAATTTTTCCGCTAGACGCAAGTTTGAACTGCGGGTGCATCGAATAATCGATTTCAATGATTTGAAAATTGTTATTGTTGTTCTTGAGTGTATGTTGAGGCCAAATCCAAAAACTGACCCTAGGTTTCGATCAACGTGCTCACGGGGCAACGCCTCCAAATTACGTGCAGACGGTTTTTTAATTATAGAAAATGCAAATGAATTTCGAAAATCGCGAAACTTGGCGAGATGTTGTTACATCATATGCGTATGCCATGAAAACAATTTGAGAAAGTTTCAAGCAAGTTGTCACGTACGATGCTTACAAACCAGTACATCTCAACATGTGATCACATGTGAGAGGATGTTGAGATGTACTGGTTTGTAAGCATCGTACGTGCCAACTTGCTCGAAACTTTCTCAAATTTTTTTCACGGCATACGCATATGATGTAACAACATCTCGCCAAGTTTCGCGATTTTTGAAATTCATTTGCATTTTCTATAATTAAAAAATCGTCCGCACGTAATTTGGAGGCGTTGCCCCGTGAGCACGTTGATCGAAACCTAGGGTCAGTTTTTGGATTTGGCCTCAACATACACTCAAGAACAACAATAACAATTTTTAAATCATTGAAATCCATTATTCGATGCACCCGTAGTTCAAACTTGCGTCTAGCGGGAAAATTCAAGAAAATACAATAAAAACATAAAATATAACAAAAGGTTTTGAAAAATTGTCAAATTTGAACATGTTGGCCATAGTACTGTGGGGATGATCCACAAAAAATTTGGTGTCCCAAATCCAAAAAAAAACTTTGCCGAGTGCCACGTGGACTGACACTCGGCAAAGAGGGGATCTTCGCCGAGTGCCAGCCACGTGGCACTCGGCAAAGCGTGTGGCCCCATTAGAACAGCCCACGTGTCAAAGAATGGGGCCACACGCTTTGCCGAGTGCCACGTGGCTGGCACTCGGCGAAGATCCTCTCTTTGTCGAGTGCCAGCCACGTGGCACTCGGCAAAGCGTGTGGCCCCATTAGAACAGCCCACGTGTCAAAGAATGGGGCCACACGCTTTGCCGAGTGCCACGTGGCTGGCACTCGGCGAAGATCCTCTCTTTGTCGAGTGCCAGCCACGTGGCACTCGGCAAAGAACAGCCCACGTGTCAAAGAACGGGGCCACACGCTTTGCCGAGTGCCACGTGGCTGGCACTCGGCGAAGATCCTCTCTTTGCCGAGTGCCAACCACGTGGCACTCGGCAAAGAACAGCCCACGTGTCACAGAACGGGGCCACACGCTTTGCCGAGTGCCACGTGACTGACACTTGGCAAAGAGAGGATCTTCGCCGAGTGTCGGACGGCGGGCACTCGGCAAAGCAAACGGCCCTGAATGCCGTCTGGTCCGCGACACTTTTCCGAGTGCTCATCTTTGCCGAGTGTACGACACTCGGCAAAGGAGTGACTTCGCCGACTGCTTTGCTTTGCCGAGTGTCTGGCACTCGGCAAAAGCAGGCTTTGCCTTGTGCTCAGTCTTCGCCGAGTGCTAGCCGTCCGGCACTCGGCAAAGAGGCTCTTTGCCGAGTGCCCGATATTTGGCACTCGGCAAACTTTCAGGCACTCGGCGAAACCTGTATTTCCTGTAGTGCTACCTATGATGTCGCGTCGTTTATTACCGAGAACTAGCTAATTTGTGCCAACGGTCAGTGGATCATGCTATCGACCCTCTCAGCTCAACTACTGTATGCTCGGAGTCCAATTTTACTTCTATAAAACCGGGCATTGATCGTGAAAGGAAAAAAAACTCAAGGATGTTCGGTGGCCCTTCCAGCTTCCACGCCGAGGCATGAACTTCTGCGTCGACTTCTGAACGAAGCTGTCGACTTCCACACTTGAGGCACCTGGCAGTCGCTGCTGGCTTTGTTTTTTTTTTCTTCCTTAGTCGCACATTGTCTTATAATATCACCCTATTGAGACTCGTCCCTGTGGCCTGTACCTAGCTGTTCGGTAACTCTCTTACTGACAATGGGCTTCGTTATCTCTATTCTTTTTTCATGAAAAACATGCTACAGGGATCTTCTCAACTTTTAAAACTGTTTTATTTTTTCACCCTATATGCAATCTAGATTGTTGTTTTAGCCTATGTGGCACCACGGTACCACGTGGACTGGGCATCAGAACTGCTCGATAGTTCAAGAATTAAATAGATACTCCCTCTGTCCCAAAATAGAGGTCACTATGGATTGCGTGCCGGTCAATTTTTCTGTACTTTGACCAAGTTTATAGAAAATTTATGCAACATTTTTATTTCCAAATAAATTTATTATAAAAGTATATTTAACGATCTATCTAATGATACTAATTATATATTATAAATATTAATATACATTTATATATAATTGGTCAAAGATAAAAAACTAACTTTTCGGGAAGCGAGAACGACTTCTATTCTGGGACGGAGGGAGTAGATCTTATCGAAAAGTTATACAACTATTTTTAAGGAAGAAAACACCCTAAAATCCATTTTTAGAAGTTCAAGAATCAAGGGTTTCCCCAAACATTTATTTAAACATTATTATACTAGTTTTGAAGCTACATTTTCAATTGTGTTTTTAAGATTTATTATGAAATCTAGAGTATTCTATTGATACAAGTTCTACTGTAGTTAGAAATAATATGAATCATCCATTGATTTCAGATCGGACGATAAAAAATAGGAAGTACCAGGAAAAAAAGTACCAAGAAATACTAGAAAATACCAAAATACACGGGACCAATACCAATAATATATATAATTTTTAGTTATTGTTAATAAATAAAGCGTACTCCAGTAATTCACTCCTCAATACTGTACAGATGATACACGTTGCTACTCGGGACCCTTAATAGTCTATATCCTACCTATACATGTTTGCGATATATGGAGATACAACGTTCTCCCAGGTACGTACATACTATTCTCAGTTAAAGCACTAATCTACCTTTCTCTCCCTTATTTTTTTTCACTTTTTAAAAAAAATATTTCTACCATTCTCTCGCTTAATTTTTTTAAAAAATAATTATTTATCAATAAAAATACAAAGTAACCAAAAGTACTACCAGTACTTTACAACAACCGAAACAAGCCTCTTCTATTGAAGTTAACTTTTGGTAATTATATATTCTTGGATTTATTTTTAGTTTACTAAATATAGCTTTGACTTTTCGGTTGATTTTGAACTTGTTACTATAATTGAGCTAGCGACCCGTTATCAAATTCTAATCTGGGTTCAAATATCGGATTATACTCCCTCCGTTCTACGTTTTGGATTTTCTATATTCATGTCTTTTACTATACACTGAAATATACATGATGTCTAGATATACAATGAAACAAGGGTATCTATCTAGAAAAGTCAAACGAATGGTGTATTTAATGAATATAGCTAATATAATATTAAATGTTCATTTTGTTTCAAAATAAGTGTGAATATCACATTCAGAAATTGAATAATTTTAACTTTAACTAGATTATAGAAATGATATTAACATTTGTAAATTCGGATAGATTTACTATATGTGCTATAAAAAGATACGATATTTATTAATTTAATAATGTTAGTTTATTTATATTTTTATATATATTTGCCCTTCCGTTGTGCCGCGTGGGACATTCTTATATGTGTCGTGATAGACTCGACATCTCATAAGCATGACTTCTTATGGTTAGTTTCAGTAAAAAATTTATTAGAGTTTTATTTGCATTAAATAGCTTGTCACATAGGTAATTTAATGTCATAACAATATATTTAAAAAGAGAGATGAAATAAGTTTAATTTAGATAGAACTATTTTGACACAATTATCAAGTCTATGTGAGTTATGAAATTAAATATCTATAAAGTTATAGTATAAAACTCTCTATTAAAAATGAGTGTCTCATTTAAGTTTTATTTTATTTCGTATGACATAACAGTCTTAGAAATAATGCTACAAAACTCTACACTGACAATGACTTTACAGTCATATTAGGCCCATGTGATTGCATGACTAAAATCTGACCGTTGATTGCCAATCGGACGGGAAGCATTCTCTGCCCTCGAAGGCTTATCCGGTTATTATCCTCCCACTCGCAGGCGCAGCAGCAACAGCACCCAGGGCCAAGAAGGCCACACCCACGACCCACCCCCCGCCCATGGCGCTCCTCCTCTCCCCGACCGTCTCCTTCCTCGTCTCCCCCGCTGCTCCACGCTCCCGAGCTCTCTCCGCTGCCACCAATGTCTCCTACTCCGGTAAGCTCCACTGACGCGCATCCTCGATCCCCGACTCCCCGTCGTCTTGTTCGAGTCCAGCTCCCCTGTGCCCTGTATGCTGTCCTGGCTGGTTGGGGTCGGTTCTTGCGAAGGATGCCATGCCCTACCAGCTGCAATCTCCGCAGCGAACTGCGGATGCGAGGTTTATGGTCGATTTAATATTGCGCTGGTCGAGCCTCAGGCGTATCTGCGCCGCTGTGATGCTGCTGGTTCGTTCAGGGATTTCTTCGAACAATAATCGTGCAGCAATGTCTTCGTCAGTAAGCTATGCTCCCAATACGCTAGAACTGTATCAATCGGGGCAGGAACGCTGGAACACTAGATCCTATTACTCCATTAGGCCCATGTGAGTTCAGAATTGAAATATATTTAAAAAGAATTCAATAGCTATGAACCCATGACTCCATTAGGCCCATGTGAGTTCAGAATTGAAATATATGTCAATTAGTGTGCACTAGATCCTATTAAGTGGTTTTCCTTTTTGTTATTACAGCTGTTGCAGCCTCAAGGCTGCAATGCAAGAATCTGTCCTCCCTACAGAGCCCTCTGAATGTGACTGCTACTTGTGCTTCTTTTGCCGAGAAGAGGCCGGTTCTTGTCCATGCCACGGCAGAGGGTTCTGAGGGTGGTGCGGAAGAGCCAGAAGAGCCGAAACCGGCGACCAAGATCGAGGACATGCCACTCGAGTCTAAGCAGAAGATGATCATGGAGCAGAGGGCACGGATGAAGCTTGCCAAGAAACTGAGGCAGCGGCGCAAGCGGCTTCTCCGCAAGAGGAAGCTTAGGAAGAAGGGCAGGTGGCCACCGTCCAAGATGAAGAAGCTCAAGAATGTATGAAACAGAGTCAATGTTGACCGCCACTCTGCCTTGGCTCTTTGTGTTGTGTTTACCAATTTTGCTGTTCAGAATCTGAGACACGGTACCTACAAAATGTAATTCTGTTTTCACGTAATTGAATCTTCTTACAGTCTAGCGTACTCAATGTGTCTGAATTTTCTCCCTGGATCATATATGATCGATGTGCTTTAGCTTTGGTTCAGGACTAGCACTATATATTAGTCTATGCTGCATAACTATCTTTTGTAGCTGAACCTGTCAATCATGATAAATACCTTTGGAAGACCAACTAGATGATCCTCGAAGGCTTGAATATTGCCAGCCGTTAAATTTGCAGTTGGTTCTTACTCTACGGGCTCATCATTGTAGGATGCAGTTTGTCTTCTTTCCCACTTTGTTTTGTTGGGTTTCCAAATCTTCAACTAATACGATACGGGAAGGAATACAAAGGTGCATACATCAGCTAACAACAGCTGAAGTTGCTCCAAATGACCCATTCTTATGAAATTGCCTTTTTTCTGGGTCCTCTGTAGTTGATGTCCTTGGTAGTTTCAGAATTTGTTTAATTCGAGTCAGATACACATAATGTGTATTACCTGTACTGAACTTCTGAAAGATTCTATAAGAAGTGCCTTAGTAACCCCCCTTCCTCTCTCCCCAACCCCAACACACACAAAAGGGAAAAAATGAAAGAAAGCTGCAGTGCCGACCATTTTCCAACAGTGTAAGCCTCTCAGAGGTTGGAGCTCCACTGCTGTGCAAAGTTGATCAAAGGCATCTTTGTTTGCTTATTCAGTTGGCTACAGTACATGGTATGTGACAATGCCCCCACGTTTCTCTTTATGGTGCTTGATGCTCAAGAAAAGAACAATCATCATATGCTCCAAATGATTCAATACTTTGCATTTTCCCTTGTCTTGCAACCATAATCTTGAAATGTAAATGGAATCCATACATAGTCTATTTGAAACTGATGTTATGGCAATTAGAGGATCGCCAATCTCCAATTCACTGGTCTGTAATCTATTAGCTTCCCCCGGCATGAGCATGACTAGAGAAGGCAGAAAATTGACCTGATTGGCTCAAACTTTATAAGACACAACAGGCTGTTGGTCTTATTCTTTTTTGGAAATGAAAGAGAATCAGATACTTCGTCTGCTTGGTTGCTCAGGGCAGTAAAGTGAAAAGATGAACAGACAGCAGCAGATTGCGCCACCGGTCTACTCAGGTTCTCTTCCCCTTGGTGCCCCATCATGGCCTGATCAAGTGATCATGGATTCATGGCCACTGAAAACACTGTGATTGGGACGCTGGGTTAGAAAACAGAAAAGCCATCAAGGACAAGTAGGCATTGTGGAACCGTTTTTTTTTCTCCTTCTCATGTGCCGGTTACTGATTAGTGTAGCTCACTTCTCCGGTGTGGTGCTGCTTTGCCGCTTTACCCGCACCATTTCATCATCAGCAGCATGATCTCAATATCTGATAGCCGCCTCAGGTCCAGCCTGGTGATGAAAGGAACAATCATCGCCATCAATCCCAATATACTGATAGATAATCTATCAGCCTGTGGAAGATGAAAGTCTGTTCAGCTACTACCAGAAAGTGAGGCGAGGCTCACTCACTAAAGGCAAGGCTATCCGATACGTTACCTGAAAATGACTTGCCTGGTGCTTGGCTACCAGACACCGACACTGTCAAGCGTAGCTACCTTGTGTTTTCTTTTTTTTTCTTTTCTTTTTTGACAAAAACACGTACATGTGGTTAAAGGCTGGAGTGCTCGACACTTGTACACGGCATACTAGGTCTTTGGCTTTATGATCGATCCATCACTTTCCTTGCAATATCTTTATCATGAATCGCCCATCCTAATCGTACTCATCATCAGCAACAAATATGTAAACATTTAATACACTCTCCGCGAGGCAATAGAGTTGCTGATTCCAAATGCTAACTTCTGATTGAACACACAGCAATAAGCTTTTAAAGAATTGAAGGGGAAAAAAAGATTTTGTCTTTTGTTGCTAGTAAAGCAAAATCACTGAAACCTAACTAAGGCCATGTTTAGATCCCAAAACTTTACAAGATTCTCCATCACATCGAATCTTTAAACACATGCATGGAGTATTAAATGTAGGTAAAAAAAATAACTAATAGCACAGTTTATCTGTAAATGTCGAAACGAATCTTTTAAGTCTACTTGGTCCATATTTGGACAAAGTTTGTCAAATAACAACGAAAGTGCTACAGGAACTTTACACCCAAATTCCTACCAACTAAACACCCCCTGAGTGCACGAGGAAAGGAAAGTGAAAGCAGCTTCATTTCCACCAGTGAAGAAGCGTCAGACCGCACTGCACTCTCCACCACACTCCTCATATTCCCTCCCTCGGGGCCAAGCAATCTCTCCAGCACAACAACCTCCGCGACACTGATTTGGACCCGGTTTCAGTGACCATGCCGCGACGACGACGACGACGACGACGACGACGAAGGAACCCCCCACGGGAGAAGCTTCCATCCACCATGATCCCATCGAAAGCGACTCCTCGAGGCCTCTCAGCATCCAAAGAGCCATAAAAAGAGGCCAGTCAGAGCACAGCCAGCACAGGTGAATCCGATTCTGTCAAAAGCAAGGCTCAACTCCAGCTACAAATTGCGCCCATCCTGCCGGTACCAGTCCCTACCACCGCTGTCCCCTTCGGCTGTCCCCTGGAACACCACACCGGTTTGACCCCCGAGCTGATCGTCAATGGTGAACACCGGGCGCTTCGTCATCCTCGTCCTCGCCTACCGCCTCCTGGTACCGCTCCTCTCAGGCTCAGCTCAACCGGACACCACCACCACCAAAGAGGTAGTGTGCTACTGTTGGATGGCTGCTGCACTTGACTTGCAGCTCAGCTGCAACAACTCAACTGCCTAGCAGCCACTAGCTTAGGATTCCATGGGGCTTACTGAATTATGCTTGTTGATCGCTGGTGTTGGCGATCCAGTCGTATGTCGTCTACATGGGGAGCCCGTCGGGAGGCGGCAACGGCGGCGTCAGCGACCCGGAGGCGGCTCACCTGCAGATGCTGTCGTCCATCGTCCCGAGCGACGAGCAGGGGAGGGTGGCGCTGACGCAGAGCTACCACCACGCGTTCGAGGGCTTCGCCGCCGCGCTCACCGAGAAGGAGGCCGCCGCGCTCTCCGGTACGTGAGGCCATAGCCCATAGACACCCGATCATCGGATGGTTTCTTTCTCTCCTTGCCGATCATCGGATGGTGAGTGGTGGCTTCTTTCCTTGCAGGGCACGAGAGGGTGGTGTCCGTGTTCAAGGACCGGGCCCTGCAGCTGCACACGACGCGGTCGTGGGACTTCCTCGAGGTGCAGTCCGGGCTCCAGTCCGGCCGCCTGGGCCGACGGGCGTCCGGCGACGTCATCATCGGCATCGTCGACACGGGCGTCTGGCCGGAGTCGCCGAGCTTCAACGACGCTGGGATGCGGGACGTGCCGGCGCGGTGGCGCGGCGTGTGCATGGAAGGACCCGACTTCAACAAGAGCAACTGCAACAAGTACCTACCAATGCTGGCCCCCGCGTTATTGTATCTGTAGTACAAGAAATTTCTGTCCGTACTCCGTATGTTGTGACACATAACTAATAATAATGCGTACGTGTCTGCCATGTGCCGCTGTCGCAGGAAGCTGATCGGCGCCCGGTACTACGGCGTGCAGCCCGAGTCGTCGTCGGCATCGAACGCCTCCACCAGCGCCGCCGCCGTGGCGACCGGCTCGCCGCGGGACACCGTGGGCCACGGCACGCACACGGCGTCCACGGCGGCCGGCGCGGTCGTGCCGGACGCGGACTACTACGGGCTCGCGCGCGGCGCGGCCAAGGGCGGCGCGCCGTCCAGCCGGGTGGCCGTGTACCGCGCGTGCTCGCTGGGCGGGTGCTCCACGTCGGCGGTGCTCAAGGCCATCGACGACGCGGTGGGCGACGGCGTGGACGTCGTCTCCATCTCCATCGGCATGAGCTCCGTGCTCCAGTCCGACTTCCTCACCGACCCCATCGCGCTGGGCGCGCTGCACGCGCACCAGCGCGGCGTGCTCGTCGTCTGCTCCGGCGGCAACGACGGGCCCAACCCCTACACCGTCGTCAACTCCGCGCCGTGGATCCTCACCGTCGCCGCCTCCTCCATCGACCGCTCCTTCCAGTCCAGCATCGCTCTCGGCAACGGCGACGTCGTCAAGGTATGTAGCCACACCACATGCACACACGCTGACGACGATGTTCCTTTCCTTCCACCACCGCCGTCATCGCCATGCTCACAGCCGCTCTTGGCCGTTTGGTTGGTGCGTGTCAGGGAGTGGCGATAAACTTCTCCAACCACAGCCTCAGCGGCGAGCAGTACCCTCTGGTGTTCGGGGCCCAGGTGGCCGCCCACTACGCGCCGGTCGCCGAGGCGAGGTACCTGAACGCCGGCGCAGCGCACCACGTTTCTCAGGGTGCAGAGCTGACTGATGTATGTGCTCGTTCGTTGCAGCAACTGCTACCCCGGGTCATTGGACGCGCAGAAGGTGGCCGGGAAGATCGTGGTGTGCGTGAGCACGGACCCGATGGTGTCGCGGCGGGTGAAGAAGCTGGTGGCCGAGGGGTCGGGCGCCAGGGGGCTGGTGCTCATCGACGACGCCGAGAAGGACGTGCCGTTCGTCGCCGGCGGCTTCGCGCTATCCCAAGTCGGCACCGACGCTGGCGCGCAGATCCTCGAGTACATCAACTCCACAAAGTGAGCCAGCCAGCCTAGCCGTTCGTTCCTTTTTGACACCGGCACAGTCGGCCAGGCTGACGTTGATCCTCGTGCTGGTTTCAGGAATCCGACGGCCGTAATCCTCCCGACCGAGGACGTCGGGGACTTCAAGCCGGCGCCGGTGGTGGCGTCCTTCTCGGCGCGTGGCCCCGGCCTCACCGAGTCCATCCTCAAGGTAGTTAGTTTCCTCAAGGTCGCATTTTTGTCTTGACCTGACACTGACATATTGTAATCTTGTGTGGGTGGCACAGCCTGATCTGATGGCGCCCGGCGTCAGCATCCTGGCCGCCACGATCCCGTCCACGGATAGCGAGGACGTGCCGCCGGGGAAGAAGCCCTCGGTGTACGCCATCAAGTCCGGCACCTCGATGGCGTGCCCGCACGTGGCCGGCGCCGCCGCCTTCGTCAAGTCGGCGCACCCAGGCTGGACGCCGTCCATGATCAGATCAGCTCTCATGACCACAGGTACAGAGTAGAACGAGCACATCATTCATTCCTTCTCATTCGCATTTCGACGAACACAAATAATAATGAACAAAAGAACTTGTCTTGGCCGGGGCAAACGCATCATCGCAGCGACGACGACGAACAACCTCGGGAAGCCACTGGCGAGCAGCACGGGCGCGGCGGCGACGGGGCACGACATGGGCGCCGGGGAGATGAGCCCTCTGCGCGCGCTCAGCCCCGGCCTGGTGTTCGACACGACCACGCAGGACTACCTCAACTTTCTCTGCTACTACGGCTACAAGGAGCAGCACGTCCGGAAGATCTCCGGCGACGCGCGCTTCTCCTGCCCCGCGGGCGCGCCCTCGCCGGACCTCATCGCGTCGGCCGTCAACTACCCGTCCATCTCCGTGCCGCGCCTGCAGAGGGGGAAGCCCGCCACCGTGGCGCGCACCGCCGTGAACGTGGGCCCGTCGAACGCGACGTACGCCGCCACCGTCGACGCGCCCGCCGGCCTGGCGGTGCGGGTCTCGCCCGACCGGCTCGTGTTCTCGAGGAGGTGGACGACGGCCAGGTACGAGGTGACCTTCGACGTGGCCGCCGGCGCAGGCGTGGGCAAGGGGTACGTGCACGGCGCCGTCACCTGGTCCGACGGCGCGCACTCGGTGCGGACGCCGTTCGCGGTCAATGTCCTCTGATCTGATTTTCAGCCGTCGGCTTTTTGCTTCTTGGTTCACATGAGTGTTTGGTTTTTGTGTTGCACACTTGCACGAGTGGTACGTGGCTGGGAGCAATACGCCCCCAAGCCCCCCGTCCCCCTATAATTTGATACAAGGGGCGGAATAATTTCAAATTGAGTTTTGTTGTCATCTCTCAGGTAGGATTATTAACTATGGGTGTACTCTTATTCGTTTTCTATAAAAGCTGAGAGACCTTAAAAAAACATTAGAGGAAACTAGCCACGTTTGTTTGAAACATTTTCTTCTTAATTAATGCAAATATATGCGCAACGCTCTCGTGTATTCAGGGAAAAAAACTCTAAAAAATTACTATTACTGATAGGTGAAGTCAGATTACACAAATGTTGTACTCTATGCTGATTTATTTTAAAAGAAAAAAATATTATTCTATGGCTGAAAAGTAAGTCTGATTCTGACTAATTTGCTCAAACAAACAAAGTCTAATTCAAAGTTTTCTAGAGGTATCGTGGTGGGGTTTGTTGGACCATACAGAAGGCCTTAGAGTTGTTCAATGGGAAATGCTCTTCTTTTGGCATGGTTTGTTGGACCATCAGACAAGTGCTTACATTACGTGATGCTTGTTGGAGTATGATCTGAATTTTAACGTGAGTCCACAGGGACGCCTGGAGGCCCACGGTCCGGGTTATATATTTAGCGGATTTGTTTCCGTATTTGACTAGTAGTCAATCCACCCTATAAATACATCTTGTAAGCCGCACGGGAAGAGTTGAGAGAGAGACAACTCATTGTATTCCCTGCGTTCTGTAAACTTTCGTCATATAGTGAAGATCGCCGGTTGGCGCCCGTGGTTTTTTCCCGCAAGGTTTTTCCACGTAAAAATCTATGTCTCGTGTTCGATCTATTATTGCATTATTTGGTAACAAGTGGTATTAGAGCCAGACACGAGATTGAAAAAAATATCTAGGGTTTTATTCCCTGTTCTCGCCGCTGCCGCCGCCAAGATTTTCCGTCGACAATTGGTCTGATTGAATCGGCGACTCGGACGACACGAGTCCAAGGCGGATTGCTCTGATTTTGTCTTCTGTCACCATCCTAGCTGCTGTTCCCGGTGCCGGTGGAGGAAATCTTTCTATTGCTGTGCTGCACGCAAATCGAGCCGAGTACACAGCCCTGCACAAAGCAAAGCATCGTGCGTTCCTGCTGTTGCTTGGGTGAAAAAGTTTAGTCAAAGTTTTTGCTACGTGCACACGTGAAGGCAACCAGGAGGTGTTCCGGTTATTTGCTGATTGTACACGAAGGCTGCAGGTTCTTGCTAGGGTTACGTACCTAGATTTCTGCAGATTATTATTCTTCTGGTTATTCCTGTTATTTCTTCACCATGTCTTCAGTGAAGTATGATATTCCTCAACTAGATCGCGACACAAGGTTCGCTCTATGGCAAGTCAAGATGCGGGCTATTCTTACGCAAGCTGATGTTGATGACGCTCTTGATAAATTCGGTAATAAGGATTCTAAATCTTGGACCGACGAGGAGAAGAGAAAAGATCGTAAGGCCTTGTTCCAAATTCAGCTTCATCTTTCAAATAATATTTTACAAGATTGTCTGCAGGAGAAAACTGCAGCTGCTCTATGGCTCAAGTTAGAGTCAATTTGCATGTCTAAAGATTTGACAAGCAAGATGCATATGAAGATGAAGTTGTATACGCACAAGTTGCAAGAGGGTGGTTCTGTCCTTAACCATCTCACGGTCTTCAAGGAGATCGTTTCTCATCTACAAGCTATGGAGGTAGATTATGATGATGAAGATTTGGGTCTGATTCTTTTGTGCTCTTTGCCCAGTTCTTTTGCAAACTTCAGAGATACACTATTATATAGTCATGATACTTTGACACTTGATGAGGTTTCTAAGGCGTTGCATGCCAAGGAAAAGATGAAATTGATGGTGTCTTCTGAAGGTTCTGCTTCTAATGGAGAAGCGTTGTCTGTTCGTGGGAGGATAGAAAATAAATCAAACAATGGCAATAGAGGCAAAACTTCCGGTGGTTATAAAGGCCGATCAAAATCTCGAAGCAAGGGAGATAAATTTTGCAAGTATTGCAAGAAGAACAATCATTTTATCACCGAATGTTATAAATTGAAGAACAAAGAGAAGAGAGCTGGCACATACAGAGAAAAGGGTAAATCCAATGATGAAGGTAATTCTTCTATTGCTGCTTCTAAGGCAGATGATTCTACTGGTGATATGCTTGTTGATTTTGCTGGATGTGCAACTAGTAGTGATGAATGGATTCTTGATTCCGCTGCTTCTTTTCACATATGCATTAATAGAGATTGGTTTGTCACCTATGATTCTCTCCAAGGTGGAGGTTTTGTTAGATTGGGTGATGACAGTCCACGTGATATTGTTGGCATTGGATCCATTCAAATTAAGATGCATGATGGCATAGTCAGAACTTTGACTGACGTGAGGCATATTCCTAGGATGAGCAAGAATCTTATTTCACTGAGTACTCTTGATGCTAAAGGGTACAAGTACTCCGGTGGAGATGGAGTTTTGAAGGTGTCAAAAGGTTCTCTTATTGTGATGAAAGGTGAATTGAAATCTCCAAATTTGTATCGTCTTTGTGGTACTACAATTACAGGTGATGTTGCTGTAATTTCCAGTTCGTTATCTAATTATGATGCTACTGATCTATGGCATATGCGTCTTGGACATATGAGTCAGCAAGGCTTGCATGAATTGTGCAAGAGAGGACTTCTTGATGAACATAGCATTGGCAAGCTGAAATTTTGTGAGCATTGTGTGTTTGGCAAACACAAGAGGGTGTCATTCAATACCTCTACACATAAAAGTAAAGGTATTCTTGATTATGTGCATTCTGATTTATGGGGACCGTCTCGCAAGCCTTCTATTGGTGGTTCTCGTTATATGTTGACAATCATTGATGATTATTCTCGTAAGGTATGGCCTTATTTCTTGAAGTATAAATCAGATGCATTTTCGGCATTTAAAGAGTGGAAGGTTATGATTGAGAATCAAACTGAGAAGAAAGTTAAAAAGTTTCGCACCGATAATGGGATGGAATTCTGTTCTAATGAGTTTAATGCATATTGTATTATTTGCTAACAAGTGGTATCAGAGCAAGTCTCAACAAAATGGTGTAGCTGAGCGTATGAAGAGCACTATCATCTCCAAGGCCCGTTGTATGTTGTCTAATTCAGGTTTGAATAGGCGTTTTTGGGCTGAAGTTGCTTCCACTGCTTGTTACCTTATTAATCGTTCACCTTGCATTCCTCTTGATAAGAAAACTCCAATTGAGGTATGGTCTGGTTCTCCAGCTGATTATTCGCAATTGAGAGTTTTTGGTTGTTCTGCTTATGCTCGCGTTGATAATGGTAAATTGGAGCCTAGAGCTGCTAAATGCATATTTCTTGGTTATCAATCTGGTGTTAAAGGTTATAAATTATGGAATCTCCAGACTCGAAAGATTGTGCTTAGTAGGAATGTTATTTTCAATTAATCTACTATGTATTATGACAACCGATCCATTGATGCTCCTATTGAGGGAGAGAAAATAAGTGTGCAGGTGGAGCACTTAATTGATACACCAGATGTTGATAATGTTGTTGACCAAGATGCAACCGTTGCTGAAATTTCTCCAATTGTTGATGATTCTTCTGTTGTTGAGCATTCTTCTCCAGTTGTGCAGTCTCCATAACGTTCTATTGCTACTGGTAGGACCAGAAGACAACCCAAGCCAGTTAAAAGATATATTGAAGAATGCAATGTTGCTTATGTTATGAGTGTTGCAGAAGAGATTGAAGGTAATTTAGAACCTTCTAATTATTCTGAGGCTATTACTTCTGTTGATTGCAACAATTGGATGACCGCTATGCAAGATGAGATGGAGTCACCTGAAAAGAATGGTACTTGGGATTTAGTAAAATTGCCCAAGAATAAAAGCCAGTCTGTTGTAAATGGATTTTCAAAAGAAAGGAGGGTATTTCTCCAAGTGAGCCAGCAAGGTATAAAGCAAGGTTGGTTGCTAAAGGTTATAGCCAGATTACAGGTATTGATTATAATGATATCTTTTCCCCAGTTGTTAAGCATAGTTCTATTCGCACTTTGCTTAGTATTGTTGCCATGCATGATTATGAACTTGAGCAACTAGATGTTAAAACTGCATTCTTACATGGGGAGTTAGAAGAAGACATTTATATGAACCAGCCTGAAGGTTTTGTTATTCCTGGAAAAGAAAACCTTGTCTGCAAGTTAAAGAAATCTCTTTATGGTTTGAAGCAATCTCCTAGGCAATGGTACAAGAGATTTGACTCGTTTATGCTCTCTCATGGTTTTAAGCGGTCTAATTATGATAGATGTATTTATTTGATGATTGTTAATGGCTCAACTATTTATTTGCTTCTTTATGTTGATGATATGTTGATTGCTGCTAAAGAAAAATCAGAAATAGCTAAATTGAAGGCACAATTGAGTAAAGAATTTGAGATGAAGGACTTAGGTGCAACTAAGAAAATTCTTGGTATGGAAATTGTTAGAGATAGAAAATCTAGCAAGTTATACCTCAGTCAGCGAGGTTATATTGAAAAGGTTCTTCGTCGTTTCAATATGCATAATGCAAAACTAGTGAGTACTCCATTAGCTACACATTTTAGATTATCCTCAGCTTTGTGTCCAGAGTCATATGATGATACTGAGTACATGTCTAGAGTTCCATATTCCAGTGCAGTTGGTTCTCTTATGTATGCCATGGTTTGTTCTCGTCCCGATTTATCTCATGCATTGAGTGTTGTCAGTAGATTCATGGCTAATCCGGGTAAGGAGCATTGGAGAGCAGTTCAATGGATTTTCAGATATTTGCGAGGTACTTCTAATGCCTGTTTGCAATTTGGGAAATCTAGAGATGGACTTGTTGGTTATGTTGATTCTGATTATGCTGGTGATTTGGATAAGAGGAGGTCTCTCACGGGTTATGTTTTCACCATTGGTGGTTGTGTTGTTAGCTGGAAAGCAAGTTTGCAGGCCACTGTTGCTCTGTCTACTACAGAAGCAAGCTTGTAAAGAAGCTATTTGGTTGAGAGGTTTATACTCTGAACTTTGCGGGGTTACTGCTTGCACTACTATTCATTGTGATAACCAAAGTGCTATTTGTCTGACTAAAGATCAGATGTTTCATGAAAGTACCAAGCACATTGATGTGAGATATCATTTTATTCGTGGTGTTATTACTGAAGGTGATATTAAGGTGTGCAAGATTAATATTCGTGATAATCCCGCTGATATGTTGACAAAGCCAGTTCCTGGAGCTAAGTTTGAACTATGTTCAGGCTTAGTTGGTATTACAAATTAAGTCCTAGTGACTTTTGGCGTCGGTGATTATTTATTATTGAAGTGAGTTGATTGATGATACTTCATTCGCTACAAGATGGAATGCGTCTCAAGGTGGAGTTTGTTGGAGTATGATCCGAATTCTAACGTGAGTCCACAGGGACGCCTGGAGGCCCACGGTCCGGGTTATATATTTAGCGGATTTGTTTCCGTATTTGACTAGTAGTCAATCCACCCTATAAATACATCTTGTAAGCCGCACAGGAAGAGTTGAGAGAGAGACAACTCATTGTATTCCCTGTGTTCTGTAAACTCTCGTCATATAGTGAAGATCGCCGGTTGGCGCCCGTGGTTTTTTCCCGCAAGGGTTTTTCACATAAAAATATGTGTCTCGTGTTCGATCTATTATTGCATTATTTGCTAACAATGCTCCCTCCATCCAAAAAATAATAATCATAGCATTCAAAATTTGTCCAAGAAAATCTTCACTAATTCACAACACAGATATATACCAGTTGGTGTGACCCACTAATAACAAAACACAAACACCTCATTCCGTCACCTATCATCAAAATATAATAAGCAACCATACCTTACTCAGGGACGCGTGGATGCCTTCTCGCTCAAGTTTTGTCTTCCACCTATAAATGTCCATACAACCTGAGGTCCGCGCGGCCCGGCACGAATTCTGCAAAATTGGCCCAGCCCGATGTAGCAAGGCGTGCCTGGGCCTTACCCCAGGCACGATGTGCCAGCTCGGCACGACCTAGCCTACAACGGTTGGCTCGGCACCGGCCTGACCTCGACAAGGCCCAGCAGTCCAGCGGCCTATGGCCCCAATGGCTCCCCCTTGCCTTTATAAGGGAAAGCCACGGTGCCCTCCGCTCACCTAAAACTGTAATTCATTTAGAGGCGTTGTGCCACTGTCTCGTCTTACACTCTCGCCACGCCGTCTCCTCTGTTGGCGTCCGTCCTCCCTGGCTTCGGTGACCTCGATCCGCCTACCGTCGGCGATGACGCTCCCCTCTCCTCCTCCCAGTTTCCCTCCCTCTCTACATCCCCCTTTTTCCTCTCCCTCTGTCCCCTCAAGTTCTTGGTGATTATGTGAGTTCGTGTCTCCGCCTATCCCTGCTCCGCTACTCGCAGTCATTGCTAAATGGTGTGTCGTCTTCCTCTGGGTGGCCCTCATCTTCTTCAACACCACACTCTAGTTGTGCAGGTACGGACCCTAACCCTCCTCCTCTTGATCTGTCTGACTCTGACCGTCTCTTATCTGATTTGTTCTTTTCCTCCCCCTATATCTCTTTGCATAGGTTGGTTAGCCAATGCACCATCCTCCAGTTGTGGAATAGAGCGACCAAGGCGGCCCTGCGCACTGTTTAGGAACCGCACTGGAGAGCCCTCCATGGTCGAGGGCGCCATGGTTGACACCCATGACCATAACTGTGAGGACAAGGACGACACCTGTGAGGATGGCAGTTTCAGCTTTAGTCAATCTTTCGTTGTCTAATTCTGGTCAGTTGAATGGCAGAGATGTAACACCTCTGGTGTTTAACTTGTAATTAACCTGACATGTCATCATCTTAAGTCATAATCATTCTTGTCATGCATTAATGCTTGCCTAAATGCTTGATTGCATTTACCCCTTTTGTGTGTAGTAATCCCTTTTAAAACCCCTAAAGCCCAAATCTTCCTATAAGGGCAAAATGGTAATTTCACCTCTGTGTCTAGCTCTGTGTAAATCTTGTTCAGTTTGTGCCTTGATGTTTTGTTGTGTTGATCAAGATCAAAGTCAAAAATAGGATTGGAAGTTCTTTTGAAAAACCCTAATTTCCAAACTCTAGTTTTACCCCTCTTTTTATAATTCAAAAACTATTCAAAATTTGAAGTTGGCTCTTTTAGCAAAGTTGTAGATCTTGTCAAGAGGAACAACTTTGGTATTTACAGATTTCTAGTTTCAATATAAAATCAAAAGTAATTTTGAATTTATTCAAATCCCAAAAGTGTCCCCTTTTCAAATTTCAAATGTGATTCAAAAACTATTTGGATTTTGAAAATGTTCATTTTGACAAAGTTGTAGATCTCTTTTTTCTACACAACTTTGGTGTTTTAAGTTTTTGCTGCTCAGTTCAAATTTTGGAAGTAATTTGCAAAATACAGAAATCAGTTCAAAGTCAAACCCTAGACCTACCTACTGTTCTTCTTCCTCGCGTAGGGGGGGGGACCCGGCCATGGCGCCCCGCCGGCGCTGCGCGTGCCACGCGCAGGGCAGCTCCTCGCCTGCCACCAGTCTGCCGCCGCTGACCCCGTGCTCGTTCCGCACCCGCACGCGAGCGCTGACCTCCTCTCCCGTCCCCCACAGTGCCCAGCAAGCCGCCGCCGCCTGTTCAACGCCGGCGAGCTTACGCCCGGTCCCTGAGCAGACTTCCGTCCTTTCTTCATCATGGATTCGCAAGCACGCGACGCGGCCGATCTTATCCACCCCCGCGCGCTCCCTATCTGCCCCTGGCCGCGGCTATAAAGACCCGCCGGCCGCCGTTCTTCCGCCACCAGCAAGCACCGTGGACCCGAGCCACCCTAGAGCCCGCCGAGCCCGCCGTTGCCTTCGCCTTGGGCTGCTCCACCTTCTCGAGCAGCCAATTTCACCCCTCCGCCCCTCCTCTCACCGGCGCAGGTGCTCCGTCCCCAACTCCGGCGTACGACCCCGCCTCGGTAAGCAGCAAAATTCGTCGCCGTGGGTTTTCTTCTCATCCATCCGACCCCCGCCCTCTCTTCCTCATCTGGGTGCGCTCCTAACCGCTCCTCGGCGATCTCTTTTGGTGGACAGAGCCGCCGGAACGCCGCTCGCCGCCGAGAGAGCTCCGCCGAAGCACCGCCAACGTCGAGCTTCCTCCTTCGACCCTTGTTCCGCCCCGCCGAGCCCTGCCTCCGACCCGTGGTAAGCACTCGAAGCCCCCCGGTCTCTGCTTTCACAGCGCAAAGCTCGAGCCAGGCCTCGAGCAAGCACTCACACACTGTCTAGCTCGAGCCAGGCCTCGAGCAGACACGCACCCTCGCCACTTCGCCGAGCCTAGCCTCGAGCGGGCTCACGCACCCTCAGCTTCTCCGAGCCTAGCCTCGAGCAAGCATGCACCCTCCGCTTCGCCCGAGCCAGGCCTCGGACGAAACGATTGTTTCCGTCTCGCCCGAGCCTCCGAGCCAGGCCTCGGACGGACGATTGTTTCCGCTTCGCCCGAGCCCTGCGGTCCGTCTCGCGCGATTCGCCCGAGCCCTGCGAGGGAGGAGCACAGTGCTCTTTTCTTTTTTCCTTTTTGAAAAAAATGTGAATAGTGTTCTGTTTTCTTTTTTTTTTGTGTGAATTAATCTGTTGTTCCTTAAATCCTGAGAAAATTTTGGTATGCTCCTTGCACTGTGTAGTATTTTAGAAAAATATGAAACTTGACTTTTCTGCAAGAATTTGAAAATGTAAAATCCCTATTTTAATTAATAAATGGGTGGTTTTGGATTTTTAGAAAATCATTTATAACTCCAAAAATCATGAGATAAATTTTTGTGAGCTTCCTATGCCATGTTTAGTCTCTGGTGACATTTTGAAGTCTTTTGGAACAAGTTGATTTTTTGAGCATTTATTTTAATTGTTAAATAGTGCCTTTTGTTAATTAATGCCTAGATTTATTTGAGCACCTTAATGACCTCCAAATATTATGAAATTTGTTTTGCCATCTATCTACACCATAATGAACTTATGTGATTAATTTGGTAATTTTTGGAGCAACTGCTTAAAATGACCTTTTTAAATAATTAAGAAAATAGAAAAAGTGATTAGGGTTCATGTTGTATGCCCTGTGTTGCATTGTTCCTGCTAGCATACTCATGTGCATGCATCATTGCATTCGTATAGTCACCGAAGAAGGAGTCAAAGTCGAGGCCGCCGCCGACGAACCTGCTCCCGAAGTAACCCCGAGCTTCGACCTCTGCACCTCCAACCCTGAGCCAGCTGTCTTTGCTCTTCAAGGCAAGCCCCGGTGCATTTAGCCTTTCCTTGCTTTTATAAAAAGTTTTACTTAAATGCTTTTGAGTTAAATTACTGCATTAGGTGATAGGAGTTGTGTGATGACCTATTACCTGCACTTTACCTCCACCAAAGATCCCCTACCCTGTTTAAAAACTATTTGCAAAATGCTTAGCATTGCTATACAATAGATTTGCGATAAAAATGCCAATTTCAAAAGTGTGATCACTTAAAGAATTTTTTATGGGAATTTGGCTTTACTCCCCGGCTATTGGCTAGGTATCTGATCCGTACCTAGTCAATTGCGAGGAGAGGTTGTCCGAGCGTACGGTGCCGTCATGTTGAAGTCCGGGACTCAACAGTTGACACCGACCGGGACAGGGTTGAAAAACTGACGGGACTATTACGCTTGGGTGAGATATAACCAAGGTATAGTTCTGGCTGGAAAATTAGGGACCATCCGTATGGGGGCCTGCTGGTCAAGACTTGTAACTATTCACATACTTCGGAACGCTCTGGCTCCGAGGAATCCTTTATTGGACCGACAACCACGCACTGGGAGTGGAGAGATGGCGGAAGTAGCATGTACCCACGTGGTCGTCGTACCTGGATATGAGTGGTGTACTGTACTTCCGGGTGGCGTAGGACCGGGCCCAATCTTGGAGGAATCGTGGTAGACGAGTTGGCATATGCAAGCTTGGGTGCTACATATGCAGTGTGGATAGGGATCCTCAGCTGAGTATTATTTATCCGGATTAACGTTGCTCCTCGGTTATGGAGACTTGGTCACTGACTGTCAACGGAGAGTGGTTCTCAACTAGGAATGTTTTGGAAAGTAAAATGAATCATGAACAATGAAGAATTGAGAAATACTTGAATCTTTCCAAAAATAGAACAAGGTTTACAAAATGCTTTTCTGCAAAATACTTGGTCTTGCTTAAGCCTTACCTTGACTACCCTAAGCCTCTCATCCCTGAGTCTTCTCCCTTTCCTTTAGTCGGGTAAGACTTGTTGAGTACCCCAGTACTCAGGGTTTGTTACCCATGTTGCAGGTATGACTGAGTCCCCGATGTGTCTTGCACCCTGCTGCATGACCATCGTCCAGGAAGAGGCCGATGAGGCCGAAGAATAGTTGTGCACCCTCGGGCTGGGTGATTACAAGTATCTTATTTTGTTGTACTCCGCTACGTTGCCTTTATCTATTTCTATTATCAGAACTTGGTTTGTAATAACTGCACCTTAATTTCTATTTGGAACCCTGCTTTGTAAAACTAATGTTATTTAAGTCTTCCGCTCTTTATTCCGATGTTATTTGTAAAAATATCCAATGCTGTAACCGAATGGTGAGATGATCCTGCGGACAATGGGCGCTGATGCAGCCCGGTGACGAACAGTCTTAATCACACGGAACATCAGTTCGGCTGTCAGTGGATGACAGGGACCGGTGGTCCATGGGATTAGGGTCGTTACGTCACAGAGTGGTATCGGAGCATCTCACTATAACGTTGCAGTGTTCTTGCGAAAACTTCAAAAGATATTTTGAGTCCAAATAAACTAAACTTGACTATTTTGGGTCCAAATTGCTTCTCTTATCTTGTCTTGTATATGGCAACATTAGCTAGCGAGACAACATGTTTTAAGCCCTATGTACCTTATTTAATTATTGCATTGCCTTGTTCCGCAGGAACGATTTATGCATCTTGACATATTCATCTAAGCTAGATAATAGCTTCCTCTCTAAGTACGTTGGGGTAGTATGCCTTTACCTGTTCTTGCTAGCCTTTCTCATCCATCTTCTCTTATCCAGACATGGCTCGCATCAAGTTGACTGCTCGCAAGTCGACTGGACCAAACGGTATGCCACGCCACCAGCTGGCACCACGTGCTGGAGAAGAAACTGGCGAAGCCTCCAACGGTCGTCGCTTTCCCCGTCGCACCCGCAAACACCTAAAGGAGGAGATCAAGAACCTGAAGGCTGAACTGAAGAACTTGGAGCATGACTTCTACCACTCACGTCTGGAGTTCTATGAGGCACGAGCCTCCCTGGAGCAGGCCAACCGGAACACGATCCGCGCCATCGAGCAGCGCAATGCTACTTGGGTCCGCGAGGACGTCACCAGAGCCGAGCTCCACGGACTGCAGCAGTACACAGCTCAGATTGAACAGTTCAATGATATGCTTCATGAGGAGGTGCATCAGCTGTATGATCAACTCCACCCCATGGTTCCCCCGGTTGTCGAGGATCCTGAGGACGGAGTAGTGGAAGAACCAGATGTGGAGCAGGAGCCAAGCATGAACGAAGAGATTGAACCTGCCGAGAACATCTACGCTGAAGACGAGGACGAGGAGGTTGAGCCTGAGCTCATCCTCGAGGAAGACGACGACGAGGACATGATCATCTTTGACGAAGACTAGACTCGTTGTTAGAGGATGGAGATCCCGTGTGTCTGTACCACCCGCTTACCTAAAACCTTAGTCTAGGTTTGGGAGCGTTAGTCTGTCTTTTGTTAAGTCGGGCCTGTATCTTTCTTTTCGTACCTTTTTCCCTTATCAGTCAGTTGCCACCTGTCAGTCATCTGTATCCATCATCTACCTTTGAATCAATGAAGTTTCTCAGTCAGCTGTTTCAGAACTTAATTTTTGGATGCTAAGTTCCAAGTTGCTTAAACAGATGCCTGTGAACACTCGCACTGGAGCTGGAGGTTCTGAGGATGCCAACCTTCCAAATCCTCCACCTGTACCAGCTACGCTAGCAGATGCCATCGCAGCCTTGGCAGCCGCTGCTAACCTCATGGCTAGAAACCAGGGCCAACAGCAGAATAATGGTCACCGTGGTCGTCAGCATATCAACAATGAGGCAACCTATGTGGAGTTCACGGAAACCCGTCCACCGGTCTTCACCAAGGCCGATGAGCCCCTCGAAGCTGATGATTGGCTCCGCACCATGGAGCATAAGTTTGGTCTTCTTCACTGCACCGACACCCAGAAACCTCGGTTCGCTTCTCAGCAGCTTCGTGGTCCAGCAAGTGCTTGGTATGCCAATCTGTTGGCTGCCCAGCCAGAAGGTCATCAGTTGACCTGGGAAGAGTTCCGCACCGCTTTCTGTGCACATCATATCCCTTCCGGATTGATGAAGATGAAGCTTGATCAGTTTCTGGCACTACAGCAGAAAGACTCCACAGTGATGCAGTATGTGGGTCAGTTCAACCATCTCAGCCAGTATGCCTCTGAGTACGTCAACACAGATGAGAAGAAGAGGGATTGTTTCCTCAGAGGACTGCACCCCAAGATCCGCAGGAGCCTGTCTAATAACCTGACTGGGTCTTATCATGATGTTGTTGACCGGGCTGTTGCTTTTGAGGAAAGCAATCGCCAGTACCAAGAGGAAAAGAAGAAGAAGAAAGCAGGGTCAAGCAGCTTCTCTGGCGGTCACAAACGCCAGAAAGTCATCTATCACCCCAGCCACCACCATAATCGCCCACCTTATCCCCACCAGCAAGTGGTCGTCCGTACTGCGGCCACCACCCACAACGCCAACCAGCAAAGTGCCACGCAGCCGAACGCCCCAGGTGTTCGTATCACCACCCCGCAAACAGCCTACAATCATCCCTGCTACAACTGCGGCCAACTTGGCCACTGGTCTCGTGAGTGCCCAAAGCCCAAGAGATATGCTCAGAATGCTCAGAAGGGTCCTGGAGGATCTCAGCAGCAGCAGCACCGTGTCCAGCAGCAGCATGCTCAGAAAGGCAAAGTTGTCAAGAAGCACGGGCAAGTCTACTACACCACCGTAAGTGACATCCCAGAAGGAGAACCCGTCATGATCGGTAGGTTTCCCGTTGCCAATCATCCTGCAGTTGTGTTGTTTGATTCTGGTGCATCGCATTCCTTCATCAGTCATACATTTGTTTCTAAGCATGAGTTATCAATTGGGGAATTACAAGAAAGTTTCTGTATATTTTCGCCTGGAGGGCGTATAAGCACTAAGGAAGTGGTTCGCAATATACCAGTGATGTTGGGGGAACATGTATTTCCTACCACCATGATAGTGCTACGTGATCAGGAGATAGATGTCATTCTAGGCATGAATTGGATGTGCCAGTATAAGGCCATGATTGACATCCTGAATAGGGTTGTGAGAGTGGACATTCCTAACAGTACCTCCAAACTTCTTCTCCAACTCCCAATGCCTCAAAAACCAGCAGCCACACTTTTGAATACCACCTATGTTCTGGAGACCAGGGACATCCCCGTGGTCTGTGAATTCCCTGATGTTTTCCCAGAAGACTTACCTGGTCTGCCTCCTGACCGTGATGTTGAGTTTGCCATAGAGCTAAAGCCTGGGACTGCTCCTGTATCCCGCAGAGCTTATCGAATGCCTCCCAGAGAGTTGGCAGAGCTAAAAATCCAGTTACAAGACTTGCTGGATAAGGGCTTCATTCGCCCAAGTTCGTCTCCTTGGGGCTGTCCTGCAATCTTTGTAAAGAAGAAAGACAAAAGTCTCAGGTTATGCGTTGATTATCGCCCACTCAATGAAGTCACCATCAAAAATAAATATCCCTTACCTCGTATTGACCTTCTTTTTGACCAACTAGCTGGAGCCAGAATATTCTCCAAAATTGACCTCAGATCTGGCTACCACCAAATAAAAATACGTCCCGAAGACATTCCTAAAACCGCTTTCACCACCAGATACGGCCTATATGAGTACTTGGTCATGTCCTTCGGCTTGACCAATGCCCCTGCCCACTTCATGTACCTCATGAACTCTGTATTCATGCCGGAGCTTGATAAATTTGTGGTCGTGTTCATTGACGACATTCTTGTCTACTCAAAGACCCCTGAAGAGCATGTCGAACACCTTCGTATCGTTCTAACCCGCCTCAGAGATCATCAGCTTTATGCCAAGTTCAGTAAATGTGAGTTCTGGTTAGATCAGATACAGTTCCTTGGTCATGTTCTATCCGCTGAAGGTGTGTCAGTTGATCCCGGAAAGGTGGCAGACATTCTGGATTGGAAGCCACCTACCACTGTTCACGAAGTCCGTAGCTTCATGGGAATGGCTGGATATTATCGCCGTTTCATCCCGGATTTCTCCAGAATCGCCAAGCCTATCACCGAGTTAGTAAAGAATTCTGTGAAGTTTGTCTGGTCACCAGCTTGTGAACAAGCCTTTCAGACATTGAAGAAACTGTTAACCACGTCACCAGTGCTAGCCCAGCCGAACATCGAAAAGCCCTTTGATGTCTACTGTGATGCATCTGGTACTGGTTTGGGCTGTGTTTTGATGCAAGAAGGACGAGTGATCGCTTATGCCTCACGGCAGCTTAAGCGACATGAAGAGAATTATCCAACCCATGATCTTGAGTTAGCAGCAGTGGTGCATGCCTTAAAGATCTGGCGTCATTATTTGTTGGGTAGTGCCTGCAATGTGTACACAGATCACAAAAGCCTGAAGTATATCTTCACTCAAGAAGAACTGAATATGAGACAGAGAAGATGGCTTGAATTAATTAAGGACTATGATCTCGAAGTACATTACCATCCGGGCAAGGCGAATGTGGTCGCCGATGCGCTCAGTCGCAAGTCATATTGCAGCTGTCTGGTAATGAAACCCTATGATTCTTCCCTGTGTTATGAACTAGAGAAGCTGGGTATTGGAATGGTTCCACAAGGAACTCTGAATAATATCAGGATAGAAACCCCTATCAGGGAACAGATCATCACTGCACAAAAAGATAACCCTGAAATCAAGCACATCATCGAAAGGGTCTGAGCCGGAAAAGCGGATTGTTTCAGGATTGATGATGCAGGAGTGGTTTGGTTCAAGAACCGACTGGTAGTTCCCAAAGTGCCTGAGTTGAGACAGTTAATCCTTGACGAAGCACATTTGACTAGATTCTCCATCCACCCCGGCAGCAACAAGATGTACCAGGACTTGAGGCAGAGGTTCTGGTGGACAAAGATGAAGATTGAGATCGCCCGATATGTCGCTCACTGTGATACTTGTCAGAAAGTCAAAGCTGTGCACATGAAGCCCGGAGGAGAATTGCAACCTTTACATGTACCTGCTTGGAAATGGGACGATATCAGTATGGATTTTATCAATGGGCTACCCAAGACACAAAGAGGTTTTGATTCCATCTGGGTGATCGTGGATCGCCTCACTAAGCAAGCTCACTTCCTGCCAGTCAAAACCAGCTACACCGTCCCCACTTATGCCACTTTGTACAAGAACAACATAGTAAAACTCCATGGCATACCCAAGACCATTGTCTCTGATCGTGGTACTCAGTTTGTCGCAAAGTTCTGGAAAGCGTTCCATACCTCACTTGGAACCAAGTTGCTGCATAGCACAGCATATCATCCACAAACGGATGGACAAACTGAGCGAGTCAACCAAGTGTTAGAGGATATGTTGAGGGCCTGCGTGCTCACCTTTGCAGATACTTGGGATAACTGTTTGCCCTTGGCAGAATTCTCGTATAATAACAGTTATCAAGAGAGCATCAAAATGGCACCCTTTGAAGCACTGTACGGTCGCCGTTGTCGTACACCTCTCAGTTGGTCTGAACCCGGAGAAAGGGAATTCTTTGGAGTTGACCTAGTAAAAGATATGGAAGAAAAAGTCAAGCAAATACAAGAGAATATGAAGATTGCGCAGTCTCGACAGAAGAGCTATGCTGATAAGAGACGTCGACCTCTGAAGTTTCAGATCGGGGATTATGTGTATCTGAAGGTCTCACCCACCAAAGGAGTTACTCGTTTTGGAGTCAAGGGGAAGTTAGCACCACGCTATATTGGTCCCTTTGAAGTTCTGGAATGTTGTGGCAAAGTAGCTTACAGGCTAAGATTGCCCGATCATCTTTCCGCCGTCCATAATGTGTTTCACGTCTCCCAACTCAAGAAGTGTCTCCGAGTACCTGAACACGTGGTGGAAGTTGAAGGTGTTGAATTAGAACCAGATCTGTCATACTCTGAATATCCAGTTCGTGTGTTGGATTACAAGGACCGTGTTACCCGGAGGACTACCACAAGATGGTACAAGGTCCAGTGGAACCAACACTCTGAAGAAGAAGCCACTTGGGAATCCGAAGACTTCTTAGCGAAGAGCTATCCCGACTTTCTCGATACTCTGTAGATGTAAAGTTTTGTCTTTGTCTTTCATAAGACGCAGAATCTCGGGGCGAGATTTCTTTTAGGGGGAAAGGTTGTAACACCTCTGGTGTTTAACTTGTAATTAACCTGACATGTCATCATCTTAAGTCATAATCATTCTTGTCATGCATTAATGCTTGCCTAAATGCTTGATTGCATTTACCCCTTTTGTGTGTAGTAA
Organism: Coix lacryma-jobi var. lacryma-jobi; assembly: GCA_009763385.1. NCBI lineage: Eukaryota > Viridiplantae > Streptophyta > Magnoliopsida > Poales > Poaceae > Coix > Coix lacryma-jobi. The sequence continues at coordinate 151,759,454 of CM019827.1, read as the reverse complement.
TCCCTTTTAAAACCCCTAAAAGCCCAAATCTTCCTATAAGGGCAAAATGGTAATTTCACCTCTGTGTCTAGCTCTGTGTAAATCTTGTTCAGTTTTGTGCCTTGATGTTTTGTTGTGTTGATCAAGATCAAAGTCAAAAATAGGATTGGAAGTTCTTTTGAAAAACCCTAATTTCCAAACTCTAGTTTTACCCCTCTTTTTATAATTCAAAAACTATTCAAAATTTGAAGTTGGCCCTTTTAGCAAAGTTGTAGATCTTGTCAAGAGGAACAACTTTGGTATTTACAGATTTTCTAGTTTCAATATAAAATCAAAAGTAATTTTGAATTTATTCAAATCCCAAAAGTGTCCCCTTTTCAAATTTCAAATGTGATTCAAAAACTATTTGGATTTTGAAAATGTTCATTTTGACAAAGTTGTAGATCTCTTTTTTCTACACAACTTTGGTGTTTTAAGTTTTTGCTGCTCAGTTCAAATTTTGGAAGTAATTTGCAAAATACAGAAATCAGTTCAAAGTCAAACCCTAGACCTACCTACTGTTCTTCTTCCTCGCGTAGGGGGGGACCCGGCCATGGCGCCCCGCCGGCGCTGCGCGTGCCACGCGCAGGGCAGCTCCTCGCCTGCCACCAGTCTGCCGCCGCTGACCCCGTGCTCATTCCGCACCCGCACGCGAGCGCTGACCTCCTCTCCCGTCCCCCACAGTGCCCAGCAAGCCGCCGCCGCGTGTTCAACGCCGGCGAGCTTACGCCCGGTCCCTGAGCAGACTTCCGTCCTTTCTTCATCATGGATTCGCAAGCACGCGACGCGGCCGATCTTATCCACCCCCGCGCGCTCCCTATCTGCCCCTGGCCGCGGCTATAAAAGACCCGCCGGCCGCCGTTCTTCCGCCACCAGCAAGCACCGTGGACCCGAGCCACCCTAGAGCCCGCCGAGCCCGCCGTTGCCTTCGCCTTGGGCTGCTCCACCTTCTCGAGCAGCCAATTTCACCCCTCCGCCCCTCCTCTCACCGGCGCAGGTGCTCCGTCCCCAACTCCGGCGTACGACCCCGCCTCGGTAAGCAGCAAAATTCGTCGCCGTGGGTTTTCTTCTCATCCATCCGACCCCCGCTCTCTCTTCCTCATCTGGGTGCGCTCCTAACCGCTCCTCGGCGATCTCTTTTGGTGGACAGAGCCGCCGGAACGCCGCTCGCCGCCGAGAGAGCTCCGCCGAAGCACCGCCAACGTCGAGCTTCCTCCTTCGACCCTTGTTCCGCCCCGCCGAGCCCTGCCTCCGACCCGTGGTAAGCACTCGAAGCCCCCCGGTCTCTGCTTTCACAGCGCAAAGCTCGAGCCAGGCCTCGAGCAAGCACTCACACACTGTCTAGCTCGAGCCAGGCCTCGAGCAGACACGCACCCTCGCCACTTCGCCGAGCCTAGCCTCGAGCGGGCTCACGCACCCTCAGCTTCTCCGAGCCTAGCCTCGAGCAAGCATGCACCCTCCGCTTCGCCCGAGCCAGGCCTCGGACGAAACGATTGTTTCCGTCTCGCCCGAGCCTCCGAGCCAGGCCTCGGACGAACGATTGTTTCCGTTTCGCCCGAGCCCTGCGGTCCGTCTCGCGCGATTCGCCCGAGCCCTGCGAGGGAGGAGCACAGTGCTCTTTTCTTTTTTCCTTTTTGAAAAAAATGTGAATAGTGTTCTGTTTTCTTTTTTTTGTGTGAATTAATCTGTTGTTCCTTAAATCCTGAGAAAATTTTGGTATGCTCCTTGCACTGTGTAGTATTTTAGAAAAATATGAAACTTGACTTTTCTGCAAGAATTTGAAAATGTAAAATCCCTATTTTAATTAATAAATGGGTGGTTTTGGATTTTTAGAAAATCATTTATAACTCCAAAAATCATGAGATAAATTTTTGTGAGCTTCCTATGCCATGTTTAGTCTCTGGTGACATTTTGAAGTCTTTTGGAACAAGTTGATTTTTTGAGCATTTATTTTAATTGTTAAATAGTGCCTTTTGTTAATTAATGCCTAGATTTATTTGAGCACCTTAATGACCTCCAAATATTATGAAATTTGTTTTGCCATCTATCTACACCATAATGAACTTATGTGATTAATTTGGTAATTTTTGGAGCAACTGCTTAAAATGACCTTTTTAAATAATTAAGAAAATAGAAAAAGTGATTAGGGTTCATGTTGTATGCCCTGTGTTGCATTGTTCCTGCTAGCATACTCATGTGCATGCATCATTGCATTCGTATAGTCACCGAAGAAGGAGTCAAAGTCGAGGCCGCCGCCGACGAACCTGCTCCCGAAGTAACCCCGAGCTTCGACCTCTGCACCTCCAACCCTGAGCCAGCTGTCTTTGCTCTTCAAGGCAAGCCCCGGTGCATTTAGCCTTTCCTTGCTTTTATAAAAAGTTTTACTTAAATGCTTTTGAGTTAAATTACTGCATTAGGTGATAGGAGTTGTGTGATGACCTATTACCTGCACTTTACCTCCACCAAAGATCCCCTACCCTGTTTAAAAACTATTTGCAAAATGCTTAGCATTGCTATACAATAGATTTGCGATAAAAATGCCAATTTCAAAAGTGTGATCACTTAAAGAATTTTTTATGGGAATTTGGCTTTACTCCCCGGCTATTGGCTAGGTATCTGATCCGTACCTAGTCAATTGCGAGGAGAGGTTGTCCGAGCGTACGGTGCCGTCATGTTGAAGTCCGGGACTCAACAGTTGACACCGACCGGGACAGGGTTGAAAAACTGACGGGACTATTACGCTTGGGTGAGATATAACCAAGGTATAGTTCTGGCTGGAAAATTAGGGACCATCCGTATGGGGGCCTGCTGGTCAAGACTTGTAACTATTCACATACTTCGGAACGCTCTGGCTCCGAGGAATCCTTTATTGGACTGACAACCACGCACTGGGAGTGGAGAGATGGCGGAAGTAGCATGTACCCACGTGGTCGTCGTACCTGGATATGAGTGGTGTACTGTACTTCCGGGTGGCGTAGGACCGGGCCCAATCTTGGAGGAATCGTGGTAGACGAGTTGGCATATGCAAGCTTGGGTGCTACATATGCAGTGTGGATAGGGATCCTCAGCTGAGTATTATTTATCCGGATTAACGTTGCTCCTCGGTTATGGAGACTTGGTCACTGACTGTCAACGGAGAGTGGTTCTCAACTAGGAATGTTTTGGAAAGTAAAATGAATCATGAACAATGAAGAATTGAGAAATACTTGAATCTTTCCAAAAATAGAACAAGGTTTACAAAATGCTTTTCTGCAAAATACTTGGTCTTGCTTAAGCCTTACCTTGACTACCCTAAGTCTCTCATCCCTGAGTCTTCTCCCTTTCCTTTAGTCGGGTAAGACTTGTTGAGTACCCCAGTACTCAGGGTTTGTTACCCATGTTGCAGGTATGACTGAGTCCCCGATGTGTCTTGCACCCTGCTGCATGACCATCGTCCAGGAAGAGGCCGATGAGGCCGAAGAATGGTTGTGCACCCTCGGGCTGGGTGATTACAAGTATCTTATTTTGTTGTACTCCGCTACGTTGCCTTTATCTATTTCTATTATCAGAACTTGGTTTGTAATAACTGCACCTTAATTTCTATTTAGAACCCTGCTTTGTAAAACTAATGTTATTTAAGTCTTCCGCTCTTTATTCCGATGTTATTTGTAAAAATATCCAATGCTGTAACCGAATGGTGAGATGATCCTGCGGACAATGGGCGCTGATGCAGCCCGGTGACGAACAGTCTTAATCACACGGAACATCAGTTCGGCTGTCAGTGGATGACAGGGACCGGTGGGCCATGGGATTAGGGTCGTTACGTCACAAGAGACGGAGCAATGGCGAACTACAACTCAATACTGACGAAGCCTAGCTACTTTGAAGCAAGCAGAGATGGGGGTTGGGGTTTCGTGATCAGACATATGAGCATGGCATGGTCCGGAAGGCTGAGGCTGGGAGAGAGGATTTCTTGCAGTCGGCTTTCCATGCTGAATTGCTCGGTTGTGCAGGCCTGAAAGTAGCAGCACGTATGGGCATATCAATGCTAACGCTTGAAGTCGATTACAAAACCCCACCCCGGTCACCACTCACCACACTCACACAAACGCGCCTAGAGGAAAACAGAAACCGGCCGGAGATGTTCATCCAGAGGTGGCTTCCTTCCCGGGGCGCGGCCGTTCTGGGTAGCAAGCGGACGGCCGTGGCATTATGCTCGACCAAACGTGTGCGCTACAGCGTCGTTGGCAGCGCACAGGCACAGGGCACAGGCATGCGCCATCGTAGCCGCCGTGTCTGTGTGCTCTCGCGGTGGCAACTGTCCCATGCACTGCAGCGACCAGCCAGCCGGTCCGCACCTCACCTCCCGCGCGGCCTATTTATAAAGAGGCGCCGCCCCCACCCGGGCACTCGCCCTCGCCCCCCTCTCCGTCCCAGCCCAGACTGCCGCCCCAGCCAAGCCTCCACCTCGAACTCCGTAGGTCGAGGAGACGTACAAAGGCCAAAGGCCGGCCGCCATGGGATTGCGGAAGGAGAAGAAGGCGGGCAGGGACGGCGGCAGCAACAAGAAGGAGGCCGCGCCGCCGCCCATCGTGCTAAAGGTCGACTTGCATTGCGACGGCTGCGCCAGGAAGGTCCGCAAGGCCATCGAGCGCGCCCCAGGTGCGTATGCCATGCGCTCCGGATCGCCGGCGGTTACGCAGTGCCCCCTCCTGCGGCGGGGGTTAGTTGTTTCTTGTTTCGTTCTGACCGTTCGTTCGATTGCTTTGTGTGGCCGCGCGTGCAGGTGTGGAGTCGGTGACGACGGACGTGGCGGCGGGCAAGGTGGTCGTGACCGGTCCGGCGGACGCGGTGGAGCTCAAGGAGCGCATCGAGGCCAAGGCAAAGAAGCCCGTCCAGATCGTCTCCACCGCCGCCGGCCCACCTAACAAGGAGAAGGAGAAGGAGAAGAAATCAGACAAAGAGAAGAAGGCCAAGGAACCCAAGGAGGTCAGTTACTTGTCGATTTATTTTTCAAGTCCGGTGGGCCAGGCTCCAGGCGGTGACCCTCGTCCCCGTCGGAAATAAATTGGGTGCACACCGGGTGCATCCTGTGCCTGTGCACCCCCTGGTGGATGATTGACACGTGTCTAGAAAATTAAATCCTACGTCCAGCAAAATTCGCAAGAACTAACTTCCCGCATGTTGTGGGTAATTTTCTATATTTATTCTTCACGCATGTTATCTGGTGTCCGCATGATATTCTTTACCGCCACGTGTCAATCATCCACTATGGGGGTGCACAGACATAGAGTGCACCCGGGGTGCACCCAATTTAATTCCAGATCCGGCTGCACTGCGACGGCTGCATCAAGCGCTGCATCTGCAAGATTAAAGGTGAGGTTTTCCTTCGTGTCCGCCGCGCTTTTGTTCCCAATTCCCATCCCATCCCACGCGAATCGTCAAAAGGCCGTGACCTTTTTCGTCGAGATTAAGTATTGGACTGCACCTGACAGTTTTGTGCGTTGATTGATTCTGTTCCAGGTGTTAAGGATGTGGCGTTCGACAACGCCGACCTGGTGAAGGTGACCGGCACCATGGACGCCGCCGCTCTGCCGTCTTGCCTCAGGGAGAAGCTCAGCCGGGACGTCAAAGTCGTCGCGCCCGCAAAAAGGACGGCGAGGGCGAGGACGAGAAGGACAGGGCGTCCATGGCGCTGGTGCCCCTGCCCGACGCCGGCATGTACCGGGTGCCACCGCACTACGGGTACACGCCGCCGTACCCGACGGCTCCCGGCGGCTACTCCGCGGCCGCCTCCGCGTCGGTGGCGTCGATGTCCCTGGCCGACGCCGGCATGTACCAGGTGCCCCCGCACCACGGGTACGCGCCGTACCAGCCGGCTCCCGGCGACTACTACGGCGCCGGACCTTCCGGCTATGTCGGTCAGCGTTTTCGTTCGTCCGGGTACTATTTTACAGGCGAAACGGTTTGCGACGGCCATATCACCTTTACGTACAAGATCCGTGAGCTTTGGTGAAATGGTTTGTGATACTGTTAAATTGTTGCTTTTACCTATACTACGGCATTTTTGATAGAGTATATGGTCACTAGTATATCACTGTTCTAACGCTACGGCATCATAGACAAACACAAATTAACCAAGAAAACCATGATAACTCAGCTAATAGAATAATAAGCATAATAACTCTGTTGTTGAAAGTGAGATGAAGATGAGCACATACTAAGGTGGTGTTTAGGACTGCTCCACAAACTCTGCTCTACAAACTCTACCGTGAAGCAGCTCTACAAAAATATGTAGTTTATAGAGTATCTCTTAAGATGCTCTTATAACTCCACACTTTTTTCTTAAATAGTATGCGTGGAGCTGAAACCGTTTTGCTAAAAAAAACATGAAGTAAAGCTGAAAAATATGAAACATAGCAGTCCCGAGCAGCCTCTAAGAAACATAATAACTCAGCTAACAAAAAGCATAACAATTCTACGTATAAGCAGTGCAGGGGGATATCTTTGATAATACTCAAAATATATGTATAATTGAAATATATAATCTTTAAAATTTACGGAGATCTTCACTGGAAAACCAAAAGAGAAATAATAATGTCAAAAGCCTAAAGTTACCATGAAAAAAAGACTCCGGTCCAGTATTAAAGAGGTGCAAATTAAGTTCACTGAGCTAGAAATTCACTTTACCAAATCTGTAAAACAGTGAAGATGTACAATGTTAACCTAAGAAGGCATCAATGTGCATAGCAATGCCTCTAATTTAACCCTATATGTTTCAGGGGACTCCTGCACAGCCAGGGTGGCCACGTCACCCCGAAATATTCTGGTCGTCCGATTCGCTGTTCAACGGTCTAGATTGGTTGAATCGGATTTTGCTAGAATCGGCTTCTCATGCTTCGTCTTACCTTACCTTGCTTCTCCTGCTTCTCATCAGAATCCAACGAAACAAATATATACTCAACTTCAGCTTCTCCTTCATCAAATTCCCTTCCCCTCATCCACCCTCTTCGATCCCTCTCGACCTCTCCCGACGCGGACGGCGCGACAGCGCGGGCGACCCGCGCGGAGCTTCCCAGTGCCCGGCCCTAGGCGGCGGCGGCCACCCTCCTCCTACTTCTCCTCTTCCTCCTCCTCCTCCTCCTCCTCCTCCTCCTCCATGCTCCTCCTCGTCACGTCGCAAGAGCGGGTGGTGACGGCCCCTACCGAGCACTGCGCCGGCGCAGGTGGTGGCCGGACCCGGCCGCCGTCTCCGGGCACGACGCCGCCGACCGGGCCCTCCTGGTGCTCGCCGATGCCCTCCCAAGACGATGCGACATCGTCCTGCCGGCTCGCGTTTTCTCGTGTGCTCCATGAAACCCTAGGTGCCCGTCTCCTGCTCTTTCTCGATCTCTCTCTTGATGTGGTGCTGCACCGACAGATTCCGTTGTTCCTGGCCTCCAGCGCACGACCTGAATCCCTATGGTAGCCCCAGCTGCCGGCCAGCGGCCACTGCGCCCCCACTAGGCGCTCATCTCTCTTCTTCTGTGTCACCGTGCCATGCGCGTGGTCTGCTGGTGCTCGCAGATTTGGGGATTATACTTTTCTTGTGCAAACCTACCACATCTACAAAGAAAAATTTAAAGGTGGGCAACCTCGATTTTGAAGGCAACAAGTCCAGCGAAGATAATTTATCTTTCACTTTTCTGCATCAACATTAGGTCCACCACTGTGTCACAACATTATTTCCTCTTCTGGAACTATAAAGATAGCAGTTGGATGCTTTGCTTTGTATTATGCAGTTCTCTAGATGTTGCAAGCATGGTTATTCAGATATGTGCTTTATCTTGCTGCAAATTTTAAATGATATAATGTGTTATCTACTAAAGTGTATGGAGATCCATGGCTTAAACCGTATGGCAACTCATCTACTAAAGTGTATGGCTTGTCAGTGTTCCGTTTTCAGAAAAATTCCACTATGGAGATTCATAGCTTAAACCGTATGACAACTCATCTACTAAAGTGTATGCCTTGTCAGTGTTTCGTTTTCAGAAAAATTCTACTCCATGTGTTATCTGCATTTTTGGGCTGCAGTTCCATTCCATACTTGGCTGCAGTTCCTTTTCATAGATCGTTTGGGAAAAGGGAGTTGGTCGGTTTTAGGATGCCTTGTGTTCCCATGTGACGCTTGTCTGAGAGCCACCCAAAGGTTCGTGGTCATGTGCTTTCAAATTTGGATCTTTTTTGGGTTATATTACTCTCATGCTCAATTATCCCTTTTTGGTTCCATTGGTGCTTGGTTAGATGCTCACTGTTGTGGCCAAAGCAATGATTAGTTCGATAATTTCAGAACCTATCTATTCTTTCTGAATACAGAGCTGGGAAAAAAATAAAGCATTGGAAAGGACCATTGTTTTCTGAAACCAGTTGCAGGTACTGCCTATCTTGGTAGGTTATCTTTTTCTCTTTTAGTTTTGATTCTTTAAACTATATTATATCTGTCCTGTTACTACAAACTAAATTTTCTATGATTCTTGTGCAGTGGGCATTTGAAATGATTTAGTCACCCGCAGCAGCTGGTAGCCGATCGGTTCATCTGCTGTTCATGTGAGAATCTTTTTTGGTCCCTTTTACTTTTCATTTTATTCATGCATTGCTTCTATTTGATTGTGATTGTCTACATCGGTAAAAAAATGAATTCAATTACAGTAGTAATCCGCTTGGTTGTGATGGTGCCAACCTTGTTTTGCTCATTGAAAAAGCTCTACTGTTTCACCACTTACAAAGTTCAAAAATCATGGTTACTGATGTATTTTTGCTTTCTTATTGCTTATGCTATCAAATTGCCGATTATACCTTTACTTTGTTCAAACAATAGCTGCATCGATTGAATTTACGAAATATTTTTAGGTTAACAGTATGACTAATGTTATTGTTTCTTGCTATTTTCCTTACTATTTCAGTCGCCAAAAAGATTTGCACAGGAGAATATTTGATTTGCAAATATCAGTCCGCTTCTTTCCATGGTGGTGCAGATGTGGCAGACCCATTAAATTGGATTTACAACACCATGGTGTTGTAAGTTCAAAAAAACACCATAGGGTTATGAAGGGAACATAAAATTGATGTTTTATGGTAAATCTATAATCACACAATATTGTCTTATTTTGTTAAGAGTTGTTTTCTACTTTACAATTTACATACACATATAACAATAGCCTTTCTGAAATGTGTGATGCCTTGGTTTCCTATTGATTGTAATAGGTTATGGCCAACGCTGATGAAAAAAGAGTAATGGACTTTGTGAGAACTAAGTAAGCAGCGTGCCATATCTCTCGGATTTACTTCGTTTTGTGTCCCCATGATTTCAAAGAAAAAGTTAAAGAAAATCTCTTCACATGAATCCGAAAGCTCATGTTGCTTTTCTAACCAGCCAAATATTTCACCTTGCTAATTATCACAGAAATAGGATTTTTTTGCCAAATTTGATAATGAGACATTTCATGCTTGTAGTTCATTGGCGCAAAATAGATAGGATAAAATAGTAGCTTACAATTGATGCCTAGCTTAACACAGGCTTACATGATGCTTATATATGTTTAGTGAATTGGTTTGGATATAATGCCTATTCTTACTTTCTGTATTAGAGCATATCAATGAAAGAAATATAGTGGAGTTCCTATGCTGACCAATTTCTTCTTGATCCTAATCTTCTACCTTGAGTGACCTCCCAAAAAGTAAGAATAGGTGCTGCAAACTGGGAAACTCCATATGGTAGGATATATTCCATGAAATTTCTTCTGGGGCTATTTAGCTAGCCATGTGTTGTTGTTTGGCCAAAACAGATAATATGGGTCTTAAGGTGTTATAATTGATTTGCCAACTTTTCCCATCGGTTTCTCTTTTTCGTTTGGGGTCACCTAATTGGCATATAGCAGGCATTCAATAGATCTTTTAGGTTGATGCATGCAAATTAATAATAAAAGGGAATACCATTACATAGAGTTCAGCTAATAAGCACATCTATCATTTTGGTTTTATTTTTTTAAAAAAAATGGACAGGTGCGATGCTGCCTATGCCACACCTGATAAAGTACGTCGTTGGTGGTCCTCTTGTTCTTAATCTTGCCTTCTTTTATCAACTTTGCTTTCATATTTGCTTTATTTCTAACACAGTTCTGTTCTGGTTACATGGTCGAGTTGTTTCACCCTTGCGATTGACTGACACATGTATATTTTTGCCTTCCTATTATTTCTGTGCTCCAAAAATAATCCAAATCTAATATGCAACTCAGTAAGTGCTTTGGCTTATTATGCCACCAAATTATGTTTCATTTTCAGTACAAATATAGTGAAGGTACAAAGATGAGGCTCTTGCCTATATAATTTCTTCAGCAATCCAAATCAAAATTATGTTTTGTTTTCAGTACAGATATAGTGAAGGTGCAAAGCTGAGGCTCTTGCCTATATAATTTCTTCAGTCTTCCAAAGCAAATCATCAAGACATCTCATTAGGGCAGTGGTGCCAACTACAATATAGTTTGTTCTCCTTCCTCCTTATTTTATTATTTGGAAAAGTATATTTAATGGGGTTTATTTATCCTATCAGTTAGTATCCCATTCCTTTACTACATTCTGTAATTTTCCTTTTTTTTTTGCCTATCTTCATATGATTTGCTCGGATATTCTACTAACACATGTTACATATATAATAGTCTATGAGAGTACTAACCTTTTTTCTCTCATCAACGCATCCTATATATTGAATCTCTCATTATCATGATAATGGTTTTTTTTGTATGGACATCTCAGAATCAAATATGGTAAAATTTGATGTTACTATTTTTTTTAATAATATAGTCATACTGTTTAGTTTTCTTATGCTTGCAATCATCAACTACTAAATTAAGAATGTAACAATATAGCCATACTACTTTAGTTTTCTTATGCTTGCTAATTTTAATTGTGAAATAGCAATGTCACACAGGAAGTTGATGGTCAGGCAAGTTGAATCTCCGAACAAAGCGTTTGAATATCTGATAAACTTTTTCTAAGCTACCTTCCATGTGAGGAAAGCTGGCTGGTTGCCGGTTTCTCACTGATGATGTTGTAATATTGGTCGAATTCAGGTGCGACAATAGAAAAGCCACAGTCCAGTTTCTGTTAAATTGATCTAGCGCATTTCAATATATAAGCATAAGCGTCTGTGGTCTTCCCAAGCTTTGGTGATGCTTGCGGCATATATTTTGTCTTCCAAAATTTATTATTTACCTTTTATATTGTACATATATATTCCACATTTCCATATTTTTATAGTTTTTAAATTCCATCTGAATCTATATTCATATGTGCAGTGTTTGGGTGGTATTTTATAGCGATTTACGAAACCAGAGCAACTCATCCACCTGGCTATTGGTTTAGGTTCGAATCTTTTTTTCTTGTTTTCATTTTTCCCTGTCATTCATGCACTGTGTGAATTGCTTCCCTCCTTTTATAGTCTATTTCTCCGTATGTCTGCATCCATTGGTTGTTTGTGTTCAAGTCTGAGGATTTCAACCGTAGTTTGCACATCACACTTGTGCTTGTTGGAGTTGTTCCAAATTCACTTCAGGATATTGGCCGGGCTTCTGACGGAGCGAAGCGGAGGGTGCGGGGGGCGGAGCCCCCCGCGGTACAGTACATATACCCTTGCTAGGATTTCGTGGAGATTTGATTCTCTTGTAAGCCGCCATAGGCGTGTAACCCAAAACTCTTGAGATAGTGAGATTGTTGCCGGCTGGTGCCCGTGGTTTTTCCCCTTCATATTGAAAGGGTTTTCCACGCAAATCGTGTGTCTTCTCTGTGTTTGGTTTTGTCGATTACTTTATATTCTATACGTCGATCATAATAGTGCTTGTACTCTTTCTTCTTCTTGATACTACTCATCACTTTGCACGATGCTCTGCAGGTTGTCAATGATGAATTTAGCATATTCTTGATGGACCCATGACGACCATCTACAAGCGATTTGGAATTTGGCATTGTTAACGGAGTCATGATGGTCGTCCATGCTACAAGAGATTCCTTTCTCCTCTTCAGGATTTGTTATAGAGACATGAGAGTCCGTTGAGTGGTAAGTTACAATTACCATAACTTTGTTTTGCATGTGTTCAGCTGCCCAAAAGACTATTGATGGTCTTGCAGTGAAAGGTTAAGGGGGAGGCCTTTTATTCATTATTAGGATTTGGCTACGCAATCAGTTCAACTAACACAGTTCACAGTATTCATACATTCAAATTTTCTAACTGTGAAAAGTAAGGCTGATGAGGACATCGCCAAGTTGGACTCACCGACGCCATGGTCTTCCCCAAGTTGCAATCCGACTCCAACTCAGTTTTCACGTCACCCTCGGAATTCAGGAGCAGTCCCGAGTAAAATCAACGCCCCGGATGCATACGGACTCCGTTTTCGACGAACCAGATATGCTTGGAAAGATAATTTGATAAGCTAACCAATGGCTTTGGAATCACGTCAAAATACGTCCGGAGTCAACGGGAATCGTCGAAACAAGTCAGCGTCCAGAATCTGCCAGGGTGCTGCGTCACCGTATTTTGGTCCGTTGGGCCGTGTATCGTCTTGGAGCCCATTAGGGGGCGCGTCCAGCAGGGGCGACGACCTAAACCCTATATTTAGCCGCCGCCGCCGTCGTTAGGTCTTGGGTTTTGTTTTGAGTTTAGTTTTCCACCGAGAAACTGAATCGTTCATTGTAACTGTGGTGACAAATCCTTTTACAGTGATCCAGGGCCCCCGTTCTTGATCTCCTCCACTGTGTCGATTAGTCCTTTGGAACCGAGTTCTTGAACCCCTCTAATATATTCGTGATATTCATATCTGCAATTTCAGATTGCGTGCTTTACCTTCTTGCTTGTGTTCTTCGATTCGCTTGCAGGATTAGCCTTCTTGGCGAGGTCAATCAAGTTGTGCTTGGTTGATAACCAACGGAGCAGTGGTGTAACGGTTGCAGGGTTCGAATCGTGTCTGATTTGAAGCCGGATCGCCAACGTCGAGTTCTCCACCAATCGAACCTATCGCTACCTCACGGAAGATCGGGCCGTCCTTCATCAATTGGTATCGGAGCTTTCAGGTTTCCCGCGAGGTATAATCTCGTTTGCCCTTAGATTCATATTTGTTATTACCTACAGTCCACAAAAAGCCAAAAAATATTTCAATTTCCGCTGTCCTATCGCCTTTTGTGCCTTTGCAATTTCGTTTCAGATTCGCTTTGTTGAGTTTGTGTCCGTGGTCGAGTCTTGTTGCTGGTTTAGGTTGTGTTCGTCGTCGTAGTTCATCGTGCCCGTTGCTGTTTCTTTGTTTTCGCCGCTATCCCATCCACCGTTCCTAAACAACAAGTCGAAGCCACCACATTACTCGACTTGCCCGCTAGCCGCCTTGTGTAATTTCTCGCCGCCGCGCAAACCCTAGACAGGTTGCCAACCGCTCTAATTTTTGCCTGCATCGCAGCCCTCCTTACATCATCTGGCATCTACCTTCTGTTGTTAGTCACAAGGACGCATGATCTTGTGATCGGTGTTGGAGTTTCGGGTCGCTTTGCCTTAACTGCCGCTGCCGAGTTGCTCTTACTGCCGATTTTTGTGTGTGCCTTCCAGAAAACATAACTTGAGGTACATTCGGTAAAACAGACATAACTTTTCGCTCGTTTGTCCGAAAAATCTGAAATTTTTTGTGGCGATTCTTGACACCGTTTGGACCTCACCCAAACTAGGCTTTGCCCTGTTTGGTCCCTCTAAATTGCCAAAAAAAAATCGGGAAAATAAATAAAAAAAATTGACAAGGTTTCAGCACGCTTTTCAGAGAACTTGCTGATTTTGTGTAGACCACATCCGACCTCAGTTGCAGGCGCCAATTTTTGTGGTTACATCTTTTGTGATCCTTGTTCAAGGAAAAATATAAAAAAAATAGTGAAAAAATAAAAAAGTTTGATTCCTACTAGTACCTTTTTGGAAAATCAAGGGAAAATTCAGGACAAAGAAAAATTCAGATTCTTTGCTTGTTCTGTGAGTTCTTTCCATCGTTCTTTGTTTCATCTTGTTGCGCTACGTCTACACACGTCTTAGCCAGCAATTGTGACTTGTGCTTTGGATACTTATTGAACTTTGCTAATCTGCTTTCGTTAATTGCTAATCCTTGCTGTCATATTGTGCCTACCTATAGCTCCACATATACTTCTGTCAGCACAGGTTTATCTTGCAACTGTTACCCACGCTCAACAACAGATTGCTTCGTCACTTTGGTTTGATCTTGTTTGGCGTTGGTAAGAATACAGGCAAGACGGTGGTAAGCCGCCTGTGATTTTGCATTCCAGTTCCACTTCTACCACCACCACTTGGTTCCTTTAGTTGATAGGGATAATCCTTTGCTGTTGTATTTTTTCTATCTTCTAACAATGGCAGGAATTCCGACGGACTTCAATGAGTGCGTGTCCAAAGGCGAGCTTACGACATTCATGAATGAACAACGCAATCTTATGACCGAGCTGACACGCAACGTGAACAATCTGGTCAACCGCATTACGCAGCTTGAGCAACGCCCTCAACCAAATCGTGATGACGAAGATGCGGATGCTTTTGGTGATGACGATGCGGATGCTGATGCTGGTCCTCGTCGCCGCCTCAACTTCAATCGTCGCGGTATGGGAGGTAATAATAATAATAATGATCCTTTTGCTAAAATTAAATTTAGCCTACCTTCCTTTGCTGGTAATATGGATCCAGAGACATATTTAGATTGGGAACTTACTGTTCAACAAAAATTTGATTCTTATAATGTTCCTGCTGAGCATAGAGTTAGACTTGCTACTAGTGAGTTTACTAATTTTGCTTTATTCTGGTGGAGTGATCTTTGCAATGCTAATAATGCTGCTGCTGTGCCTCAAACTTGGAATACTTTAAAGCAACGCATGAAATCTCGTTTTGTTCCTCCTTATTACCAACGTGATCTACGTTTGAAACTGCAAACTTTAAAACAAGGTGATAAAGGAGTAGAGGCATATTATCAAGAATTGCTTATTGGTTTAGCACGTTGTGGTATACATGAAGATGATGATGATGCTAGTGCTAGATTCTTTGGTGGTTTAAATCGTGATATCCAGGATATTCTTGATTACAAAGATTGGACTAGGTTCAGCCAATTATATCATCTTGCTCTTAAAGCTGAACGAGAAGTACAGGGACGCAAACAACACCAACCTTTCAGGTATAACACTGGGAGGACTTTTCAGCAACGTTCCGAGCCGGAGACGCCCAAGCTTCCTGCTGCACCACAGCCGTCTACACCTTCCGAGGTAAGTAAATTGTCTAGTGTGCAGATTCCACAATTCAAGAAAGGTGCCACTTCGGGTGCTTCTACTAGATCTTCCTCGTCTAGCTCTACAATCATTTGCCACCGATGCAAAGGCATGGGACATGTCATGAAGGATTGCCCCAGTCGTCGTGCTTTCATTGCTACCGAGGATGGATATGTAAGTACTAGTGATGTTGAAGATGATTTAGCTCTTGCTGCTAACATTGCTGCAGATTCCATCGAGGACGATCACGACAAGGAGACCATCACCATTGACTCTGTGGCTGCTGCTGCGGATTATCCTAGTCTTCTTGTGCAGCGAGTGTTGAGTACACGTGTGGGACATGAAGAAGAAGAGATGAAGATCCAACGCCACAATTTGTTCCACATGTATCTCATTGTGCAGGGTTGTCGTGTTCTCACCATCATTGATAGCGGGAGTTGCAACAACTTGGTGAGTTCGGATTTGGTTGAGAAGCTTGGCTTAACCACACGACAACATTCGTATCCATATAAACTTCAATGGTTCAATAATAATGGTATGACTAAGGTAACTAAATCAGCACGCATTAGCTTTTTCACAGGCTCTTATCATGATACTGCTGATTTTGACGTTGTCCCTATGCAAGCTTGTTCTATTTTGTTAGGTCGCCCATGGGAATTTGATAATGATGCTTTACACCATGGTAGAACTAATACATACACTATCATACATAAGGACAAGAAAATTACTTTGCTGCCTTTGTCTCCTACGGATATTATTAAACATGCTAAAGAGATTAAAAATAAAAATAAACCTCCAACAAATATTGCTAACAATAATGAGATTAAGTTAAAAGGAGGTGTTTTTCTTGCTACAACTTCTACTGCTGCTGCGTTATGTGATACTAATGATGCTCCTTGTTATACTATGCTTTGTCGACATGTTAGTGTTGCTGCACATGATTCTATACATTGTGTTTCGCATTGTGCGGTCACTAACCTTTTGCAGGAGCTTGGAGATGACATGGAGTCGCGGACAACTCCAATTTTAGAAGGAGGGGATGATGAGGACATCGCCAAGATGGAGTCGAGGACGACTCCAATTCAAGAAGGGGAGGATGATGAGGACATCGCCAAGTTGGACTCACCGACGCCATGGTCTTCCCCAAGTTGCAATCCGACTCCAACTCAGTTTTCACGTCACCCTCGGAATTCAGGAGCAGTCCCGAGTAAAATCAACGCCCCGGATGCATACGGACTCCGTTTTCGACGAACCAGATATGCTTGGAAAGATAATTTGATAAGCTAACCAATGGCTTTGGAATCACGTCAAAATACGTCCGGAGTCAACGGGAATCGTCGAAACAAGTCAGCGTCCAGAATCTGCCAGGGTGCTGCGTCACCGTATTTTGGTCCGTTGGGCCGTGTATCGTCTTGGAGCCCATTAGGGGGCGCGTCCAGCAGGGGCGACGACCTAAACCCTATATTTAGCCGCCGCCGCCGTCGTTAGGTCTTGGGTTTTGTTTTGAGTTTAGTTTTCCACCGAGAAACTGAATCGTTCATTGTAACTGTGGTGACAAATCCTTTTACAGTGATCCAGGGCCCCCGTTCTTGATCTCCTCCACTGTGTCGATTAGTCCTTTGGAACCGAGTTCTTGAACCCCTCTAATATATTCGTGATATTCATATCTGCAATTTCAGATTGCGTGCTTTACCTTCTTGCTTGTGTTCTTCGATTCGCTTGCAGGATTAGCCTTCTTGGCGAGGTCAATCAAGTTGTGCTTGGTTGATAACCAACGGAGCAGTGGTGTAACGGTTGCAGGGTTCGAATCGTGTCTGATTTGAAGCCGGATCGCCAACGTCGAGTTCTCCACCAATCGAACCTATCGCTACCTCACGGAAGATCGGGCCGTCCTTCATCAAAGGCGCAGTTTGTTATGATATAAATATTGTTTGAGGACAAAGTAGAAGGAATGTTATGTACCTAGCATTTGGAACAAACCAAAGGTTACATACAATTCTTCGGCTTTAGGAAGGTGCTCACACACCTATGAGCACTTGTATTTGATCTTGGGTGGCTGTGTAGGCAAAAGAAATGAGGCTCCACTGATAGAGTTATTTATTGGTTGTATTAGTGTCCATGATGAGGTAGTGGCACTGTGGCAGCGAAATCAGGTTAATACCTTGGAACGATTAATGAAATGTTCTTTAATTACTTTGAAGCTATTACAGTTTTGATGCGCATTAAATTCAAAATTAGTTCCTTCGACTGAATGAGCAAATCATGCTACCAATCCTGCATCTAGACAGGTCTAATGTCATGCTCACCTATTATGTCGTGATCTTTATTTTCAGGGCAACATTAAAGGATGCACTAATGGGCATTTTAGGCTACACGGATGAGGACATTGTTTGAAATGATTTTGTTAGTGATGCTACATGAGTCTCCAGTTTCCAGATCAATTTGACATATGCCATCTTGAGGTGGAAAGCAATCGAAGTCGCTAATTAAATTCCTATGAGCATCCAAAAAAGAAGTGCTTTCACCATTTTAGTTGTGTGTCCTACTTCTACCTGTTTCTGTTTTGCCATGTAACATATGGATCCTATAAATTCAGACCTAATATATTCCTGCCTATATGTATGGATATAAGTCCTAACTTTAAAAATCTGAATTTATCTGCTTACCGGCACGCGCAAGGGCGCGTGGCCTTCACTAATTTAATATGGTATGTGAAAGAAAAGGAAATTGTATTATAACGATAAGAGAAATTAGGCAAACCGTGAGAGAAGAACTTCAGATCCCGTGTAGGGTCCAGCGTCTCCAAATTAGGAAAAAAGGAGTTTGAATGCAGAAAAAACCACCCGCACTTAAGTTGGTGGCGTTGCCCCATGAGCACGTTGATCGAAATTTCAGGTCTGTTCTTGGATTTGGCCTAACCATACACTCAAGAACAAATAATATTTTTTCATCATTGAAATCCATTATTCGATGCAACCGTAGTTCAAACTTAGATTTTTTGAAAAAAAACAAGAACAAAAAATAAAGTTAAGAAATATACCAAAAAAATTTCAAAATGTACCAAATTTAAATATGTTGACCATGGTACTGTGGGAGTGCCTCACAAAAAAATTGGTGGCAAAACTAAAAAAATAATACTTTGCCGAGTGCCAGACCTGACACTCGGCAAAGAAGGGCCTAGACAGCTGGCACTCGACAAAGGGACGGCGGCAGTCGGCAAAGAGTCCCTCTTTGCCGAGTGCCACGCGATCTGGCACTCGACAAAGACTCTTCAAAAATAAAATAAAAATAAAGAGGGTCAGCCGGCCGTCACACACACGCACACACGCCTGCCCGCCGCTGGTCCCCGGCCCCGCCCGCGTCCCCGCCCCAGGCCTCACCCCGCCCGTTGTAGAGTGCCAGCTGTAGCACTCGACAAAGATCATTTAAAAAAAAGATTTCTTTACCGAGTGTCGGTTGTTTACACCAGATTTTGGACCAAGAGGATTGTTATTTTTGTAAACATAAACGGCTGATTTATTATGGAAAAAGATCGGCCTAAAAATAAAGAAGCTTGTGTGGGCCAAGTGTAAACGGGAAAATTCGGGTGGACCAGCACGACGGGCTTCGAAGACGTGTCAGGCTCAACCAAGGGTTTCAAGTCCGAGTCGTCTTTTATTTTTACCTATTATGTAACTTAGTCGTATTAAGACAGGAGTCGACCGAGTTATAAATAGCTAAGAACCCGGATTTTGTAAAGAATCCCCAATCAATCAAACACAACCGGCCCTCGGCCAAAACTCTAGGAGTAGGATTAACGTAGATCTCGGCGAGACCTTCAATCAGGCAGGGCTGCATCGGCATCGACCGACCTCCGGTTTGCTTGTAAGTTTCACCAATGGCTTGTGTCATCGTGTAATAAGGTTGTATTGGCATCGACCAAACTCTTGTTAATCAATGGCATGGCTAGTTATCGGTCTAAGCTCGTCTTTTGTGAGACTGTCTTGACTCTGATCAATCTCTTACTTTAGTCGATCTTGGTTAGTTATCGGCTCTATTGGTTTGGCAAGCTAATAGATTCATCAAGTTATCAATGTTGTTTTATGTTTTTAATTTGTTTATTTACGTTTTAAACAACATCTTGCCCAATAAGATTGACAAAGTAGCCTACGTCTAAAGAACGCTCAGTATCGGCTGTTTTGAGGTTTACACGCTCATAACAGAAGAAATAGCCGATACAAGCCTCTCATCAGCTATTTTGCCAATCTTGGTTGTTACGTGTTGTGCGTTCGAGATACTCGATAAAATCGTGATCTGATTTAAGAATGGATAGATTTGATCTAGCATGTTTATTACGGCTGTATTTCCGAACCCCACTGATATATACGATAGATTAAGTTTACTTATCATAGATTAAATCATGTTTTTATCGGGTAGATCTTGTTCGTGCCTCATGGACCCTGCATCGGCTGAAATAGCCGATTCAGTTATGCTTTCTTCGTAATATGTTCTTTCAAGTGGTTTGGAAACAATGAATCTACTTTATGCACGAGACGTGATCTAGCTTGACCATCATTAAGGCTGCATGGAGACACCCCACTGTTGATGTTTAAGTTATTTTATCGATCTATTTGTTATTACGGCTGCATGGAGACACCCCACTGTTAACAAATAGAACTGCTCGTGCATTTAGTCGATACGTTGGTTTTATGCCATTTGAATGTACATATAGATCTTTATCTATCAATGTCTCTTAAGCTTATCAGTTGTCTGTTTATTATAAATATTCATCTCATAAATGTTAAATGTTATAACCGCTATGCTTCATATCTTTTTCATCATTTTACATATAATCTCATGGGAGTTGACTTTGTAGTCAATATCCTAAAGACAAATGGCTATATCAGAGCCGCATAATTTGGAACTGTCTGGCACCAAACCGGCAGGTTCCATGATTTGATGATCTTTTTCTTCTCCTTGTCAATTACAGGTCAAATTGACTGGCACGTCCGAAGTCGTTTCTGCTGAGAATCGGCACCACCGTTTGCTGAAGGTCCAGGAGGTCAGGACTCGCTCCGTACCCCTGTGAGGACCATACGCCCGAGTGTGTTGGCGCACCCCGACCGAGATTTTGAGTCAACACCGGTCATGTCAGCACTCAACAAAGAAGCCGACAGTTGACGGTTGCCGTTTTGTTTGTCGAGTGGGGACCTGACACTCGGCGAAGGCTTTGCTGAGTGCCCGATAAATAGCACTCGACAAAGAAATCTTTGTTGTTAGTTTCTTTGCCGAGTGCGGCACTCGGCAAAGCCTTCGCCTGCACCCTGTAGTGTGCACTGACCAGCTAGGCTCCGTTCCATTTTAGATTCTATCGCATCTATGGAGAGCATGATTTTTTTTTCAAATTAGAGCGCATGGGGCGAATTGAGCGTAGCTCAGCTGGTTGGGTTCCTTATACTGGAACCTGCCCATCCGGGTTCAAGTCCTCGACTTGACACAGGTGTTCTCATTTTTCTTGATTTATTCCAGGATTTAACGACGCTATTCTTTCAGTGGTAGGCGACGTGCCCGTCGACAGCGAGGCGCCTGTGGTGACTTCGTCAATCTCGAGATTTGCCGATCTAACTCGGTTCTTCGGAGGTTCTCATAGGGGTAGGGTGTGCGTGCGTGCGTTCATAGTAGGGGTAGGGTGAATACGTGCTCGTGTTTGTGAGCGTCTGCGTCTGTAACTGGGTCTCGCAAAAAAAAATGGAGGTGCAAGTGCAAGGTGAAGCTCTCTAGGTTAAATTTGTCTTAAGATTTATAGCGTTAGGACACAATGTGAAGCCTGATTTTTCATGATATATGCACATATATGATTATTATAATTCTCCCATGATTATTTGATGCAAGAAGTACTTTTACTAGATAGCTTATGATAAAAGAAAATTAACAAAACTGGTATGATGGGTTTTCATTCGCTAGACAACTATTTATGAATTAGCAAGCTAAAAACATATTTAATTTTAGTTAAAATTTTAAACATCATTAGTTGTGAAAACCCATTTTAAAAAGGCCGATGACATCATGAAAAGCTACCAATTGTTTTTTATAATTTTAAGAGCTATATTTATTATTTTACGAATTTCATTACAAGATCTATATGTACATAGCCGACCTTCCGGCTGTGTTGGACATTGTGTTTCTGTCCACTGTGTGGCAGAATGGGCAGAATCCTCGCAATACCAAAGTAATGGCGAAATGGTTTACAGTGTTATTAAGTTTGTGTTTGATAGAGATTCAGATTTTTATAGAAACGTTTTAGATTTAGATTTTTTATTTTAGAAACATGTCGGGCGATGAATCAAAATCACTTGATAAAACTATCTTGGATGTTAGCCTATTCCTGAAAGAATTTTTGTATAAAAAAATATAAATGAAATATGCTTCAAGAAACTATAATTATCAGTACACAGTTCCTAAACTAGAATCCATATGAAACCAGCCTTATAATGTTTCGAGCTTCAAAGAAGAAAACCTGAATCGTTTCAAGCTTGAACTGTTGCTGCGTTTGGCACGATTTCTTCATCGATGTTTCTAACTATGGTCATTACCAAGGGTGTAAATGAGTAACCTTTAGTTGCACCTCTAACCTTTTTTAGTTCAAATATTTTATATGAACTAAAATATTTGAACTAAAGAGGGTTACTAATTTGCACTCAGATTATTATTTGGGCTCGGTGAAGCAGGTTGTTGTTACGAATGGCAATGGCGGCCCGACCAACAAGCATGGCCCATTAGAAAACAATTGCAAAACCTTGAGCTTTTTCGTGCGGTAAACGTTAATTTCTGGGTCCTTGCGTTATATATATAAATATTTTTTTCTCAGAAAAATATAGCATAGATTCCCTTAGAGCAGCTCCACCAGTGTTAGAACAGTTAGCAAAAGAATGTTGTTATTCAGTAAAAAAAAAAGGAGACAATGATAAGGGTAACTCTTATCAAGAGCTAAACTCGCACATTTTCATATATGATTCATGTGTCTATACTCATGTTTTTCTATATTAGCATATGAAGTTGTTTTATTTTATTTTTTCAAAAATTCATATGAGCTAGCAATATGACTCGATTATTCAGAGTGCCCTTATATGTTAAAGGTTAACGTTGTGTGGAATTTAAAGAATGCAATGTAAAAGTCACAAAATTAGGTCTTGGAAATTCCATAAACCATATAGTTCCCGTAAGAGCATAATAAACTCATTTTCTCCTAATACGTCAGGATTATATTGGAGGGGATTATATTTTGTTATGAAACGAGCTCTAGTACTTTTTTTTCTTCTTTTTAGAGTGACCGCTTCCTAAAGGGGTATGTGCTTGGATCCTATATAGGTAATAATGAGCTCATGTTTTAATTTGATACTAATTAGAATGTCTAAATGTGAGCTAATTATGGATTAACAAGAGCTAACAAGGATGTACTAATTTGTGATTAAAGTCCATTAGTCCTTATATTAGTCCATAATTAGCTCATGTTTAATCTAATTTCACAAGATGGACTAATTTTTAGCCCTCGGAAACAAACAGGTCTTAAGTCTTATGCAGATCAGATCAGACACATTTGGCCCTGTGAAATGGCGAACTACTTAAGTATGTCTAATTGATAAGATAGGGAACGTATAATGCAGATCAGATCAGACACATTTGGCCCTGTGAAATGGCGAACTACTTAAGTATGTCTAATTGATAAGATAGGGAACGTATGCTATGGAAACCAGGTTCCCGTGGAAACTATGGAAACTCGCACGTGGATCGCTGGATCTAAATCCGATGGCTATGACCAATAGTGTTGTGCACCTGTGTTGACCTGTGTTGGCTATATATATTAGGGAGAGATAAATGAGAGGGGTTAATTGCTAATCTCCACCATTAGCCATAGGGATTTAGATCCAGCGATCCACGTGCGAGTTTCCATAGTTTCTACGGGAATCTGGTTTCCATAGCATATGTTCCCGATAAGATATTACACGACTGTGATAGCTAGGTACCATATAAAACGGAGTAGTTTCCTGCGCAAAGTAGTTTACGCCGATTAAAACGAAGTAGCTCCTGAAAATGCTCACTAATAAGTATCAATCTTTTTGGACTGACATGGATCAGTGCCATTTGTTGTAGCCTAGTAGCTCCTGCATACATACGCAACTTGAGCATGTCAAATTATCGTGCCAAATGCTTGGCAGTACCGGCTCACTTGTGAGGGCGAAGATACAGGTGTAACAAGTCCAATAAATTAAAGAAGATGAAATAATACGAGTTCCAATTGCGTATGGACAAATAAAATTGGGATTTAATTTATTTGTAGATGTGAAGTGGCCATTGTCTCCTGGAAAGGGAATTCAGATGCACATATATAATACTAGTGTCATTGTGCACGCCATTGCGCGCCCGTTGATTTTACATGGTTATATATTTAGAGAATTAAGTTATGAATAAAACTTCGTAGATAGTGTTGGAACAGTAAATGCATGATGCTCATTTGTAATATTTATATATAATAATACATCACATAATACACATATATGTTACAGGACATATATATTACATGATATATATATTACAAGACATGAAGTACTTGTTTGCTGATAATGTTTCACGATTTAAGGTCTGTTCAGGAAGCCTTCTAGTAGCGCGGCTAGTCTAATGATTATACATATATTTATATTTACGGATATTTGTCGACAAAGCCGAAGTTTTCTTATGCACCAGTAGTGTTGGTAGTTTTGATCATGTTGATGTCCGGCTTCGATCTGATTCCCATCCATGGCTTTCTTCGTCCGAGTCTTTTTGAGCATAGCTGTCAGAGGAGTCTGCGTTGATATTGTGTATAGGATAAATAGAATTAGGTTTGGGATGAAAGTACCTCCCCTCCCCCCCCCCCAAAAAAGACAGGAAAACTCTCCAGGGAGTCGCAAGGAGCGTGTTCGTCCCTTGAATGTGTTTCGCACCAGTTCCAAAATAATAGAAACATCAGTTCAATAAACTAAACAATAAAGGAACTAAATGAAAAGAGTAAGGGAGTATTGCATTAATGTTTACCTAAGAGCAGTTGCGGCACAAACAAACCGATGCAAACCGTAGTGCAATATACCATGACCAGTATACACAGCAACAGCCTTGTCTCAAATACAGCGGTGCAACTGAATCGGTGAAGAAAATATAGCTTTTAAGCTATTCAACTCTTTTACTGAAAACAATGAATTTGAAACATAAATTAATTTCTTTTTTTTTCAGAATGCATATTGAAGAACCTAATAGGCACAAAAAAATTATGCATATAGACAGGAATATAACTAAAAAGTAACCCTTTGCTCACCTGATCCTATAGGCAGAATACAAAGAACAATGTGAGGTGCGGCATCACTAAACCAACTAATAAGAACAAAACACACCGAGGTGTTTGTTTGCAATCTGATAAACCCTTTCACTGCAGAGAATGGAGCACATGGTAATTAGGAAGCATAGAAGTAGTTGTTCCCAACTCGATAAACTCTTTATTGCGGAGAATGAAATACACGTCAATTGAAAAGCACAGAACATATACCGGAGAAGCTAGTAAACCTATACTACATCACCAGATTGTCTACATGTAAGGTACAACATGTTATAAAAAATCCATTGGTTCCCAGGCGTAAGCAAAGTCTGATCAATAAACAATAAACAACTAAGAACAGTATAAGTTCTTTGCACATATTGCGTAAGTACAGGTACTAAATAATTACGAAACATCTAATAACAGCGTCGGTTCTGTACACTTAATCTACAACACACTATAATTAATCGATTGGCTCGGAACCTGAACCGTAAGTTGTTCAATAAATAATAAGCAGCTGATCAATAAATAATAAGCACTTAATAACAGCGTGCACAATAAACACGAGTTGAATGGATAACTAATGAAAATTGTAAAAACTAATTAGAATCACAATTCTTGAGTATATATAACTTGCAACGTACTATGAATCCATGAATAAAAACAACATTGTATATCCGGTCGGCTACCAATCATGCCTATACATTTTAGTGTCGCCCAAGAAATCCATTTGTTTGCTACTTTTGCTGTACCGAAACTTTATCCATGAAAGAAAAAACCAAAATTTGTAGAGCACATAGAATCAACAAAAGCACTATTTAACAGCAGAAATAGATTGATTGATTACTCTATCATCTAAAATTGTTGCCTGGTTCCAAAAAACTGCATCTAGCTATTCAAGAAGCAGCAACTCACAATAGAATAACCACCCAAACAATCCTGTAGTGTGTCTACACTTTATCAGACGTTGCCTGAAGGAAACCTACATGACGAATTAGGAAACCAACATGTAAGATCTACTATCAGCTGCATCATATCACATCAGCACATGAACTGAGCGCACACGAGGAAACCAGCCCCAATCATTAAGACACCAGGCTGCCTAAACAGTGACCACGTAAAGCAAACTGCACCGCGAGGCCTAAGCGGACGATTTACCCAATCGCATCCCCCCAGTGCAATTCAAACTTTGACACACGGTGTTCGAACCGCAGAAATGGCCCACAAACACGCAAGAGGACAAATCAAGTAAATCTACCTGCATCACGAAGCCCTGAGCACACCGCAGAAACCCTAAGAGCGTGTCCCGAGAAAGTTATATGCGGTCAGCAAGGTCCGGAAAGACAGCGCTGTAGCCGCACCATGGAACCGCCAACACCCCTGTCCTGAATCTCCGGTCGCTAATGATTGCACCGACGACTGGCCGCCGATTCGAGCTGCGGAAGGAAGAACGCCAAAATTAGACGGCGCCCCATGGCGACGACCTAGCACAGGCAAAAATAGGAGTACAAACCCGTGGGAAACTATGGCGAACGCAGGAACAATCTGGATCGAGAGAAGCAGCGGGGAGGTGTCGGGAACGAAATGGCGAGCAGCTAGATCGGGGAGAAACCAGCGAACGCAGGGACGACCTAGAGCGAAAGGAGCAGCGGGGAGGCGTCGGGGACGAACTGGCGAGCAGGTCGATCGGGGAGAAGCCGAGGAAAAAGCGTAGAAAAAGAAGAGTTCGATCGGAGAGAATCCGAGGCAGCTTTATTACGAAGCGTTCCCGAGAAGCTGCTCTACGGATCCAGTGCAGCTTCAAACGAGCGTAAAATCAGAATCTATGAATCCACACAAATGAATCTCAACCGTCCAAGGAGGGATCGGACGGCGCTAGAAAAACCGAGCCACGTGAGTTCTGGATATGGCCTGTGAGGTTGTGAACATATGTCAGGAAAAGTTATTTTACAAAATCAGGGATGGTTTGTCCTGTGTTTTTTTTTCTTTACACAAAGCTACTCAATACGAAAATCAATTCACCAGATGTGTCAAAAGCAAGGTTCCTCCTAAGATTCTACTTGTTTTGACTACATAGTTTTTTTAAACCACAGCCAGTCATATTGAACCTTTTGGAATAGTTGCCCCACAAAAATACGAAGGGTGATATACACTTGGATCAGTAAAGAATACACTACTGCAGTTCGGTGATGTATTAACCAACCAAAAATGCTTAGATCAGTAAACAGTACACCACGTAGTTTGCCCAACATGCATGGTTTTCTGAGTTTTCGTACTTTGTATTGAGGAATTAATAAATAGAAAAAATTCCTGAACCTGTAGGTTTTATGTTCTATTGTTGTCATAGAGAAAAGCAATCAAGTTTCAATCAAAACTAAAATTAGAATTAGAAAGAAATCACAAAACTTGTGAAATATGCACAACTATTTCGCTAAAGCTGAAATATGCACTCCATAACTTGTATCAAGAAAAGATAAGGACGATGCACTTACCAGTCATAGCATATTGTAGTGCAAACCAAGAAGAGAGAAGCTATCCTCATGCATCCGAATGGTTGGTACCTGCAAAATCAAAATCATTATGCGGAAGGCATGCATATGCACCCATCATGGATATGCAATAGCAGCTGTGGCATGATACATTACACTACAATTTCTCTCTAGTTTCAGAACAAATCTAAGCACTTATCTCACAATTTTGCTCTGGCATGGCACACTGAATTACAAAAATAGATATATCAGAACCTGACACACCAGATTTACATTTGCTGAGCTGTTGATAAAGCCTAGTCTGGTCGGTGTTTTTTCTCATAAACTCTCAACTCTTGATAAGTTATTAAGGTCGTTGTGACACAAAGTTTCTTTGTGTTTGAAACAATATTCACATCTATTAGTAAAATTTGAGTAACATTTAAGCAGTAGTAAACGCTAAGCTGAAAAGGAGATGACGGAACATGGGGACACATCAATATTTCTCTAGCCTATAATGTAACATGTGCAGGACAATACATTAAGATTTAGGATATACACAGAAAACAATTGTAGTATTTAAGATGTAAGATAGCATTTTTAGGCCTGATCAGCTGGCCTTTGGCCTCATCAGTTGCTTTTTTCTGGCTTGTAGCTGCAAGTGTACTGCCTGTGTTCACCTAGAGCTGCAGCAAATAGAGTACAGCCATTTGGGATATTGATTATGTAGAAAGTATATATAGAGTAAACTTAGGAAAAACAATAGGGATTAATTGATTAGTTGTAAAAGACATACATTTGGGCATTCTAGAGGCATGCAGTAGTACATAAGAACTTAAGCCTGTATGCAGTCAAATTGGCATTAGCTAAACATTCTAGAGTGCTTCAAAGGTAATTGACTTACTTTCCTTAATTTGTGATCACCTCGAATGGATCCGATCCAGCGCCAACAAACACCAGATGGGAGCCTTCAAAGGTTTGCACATCTAGATCGCCGAAATCATATATGATAGGAAACAATATTATTATATATACCCCATCAGGCCATGACACAGCTGTACTGATTCAAAGAAGAGATGCTTATATTGATAGTTGATGTTTGTTTCCCCACTTACCACTCTCTAAGCAAATCTCTAGCTCATCGTCAGTGTTCCCTTGAAGAGCAGCACATAATGAGCCCTCGAATATGAAACAAGAAACCAGGAGGAACATGAGATCCTGGAGGAACCAGGGGGCTGTGGCTGTCATATGAAACAAGAAACCAAATTGCAACCAAGGTGTAGTAAGCAAGAAATACATTAAAAATGGAGCTTCACTTGAGACGGAACTGCTTGTATCGCAGGATTTGTGCAACTGTGACGTTATCATGAGGACACATTTGAAAACAGGCACATAAATCAGGCTGGATATAAATTAAATCATGTATTAACTCAAGCTAAAATAAATGGATGCATATTTGGCGGAGCTCTGGGAGTTTAGCAGCTGAGAAGCTAAAACACAACCTATAAGCTGACGAAATACAATAGGAAAATGTTGGCATTTCTTTTTAATGTTTCCAGTAAACAAAATAGAACTACTTTAGTTGTTTTCTTCCATAATCGAGACTTTTTTTGGTGGAAACTACAGTTCTAGAGTGAGCACTTAATCTTCCCTTTTTCCTTAGAAGCTAAAGCCTTTTTTTCCTGGACGCATCACTGAACGTTAAATGCACAATTAAATAACAAAAATATGAAACATCACTGATTCAAATTTATTTGTTTATGAAGCTCAAGAAGGAAGAATGCAAGTACCTGCAAATTAACTTTTTGTATGCTATTCATCCAAGCAGTGGGGTTCAGTGCGCTTGAGGCCACCAAATTGATCCGATGAAAATCCATGCCAATCTGAATACCATCAGCCCCATTGCTTTCGAAAGGAATGTGATTAAGCACAACCTGTCCACACATTAAAAAACAGGCACATAAATCAGGCTGAATATAAATGAAATCATGTATTAACTTAGACTAAACTAAATAGATGCATATTTGGTGGCGCCATACGTTCATGTATTAACTTCGTCTCATGTATTAGCGATCCACGTGCGAGTTTTCATAGTTTCCACGGGAACCTGGTTTCCATAGCATATGTTCCCGATAAGATATTACACGACTGTGATAGCTACGTACCATATAAAACGGAGTAGTTTCCTGCGCAAAGTAGTTTACGCCGATTAAAACGAAGTAGCTCCTGAAAATGCTCACTAATAAGTATCAATCTTTTTGGACTGACACGGATCAGTGCCATTTGTTGTAGCATAGTAGCTCCTGCATACATACGCAACTTGAGCATGTCAAATTATCGTGCCAAATGCTTGGCAGTACCGGCTCACTTGTGAGGGCGAAGATACAGGTGTAACAAGTCCAATAAATTAAAGAAGATGAAATAATACGAGTTCCAATTGCGTATGGACAAATAAAATTGGGATTTAATTTATTTGTAGATGTGAAGTGGCCATTGTCTCCTGGAAAGGGAATTCAGATGCACATATATAATAATCCACAACAGCAGGTCCACCAAATCAAGACAAGAGACGAAGACATGTTGTCACGTAGTCCTAGTTTTTTTTTTTTTTTTTGACAAAGTCGCCGTACTCCCAGTTTTGTGTTTTTGCTGGCTACAAACGTACGTGGTGGCCACGAACAAAATATAAAAGATATACATTAAAAACGTCCCTTTTTATGTGTTCTTATTATTTACTAATATAAATAATAATCCTAAAAAAGAATATATGGAAATAAAATGGAGCGAATGAGATTTCGTGTTCTAAAAGTACTCCGTATAATATTGTACATACTGTACTGGTATATAATTCAGAAGCTGGCTAGTTATTATTGCTGTATTATTGGTGATTGCCTATATGTGGAGAGAATATTTAGAACATGATTAGATTAGTAGGTGGAGCAGGAACCCAAAACGCGAATCCACACCCTGCGTGCACTGGCCGACAAGTGGGCCTCGAGCCAGCCAGCCGGGAGCCGGCCGGGACGGTGCGGCGCTCGATCCAGCCTCCAGGCTCCAGGCTCCAGCTCCACCCTGTCAGTCTGTCACGTCATGCAGGCGGGCACGACGGGCAACGGTGATCAGCTGTCGCCGATCATAGGATTTTCAACTTGATCATAGTATTGTGCTCCTGTTGCTGCTGTCTGGAAGGGGAATAAAGAACAGTGCCTGGACTGAATTTTTTCAGAAATTCCTGTTCGGCGGGCGGCTGATTTTCGGCCCGGACGCGGGCTCCCTCTTCCTGTCCACAGTCCTGATAGCAAGCCCGTTGGCCGGGCTGTGCTTCCAGTGCGTCACCAGGCTCAGCTCCGGTAGCTCAGGCTCAGAGAGGCAACCGCCGCTCGGCCTGCCGGTCCTCTTCGCCACCATCCTTCTCGGGCTATCGGTGGGTGAGCGTGAGCCTGATATATATGACTCACTCAATCGCAGCTCCGGATGATTATTATTGCAAATCATCCGATCCGACCCGTTCTTTGCACTGCATCATCGCAGGATCTGGCGTTCCTGTTCCTGACGTCGAGCAGGGACCCCGGGATCGTGCCGAGGAACGCGCGCCCGCCGGAGCAGGAGCGCGGCCGCGGGGACGACGGCGGTGGCGGTCCCGTCGCCGACGCCGATGACAACGACGTCGTCACGGCGTCCACCGAGTGGGTGCTGACGAGCGCCGCGCACCCGCACCTCCTCCGGCTGCCGCGCACCCGGGACGTGGCCGTCGCGAGGGGCCACGTCGTCCGGGTCAAGTACTGCGACACGTGCCTGCTGTACCGGCCGCCGCGGGCGTCGCACTGCTCCGTCTGCAACAACTGCGTCCACAAGTTCGACCACCACTGCCCCTGGGTCGGCCAGTGCATCGGCCTGGTGAGTCTGGCTCTCATCAGGCTCTGCTCTGAATGGAATTCATCTGCATGCATGCATACGCTGTTGAGTGTTGAGCTGACACCGACGACGTCGAGATCTCCCCCCTCCAGCGCAACTACCGCTTCTTCTTCCTCTTCATCTCCACGTCCACGTTCCTGTGCCTCTACGTCTTCGTGCTGTCCTGGCTCAACATCGCCGCGCAGAGGCCCAGCCACGGCGGCTCGCTGCTCAGGTCCATGGCCGCCGAGCCGCTCTCCCTCGTGCTCATCGCCTACACCTTCGTCGTCGCGTGGTTCGTCGGCGGCCTCACCGTCTTCCACATCTACCTCATGAGCACAAACCAGGTAAGTACCTGTACCTGTACCTCTAATGGTTGCATCATGCAATGCAATCCATGATGTTCGCAATTATTGGTTTGTGCAGACGACGTACGAGAACTTCAGGTACCGCTACGACGAGAAGGAGAACCCGTACGACAGGGGCGCGCTGGCCAACGTGTCCGAGGTGTTCTGCACCGGGATGCCTCCGTCGCTGAACAAGTTCCGGGCCTGGGTGGAGCTCGAGCTGCCGCCGCCGCCGCCGGAGGCGTTCGACGGCGGGCCGCTCGCTTCGAGGAACAAGATCGACCTCGAGATGGGGCACAAGGGCGTGCTACTCCCTGCCGGCGTTCCGGCCATCTTGCAGGGGCGGCTGCAGTACGCGGAAATGGACAA
Source organism: Coix lacryma-jobi var. lacryma-jobi (assembly GCA_009763385.1). Taxonomy (NCBI): domain Eukaryota; kingdom Viridiplantae; phylum Streptophyta; class Magnoliopsida; order Poales; family Poaceae; genus Coix; species Coix lacryma-jobi. Next base: position 151,727,732 of record CM019827.1, on the reverse strand, counting down.
GAACAGTGCCAGAGTCCACATCAAGGACCGGCAATCCGCCGAGGCGCCGGACCCCTTCATGATCCCGGATCCGGAGGAGCCGCCACACCCTGGCCCTGCTGCAGGAGGAGCTTAATTCGTCTCCAGCAACAACTGTGTTTGTACATGACGAGTTGACGACGACGTAGTCGAATGCATGAAGCGATGAGCAGCGGCAAGATTCCGTGGTCACTGTGATGACTGGAACTGTGTACTGTGGTTACACAATGATGTCCAAAAATGAGTCGCATTATTCAGAGGTTTTTCTACTAGGTTTTCACAATTTCTAGGAATTTAGTCATTTGGTAGATATGCACCTAAAATCTATTATTTTTGTATGAATTTTACTAGATCGAGTTTTGCGACAATGTACATTATCGGTGAGCTATATGGATAGATGGGTCTTGCGCATGTTGCCTTCAGGTCCCATCGTATGCTATATAAAGGCACCATGGATGCACAAAAACTCATTCCATGGCTTGTCTCTACAAACATATGCGACTAATCTACACCATAGTCTCGTTGATTATCAACCATGTGTGACATGATAGTTTTTGCCATGATAGCTTGTCTCTGCATGCGAATCGAGAACACACAACCAAAGAATGTAGAAGCAGATGCAATCTCAAATGTTGCTAACATAAATAAGCTTACAAGCAGTTTTGGTTCCACAAACCAATACATGGTGAAACTGTTTGATGGCATACTAATCTAATCAAAACCCATGCATAAATTGGCTATAGCAAAATATATAAGAGAACAAGTGGTGGCTTCCAAGAAAAAGAAGATGGCTAAGGGAGGGTGCATCATCTAGGGAACCCTTGGAGCTGAGCGTGCTCTACCTGCCTGCACTACTGGAGAACAGGCCTTTAGCCCCGAGCCATTTTGGCCTTTAGCCCCGGGCATGGAGCCGGGGCTAAGGAATCGGGACTAAAGGCCCGACCTTTAGCCCCGGTTCCCCGCCCCGGGGTTAAAGGGGGGACCTTTAGCCCCGGTTGGTAATACCAACCGGGACTAAAGAGGTCTCCAGCCGAGCCACGGTGGCTGGCTTCTTTAGTCACGGTTGGTATTACCAACCGGGGCTAAAGAGGCCGCTGCTTTTTTCTTTTTTCTTTTTCTTTTCTTTTCAATTGGTTATTGTTTTTGGTTTTACAATTACATTAGGTTTTCTAATACGTATTCTTCGCTGCTAATATATTCCATTAGGCCGGTTTCAAATACGTATTCTTCGCTGCTAATAAATATATATATAAACACATAAAATTTACAATTACACGCAAATGAAATATGAAACTATATACATATATATTATAGAGCTATCTATACATATATACATAAAATATACAACATTATCCATCATGCATCCTTAACTTAATATTTACAACACAAATATTGTCCTGACTTAGAGGTCATACAAGTGTTCATCTTGGTTTGGCTTCATTGGTTCGTCTTTGTTAAACCAATACTCGGTGCCAGACTTAAGGACATGGTCATTAAGGAAGCCCGCGATGGTCTCTTGAATTGCTTTGAGGCGGACCTTATCCATCACCTGGTTCTTCAACCATGTCTCCTTCAATTTGGATTAAAAGAAAAAGAAAGTATTAACATACATAATATTTATGTAAAAGCAACAAAAAATAAAATAAATTTATTTACATGTTACGTACTTGCTGACTCTGTAGAGGAGTTCTTTTTTCATACACCGTCAGGAACTCACAAACATAGTACGCACATAAATTATTTCTCGGTGACTGCCGTAGAACCCACTGTACAAGATATAAAAAGATTACTCTCGGTTGAGCGTGCGTCTGCTGAGTGATGCTAATTAAGGTAAAGAGGCAGGGAGGTAGTACAACTTACATTTAGTAGTAGAGGATCAGGAAGTTGCGCTTTCAGATCCGGACGGTGTTTCTGAACAAACCAAGCCCAAACCCTGCACAATATATATAATTGGATCAGTACTTAACTATTGCAGAGTTAAAGAGCAGGAATCAATATTTAAAGATCACATTTACCCTCGGATAATATCTATCATATCTTGGTAATCTTCTTGTGGTTTTCTCAGAGAGTCATAGATTAGCAAACGACTCTCGTGGAGATCGATCACAATTAGTATCCAGTGAAAACTGCATTTATATTTATATAGTCAACACATATATCTTTATGTCAACCTATAATAAAATGTGCATATGATAACAAAACTCACCTAAAGTTGTAGGGGAATAGTATATATCTTTTGTCCCTTTGGTTTACGAAGAACCTCCGCAAATTCCTCTCTGTTTGAGTTTTCCATGCATCCGAGGGAGTATTGCTTGGGTGCTTGAAGACGATATATGGATCGATGAAACCAATCTCCTTGTCATTTTTACGCCTTAGTTGTCTCATCATATTTATGCACATGTTTACAAACGCTTGCTAGTGTGAGGATAATTACTTATACATATACATAAGCTAAAGTGAGATTATTAAAAGAAACAATAACTTACAGGCAAAAGCAGCTGACGAGAGATTTGTCAAGAGCGTCCATGTGGCAGAGCTGATGTAACTCATTAAACTGAACATATATGACGTCATCACCACGAAAGTAATCATGGTCTCTAATTCTGACGCAAATGTAGTCATCAGCTTTTCTGTCACACGCCGTAAGGTACCACTGATTTAGCAAGTGCATTTGTGTACCAAGATCCCTCAGGGCCGCTGGGTTGTATAGACTTTGACCATATACATATGCCCTCTGCCATTTATCAACAACTGCAGCACTTTTGATGCCTGCTTCTCCGAGTATGTTTTCCACATTTAAACCAGTTTCCTCCAAAAATTTGAGCAGATGCTCAGGATCAACGTCTCCACATGCTTGTTGTATGACGTCCATGTTTGAACCGTATTCATTCCCAACAACTAGATCCGGCACTGATTGCTGCTTTTGTTCCCCGAGCTGTGGGACACCCTTTCCTGCTCTCTTCTTTGTCTTCTTGGCCTCCTCAAGTGATTTGCTGAGCGTGCGATCATAGTCTGATTTTGGCGAAGCCTTACGGGCAGCACATACCTTTTTTTGGTGAGCGTCCACAGTTTGCCTTAGTTTTTCAGGACGAACAAAAAGGTACGGCTTCTCCGGGTTTCGCTTTGCTCGACCACTAGCAATGGCAGCGTCGAAGAACTTGTTCAAGTCTTTTTGCACTGCAACTTCAGTCTCCTCCTCGGTCATGTCATATGCAAGTTTTGTCATCTTGGGAGCTGGTTTTCACACAGAGGCTGTCTTCTTCGGAGGTGGTGGGGCTGACGCCTTTGTTTGTGTGACAGGCCTCTTCTTTGTTGGCGGTGGAGGTGTTGGAACCCGCCGTGGAGATGGGGCAGGTGGCGGTGTCGGAGCCCGCTTTAGAGGAGATGGTGGGGCCGGTGGCGGTGTTGGATCACGCCGTGGGGGAGATGGGGCCGGTGGCGGTGTTGGATCCCGTCGTGGAGGAGATGGGGCAGGTGGCGGCGGTGTTGGATCACGCCGTGGGGGAGATGGGGCCGTTGGCGGTGTTGGATCCCGTCGTGGAGATGGGGCCAGTGGCGGTGATGGATCCCGTCGTGTTTGATCTTGATCATCATCGCCCGCAACACTGTGATCATGTGGTGAATGCATAATTGGACTTAGGTTGGGGGATGTCCTGCTGCGAAAACAACATGGTATGAGTATCCATTTATACTATTAGCTCACCAATACTATTAACTTTCATTCACTAATTTCATACACACCTAGGGTTAGGTTGTTGAGGAGACATATGAATGTCTTCTCCGCTTCTCCTAATGTCTTCTCGCCATCACCTCCTTCAATGTCAAGTACGACATTGTCGTAACCTTTCACCACCCTATCCACCGAGACGCTAGCATATCCAGGAGGTATTATTGCCCCATGACATCTTGGTGTGTTTGTAGGATCGATAGGAGATACAACACCTATAGCCACCATGACTGTGGCATTCCCCTGTGGAATATGCAGTTCACATGACGTGAGAGGCTCGGTGATGTCGTCCACGGGAAAGCACAGTGCTGCGTCTGGGACCTCTGTGGAAGCGCAACTGCTTTTCATTTGATCAGGGGGGCTGATGTTGACTCCCGGCTCTGATGCAGATTGCCTTTGCATCGAACTTACTGCTAACTGCACTTGCCTTTTTATTTCCTCGTTCATTTTGCCTTCAAGTGCTTTTTCTCACTCAACTGCTTCAAGAGCTGCGACCTGTGACTGAAGAACCATTTCCTCTAACCTTTGCAACCGCTGTGCCTCCTCCTCCTTCTTTCTCGCGCGGCTTCTGTAGGTCTCTATGTCCCGAGGG